>CM060393.1:41376980-42607412 GCA_030545235.1 Helianthus tuberosus | reverse complement strand
TACCCATGGAGGATGGCGGTACATATCCTACCCAAGGAGGATATGTAGGTTCCGTTTTAGTTCCTTAACCCATTCCCAACCACCTGGAATCCCATGCCTTGTAGAATGTGTGAACTCACCTCGGTTTGCTCGGTATGTTTATTTACGTATTCAAGTTGATCAATCAAACCCTATCGTGGTTACCAGAGACAGTCAGTTTCATGAATTCACAATTCACGTATCTAGACATACGTATGTAACAATTTGCACAAAGTGTATTAGTAATCACGTAGTCACATAGTAAACATTCGAGTCATATACGCTTCACATATTCCATTCACGTCTCACATTCACCATTAATACTTTAATGCAGTAATCCAATCAATTATGCGGTCCGAGTCTAACCCGTGGCCCGAATAAATCTCAGGCCCACTAACGGCTACCCCTGCCGCACCCCAATGCGGCCCAAGACCTTATTAACCCAAGTTAATAAACATACAGCCCATTAAACCCCTCGGTCCAATAACATAACCAAATAACACCGCCAGTTTGCAAAAGCCCAGTCAAATCCTTCGGCCTAACAATCCTAATGTCCATTTACTAATTGCACAGTTAGTCACATAGAGCAATTTTCTGTGTTTCACATACTTTTTAGCATAATAAACTCATCACAGCATTAATGACATGCATATATTATATCATTCTAATCCAACAGTAATGATTGAACCGATTAATACTAGAAATTGATTGGAGGAACTCTAATTAGTGCATACCAACTTACATGGGTTCACCTTTTTATAAAAGTTCAATTCAATTGTTTGACTGCAAAAATTAAATGCACTGATACTACAAATGGAACTTTGATTGTTTCATCAAGTTACTACCCATTAACTCAATTCACATTAATTCACTTCACATAATACTAGAAATTGTCATCGGCAACATTGATGGGATCACATGGCCGCCATTTTTTATTATCATGGTTATCCAGTTCTATCAAACTATTAACCTCAAATCTATTGAGTCGTCACCCAACTATATCATGTAGAATCATATTTTAATCTACCAAATCAACAATTGTATAAAATGTCAATCATATAAGACAATTTAACCGGACCACTACTGCCGTCAAATTGAGAAGATAATGATGGGTTTTGACTTGTGCCACTCTTTGGGAAGATAACCAACGACAATCCCTAATAACACTTCCACATGCTTATCGGCCCTACTCCACTATCATAATGACAACACCCAAATTCACACAACTTTCATATAACACAACACTATCATAAATCATACGTATCCACTTTTGTGTAAATAGAGCACATACATAAACGAGATCAATAAATAAGATTTAACATGAAAACGAATTTACTCACCACAAGCTCGATCAAAAGAATGATGCCTCGAAAAGGGGGGGGGGGGAATCTGCTACTGCCGATTACCGAAGACAGGTAGGGGATGTGTTAGGGTTTTATTTTATTTCTTGAGATAATGGGAGTGGTGTATGGGGTATGCACGTAATATTAATTGGAACAAATGTGGGCCGAACCCACTTTGTTTGTTTATTTCTTGTTTGGGCTTCTAATAGGCTGGGCCGAAGTACCAACACTCAAAGGTGGGCCGATCCACATTGCGAATAGTGTAAGGTTTTAGAGTGTGAGCATGCGGTCCGATACATGTGTGGCCCAAATAAGAAGCGTAAAGGTTTAACGGGGTTATAATGCACGTTTAGGTTTAATCAAGATTATAATAACACAAAAAGATAAAACAAGTTTCATCTAAACAAGGAACGTTGAATAGGATTAAGCGGCACACACCTTGAAAGTTCGGATTGTCACATCATCCCCAACTTGAATGAAATTTCGTCCCGAAATTTAGCACGTAGTTACTGAGGAAGCTAGTTAGGTTGCATGGTTTCCTGGTTTTCCTGGGGTGTCACATCATCCCCCCGTTGGTTTGGAATTTTGTCCCGAAATTCCGCAGTAGCTTCAGCCTCAGTAGTGGTTTCATTGTTCTCGAACAACTGGGGATATTTGTGTTTCATTTGGTCTTCTCGTTCCCAGGTAAACTCTCGGCCACGACGGGAGTTCCAACGAACTCGAACAATAGGTATCCTGGTGCGTTTAAGAATCTTGATCTCCCGATCCATGATTTCTACCGGTCCTTCGACAAATCGCAACTGATCTTCGATGGTGAGCTCCTTGAAAGGAACTATGAGTGTTTCCTCTGACAGAAACTTCTTCAGATTCGACCCATGGAATACGTTGTGAACTCCACTGAGTTCTTTGGGGTAGATTCAATCTATAGGCTATCTTGCCAATTCTCTCCGTGACTTCGAAAGGTCCAACATACCGCGGGTTGAGTTTGCCTTGCTTACCAAAACGAACTGCACCTTTCCAAGGTGAGACTTTAAGTAGTACTCGATCCCCAACCTGGAACTCGAGTGGTTTCCTGTGTTTATTAGCGTAGCTTTTCTGACGGTCACGAGCTGTCGCCATTCATTGTCGTATCTGAGCAATCTTCTCTGTTGTTTCTACGACGGTTTCTGGGCCAGTGATTTGGCTGATTCCATCTTCTGCCCAACAAAGAGGTGATCGGCACTTCCGCCCATACAATGCCTCGAACTGAGCAACCGGGATGCTGGTGTGGTAACTGTTATCATACGAGAACTCAACTAAAGGGAGGTGTCTTTCCCATCCGTTGCCAAAGTGGATTACATATGCTCGAAGCATGTCTTCAAGAGTTTGGATGGTGTGTTAAGTCTGCCCATCCGTTTATGGGTGATATGATGTGCTTATGTCTAGACGTGAGCCAAAGGATTTGTGCGTCGCTTGCCACAAATTGGATGCAAATCGTGAGTCGCAATCAGAGATAATGGAGGTTGGCACCCCGTGCCTAGCACCCACTTCTTTCAGGTAGATGACTGCAAGTGTAGAAAACTTATCCATTTGCTTGATGGCTAGAAAGTGTGCCAGTTACATGAGACAATCAACGATCATCTAGGTGATATTGTTTCCGCTTCGAGTTGTAAGTAGAATAGCGACCAAATTCCATGGCAGTCTGTTCTCATTTCCATGTGGGTATTGCTGGTTGCTGATCCTTCACTTTGACTTTCCCACAAGTCCATCCATCATTCACATACCTAACTACGTGGGCCTTCATGCCCGGTCGTCAGTACAAGGTTTATAAATCCTAGTGTCTCTCATCTAAATCCGGACGACTAGAATATCGAAGCCGGTGTGCTTTGCTCAACACGAGTTCCCTACAGTTGCCGTATAATGAGACCCACATTCGTTCCAGGAGGTAACGAGTATCGTCTGACCTGTCCAAGGTTGCTTCCCTCTGCCCCGCATGGGTTCAACTTGAAAATCCTCTTCTTTCAGTTCTCTAGTTTGAACAGAGCGAGTCTGATTAGGCAAGTTAGAGTCGGTAGTGAGCTGCAAAGCTCGAGCACGTTCAAGTTTCATAGTTGTAATCATCCTAAAGTTCCCTCCAGCGAAGCCTTTAACTGATTTAGCTCTGCCGAAGCCAAGGTACACGGGAGGCCCTTGTGATCGGTCTAAATAACGCATCTGGCACCATCCAAGTAATGCCTCCATCTAAAATCCCAAGGCCATGGTTTTCGCCGCCAGTTGTGTGTCGTGCAGTTCCTCTCTGTAACTCCATCACGTAAGTCATCACTCTCTCGCGTTGCGTCGGTGTGTAACTGGGACTCTGATTCAAACCATCATGGTATACTACTAAGTCATCAGTACTTTCAGATAAAGACGATGCCTAGTGTATTGCTGAGTTGCGATTCAAAAGCTGAAAAGACGTTCCCCTCGTCTGTCTTCCACAAACACAGCACCCTGCTGTGCTAAAGAGATTTGAGCTGCGCGATCTTCGAAAGTCCTACGGTTTATCTGCGATAGTATCAAGCGAGACTAAGAAATTGCTGTATCCTCGAAGGGATCTTTGGTATTGATCAGTTTCTAACCAAAACGGGTCTTAGCGAGATCCACGTGTATTCCACTTCGTTGATTATATGACCAAAAGGTATCCCTCGCATCCAGAAGTCACATTTATCAAGACTTCGTGCGGTGTGGCTCCTCCTTTAGGAGCTCTCAAATAAGATACAAAGCTGCCCATGATGTTCCTTTCTCCTGGAAATGATTCAACATGTAGTCAATAAGCATGGTCGATACATGTAATCCATACAGCTGCTGGTGTGATGATTAGCTCGAAGGTCTTGGAATACAACGTCGAAATGGCTACACTGCGCTTGGTATGCCGTTACAGGCACATTCTCCCATTAGACTACCTTCTGACAATAGCTCGTTTATTATTCAATCCTCGTATGGAAGCTTGTCCCCCGCAACTGGTCGTCAGGTTGTCAATATATGGTTGTGGCAAATGGTTCTCAACTGTCGCCTTATTGAGTTCTTGAAAATCAGTACACATACGAAAAGGCTTATCTTCACGAATATAACTTGGGCTCCCCAACGCGAAAAGCTGGGTCCGACAAAACTCCAGTTCAACAATTCATGCAGTTGATTAGACAGCTCTTGCAACCCGCCTGGTGCAAGACGGTAAGAGTACGTGTAGTCAGGGCTACCTCTGGTGCGAGATCACTCTGAAATCCTGCCTAACAGTTGTGGAAGTAAACCTGAAAGTTCCTCGTGTAGCACACCGAGAGGAATCAGGAACAATTTGGCGGATCCTCGATCCTCCTTTTTCCTATCCTTAACATCGGTAATGGTTGTTAACATAGCGGAGTAGTCCCTCCGTAGACACTCCTGGCTTTCATTGCTAAAATGACGCTAACCGTTGTGCCACTCTGACTTGTTAGAACAGATAACAATCCTCCACTAAGGGGAGGGGTACATAGAATCTTCTCCTTACAGGGTACATCTATCAAGAACAACGGAAGAAAGGTCGATGTCGGACACTTGTCCCACAAGGTCAAGTTTGCATCCCAATGATCGTATGAGGTTTCCATTACCTTGTCATCAGCCTTTGGAGAAGCATCAGGGTTAAACCGGACAGAGTCGAAGCGATTAGCTACCCGTACAAGCTCCCAAGATGCCACCATCTAGGCGTCGCACGCGTCTACCCTAAATGCCCTTCCATGAGCATCATTTCTAGTGTTGCTGTTTTCATTACAAGGATTTCAAGTATTGTCGTTGTTCCCTTGGTCGTTGTCTTCTTATCTTAATCACGGTCAATCCATGTTGTAGACACCTTTATTTCCTCACTGTAGGCTAGGGTTACGAATACCTTGTTGTCGCTGTCACTGCCACTCCCAATGTTGTTGCTCGAAACGAAGCCCTACGATTCTTCACCATCAAGGTCCATCTTTCCATATTTTCAGCCACGTCCTAAAGTACTACTCACTGTGCTGGCAGTTACACATTCCATGTTATAGTCGACTGTCATTGCTTATGTCCCGATTGATTCGTATGAGTTGACTCCCATGAGTCGCTGACAAGAGTTAAGGGTTCGATTGAAGCCAAGTCGCTGGTGCTCATTGCCGGTAATCAGGGTCGTCAAGTACTGAGGTCGGTAAAGTACTACGCTCATCCTCCTGTCCATTGATGTTGCAGGTTGCTTGAGTAATACACGGCGTGTTACGAGAGTGCAGCAAAGGTGATCGCGCTTCGGGATCCAAGGCGTCAATACGTTAAGTTCCAGCAAACGAAGAAAGGTGAGAAAGATATAGACCAATCATTGTCGTTGCAACATCCAACTCGGGGATGTTCGTACAAGCACCTAACATTCTACACCATTCGCTAGGCGCTCAGATGGGTGTTCAGGTAATACTCGATAGCGTCGAGATTCGAGAGGATCCAGAGAGGAATGGAAAGTTCACGTTTGAGTAGGGGAAAATCACTGCTATGACCCCTATAGGTTTGTTATGTTTCACATTGATCAAATAACGGAGCGGAACCCCTTTCCCACTTGTTAAGGCTCGCTGGGACTCGCATGCACCCCACATTATCATTATGTGTGCACCCAGAATGATATTGTGATTCACATGCTCATCTCAACTCCTCTTAACTCATGTTAAATGGTTCCTCAAACTCGATTAGCAACCAAAGAGCATCACGAAGCGTAAGTCATGAAGGTTTAGGGAAATATCATCCTATCAGTCACATAACACATGCAAGTAATACATGAATTAGTACTGTTGTGCTAGGCGTGCAATCACATGCAATATCAAATGTAAGTGTTCACTAGTTATGCAGTACAATGAGTCTATAAGAGACAAACCTTGCAATCTGGAGCTGGGTGTCATGGTCGTATTCACGTTTTCAGAGCTGTCCGGTTATAGTCTGGTTTTACAAAAAAAAAAAACGTTTTTTCCCCTTTTTAAAACCAAGTTCACCATAACCAATGGCTCTGATACCAATCTGTCACACCCCCAAAATCCACAAGCGGAGTATCACCGTAGGAGGCGTGACTGACCAGGATCTAGCCTCCAATCACATTGAACTCATAGGTATATTTAAATAACACTTTCATATATTAACATTGAGTGTTACAGCTTTACAAATAATTTACAGTATACAGCGGAAGCATAATTCATTCGTTAAGTGTTTATAATCACATGTAAAAACCATTTGTCTTGTTTTATGATTCCATGTATCTCGACCCATGACCACTCCAGCCTCCCAGACAGCAAGTTCCAATCAATATGCACCTAAAGACCTGCAAGTTCACTGTTGGTTGTTTAGTTTTACAAGTTTGTTTTGAAAACCATAAGTTGTTTCGTAAACAACGAGTTAACCAGTATCTTTGTTTCCCAAACCATATCCATAATCAGTGGGGGCTTCCCTATGTGAACCACTAG
Organism: Helianthus tuberosus; assembly: GCA_030545235.1. NCBI lineage: Eukaryota > Viridiplantae > Streptophyta > Magnoliopsida > Asterales > Asteraceae > Helianthus > Helianthus tuberosus. The sequence continues at coordinate 42,600,601 of CM060393.1, read as the reverse complement.
ACCGTTACCATATCGACTACTGACGAAAGTAAGTTGTGCCCTAAGTCAATGTCTATCATCATTGACTGTTTGCCATGATCCATTAGTACACGCCCGTCCGACCGGCATGGTGTGAGGTTTGTAAAACCTAATAGCGCTATTAACTAATGACCCGCTCGCCATCGGCCTTGGCGATTAAGTCGATATAAAATGAGGGACTTAATGATAGAGTTTTGTCTAGTAAGTTAAGGTTGTTGACCTACCCAAGGAGGACGAACGTACGTATTCTACCCAAGGAGAATACACAGGATTAATATTGGCATCCTACCCATGGAGGATGGCGGTACATATCCTACCCAAGGAGGATATGTAGGTTCCGTTTCAGTTCCTTAACCCATTCCCAACTCACCTCGATTTGCTCGGTATGTTTATTTACGTATTCAAGTTGATCAATCAAACCCTATCGTGGTTACCAGAGACAGTCAGTTTCATGAATTCACAATTCACGTATCTAGACATACGTATGTAACAATTTGCACAAAGTGTATTAGTAATCACATAGTCACATAGTAAACATTCGAGTCGTATACACTTCACATATTCCATTCACGTCTCACATTCCCCATTAATACTTTAATGCAGTAATCCAATCAATTATGCGGCCCAAGTCTAACCTATGGCCCGAATAAATTCCAGGCCCACTAAATAATGCGACCCGTCCCAAGCATCGAGCAAGAGCCCACCTGCCCGGTCCGATAACAGAAATGCCGTGCACTTGGGCCTCCACCCGGCTACCCCTGCCGCACCCCAATGCGGCCCAAGATCTTATTAACCCAACTTATTAAACATACAACCCATTAAACCCCTCGGTCCAATAACATAACCAAATAACACCGCCCGTTTGCTAAAGCCTAGTCAAATACTTCGGCCTAACAATCCTAATGTCCATTTACTAATTGCACAGTTAGTCACATAAAGCAATTTTCTGTGTTTCACATACTTGTTAGCATAATAAACTCATCACAACATTAATGACATGCACATATTATATCATTTTAATGCAACAGTAATGATTGAACCAATTAATACTAGAAATTGATTGGACCAACTCTAATTAGTGCATACCAACTTACATGGGTTCACCTTTTTATAAAAGTTCAACTCAATTGTTTGACGGCAAAAATTAAATGCACTGACACTACAAATTGTGACACCCCAGGAAAACCAGTAAACCACGCAACTTAACTAGCTTCCTCAGTACCCACGTGCTAAATTTGGGGATGAAATTTTCTTAACAGGGGGAGAATGTGACAACCCTCATAAGTACATGATTTATTAATGTTAATTAAAGTGCTTGATGACTGTGTTGAATTACTTAACTGCTTTCTAATTACTTCTTCATGCTTACATGTGCTTGTTAACTACTAGTCTTGTGCAGAAAATTGACTACATAGTCCTGTATGCTTTACTGAGTGTTGGGAATTAAAGGTGTCATAAAAAGTTACATAAAAGACACTATACGGAACAACTTAGCACTTTAACGAACCGGTATCTAACCGAACAACCGGACATTACCCGGGACACCAAAATATTGCAAGATACATTGTTTAATTATTTCTTGGCTAGTATGATCCCCGAACACCATGACACCCACTAAAATACCCACTAACTAATATAGGAAATCATATACTTGGAATTTAACTTACATTTACCAACTTGTTACAAAATGCTACAATTAACCCCCCCCCCCTTGCTTCTTACGGTCACAAAGGACCCACAAAATCCCCACCATGCTTCCAAGATATTATTTCAATATTATATAAGATTGTTGCATGAGTATATGAACAAAATATAGGATGTAAGATTATAAGCATGGTGTATATATCTTCCAAGATCTCCACCATACCATTCATATCTTCACAAAGATCACACCCCATCTCCTTCATCTCTCCCCTCTTTCTCGGCCCTCACTAGAACCGCCACCACCACCACTTTATCACCATCATCTTCATCCATTTCCAAGCTCCATTCAAGTGCTAGAAGGTGAATTAAAGGAGCTTGAAGTTGTAGATCATCAAGGAGCTCTTTTCACTTGCTTTCTCACACCATTTTCACCATTGTTTTCTAGAGATTCTTCCCTAGCCTTTGTGCTAGTTGTAAGTTCTTGTTTAACTCTTGTCCACCTTCTTGTTATGATTAAAAGTTGTAGTATGATGAATATCACACGAACACTAAAATGTTTAAACAAGAATCATGAACATAAAACTTTATATAAAGATGAAACATGATGTAATACTGTTAGTATGAAGTTGTTTTGACTATGTTGTTGATTACTTGATGATTTACTTGTTAATATTGATGTTAAATGTCGTTGTTGTTCGCTAAACATGTTAACAGAATCAATTGAGCAAGCGTTAGAAAGTTAAGAGCTGAAAACAGGAAGCTGGTTGATGTTTACAGCCAACTTCAGTTGGCTGTAACCAGATCATAACTTAACGAAAACTTGATTTTCATGAGTCTATAACGTGTTATTTCGAGATACGGTTCTAATTGCAATGGAATCATAATTTTTGGATTTCGTTTGCTATATTTAAAGGGTCGTTTTGCAACAGCAGCTAAAGCTGCGTTTTTACTGCAGAAAATGTGTGTTATGATCTTCATCATAATTTGAAGTCTGTGTAGAATTAGCTCATGAAATTTGTACTGTAGATGACTACTGATGTCGTAGTAATTCTCCCACTGGAATTTCATCAATCGGACTTACGACGAATTTTAAATGAATTATTCCGTGGACTGCAGTCAGAAAGTGATGAATCTGATTGCAGTCCGGAAAATGATTTGGATCCTGAGATTTTTACACAATAATATTTGGATCGTTTAAAACATTCTATAAAAATTTGGGAATTTTTTGAGTAAGTTAACTATTTTATTAAAATGCCCGAAAACAGCCCAGTTTTGGATGTTAAAGCTGAAATGACATAAGTAGTAATTTGCGTGTCTAAATGTCGGGTATGTTATCTGAGAATGATCTAACATTTTATATGTCAATGAAAGTGTTATGTGCAATATCGTATGCTTGCTCTTGAGTAGCTATAAGTGGACTGTTTATATGGGCGTGAATTATTAAAGTGAGTACATGTTACGTGGTTGATGTGTGTAGGAACTTCGTGCTTATTTGAAGTCACTAATAAACTAAGTGGTAATCATACTAGGACGTGATTGACCAACACCGATTGTTAGCTATTTTATAGAGTTAAACCGAGCAACCGAGGTGAGTTCACACTCCTTCTAAGGCATGGGATTCCCGGTGGTTGGGAATGCGTTAAAGAACTAAAACGGAGCCTGCATATCCTCCTTAGGTAGGATATGTACCGCCATCCTCCATGGGTAGGATGCCAATATTAAAAGAACTAAAACGGAACCTGCATATCCTCCTTGGGTAAGATATGTACCGCCATCCTCCATAGGTAGGATGCCAATATTAATCCTGCGTATTCTCCTTGGGTAGAATACGTATGTTCGTCCTCCTTGGGTAGGACAACAACCTTAAAACTTACTAGACAAAACTCTATCATTAAGTCCCTCATTTTATATCGACTTAATCGCCGAGGCCAATGGCGAGCAGGTCATTAGTTAATAGCGCTATTAGGTTTAACAAACCTCACACCGTGCCGTTCGGACGGGCGTGCACTAATGGACTATGGCAAACTGTCAATGATGATAGAACATTGATGTAGGGCACAACTATTTTTCGTCAGTTGTCGATATGGTAAGGGTCTATTGGTTCACATGGGGAAGCCCCCACGGGTCATGGTTTGGGAAAGAAGGAATTGGTATATCATATTTTCAACTATGGGGTAACCCCCACGGCAAGTAAGCTAGCTAAAGACAAACCACGTTTCGAAAGTAACTTAAAACGAACACCCAACTGTGAACTCACTCAACTTTGTTGCTGACTCGTTGTTACATGCCTTACAGGTCGTTAGATGCTTATGGAGCTTGCACGAGGAGGAGGTCGTTGCGGGATATGGACTGTCGAGTCCCGAGTTAAATATTTAAACTTATGAACTATGGAACTTATGTTTTGGCTTTATGTTTTTATGCTTCCGCTGTTAACTTAAAGTTGGTTACTTTATTTTGGTCACCAATTGTATTATGGTTGGTTTTATTTACTTAATTACGTTGTTCAATATGATTGGTGGCTCGATCCTGGTCATGTCACGCCTCCAAGCGGTGATGCTCCGCATGGTGGATTTTGGGGGTGTGACAGATTGGTATCAGAGCCATTGGTTATAGTGAACTTGGTTTTAAAAAGGGAAAAGTTTTTTGATAAAACCAGACTATAACCTGTACAGTGCTCAACGATCCACAACGACGCTTCGCTCCACGTGCAAGACTCGTCACAATAGGTGGTATGGTTTATGTTTATATTGTTTGTTTGATAGTTCACATAGTGCATTAGTTAACGTGATAACTGCTATTTGAACCTTATGTGCTTACTCTCTGCTGTCGTCCCACGCTTACGCACATTCGCGACACTTTTCTCACTCACGTTGCTTCGTTGTGAAGATCATGAACGGACGCGGAGGACGTAGTGGTATCAACCTAACTCAAGCCCAGTTGACGGATTTGATCAATGAACGAGTGGCTGAGGCACTCGCAGCTGTCCCTACAGGAGGTCAACATGCTCAGCCTCCCGTATGTACGTTCAAAACGTTCATGGATTGCCGACCCAGTACTTTCAGCGGCACAGAAGGAGCTGTAGGTATTCTTCACTGGTTCGAGAAGATTGAGTTCGTTTTTGAGATGTGTGAATGCCCTGAAGATCGTAGGGTGAAATTTACTACTGGAACACTCGAAGGTGCTGCGTTAACCTGGTGGAAAGCACAGGTTCAACTGCTAGGGCTGGCGGTTGCTAATGCTACCCCATGGAACGACTTCAAAGGTTTGATCAAAGAAGAGTACTGTAGTCGTGATGACATCCACAAGCTAGAAGTGGAATTTTTCAATTTGAAGATGACGGGGTCTGAGATCGAGGCATACACAAAGAGATCAAACGAACTAGCTATCTTGTGTGCTACTATGGTGGACCCTCCTATCAAGCGTATCGAGCTGTATCTTAAGGGTTTGGTGCCAGAAATTCAAAGCCACATGACCTCGACTAATCTTGGCACCATTCAGCAAATCATTCGGTTGGCTCATCGTCTCATTGATCAGGCAGTTGAGAAGAACAAGTTGCCCAAGCGTATTAGCGCTACTACTACTGATGCTCCCAGTGATAACAAGCGCAAGTGGGATGGAAATTCGGGCAATGGTTCTACTTCCGTTTAGTCTCAGTCCCAGCAGTGAAAGACTGATGACTACCAGAGTCCTGGTCAGCAATCTTCTGGTAGTCAAGGACAAGGTGGATACCGAGGGAGCCACCCCAAGTGCAACCGGTGCAACAAGCATCATAGCGGGCAGTGCAACAAGGGTCGGTGTCTGAGGTGTAACAAGTTTGGTCATGAAGCAAAGGATTGCAGGGGCACACGACCAGCAAATCAGAATCGCCAACAACAACAACAAGCTCCATAGAACCACCAGCAGCAGCAACAGCAGGGCAATAAAGGATGCTTTCAGTGTGGCGCTGAAGGCCACTTTAAGAGGAATTGCCCTCAGCTGAACCAGAATCAGAACAACAACCAAGGAAACGGGAACAACAACAGAGGCAACAATGGAGGCAACAACGGGGGTAACAATAATGGCAATGGAGCCAGGGGACGTGTTTTCGTGCTAGGTCAGGGTGATGAAAGGAACGATCCCAACGTGGTGATGGGTAAGTTTCTTTTGGATGATTTCTTTGTTACTGTTTTATTCGATTCAGGTGCCGATACTAGTTATGTGTCCTTAAAAGTTAGTCAAATGCTTAAGCGCACTCCAACACTTTTGCACACCAAACACACGGTAGAGCTAGCAAACGGTAAAAATCTCGAGGCCACACATATAGTTAAGGGCTGTAACCTCATCTTAGCTGGTCAGACCTTCTCTATCGATCTTATTCATATCGTTCTGGGTAGTTTCGACGTTGTTATTGGGATGGATTGCTTATCTCATCAACAAGCGGAAATTCTTTGCAACGAGAAGATTGTCCGCATCCCTCGTCCTGGTTAAGAACCCCTCGTGATTCATGGCGACAAGAGTGGTGATGTCGTAGGCATTATCTCTTTCCTTAAGGCCCAGAAGTGTTTGCGAAAGGGCCACACTGCCATTCTAGCACTCGTTACTGACGCATTAATGGAAGAGAAGAGAATTGAAGATATTCCTATTGTGCGCGATTTTCCTGAGGTATTTCCTGAGGAATTACCTGGTCTTCCGCCTCATCGACAAGTCGAGTTTCAAATCGAGCTAGCTCCTGGAGCAGCACCAATAGCTCGAGCACCTTATCGACTAGCTCCGTCAGAACTTGAAGAACTATCCACGCAATTACAAGAACTCTTGGAAAAGGGTTTCATAGGTCCTAGCTCTTCGCCCTGGGGAGCTCCAGTCTTGTTTGTGAAGAAGAAAGACGGTACTTTCAGAATGTGTATTGACTATCGCGAACTTAACAAGGTGACCGTGAAGAATCGTTATCCTCTTCCACGCATTGATGACTTATTCGACCAGTTGCAACGGTCGAGTTTCTACTCCAAGATTGACCTGAGGTCAGGTTACCATCAACTAAGAGTCCGAGATGAGGACGTCTCCAAAACAGCATTCAGGACTCGTTATGGGCATTACGAGTTTCTGGTTATGCCTTTCGGATTGACGAATGCACCTGCGGTCTTCATGGATCTCATGAACCAAGTTTGCAAAGCTTACCTGGATAAGTTCGTTATTGTTTTCATCGACGACATCCTGATCTATTCTAAGAGTCAGGAGGAACACGAGCAACATCTACGACTTATGCTGAAACTTCTTCGAGCAGAGCAACTGTATGCTAAATTTTTGAAATGAGACTTCTGGCTTCGTGAAGTCCACTTTCTAGGCCACGTAGTAAACAAGGATGGGATTCATGTTGATCCATCCAAGGTTGACTCGATCAAGAACTGGCCTGTACCTCGTACACCAACAAAAATCTGCCAATTCTTGGGTTTGGCAGGATATTACAGACGGTTTATCAAGGATTTCTCAAAGATTGCACAACCTCTCACTTCACTGACTCAGAAGGGTGTCACCTACCATTGGGGTGATCCACAGGAATCTGCCTTTCAGCACTTAAAAGACAGACTTTGTAGCGCGCCTATCCTCTCATTGCCTGAAGGCACAGATGACTTTGTGGTTTATTGCGACGCTTCCATACAAGGACTTGGTTGCGTGTTGATGCAACGTGACAAGGTCATTGCCTACGCATCGCGCCAACTTAAAGTTCACGAAAGGAACTACACTACGCATGACTTGGAGCTGGGAGCAGTTGTTTTCGCACTTAAGATATGGAGACATTACCTGTACGGTACCAAGTGCACCATTTACACCGATCACAGGAGTCTCGAGCATATTTTCAAGCAAAAATAGTTAAACATGCGACAACGTCGATGGGTCGAGCTCTTGAATGATTACGAATGTGCGATAAGTACCATCCGGGCAAAGCTAATGTTGTGGCCGACGCCCTTAGTCGAAAGGATACTATACCTAAACGTGTGTGAGCGTTACAACTTACCATCCAATCTAGTCTTCCCACTCAGATACGAGATGCTCAGGTCGAAGCGTTGAAAGCAGAAAACTTCAGGGCGGAGTCCTTACGAGGATCGAGGAAGCGGTTAGAACAAAAGGGAGACGGCGCTTACTACGTAACAGGGCGCATCTGGGTCCCACTCTATGGGAACTTACGCGAGCTTGTGATGGATGAAGCGCACAAGTCTCGTTATTCGGTCCATCCTGGTTCGGATAAGATGTACCACGATCTCAAGACTACGTATTGGTGGCCTGGTATGAAAGTCAACATAGCAACCTACGTTAGTAAATACTTGATTTGTGCTAGGGTCAAGGTCAAATATCAGAAACCATCAGGCCTACTCCAACAACCAGAGATCCCGACATGGAAATGGGAGCAAATTTCCATGGATTTCGTTACTGGCCTGCCTAGATCTCAACGCGGAAATGATACCATTTGGGTGATCGTGGATCGACTGACCAAGTCTGCACATTTTCTGGCTATCAAGGAAACGGATAAGTTTTCTACCCTAGCTAACGTCTATCTAAAGGAAGTAGTACCAAGGCACGGAGTGCCAACCTCCAACATCTCTGATCGTGACTCACGTTTTACATCTGAGTTGTGGCAAGCTATGCACAAGTCCTTTGGTTCTCGATTAGACATGAGCACAACATATCATCCACAGAGGGATGGGCAATCTGAATGCACCATCCAAACCCTTGAAGACATGCTTAAGGCATGTGTAATCGACTTTGGTAATGGCTGGGAAAAACACCTCCCATTAGTGGAGTGTTCGTATAACAACAGTTACCACACCAGCATCCAGGCTGCTCCGTTTAAGGCATTATACAGACGGAAGTGCCAATCACCTCTTTGTTGGGCAGAAGTTGGAGACAGCCAAATAACAGGCCCAGAACTTGTAGTGGATACAACCGAAAGGATTGCTCAGATACACTAACGAATGGCGGCAGCTCGTGACCGTCAGAAAAGCTATGTAGATAAGCGACGAAAACCACTCGAGTTCCAGGTTAGGGATCGAGTGCTACTTAAAGTCTCACCTTGGAAAGGTGCAGTTCATTTTGGCAAATGAGGCAAACTCAATCCGCGTTATGTCGGACCGTTCGAAATTATTGAGAAAATTGGCAAAGTCGCTTACAAGTTGAACCTACCTGAAGAACTCAGTGGAGTTCACAACGTATTACATGTGTCGAATCTGAAGAAGTGTCTATCAGATGAGACCCTCGTAGTTCCCTTAAAGGAGCTCACAATCGACGACCAGTTGCGATATGTCGAGGAACCAGTTGAAATCACAGACCGAGATGTTAAGATTCTCAAGCGTACTAGAATACCTCTTGTTCGAGTTCGTTGGAACTCCCGTCGTGGCCCAGAGTATACCTGGGAACGAGAAGACCAAATGAAACTCAAGTATCCCCAATTGTTTAAGAAAAGTGCAACCACTGCTGAGGCTGAAGCTACTGCAGAATTTCGGGACGAAATTCCAAACCAACAGGGGGATGATGTGACACCCCAGGAAAACCAGTAAACCACGCAACTTAACTAGCTTCCTCAGTAACCACGTGCTAAATTTCGGGATGAAATTTTCTTAACAGGGGGAGAATGTGACAACCCTCATAAGTCCATGTATCCGTATGATTTATTTATGTTAATTAAAGTGCTTGATGACTATATTGAATTACTTAACTGCTTTCTAATTACTGTGTCATGCTTACATGTGCTTGTTAACTACTAGTCTTGTGCAGAAAATTGACTAAATAGTCCTGTATGCTTTCCTGTGTGTTGGGAATTAATGGTGTCATAAAAAGTTACATAAAAGACACTATACGGAACAACTTAGCACTTTAACGAACCGGTATCTAACCGAACAACCGGACATTACCCGGGACACCAAAATATTGCAAGATACATTGTTTAATTATTTCTTGGCTAGTATGATCCCCGAACACCATAACACCGACTACTAGTCTTGTGCAGAAAATTAACTAAGTAGTCATGTATGCTTTCCTGAATGTTGGGAATTAATGGTGTCATAAAAAGTTACATAAAAGACACTATACAGAACAACTTAGCACATTAACGAACCGGTATCTAACCGAACAACCGGACATTACCCGGGACACCAAAATATTGCAAGATACATTGTTTAATTATTTCTTGGCTAGTATGATCCCCGAACACCATAACACCCACTAAAATACCCATTAACAAATATTGGAAATCATATACTTGGAATTTAACTTACATTTACCAACTTGTTACAAAATGTTACAATTAACCCCCCCCCCTTGCTTCTTACGGTCACAAAGGACCCACAAAATCCCCACCATACTTCCAAGATATTATTTCAATATTATATAAGATTGTTGCTTGAGTATATGAACAAAATATAGGATGTAAGATTATAAGCATGGTGTATATATCTTCCAAGATCTCCACCATACCATTCATATCTTCACAAAGATCACACTCCATCTCCCTCATCTCTCCTATCTCTCTCGGCCCTCATTAGAACCGCCACCACCACCACTTTATCACCATCATCTTTATCCATTTCCAAGCTCCATTCAAGTGCTAGAAGGTGAATTAAAGGAGCTTGAAGTTGTAGATCATCAAGGAGCTCTTTTCACTTGATTTCTCACACCATTTTCACCATTCTTTTCTAGAGATTCTTCCCTAGCCTTTGTGCTAGTTGTAAGTTCTTGTTTAACTCTTGTCCACCTTCTTGTTATGATTAAAAGTTGTAGTATGATGAATATCACACGAACACTAAAATGTTTAAACAAGAATCATGAACATAAAACTTTATATAAAGATGAAACATGATGTAATAATGTTAGTATGAAGTTGTTTTGATTATGTTGTTGATTACTTGATGATTTACTTGTTAATATTGATTTTAAATGTCGTTGTTGTTCGCTAAACATGTTAACGGAATCAATCGAGCACGCGTTAGAAAGTTAAGAGCTAAAAATAGGAAGCTGGTTGATGTTTACAGCCAACTTCAGTTGGCTGTAACCAGATCATAACTTAACGAAAACTTGATTTTCTTGAGTCTATGACGTGTTATTTCGAAATACGGTTCTAATGGCACTGGAATCATAATTTTTGGACTTCGTTTGCTATTTTTAAAGGGTCGTTTTGTAACAGCAGCTAAAGCTGCGTTTTTACTGCAGAAAATATGTGTTATGATCTTCGTCATAATTTGATGTCTGTGTAGAATTAGCTCATGAAATTTGTACTGTAGATGACCACTGATGTCATAGTAATTCTCCCACTAGAATTTCATCAATCGGACTTACGACGAATTTCAAATCAATTATTCCGTTGACTGTAGTCAGAAAGTGATGAATCTGATTGCAGTCTGGAAAATGATTTTTTTATAAAATATTGGTGATGATTTGGATCCTAAGATTTTTACACAATAATATTTGGATGGTTTAAAATATTTTATAAAAATTTGGGAATTTTTGGAGTAAGTTAACTATTTTATTAAAATGCCCGAAAACAGCCCAGTTTTGGATGTTAAAGCTGAAATGACATAAGTAGTAATTTGCGTGTCTAAATGTCGGGTATGTTATCTGAGAATGATCTAACATTTTATATGTCAATGAAAGTGTTATGTGCAATATCGTATGCTTGTTCTTGAGTAGCTATAAGTGGAATGTTTATATGGGCGTGAATTATTAAAGTGAGTACATGCTATGTGGTAGATGTGTGTAGGAACTTTGTGCTTATTTGAAGTCACTAATAAACTAAGTGGTAATCATACTAGGACGTGATTGACCAACACCGATTGTTAGCTATTTTATAGAGTCAAACCGAGCAACCGAGGTGAGTTTACACTCCTTCTAAGGCATGGGATTCCCGGTGGTTGGGAATGAGTTAAAGAACTAAAACGGAGCCTGCATATCCTCCTTAGGTAGGATATGTACCGCCATCCTCCACGGGTAGGATGCCAATATTAAAAGAACTAAAACGGAACCTGCATATCCTCCTTGGGTAGGATATGTACCGCCATCCTCCATAGGTAGGATGCCAATATTATTCCTGCGTATTCTCCTTGGGTAAAATACGTAAGTTCATCCTCCTTGGGTAGGACAACAACCTTAAAACTTACTAGACAAAACTCTATCATTAAGTCCCTCATTTTATATCGACTTAATCGCCGAGGCCAATGGTGAGCGGGTCATTAGTTAATAGCGCTATTAGGGTTATCAAACCTCACACCGTGCCGTTCGGACGGGCGTGTACTAATGGACTATAGCAAACTGTCAATGATGATAGAACATTGACGTAGGGCACAACTATTGTTCGTCAGTTGTCGATATTGTAACGGTCTAGTGGTTCACATGGGGAAGCCCCCACGGGTCATGGTTTGGGAAAGAAGGAATTGGTTAATCATATTTTCAACTATGGGGTAACCCCCACGGCAAGTAAGCCAGCTAAAGACAAACCACGTTTCGAAAGCAACTTAAAACAAACACCCAACTGTGAACTCACTCAACTTTGTTGTTGACTCGTTGTTACATGCCTTACAGGTCGTTAGATGCTTATGGAGCTTGCACGAGGAGGAGGTCGTTGTGGGATATGGACTGTCGAGTCCCAAGTTAAATATTTAAACTTATGAACTATGGAACTTATGTTTTGGCTTTATGTTTTAATACTTCCGCTGTTAGCTTAAAAATGGTTACTTTCTTTTGGTCACCAATTGTATTGTGGTTGGTTTTATTTACTTAATTACGTTGTTCAATATGATTGGTGGCTCGATCCTGGTCATGTCACGCCTCTAAGCGGTGATGCTTCGCATGGTGGATTTTGGGGGTGTGACACAAATGGAACTTTGATTGTTTCATCAAGTTACTACCCATTAACTCAATTCACATTAATTCACTTCACATAATACTAGAAATTGTCATCGGCAACATTGATGGGATCACATGGCCGCCATTTTTTTATTATCTTGGTTATCCAATTCTTTCAAACTATTAACCTCAAATCTATTGCGTCATCACCCAACTATATCATGTAGAATCATATTTTTATCTACCAAATCAACAATTGTATAAAATATCAATCATATAAGACAATTTAACCGGACCACTACTGCCGTCAAATTGAGAAGATAATGATGGGTTTTGACTTGTGCCACTCTTTGGGAAGATAACCAACGACAATCCCTAATGACACTTCCACATGCTAATCAGCCCTACTCCACTATCATAATGACAATACCCAAATTCACACAACTTTCATATAACACAACTATCATAAATCATACGTATCCACTTTTGTGTAAATCGAGCACATACATAAACGTGATCAAAAAATAAGATTTAACATGAAAACGAATTTACTCACCACAAGCTCGATCAAAAGAATGATGCCTCGAAAGGGGGGGGGGGAATCTGCTACTACCGATTACCGAAGACAGGTAGGGGATGTGTTAGGGTTTTTTTTTATTTCTTGAGATAATGGGAGAGGTGTATAGGGGTATGCACGTAATATTAATTGGAACAAGTGTGGGCCGAACCCACTTTGTTTGTTTATTTCTTGTTTGGGCTTCTAATAGGCTGGGCCGAAGTACCAACACTCAAAGGTGGACCGATCCACATTGCAAATAGTGTAAGGTTTTAGAGTGGGAGCATGCGGTCCGATACATGTGCGGCCCAAATAAGAAGTGTAAAGGTTTAACGTGGTTATAATGCACGTTTAGGTTTAATCAAGATTATAATAACACAAAAAGATAAAACAACTTTCATCTAAACAAGGAACTTTGAATAGGATTAAGCAGCACAAACCTTGAAAGTTCGGATTGTCACAGGTTTGGCCCTTGTTCCTGTAACTCGAATCCTAGACCGGTATATCCCATTTTAATTTTATACCATTGTGAACCTTACACCTTTTTTACTCTCTGATCGAGGTTCTTGGCATTGAAAAATCTTCGTAAACTAAACCACAAGTGTATATGTTGACATTTAAGAGATATACAGTCAAGAAAATCAAGGGCAGTGGTGATATATATATGTGGATTAGACACCAAAAAAAACACTCAACAAATGCCTACAATTTAAGGAATGTGTTTAGTCACGGCATCAGATTCCTAATTGATGGAGAAAGGTCTGGTGGCAAGAAAAGCTGCTTCTAGGAGGTTGTCAAGTGTTTTCGCTCGACGATTCCATTCTTGGGTGGTTGGTTTGGCCCTTGTTCCTGTAACTCGAATCCTAGCCCGGTATATCCCATTTTAATTTTACACCATTGTGAACCTTACGCCTTTTTTACTCTCTGATCGAGGTTCTTGGCATTGAAAATCTTCGTAAACTAAATCACACGTGTATATGTTGACATTTAAGAGATATACAATCAAGAAAATCAAGGGCAATGGTGATATATATGCGGATTAGACACCAAAAAAAAACACTCAACAAATGGATACAATTTAAGGAATGTGTTTAGTGACGGCATCAGATTCCTAATTGATGGAGAATGGTCTGGTGGCAAGAAAATCTGTTTCTAGGAGGTTGTCAAGTGTTTTCGCTCGACGATTCCATTCTTGGGTGGTTGGTTTGGACCTTGTTCCTGTAACTCGAATCCTAGCCCAGTATATCCCACTTTAATTGTACACCATTGTGAACCTTACGCCTTTTTTACTCTCTGATCGAGGTTCTCGGCATTGATAAATATTCGTAACCTAAATTACACGTGTATATGTTAACATTTAAGAGATATACAGTCACAAAAATCAAGGGCAATGGTGATATATATGCGGATTAGATACAAAAAAAAAACACTCAACAAATGGCTACAATTTAAGGAATGTGTTTAGTGACGGCACCAGATTCCTAATTGATGGAGAATGGTCTGGTGGCAAGAAAAGCTGCTTCTAGGAGGTTGTCAAGTGTTTTCGCTCGACGATTCCATTCTTGGGTGGTTGGTTTAGCCCTTGTTCCTGTAACTAGAATCCTAGCCCGGTATATCCCATTTTTATTTTACACCATTGTGAACCTTACGCCTTTTGTACCCTCTGATCGAGGTTCTCGGCATTGAAAAATCTTCGTAAACTAAATCACACGTTTATATGTTGATATTTAAGAGATATACAATCAAGAAAATCAAGGGCAATGGTGATATTTATGCGGATTCGACGCCAAAAAAAACACTCAACAAATAGCTACAATTTAAGGAATGTGTTTAGTCACGGCATCAGATTCCTAATTGATGGAGAAAGGTCTGGTGGAAAGAAAAGATGCTTCTAGGAGGCTGTCAAGTGTTTTCGCTCAACGACTCCATTCGTGGGTGGTTGGTTTGGCCCTTGTTCCTATAACTCGAATCCTAGCCCGGTATATCCCATTTTAATTTTACACCATTGTGAACCATACGCCTTTTTTACTCTCTGATCGAGATTATCGGCATTGAAAAATTTTCGTAAACTAAATCACACGTGTATATGTTGACATTTAAGAGATATACAGTCAAGAAAATCAAGGGAAATGGTGATATATATGCGGATTAGACGCCAAAAAAAACACTCAACAAATAGCTACAATTTAAGGAATGTGTTTAGTCACGGCATCAGATTCCTAATTGATGGAGAAAGGTCTGGTGGAAAGAAAAGATGCTTCTAGGAGGCTGTCAAGTGTTTTAGCTCAACGACTCCATTCTTGGGTGGTTGGTTTGGCCCTTGTTCCTATAAATCGAATCCTAGCCCGGTATATCCCATTTTAATTTTACACCATTGTGAACCATACGCCTTTTTTACTCTCTGATCGAGATTATCGGCATTGAATAATTTTCGTAAACTAAATCACACGTGTATATGTTGACATTTAAGAGATATACAGTCAAGAAAATCATGGGAAATGGTGATATATATGCGGATTAGACACCAAAAAAAACACTCAACAAATGGCTACAATTTAAGGAATGTGTTTAGTGACGACATTAGATTGCTAATTGATGGAGAAAGGTCTGGTGGCAAGAAAAGCTGCTTCTAGGAGGTTGTCAAGTGTTTTCGCTCGACGAGGTTCTTGGCATTGAAAAATCTTCGTTGACATTTAAATCACACGTGTATATGTTGACATTTAAGAGATATACAGTCAAGAAAATCATGGGAAATGGTGATATATATGCGGATTGTCTTTTCTGTCACACCCCGACCACGTGAGACAACGTAACGTGGCGGAAATGCCGGGGAGTGTTGTAACAGAATTAATCGTTTCAAATCCATGGCAATTAAAGTTTCGTTTTATTAATCAAACATGAGAGTTTACATTGCTTTAAACAAGAAACAAAGAGTACATAACAAAAATTAACTAGTTCTTGTCTCATTTTAAGTCACTAAGGCACGGGTCCGCCTAAGTATGTCTTGATAAGTCCTATGCATCATCTCCTGAAAACACATGTGAGAATAGGTACGTCAGCATAAAAATGCCTGTGAGATACATAGGTTTTGTGAAAATAGGATTCATGACTTAAGTTTAAGAAAATGTTTAATAAAGTTTAGTCATGAACCTTGTAAGTTGTTTTGTTTTGTAAATCATTTAAAAAGCGATAAGATCAGATGATATGTATAAATAAAAGAATAATGTATGGTTAAATGAATAACCAAGTATAATGAGTTGTATAAAATAAACTGTATTGTAAACCAAAGTCTTGTGAAAACATGTTACTTGTGTAAAATGTATAAGTCCAAAATGAATGATTTAAATAACGCTAAGATATGTAATATAATACAAACACTTATATATAGGAAGTACCAGCGGCGTATCCACCATGCTTGTATCATATTACTCACATCTCGTTACTTAAGTCACTTAAACCAACCAACAATGTATATTGTCTATGTTTAAACCAATTGTCAAAAGTCCTTGTATAAACCATGTCCAATGTTAAGAAGTCCAAAAGTAGTCAAGTAATGTGTAACAAATGTTATGTATTGTAAGTAAAGTATTGTCACATAATTCAAATGTAGAAATGTACAAAACAAAGTATTTTGAATATATCAAAAAGTTATGTTTTGCAAAGTAATGCATGTTACATTGATACAAACATTTATGTGGTAAGTTAACGCATACATTCAAGCCTTGAGACAGTCGGATAACCCTTTCAGTCAAGGTTATCAAAAGAAATGTTTTCGGATTCAGTCATTCCTTACATCCAAACAAACCCGGGATGTCAGGAATGGGATTTGTCAAGTCCTATGGTACCAGTACTTACTACCGAGCGGCGTAGCTAATGTTAATGAACGTATAATAGTCTCGTTTGTGCAAACCAAATGTCATAGCAAAAGTGAACATGTCATATGAAAACAATGTACTAAGTATGCTAAGTTAACATACAAAGTAGAAAGTCATGTAAATCAATGTGCTAGCATGCTATCAGTCAACATACATAGCAGAAATGTAAAGTAAAACAATGTACTAAGTATGCACACAATGGACATACATAGCATGAAATGTAATGTAAAACAATGTACTAAATACGCACACAATGGGCATACATAGCATGAAATGTAATGAAATCATGTACTATAATGTACTAACAAACATAGCAGGTATATGATGTGAAAATAGGAAAGCACGAAAGTAACAAGTAGGCACATGTGTTCCACCCCAAAACAGTTTGAAAACAGTAAAAGTGGGGTTCTATGTACTCACATGAGATTGCTCAATAGTCCTAGGATAACCACCAAGCAATGCTAGAAGATCACGGAATCAAACGGTACCTAATATAGGTAACTATGTTAATAAACCGGACCTAAATCGGAGGATCGGATAGAATGAGGGCTCGTAAAACAAATGAGTATGGGAACTCATGTAGTATGGTTTAACAAAGCCTACATACTAAATGAAACCTAGCCTAAGTGCTTACGACCCGTTTAGGTAGCTTATGCTACTTTAACGCGTCGTTCGCGTAAAACGCGCTCGGATCGCCTAACTAGTCCTATGATGAGTAAAATATGCCTTAACATGTCTAATATTGTTGTCAAATCAGTTTAGATGTCAAAAGTTATGTTACATATGTTAAAAATGAATTTTGTCATCAAAGGGGTATTTTGGTAATTTACCTAAGGCATATAAACTACCTATCATACACTACTTAAACGAAGCGACCATAAGGTATAACCTCGGAAGGTTATTCCCTATATACTATGGTCACCTAATGTGTTTGGTCGGATCCTAATGATCGACCAAATTGGTCGGGTTCGAAAGTATATGCGATTGTTTAGATCGCTTACCTTACGACCCTATATAAGCACTAAACTAAAAGTGACGAGCTAAGCATGCTAAAACATGCTTAACTAAGTTTAGAAAATAGGTTTGGTATCAAAACAAACGGTTTTGATACCCATAAGTAGTTTGGTTACAAATACGCAAGAATACGTATTCTGACCGAAACTACGGCTCGTCACTGAGCCTAGATAACGTGGTAATCAGTAGGTATAGTCACTAGGGACTATAACCATCGTGATCACGCTCATGTTATGAAGTTCAAACGAACTTCGCATCGACCATAAACTGGTCAATGCAGAAAGTCAAACAAAGTTTGACTTTCGGACTCGAAAAGCAATAAAAGAACGAAGGAACACTTACAAAGGGTCCCCGAATGCTAATCTAGACCAAAATAGCTCAGGTATGAAACAAAGGTTTCAACTTAGAGCACATTAGATCAGATTCTTGTGAGGAAAAGTGAAGGGTGGAGGTGGGTATTTATAGTTTTCGGTTCACCGTTAGGATTGTTTCTTGGAGAAGAGGGAATGATCACATCCCTACACTTGTTGGAATGTTGTGGTAACTGATTTTGGCCACCATAAGAGATTAACATGTGGCACTTAGCCTTTGGAGGGGTCAATGGTTGTTTAATATGTGTTTAAAATGGATTTTGCTGATCAGAAGAGGCCTAGCGTGACGCCAATGGGGCTAGGTGTCACGCTAGGGTCCCCCTGATCAGCAAACACTTTCCAATGTTCCCCTTTCAGTCCCCGTTGCGTATTAAGAACATTTCCGACATGTTTAAGGCTCGTTAAATCATTTTCAAGGCTCCACAAGGATGCCTAAACATTGTGGACATGAGACATGCTCAAAAATATGCCGGATGTCAGTTCATTTGGTCGTACAATCGCGATGTTCGCTTAATTACGACCGGAATGCGCATAAGCGCGAAAAACGATCTAAATTGTGTGACGAATGGATTTTTCTTATGCCAAACACTAAAATAAAATATTTTAGTGCTTACATAAATTTTTTGATGTCCGGATGTATTCAGAACGTAAGTTATGCGCGAAAGTGCAAACTTGTGCACTTTTTGACGCTTTTAGTCCCTGAATGACCCAAAAGTTTATTTTAGCACACCGAACCCCTTAAAGCCTATTTCTAAGCTATGTAAAAGATATTTATGGTATGTTTAACTTATGGTCATGTTCCGGAATGTCTGTTACAGTTCAAATTGGCATACTTTCGCAGTTTGTCAAATTTAGTCCCTGTAGGCGAATTTACTTGTTTTTGCCATACCAAAGCCTTTAAAACTTATTTCTAAGTTATGTAAAGGTTATTTAAGGTATGTTAAGCCTATTTCACTATTCCGGAGTGTTCGTTGCATTAAACTGGTTATATTTACGCATTAGTGCGCGTATAACCTTCCAGAAAGCGATTTAGAGCTTGAAATCGAACAAGAGTTGATATGTGCAAAAGATACACATATTTATACAAGTCCAAAGTATGAAATACAATATTTCATTGGTTTGGCATTTGTTTGATGGTTGAAGTGACACAGGTGTCACAGTCTCCCCTACTTTAGGAAATTTCGTCCTGAAATTTATTCGTAGGAGTCTATCTGTGACTTTGTGTTAAATAACCACCAGAGATATGAAAGGCATAATCCTGACATTTACTTAACGGACATTCTTCAGAAACGAAAATGAACGGAATGAGTCATTTTCCACAATTTCTTCAGAAACGAAAATGAACAGAATGAGTCATTTCTTACAATTTCTTCAGGAACGAAAATGAACGGGATGAATCATTTTCCACAATTTCTTCAGAAACGAAAATGAACGGAATGAGTCATTTTCCACAATTTCTTCAGAAACGAAAATGAACTGAATGAGTCATTTCCTACAATTTCTTCAGGAACGAAAATGAACGGGATGAGTCATTTTCCACGATTTCTTCAGGAATGAAAATGAACGGAATGAGTCATTTTCTACAATTTCTTCAGGAACGAAAATGAACGGAATGAGTCATTTTCCACAATTTCTTCAGGAACGAAAATGAACAGAATGAGTCATTTTCTACAATTTCTTCAGGAATGAAAATGTACGGAATGAGTCATTTTCCACAATTTCTTCAGGAACGAAAATGAACGGAATGAGTCATTTTCTACAATTTCTTCAGGAATGAAAATGAACGGAATGAGTCATTTTCCACAATTCCTTCAGAAACGAAAATGAACAGAATGAGTCATTTTCTACAATTTCTTCAGGAATGAAAATGTACGGAATGAGTCATTTTCTACAATTTCTTCAGGAATGAAAATGTACGGAATGAGTCATTTTCCACAATTTCTTCAGGAATGAAAATGAACGGAATGAGTCATTTTCCACAATTCCTTCAGAAACGAAAATGAACGGGATGAGTCATTTTCCACAATTTCTTCAGGAACGAAAATGAACGGAATGAGTCATTTTCCACAATTTCTTCCAGAACGAAAATGAACGGAATGAGTCATTTTCCACAATTCCTTCAGAAATGAAAATGCACGGAATGAGTCATTTCTGGACACACGACCAAACTTGCTGTGGTTTCTGTGCACTGAATTTCATAATTATGTATGCATCCATAATTACGTAGTTCCTTGCACAGTCCGCACAGTTTGTCTTGTAATGTTTAGGGGAGGAAAATCAAACCTGTGATGAGGGTGACTAGACTACCATAGGGTCCTTTTGATTAGATCAACAGATGATTTTATTAATTTGGCCACCAAGGAGTCCTTTCACCTATATCATCACATGATGTTCCTAAGCAGATTTTTGGATCAATCTGTTTAACTAGACCACTCAAGGGGTCTAATTATGGAGTAGTACTTTATAAACCCAAGGGACTTAACTACAACGTAGAAGTCCATTAAGGATTTTAGATAGCAAAAAAAAAAAAAAACTTGGATTACACAAAAAACATGAAAGGGAACACATAAGCACATAATCACATAGTTGCTTAACTCAGTTATTAATTTGTTATTAACTTGTTCTCGTTTAAGAATGGATATGGAAACCAGTCGATGGACTTCAATGTCCTCTGGGATCTATCTGGAAAGATAGAAAGATCTCTCAAAAATTCAATTTTGTTTTCAAAGAAACGTAATATTCGAATTAAGGAACACAATAATTTTAGGATTTACGGAAATACCCTTAGGTACCCTATTAAGGATTTATAGTGGTACTTTGGGTATTCGTCTAGTGTTGTAACTTGCGCCTTGTACTTCGTTTTCCTTAGAAGAAACGAGTACTTAGGGTCTTCGTGGAAACGCAAGATATCATAAAATGGAAAAAAAAATTTGGGTGGTAGTTTGCTTTTCAAGGAATACGATTCCTTAATTGTCGGTATTGAAAGGGATATGTTGTTTATACATACAACCTCATAAATACATTGCACTGTAAATAAAAGATTTATTTATAAACAATGATAACAACTGTTTCATGGACCTTGACAACAAAAGAAAATAATACACAAGACATGATTATTTCTAAAGGGTGTTGTCTTCTAGTCGGTCAGATGCTCATCCCTGTGCTGGATTAGCATTAGCAAGCTTTGGGCAATTTCTTCGGAAATGACCCATCTCGCCACACTTGTAGCAAGAACCTGGTGGAAAGCGAGCTTGAGCAGGATTGTTGCCAACTTGATTTGGTGCAACCGCAGCTCGGCAAACTTTTGCTGTATGACCTTTAAGTCCACAAATTTGGCATTCGCGGCACTTCACATTAGCATGATGATGAAGGTTACATTGGTTGCACAAGGGTGAAGTTCCATTGTATGGCTTCCTAGCAGGGGGTTGAGCCGGTTGGTTGGGGACGGCTTGATCATTGTGAGTAACCATGGCGAAGTTCTGAGAAGCCTTTCGCTTCTTTGACTTCTTAGGGGATCCAGTCTGTTCATCCATGGTCTTTGATTCCTCGACTGGTTTCGATTCCTCGACCGGTTTCTTATCACCTTTTCGGAAAAGTTTACCTTTCCTGATCTTTGATTCAGTCAAGGTTGCAGATAGCTCAATGGCCTGTCTAACTGTAGTAGGGTTGCTACCAGTCACAATGTCTTGTATTGAGTCAGGGAGGCCATCAATGTACTTTTCGATTGCCTTATCCAAAGGTGTGACCATGTTTGGGCATAACAGACTTAACTCCTCATAACGGTCCGTGTAGGCTCGATGCTCACCGCTGTCTTGCTCAAGATTGTCGAATTCCCTTTCCAAGGCCCTGATCTCGTGACGAGGACAGAATTCCTTCATCATAAGGGCCCTAAGTTCAGCCCATGTCTGTGCTAGAGCAACTTCTGCACCACGATCTCTCATAACCCCGTTCCACCACGTAAGGGCCCTCTTCTGGAACACACTCGAAGCAAACTCGACATTGCGATTGTCAGGACACTGCACGTGGCGGAAAGTATTCTCAATGCTCTCGAACCATTGAAGAAGCCCAGTCACTCCCTCAGAACCATTAAACTTGAGTGGTTTAGCCAGTTTTTAAACTCTTGAAATTGCATGGACCATTGTTGTTGTTGTTGGCTTGGTTCCGTTGAGCAAAGAGGTTTGGGAATTGAGCAGCCATTTGCTGCGCATTGATTTATGCCAGTTCGGCAGTCGCTATCTGGTTTTCGCATCGAGGAGGCATTCTAAAAGAAGAAACATGAAAGGAAACGAGTGAGAGAATTAGACGAAAAGAATGAGATGAAACAAATCTGATGAAAGCAAGGATAGTGGTCATTTGTTTGTTACCACAAGGTAAACAAACGACACACAATGACTAAATTAAATTAAATGGGTCAAAAATAATGCTTCGCGAAGACATGCTCGCCTATAAGTGAACACTCACCCCAAGAGTTCCCAGGTAAGAGTGACTGGTCCGATTATGTGGATTTATACGAACACTCTAGCCTTAGATAGAAAACTCAGGGTACAGGCATTCACCCTTCCAGTTTGCACGTGTTCACATTATTTAAAACCCAAAACCTTGACGAGATTTTTGAAAATTCAAAGGGGTTCAAAACCTTATAAAAGAGGGTTCAAAACCTTACAATAGAGGGTTCAAAACCTTACAATAGAGGGTTCAAAACCTAGTAATCAATCATCCTAGAACAGATGATTAGTTTTCAAAGCGGTTTTGAAATTTATGTTCTTGTTGTGGTCGTCCCCTAAGGATAGGTGACGGTATTGTTTTATGACTAAACGCAAGTAAACTCGTGTTAGGGTCCTAGAAAGGTTATAGACTAGGTCAAAGTATTACTAATAACCTAATTCCCTATAACCATTGGCTCTGATACCATCTTTTCTGTCACACCCCGACCACGTGAGACAACGTAACGTGGCGGAAATGTCGGGGAGTGTTGTAACAGAATTAATCGTTTCAAATCCATGGCAATTAAAGTTTCATTTTATTAATCAAACATGAGAGTTTACATTGCTTTAAACAAGAAACAAAGAGTACATAACAAAAATTAACTAGTTCTTGTCTCATTTTAAGTCACTAAGGCACAGGTCCGCCTAAGTATGTCTTGATAAGTCCTATGCATCATCTCCTGAAAACACATGTGAAAATAGGTACGTCAACATAAAAATGCCTGTGAGATACATAGGTTTTGTGAAAATAGGATTCATGACTTAAGTTTAAGAAAATGTTTAATAAAGTTTAGTCATGAACCTTGTAAGTTGTTTTGTTTTGTAAATCATTTAAAAAGCGATAAGATCAGATGATATGTATAAATAAAAGAATAATGTATGGTTAAATGAATAACCAAGTATAATGAGTTGTATAAAATAAACTGTATAGTAAACCAAAGTCTTGTGAAAACATGTTACTTGTGTAAAATGTATAAGTAAAAAATGAATGATTTAAATAATGCTATGATATGTAATATAATATAAACACTTATATATAGGAAGTACCAGTGGCGTATCCACCATGCTTGTATCATATTACTCACATCTCGTTACTTAAGTCACTTAAACCAACCAACAATGTATATTGTCTATGTTTAAACCAATTGTCAAAAGTCCTTGTATAAACCATGTCCAATGTTAAGAAGTCCAAAAGTAGTCAAGTAATGTGTAACAAATGTTATGTATTGTAAGTAAAGTATTGTCACATAATTCAAATGTAGAAATGTACAAAACAAAGTATTTTGAATATATCAAAAAGTTATGTTTTGCAAAGTAATGCATGTTACATTGATACAAACATTTATGTGGTAAGTTAACGCATACATTCAAGCCTTGAGACAGTCGGATAACCCTTTCCGTCAAGGTTATCAAAAGAAATGTTTTCGGATTCAGTCATTCCTTACATCCAAACAAACCCGAGATGTCAGGAATGGGATTTGTCAAGTCCTATGGTACCAGTACTTACTACCGAGCGGCGTAGCTAATGTTAATGAACGTATAATAGTCTCGTTTGTGCAAACCAAATGTCAAAGCAAAAGTGAACATGTTATATGAAAATAATGTACTAAGTATGCTAAGTTAACATACAAAGCAGAAAGTCATGTAAATCAATGTGCTAGCATGCTATCAATCAACATACATAGCAGAAATGTAAAGTAAAACAATGTACTAAGTATGCACACAATGGACATACATAGCATGAAATGTAATGTTAAACATTGTACTAAATACGCACACAATGGGCATACATAGCATGAAATGTAATGAAATCATGTACTATAATGTACTAACAAACATAGCAGGTATATGATGTGAAAACAGGAAAGCACGAAAGTAACAAGTAGGCACATGTGTTCCACCCCAAAACAGTTTGAAAACAGTAAAAGTGGGGTTCTATGTACTCACATGAGATTGCTCAATAGTCCTAGGATAACCATCAAGCAATGCTAGAAGATCACGGAATCAAACGGTACCTAATATAGGTAACTATGTTAATAAACCGGACCTAAATCGGAGGATCGGATAGAATGAGGGCTCGTAAACCAAATGAGTATGGGAACTCATTTAGTATGGTTTAACAAAGCCTACATACTAAATGAAACCTAGCCTAAGTGCTTACGACCCATTACGACCCGTTTAGGTAGCTTATGCTACTTTAACGCGTCGTTCGCGTAAAACGCGCTCGGATCGCCTAACTAGTCCTATGATGAGTAAAATATGCCTTAACATGTCTAATATTGTTGTCAAATCAGTTTAGATGTCAAAAGTTATGTTACATATGTTAAAAATGAATTTTGTCATCAATGGGGTATTTTGGTAATTTACCTAAGGCATATAAACTACCTATCATACACTACTTAAACGAAGCGACCATAAGGTGTTGGGATTGAACCCTATCAGAGGAACAGATAATTAAAGCCAAAACTGGATCAGAGCAGTGGATCCAGAATAAGCAGACGATTACCGATTGTTCATGCATATCTCTCCCCTTGAAAGTGGTTTTATATCTGCTGACCTCTTATCTGCTGATCATACTAAGTGCTGACCTACAACTGCTGCTTTGCATCTACTGACCAATATCAAAGACTGATAGAAGACCAAAACACTGCTGACTCAATCTACTGCCTTGAGTCAAGTACTGCTGATCCGGACAAGCACTGCTGGGTTCACAGCAGTGGAAGGATGCAGCAGCTGTTTAAAGTGTCTTTTATGTAATGTAATGTAATAGCAGTAGTTAGTACATCAGAGTTTGTATAGATCAGTGGTTAGAGTTTGTTAGGAGGTTAGATGTCACTTTCATGGTGACGTCAGCTAAGATGCTCAGTGGTTTGTAAGTGTCTATAAATAGTTCAGTACTTTGTACTGTTCTATTAGCTCTTTCACCACATCGTCTTCTTTGCACGAACAAACTACTGAGCTCTGGCTGAGGGGGAGTTTGCATTCATTCATCAATCATTGTAATCGGTGTTGAAACAAATTCAATCTTTCGATTCATTGTGTAAAGATGTTTGATAAAAGTATTACTCTCGTTTGATTGTATGCAAAGTTTGTTTTCATTATAATTCCGCTGCACAACTCTTTCATTTCATCTTAATTTCAAACGAAAATACAATCAAAAAGAAACTCAGATCCAACAATTGGTATCAGAGCTTGGACAGTCAAATTTGATTTAACAATCATTTTGACGTAAATAGTTTAGCTCATAACAGTTGATACTGATCGTTTGTTCGTCCGTTGAAA
The DNA here is from genome assembly GCA_030545235.1 of Helianthus tuberosus. NCBI lineage: Eukaryota > Viridiplantae > Streptophyta > Magnoliopsida > Asterales > Asteraceae > Helianthus > Helianthus tuberosus. The sequence continues at coordinate 42,574,551 of CM060393.1, read as the reverse complement.
AACAGAGCAAGGATTAATCACCATTAAAGTTGATTTCTCAGTGTTTGTAAAACAACAAGAATGACGTCACAATCTCAGGATGATAAAAACAACATCGGCTCACTTTTTAAACCACCTATGCTAAAAAGAAATGAGTACAACATCTGGCAGAGAAGGATGGGTCACAAAGCACAGGTTGTTGGAGGTCTGTCATTTATGGTCCCCATGTTCCTTCAGTGCCAAGCGCTGAAGATGCTAAAAAGTTCGTTCCAAAACCAGTTGAAAATTATACCGAAATCGACTTTCAAAAGATCGAACTAGATGCTAAAGCTTTTAGCATCATAGCATCAGCGCTGCCCAATGAGATATATGCTGGACTGTTACACTGTAACAGTGCCAAAGAGTTATGGGACGCACTTAAGGAACAGTTTGGGGGGACTGAAGAAGTCATAGAGAACAATAGGGAAATCCTGAACCAACAGTATGAAACATTTTGCTATGTTAAAGGCGAATCACTAACGCAACAATTTGAGCGTTTCAGTTGTCTCATCAGTGAACTGAGGCTTGTTAACACCACTTTTACAAACTCAACTCAAAATAGCAGGTTCCTCAGGTCACTGCCAGAAAAATGGGACACCATAGCTTTTGTCACCCGAAATTCACCTGAATTCAAGGATCTGACCTTGACCCAACTCCATGGTCGACTCCTGACCTACGAAAGGGAGTTGAACCAGAAAAGGAGGTTACAAGAGTAAGGAAAAGTTACCGATGATTACACTTTCGGTAATACTGCTCTTCTGGGTCAAGAAGAATCTGGGAGCAGTGGTAAGGATCAGGGTTATGATCATTTCATTGACATAACTGCTGGTGCAAATTTTAACAACCCTGATCCTCACTCTGCAAGTTATGCATTCACTGCTAACGAAAACCAGATGTCAGACAATTTAAGTTTTGAACTAAATGATTTGCAACATTTTGATCCCACTGATTTAGAGGAAATGGACATCCTGCATCAACTGGCGTTGCTAAGTGTTAGAACTAGCAAGTTCTACAAAAGAACAGGGCGAAAATTCCCAGGTTTGCATGGGAATCTAAGGGTTGGGTTGGATAAATCGAAAATCAAGTGCTACAAGTGTAATAGGTTGGGACATTTCGCTAGGGAATGTAGGAGTCAAACTACTGGTCCCATAATTACTCATCCTAGCTCAAATCCTAGACCTCAAAACCAAAACACTGTGCACTATGCCCAATATGCCCCAGCAGCTCAAGTGAACACTGCTCACTATGCTGCTGCCCCTGTGCCAGTACATTATGTCCAAACTACTGTTCCACAAATCCAATATGTTCAAACCCCTGTTCCACAGGTACAAGTGCAACCTGTTGCACCTCAAACTACTGCTCCAGCAGCAGCACAACCAGATCAACAAAGTTTTTTCACTCAAGGGTTTGTTGACTGGAGTAGTATGCCTGAAGACCTTAATGATGAAAATTTTGCACTCTATGCTTCTAATGATTCTTCTCATGATGAGTTTTGTTTGATGGCATTAGAGTCAATACAGGAGGGGGTTGAAAATGAGGAGGAACAGCAGAGCTTAGAAACAGTGGAAGTGGTGACTGAAGCAGTGGTTACTGCTGTGGCTGGTGAAATACTGTTGGGAGAAAGTTCAGGTACCCTGATTGAACCAATGACAGATCCATGGTCCATAGAGGACAAAGAAGAAGAGAAAGAAGAAAAGGCTGGTGAAAAGAAGGTAAAAGTTGATGATGATGAAGATCATCAATGTGATTGTGCAATGATGGCAGCTGCCAAGGTATCTCCTCAAGTTCTTGAAAAACTGTGTTCTGACAATTGCATAATTGCTTTTGCAAACATTAAAGAGGTGAATGAAAACCTTCGGGATAAAATCTTGTCTGATGAGGTCAAATTTGAAAGCTCTTTAAAAGAACTTAAAAACAAACTGACTGAAAAGGAAAAAGAAATCAGTTGTCTAAAAGAAGAGCAAAGCATCACCAAAACCCAACTTCAAACTATGGTAGAAAAATACCAAAGTTGCAAAAAGGAGTTGGAATCCACCCAGATTACTTGTGAAAGATGGGTGGAATCCTGCAGAGGATATGAGGTGATGCTTGCTAAACAGATTGAAAGTAATGTGAAATTTGGGGTTGGGTATAGAAAATATGATGATGAACACATTGCTTGTGAAAAATCTGTTCAAAACACTGATGTAACCACTGAGTTCATCCCCACAAACAAGAATGGCCAAGAAGTGAAAATCACTGACAAACTTGGTAACAAAATCACACTTGGCAGAACAAGGAATTCCTCAACTTTTGAAGAACTTGAAAAATATCAGTTTAAACCTACCTGGTCTGACGAGTGTGATATTCTTGAAAATTTCAAGCCAATGGACTTTACATCAACTGATGGTGTTAAAGCTCCAAAAGCTAAAGTCATACCTCTCAAGGACATCCCAGCAGTGGTTAAAACCTCTGCTGCAAAGGAGTCTGAAAAGAGAAAGAAGAAAGAAAAAATTGATAACTTGTTTTGTGAATTTTGTGAAAAAAGGAATCATCTAACAAAAGATTGTTTCCACTTGAAAGCTTATGATTTAAACAAAACAAGTGTCATTGTTTCAGCAGAAAGCTGCATTGTTTGTGGTAAGACAAACCACAAAACTCAAGCATGTGTGTACCTCAAAAACTTTGATGTGAAAAAGAATGAGTACATGGCTAAAACATCCTTGAGTCCACCATCATCATCAACATCTGTCAAATTTACCAAGAAACAACCACTGTTTGTGCCAGTTCAAACAGCTGTTACAAAATAGCTGAACCAAACATCTGTCAAAAGAGATGTTCAGGTTACTGATGCACCCCCTGCCAATCAGTTCAGAAAAGGCAGAGAAAAACAGTCCTACCAAAGGATTCCTCACGTTTATGAGGCCTACAAAAGGCCCTCTAAACCCAAAGTGAACAAGCATCCTTTTGGTTACCAGTAGATGATTGGTCAGGACCCACAACAGTGGTTAGAGAAACACTGTCCTAAAACAGTTCAAACTCCTGATCTAACCACTGTCCATCATTCTGCCTCCATCCCAGACACTGTTGAGACCCCATCCAAAGCCTTGTTGGCTTTGGAGACCTTAATGAACTAATCCTTTTACTTCATGTGCAGGGAGCTTCTGCATGCTTTGATAGTCTTTGGTATGTAGATAGTGGAGGCTCCAGGCACATGACAGGATGTAAAGCCCTCCTCAAAGACTTTAAAATCCATGGTGGGGGTGATATATCCTTTGGGAATAATAGTAAAGGGAAAGTTTTGGGGTCTGGAACAGTACAATCTGGAAATGTAAAATTTGAAAATGTCAATCTAATAGACAATCTAAAATTCAACCTTCTGAGTGTGTCCCAAATGAGTGACAAGGGATTTGGGTCATTCTTCACAAAAGACTGTTGTAGGATTGTTGGACCAGAAATGGTCAAAAAGATTGAAGCAATAATCAACTCTGGTCAAACTAAACTTGTTGCTCAAAGAAGTGGCAATGTTTATGTTGTTGACATGTCAAAAGAGTGTCCCAGAGCTGATGCCTGTCTGTTCTCAGCTGCCTCTAACAAAGAGACAGAACTTTGGCACAGAAGGCTGGGACACACAAATCTTAAAACAATCACAGAAATTTCAAAAAATGGTTAGGTGAGAGGCCTACCACAAAAATTGTTTTCATGTCCTGAACATTGCATTTCCTGTTTAAAAGGAAAACAGCATAAAAGTTCTTATAAGTCCATTGAAGAGTCCAAAACAACCCAGTGTTTGCAAATGCTACACATGGATTTGTTTGGCCCAGTTCAAGTCATGAGCCTTAAAAAGAAAAGATATTGTTTGGTTATTGTTGATGACTTTTCTAGGTTCACATGGACTTTCTTTTTGCACTCAAAAGATGAAACTGCAGGCATTTTGCAAGACTTTGTAATACAGGTTGAAAAGCAATTTGACCTTCCAGTGAAAAGCTTCAGGAGTGACAATGGCACAGAATTCAAAAATAGGGAGTTGGATGTCTTCTGTGTGAAGAAAGGGATTGTAAGGCAGTACAGCATCCCAAGAACACCAGAGCAGAATGGGGTAGTGGAAAGGAAGAACAGAACTCTGATTGAAGCTGCCAGAACCATGCTTGCAGATTCAGGTTTGCCATTAACTTTCTGGGCAGAGGCAGTAAACACTGCTTGCTATGTTCAGAACAGAGTTTTAATAAACCCCAGGCACAAAAAGACTGCCTATGAAATTCTGTATAAAATTAAACCACTGATCTCATATTTCAAAGTGTTTGGCTGCCCATGCTTTATTTTGAACTTAAAAGATTCCATTTCAAAATTTGCAGCCAAAATTGATTGTGGTTATCATCTGGGATACTCAACCACTGCCAAGGCCTACAAAGTGTTCAATACACGGACCAAGGCAGTGGAGGAGACTTTGAATGTTAAGTTCAATGAACTTTCATCAATGAAAATTCCAGCAAACCCTGCAGATCTGTTTGATCTTGAAAAATTCACTTTTGAAAATACTGCTGTCAAGACTAACAGTGCAGGTCCATCAGAGGATACAACACCAGACTATGGGTATGAAATCATCATCCCTCAAAGGTCTGCCACGAAGGGAAAAGCACCAGCTGTTCAAAACAGTTGTCAAAGCTCTACCATAGCTACCTCAACAGTTGTTGACCAAAGTAGTCCATCAATCACTGTTTCCACATTCTCAAACACTGCTGACAAAAGTCCTCAAACAGTGGATAAAAGTCAGCAGTTGTCCACTTCATTACCTCCTATACCACCACCTTTTGAAGCCACTGCTGGATCATCAAAGTCCTCAGCAGTGGTTAGCTCAGATGATACACATTTGCAGCCCTCACCAACCAATGCCATCATACCATATCAAGGAGATTTAATCTTCTTGAGATCTCATCCACCTGATCAAATCATTGGCAACATAAATGAAGGGGTACTCACAAGAAGTCAAACCCAAAACATTTGTCTTTTTGCTGGATTTCTATCACTCCATCAGCCAGTCAAGTACCAAGAGGCACTAAAAGACAACAGCTGGGTAGAAGCCATGCAAGAGGAACTCCAACAGTTTAAAAGACAACAAGTATGGGAGCTTATACCACTGCCAGAAGAGGTTAGTCCCATTGGCACAAAGTGGGTCTTCAAGAACAAAACTGATGAAAGGGGTATTGTTGTCAAGAATAAAGCCAGGCTTGTGGTTCAAGGTTACAGACAGGAAGAGGGGATTGACTATGATGAAACATTTGCCCCTGTTGCAAGATTGGAAGCCATTAGACTGTTCCTGGCCTTTGCTGTCAACCACAATATGAAGGTGTTTCAAATGGATATCAAAAGTGCTTTCCTCTATGGTACAATTCAAGAAGAGGTGTATGTCTGCCAACCTCCAGGTTTTGAGGATCCATTTTATCCAGATCATGTCTACAGGCTAAACAAAGCCTTGTATGGCTTGAAACAAGCACCAAGAGCCTGGTATGAAACTCTTTCCAACTTCCTACTCTCAAATGGTTTCAAAAGAGGTACCATTGATAAGACATTGTTTTTAAAATGGAGAGGGAAGGATTTAATGATTGTCCAGATTTATGTGGATGACATTATTTTTGGAAGCACATGTAACTCAATGTGTGAAGAGTTTAGAGAACTCATGACAGCTGAGTTTGAAATGAGTGCTATGGGTGAGCTGCAATGCTTTCTTGGTCTCCAAGTACAGCAATTGCAAAATGGAACTTTCATTCATCAAAGCAAATATGCTAAAGAACTTTTAACCAAATTTGATATGAATGATTGTAAACCATGCAGCACACCCATGGCAACAAATAAGCTGGTCATATCTGATGAAAAGGATAAGCTGATTGTACCTAACTGCATCTAGACCAGACATCATGTTTGCAACATGTGTCTGTGCAAGAAGTCAATCAGCTCCCAGAAAATCAAATCTCATTGCTGTAAAAAGGATCTTCAGATACATAAAAGGTGCTCCCACACTTGGTATCTGGTATCCAGCTAATGGGAACATCAAGCTTTCAGGTTTCTCAGACAGTGACTTTGCTGGATGTCACACCACAAGGAAGTCCACATCAGGAGGGTGCCAGTTTCTAGGTGATTGCTTAGTTTCATGGCAAAGCAAAAAGCAAGCAGATGTTTCAACATCCACTGCTGAAGCTGAATACATTGCTGCTGCAAGCTGTACAGCCCAACTCCTGTGGCTTCAAAATCAGTTGCTGGATTTTGGTATCACTGCCTTGAAGACACCACTCATGTTGGACAGTCCGGCAGCAGAAAATATCATCAAAAATCCAGTTTCCCACTCAACCACCAAACATATCGACATCAGACATCACTTTGTGAGGGACTGCTATGAAAAAGGTTTGCTTTCTCTGCATCATGTCCCAACTAAAGACCAGCTGGCTGATGTGCTCACAAAAGCACTTGATACAACCACATTTGAAAGTTTGGTCTCTAGGATTGGGATGCTGAACATGGAATAACAAGCAACATCTTGTTTTTCTATGAATAAAAGCAACAAAATGTTTTCAGAAAATCAAAACTCCATCCTTAAAAATAGCTAAAAATGAAAATTTTTCATTAAAGTCCTTAAAAGTCTGCCATTAACCACTGATTGTTCAAAAGTCTGCTCTACTTCAAAAGTCTGTCCACTGCTGAAAGTCAACCCCTGCTCTCTCATTATTTTGATAAACTCTGTTGTTCAAAAGCAGTGTCTTATCCACTGATATGCTATCCGCTGATAGTAAAAATCATCCACTGCTTTCATACCACTGCCTTCATCAGTCACTTTCACAAAAGTACTGTCCTTCACTTTCACCAGGGGTTGTCACGTGGGCAGTACATATTGATCAGACTTTTTGTAACGGCTGCCACCTCAGCATTCACTTTCTCCCTTATAAAATCCCTCATTCACCACCAAAACAGGGTTTTACTGTCGAATTGAATTCTTAAAAATTCTCTTCTCAAAACAGTTTTTCATCTCATCTTCCACAAATTTCTTCGATCAATCATCCTCAAAATGACTAAATCAAAGAAATCTGCAAAACCCTCATCCAAATCTTCATCGAAAAGAGCCTCTCAAAAGGCAATCTCCACTGAAATTCCACACAAACCATCTCACAATCTTCTTGGTCTTCTTACAAAACCAAGTTCCACAAAGGAGTTCGATTCCATCATTGATATCATCACCGCCTCAAAGTACAAAACTTTGTTGACAGCGGATGCACCAATTTACTTGGCAACCCAAAGGGAGTTTTGGAAGAATGCAATCCTTGAAACACAAGGAGAAGCTGTAATAGCCATTAACTCTACTTTAAAGGGAAAAGAAGTCAAGATTACACCACAAACAATTTCAGAGGTCTTTCAACTCGACGATCAAGAAGGTAAAATTACTTTCCCTAAAAACGAGCTAAAAAATGATTTTCTGGAAAGGGGGTACAATGCAGAGGTCAAAAAGGACACCTTAGAAAAAGGTTACTTTCCTCCTGCAACAAGATTTTTATTTCACACCCTCTTAAAATGTGTTTCAAACAAAACCACTTCTTTCAATGAGATACCATTAAAAATTCAAAAACTGGGATTTGCAATTCTTCAAGATGACAATTTTAACTACTCCCAGGAAATGTTTAATGATTTGGTTAAAAATGTTGAAACAAAGGCATTCCTACTTTTTCCAAGATTTTTAAGTTACTATTTTGAAATGAAACTTGGAAAGAAGGATGCTGCTGCAATAAAACAAGGTGATTTCATTCAAACAAATTGCTTAACTGCTGAAACTTTTACACGAATGTCCACACCTTGCAAAACACAAGCAGAGATGCCTGAGCAGATTTTAGCAGTTACAACTGCTCCTCAGGTATCTGCTGCTGAGCCCACTGCTCAAGGTGATCAAAGAAGCAGCACAACTGCTTTGAAACCCACACCTACTATCTTCAAAAAGCCAAAAAGAAAAACTCAAAAACCCATAAAACCCATCAAAAAGGCAACTCTGGAGGATGAGATACCAGAGCTCCTGCCAGTGACAACACAAAAGTCACAAGAAACCACTGCTGCTACTTCCTCATAGCAGTTGGTACAAATATCTCAACCCATAACCGAAACTCCTCCTGCTTCTTCACAAAAAGAACAGGTTGTACAAATAGGGTCTCCACATCATGATGCTCTGGAAACACTCGTTTCTATCATCCATAGTCCACTGCCCGGGACACATCCTATTTCTACACCACTCATCACATCCAAAATTCCTTCACCAATAAAACCACTGTTGGATGCAATTGATTTGAACCAGGCATTATCCAGTCCTTCTCAATCACCTATTAATGAGAATATACCTCAACAACTGACTGGGTCTGATGTATCAATCTTTGCTAACCCACCAACACAACCTGAGGAGGTTACACCCCTTGAGTTACAAGTAACTCTTGGTGGTAATCCAAGAGAAGCAGCCACTACAACTGTTACACCCACTGGGTTACATTTGGACAGTGGTTACATTCATAAGACTTCCTTGGAGGCAATTCCTTTTATAGCACCTCTGCCAACCACCAGTGGATTTATTTATCCTACTGGCAACATCAAAAGGTTGTCAAGTGTTGAAGGAAGAAGACCCCAGTACCAAGAAAAAAGGGCATCAGTGGTTAATGTTTGGAGTATATTCCCTACATCTACCACTGATAAAACCACTGCTAGTGGGAAATCAGATGATCCCATTAACTTGGGTGATGGTTTAAAGTACCAGAAATTGACGGATCGTATTGCAAAGCTTGATAACTCTGTTGCAGAACTCAAAGATATGCTACAACAGGTGTTACAAGTTCAGAAGGTACAATCAACTGCTGTTCCACCTCAAACACCTGCTCCACAAAGGGCACCTGCTACAAATGAGCTCTGGAATCTATTTCAATCTTTTCTCCAACAACAAGCAAAATTAGCAGATCAGCAACATGAAAAACATGTACAACAGCTGAGAAATGCAATGGAGTCAAGGTTCAAGAACACTTAGGCTGATTTAAAGGCTCTCCAAACTCAGATCTTGCACACCACTGGCACTGCTCCTCCAAAAGTACACTACATTTATCAACTCCCAGAAGATAATGCCAAAAAGGGGGAGAAAATTAAGGAGTGGAAAAGGAAGGGTATAGAGGATGGTCTCTATCTTGAACCAGAAAATTCAAACATGACCAAAAAGATCCCTTTGCCAGATGGCAGCAAGAAAATTGATGTGACAACAAATGCACTAGCAGAAGCAGCTGCAAGTGTAAAAAGGGATAGAGAGGCCAAAAGGAAAGCCAGGGTGGACAGAATGGATCATCCAGAACAGGGTACTTCTGGGTCAAAGGATCATGAAAATCCTGTTGAGGAAAAGAAGAAGCTTACTAGAAAAGTGAGGCAACCCAAATCCATTCCAACCAGACGTTCAAAGTCTGCTCAAAAACCACCATACAAAACAGCTGATGCAACAGGAGTTACAAAAACTACTGCTTGCCAAACAGTTGTTCCATCAACACACACCACTTCAACACACACAACATCCACTGCTTTACCATCATATCCACCAAAAACAACACCTGCTGACATACAGCAGAAGACAGCAGATGTTATAACATCTGTTGTAATGACAACAGTGGTTGAAACACCAGTTGTTTCAACAGCTGTTAGTCAATCACAATCCACTGCCACTACATCTACCACCACTGTTCCATCCAAAACATCATCAGTCCCTCCTACAAAAAGGAGAAGACTAATTCTCAAAGATGATGACAATTCACCACCACAAACATCTTTAAAATCCTTAGATCTTGTCACAATTCCAAAACCTGTTCCTCTCTCTTCAGTTAAAATGTACAAGCCCTTGCCTCCTGCAGGTGTTCAATTTCCTCTTGAATTAGCAGCTGTTAGAGAAGAAATAAAATCTTTTTACTTTGAGGATGACTCTGCCAAAAGGAGTTTGCCATCAATAAAAGGATATCCCTGGCCTGAAACTCTGAAGAAAGACTACATTGAAAGCATTATGGCTCACAAGAAGTACAAAGGAGAGAGATACATGTACAAAGAGTGGACCATTCCTGAACTTGAAAATGAAGCAGCAAGAATTCAAGACATGATAAACAGGAAAGTCACTCACACTCCTCCTAACTGGGCAAAGTTTAGAAAGAATGTACCTGACAAACAGGAAGAGCTGAAGAGAATGAAAGAGAAACTGGTAGCAGCTGATTATGGTAACAAAAGACAAGTTGCTAGATGGAAAGAAGATGTGGTCAGGGCTACTTACAAAAAGTTGGAACAATTAAGAAAGAAAGATCCCACAGTTCCTCAAAAACCTGACTATCCTGAAGCAGCGGTTTCAAAAAGACCATCAAAGCTGCAAATCAGGAGATCCACAGCTCCAGTTGGTGCTGCCATCTACAAAAGAAGGCCACACAAACAGCTGATTGCTGAAACCATCAAAGAGTTAATGGAAGGTGAAGACCTTGGAAAAGAGGGTATAAAGAAAATGATCATGGAAACTCTTGGTTTGGATCAAACTGCAAGTACTGCTCAGCCAGTCATGAATAGGCCAGCCTCTCCAAATACTTCTGCAAATAAACATCTCCCAAGAAACCCACCAGGCTCAAAAATACAAAAGTGGGAAACTGACAAACAGACCTGCGTATTGACTTTGCTCAGGTTTGGTGGAGAAGTGGAGAAAATATCAAGGGAACAAGCTCTTGGCCTGAGTCTTGAAGATTTGCAGGATCTCCTTAATCTTCCACTTAGCAGGGATGATGAAGATACAGATGCCCTAGACTTTGAATTACAATTTAAAGGTCAGATAAGGGAGCTGTTGATGAGGCAATAAAGAAATCCACAAATAATGAAGAGTTTTGGCATTATCTGTTCCAGGGGGAGATTGTTGGGATTGAACCCTATCAGAGGAACAGATAATTAAAGCCAAAACTGGATCAGAGCAGTGGATCCAGAATAAGCAGACGATTACCGATTGTTCATGCATATCTCTCCCCTTGAAAGTGGTTTTATATCTGCTGACCTCTTATCTGTTGATCATACTAAGTGCTGACCTACAACTGCTGCTTTGCATCTACTGACCAATATCAAAGACTGATGGAAGACCAAAACACTGCTGACTCAATCTACTGCCTTGAGTCAAGTACTGCTGATCCGGACAAGCACTTCTGGGTTCACAGCAGTGGAAGGATGCAGCAGCTGTTTAAAGTGTCTTTTATGTAATGTAATGTAATAGCAGTAGTTAGTACATCAGAGTTTGTATAGATCAGTGGTTAGAGTTTGTTAGGAGGTTAGATGTCACTTTCATGGTGACGTCAGCTAAGATGCTCAGTGGTTTGCAAGTGTCTATAAATAGTTCAGTACTTTGTACTGTTCTATTAGCTCTTTCACCACATCGTCTTCTTTGGACGAACAAACTACTGAGCTCTGGCTGAGGGGGAGTTTGCATTCATTCATCAATCATTGTAATCGGTGTTGAAACAAATTCAATCTTTTGATTCATTGTGTAAAGATGTTTGATAAAAGTATTACTCTCGTTTGATTATATGCAAAGTTTGTTTTCATTAGAATTCCGCTGCACAACTCTTTCATTTCATCTTAACTTCAAACGAAAATACAATCAAAAAGAAACTCAGATCCAACATAAGGTATAACCTCGGAAGGTTATTCCCTATATACTATGGTCACCTAATGTGTTTGGTTGGATCCTAATGATCAACCAAATGGGTCGGGTTCGAAAGTATAAGCGATTGTTTAGATCGCTTACCTTACGACCCTATATAAGCACTAAACTAAAAGTGACGAGCTAAGCATGCTAAAACATGCTTAACTAAGTTTAGAAAATAGGTTTGGTATAAAAAAAAACGGTTTTGATACCCATAAGTAGTTTGGTTACAAATACGCAAGAATATGTATTCTGACCGAAACTACGGCTCGTCACTGAGCCTAGATAACGTGGTAATCAGTAGGTATAGTCACTAGGGACTATAACCATCGTGATCACGCTCACGTTATGAAGTTCAAATGCACTTCGCATCGACCATAAACTGGTCAATACAGAAAGTCAAACAAAGTTTGACTTTCGGACTCGAAAAGCAATAAAAGAACGAAGGAACACTTACAAAGGGTCCCCGAATGCTAATCTAGACCAAAATAGCTCAGGTATGAAACAAAGGTTTCAACTTAGAGCACATTAGATCAGATTCTTGTGAGGAATAGTGAAGGGTGGAGGTGGGTATTTATAGTTTTCGTTTCACCGTTAGGATTGTTTCTTGGAGAAGAGGGAATGATCACATCCCTACACTTGTTGGAATGTTGTGGTAACTGATTTTGGCCACCATAAGAGATTAACATGTGGCACTTAGCCTTTGGAGGGATCAAGGGTTGTTTAATATGTGTTTAAAATGGCTTTTGCTGATCAGAAGAGGCCTAGCGTGACGCCAAGGGGGCTAGGTGTCACGCTAGGGTCCCCCTGATCAGCAAACACTTTCCAATGTTCCCCTTTTAGTCCCCGTTGCGTATTAAGGCCATTTCCGACATGTTTTAGGCTCGTTAAATAGTTTTCAAGGCTCCACAAGGATGCCTAAACATTTTGGACATGAAACATGCTCAAAAATATGCCGGATGTCAGTTCGTTTGGTCGTACAATCGCGATGTTCGCTTAATTACGACCGGAATGCGCATAAGCGCGAAAAATGATCTAAATTGCGTGACGAATGGATTTTTCTTATGCCAAACACTAAAATAAAATATTTTAGTGCTTACATAAATATTTTGATGTCCGGATGTATTCAGAACGTAAGTTATGCGCGAAAGTGCAAACTTATGCACTTTTTGACGCTTTTAGTCCCTGAATGACCCAAAAGTTTATTTTAGCACACCGAACCCCTTAAAGCCTATTTCTAAGCTATGTAAAAGATATTTATGGTATGTTTAACTTATTTTCATGTTCCGAACCCCTTTTAGTCCCTGTAAGCGAATTTACTTCTTTTTGCCATACCAAACCCTTTAAAACTTATTTCTAAGTTATGTAAAGGTTATTTAAGGTATGTTAAGCCTAATTGATGGAGAAAGGTCTGGTGGCAAGAAAAGCTGCTTCTAGGAGGTTGTCAAGTATTTCGCTCGACGATTCCATTCTTGGATGGTTGGTTTGGCCCTTGTTCCTGTAACTCGAATCCTAGCCCGGCATATCCCATTTTAATTTTATACCATTCTGAACCTTACGCCTTTTTTACTCTCTGATCGAGGTTTTTGGCCTTGAAAAATCTTCGTAAACTAAATCACACATGTACATGTTTACATTTAAGAGATATACAGTCAAGAAAATCAAGGGCAATGGTGATATATATGCGGATTAGATACAAAAAAAAACTCAACAAATGGCTACAATTTAAGGAATGTGTTTAGTGACGGCATCGGATTCCTAATTGATGGAGAAAGGTCTGGTGGCAAGAAAAGCTGCTTTTAGGAGGTTATCAAGTGTTTTGGCTCGACGATTCCGTTCTTGGGTGGTTGGTTTGGCCCTTGTTCCTGTAACTCGAATCCTAGTCCGGTATATCAAATTTTAATTTTACACCATTTTGAACCTTACGCCCTTTTTACTCTCTGATCGACGTTCTCGGCATTGAAAAATATTCGTAACCTAAATTACACGTGTATATGTTGACATTTAAGAGATATACAGTCAAGAAAATCAAGGGCAATGGTGATATATATGCGGATTAGATACCAAAAAAAATACTCAACAAATGGCTACAATTTAAGGAATGTGTTTAGTGACGACATCAGATTCCTAATTGATGGAGAAAGGTCTGGTTGCAAGAAAAGCTGCTTCTAGGAGGTTGTCAAGTGTTTTCGCTCGACGATTCCATTCTTGGGTGGTTATTTTGGCCCTTGTTACTGTAACTCGAATCCTAGCCCGGTATATCCCATTTTAATTTTACACCATTGTGTACCTTACGCCTTTTTTACTCTCTGATCGAGGTTATCGGCATTGAAAAATCTTTGTAAACTAAATCACACGTGTATATGTTGACATTTTAAAGATATACAGTCAAGAAAATCAAGGGCAATGGTGATATAAATGCGGATTAGACACCAAAAAAAACACTCAACAAATGGCTACAATTTAAGGAATGTGTTTAGTCACGGCATCAGATTCCTAGTTGATGGAGAAAGGTATGGTGGCAAGAAAAGATGCTTCTAGGAAGTTGTCAAGTGTTTTCGCTCGACGACTCCATTCTTGGGTGGTTGGTTTTGCCCTTGTTCCTGTAACTCGAATCCTAGCCCGGTGTATCCCATTTTAATTTTACACCATTGTGAACCTTACGCCTTTTTTACTCTCTGATCGAGGTTCTCGGCATTGAAAAATATTCGTAACCTAAATTACACGTGTATATGTTGACATTTAAGAGATATACAGTCAAGAAAATCAAGGGCAATGGTGATATATATGCGGATTAGATACCAAAAAAAATATTCAACAAATGGCAACAATTTAAGGAATGTGTTTAGTGACGGCATCAGATTCCTAATTGATGGAGAAAGGTCTGGTTGCAAGAAAAGCTGCTTCTAGGAGGTTGTCAAGTGTTTTCGCTCGACGATTCCATTCTTGCGTGGTTGTTTTGGCCCTTGTTCCTGTAACTCGGATCCTAGCCCGGTATATCCCATTTTAATTTTACACCATTGTGAACCTTACGCCTTTTTTACTCTCTGATTGAGGTTCTCGGCATTGAAAAATCTTCGTAAACTAAATCACACGTGTATATGTTGACATTTAAGAGATATACAGTCTAGAAAATCAAGGGCAATGGTAATATATATGTGGATTAGACACCAAAAAAAACACTCAACAAATGGCTACAATTTAAGGAATGTGTTTAGTGACGGCATCAGATTCCTAATTGATGGAGAAAGGTCTGGTGGCAAGAAAAGCTGCTTCTAGGAGGTTGTCAAGTGTTTTCGCTCGACGTTCCATTCTTGGGTGGTTGGTTTGGCCTTGTTCCTGTAACTCGATTCCTAGCCCGGGATCTCCCATTTTAATTTTACACCATTGTGAACCTTACGCCTTTTTCTCTCTGATCGAGGTTCTTGGCATTAAAAAATCTTCGTAAACTAAATCACACGTGTATATGTTGATATTTAAGAGATATACAGTCAAGAAAATCAAGGGCAATGGTGATATATATGTGGATTAGACACAAAAAAAACACTCAACAAATGGCTACATTTTAAGGAATGTGTTTAGTGACGGCATCAGATTCCTAATTGATGGAGAAAGGTCTGGTGGGAAGAAAAGCTGCTTCTAGGAGGTTGTCAAGTGTTTTCGCTCGACGATTCTATTCTAGGGTGGTTGGTTTGGCCCTTGTTCCTGTAACTCGAATCCTAGTCCGGTATATCCCATTTTAATTTTACACCATTGTGAACCTTACTCCTTTTTTACTCTCTGGTCGAGCTTCTTGGCATTGAAAAATCTTCGTAAACTAAATCACACGTGTATATGTTGACATTTAAGAGATATACAGTCAAGAAAATCAAGGGCAATGGTGATATATATGCGGATTAGACACGAAAAAAAAACACTCAACAAATGGCTACAATTTAAGGAATGTGTTTAGTGACGGCATCAGATTCCTAATTGATGGAGAAAGGTCTGGTTGCAAGAAAAGCTGTTTCTAGGAGGTTGTCAAGTGTTTTCGCTCGACGATTCCATTCTTGGGTGGTTGTTTTGGCCCTTGTTCCTGTAACTCGGATCCTAGCCCGGTAAATCCCATTTTAATTTTACACCATTGTGAACCTTACGCCTTTTTTACTCTCTGATCGAGGTTCTTGGCATTAAAAAATCTTCGTAAACAAAATAACACGTGTATATGTTGACATTTAAGAGATATACAGTCAAGAAAATCAAGGGCAATGGTGATATATATGCGGATTAGACACAAAAAAAAAAACACTCAACAAATGGCTTCAATTTAAGGAATGTGTTTAGTGACGGCATCAGATTCCTAATTGATGGAGAAAGGTCTGGTGGGAAGAAAAGCTGCTTCTTGGAGGTTGTTAAGTGTTTTCGCTCGACGATTCTATTCTAGGGTGGTTGGTTTAGCCCTTGTTCCTGTAACTCGAATCCTAGCCTGGTATATATCCCTTTTTAATTTTACACCATTGTGAACCTTACGCCTTTTTTACTCCCTGATCGAGGTTCTCGGCATTGAAAAATATTCGTAACCTAAATTAAACGTGTATATGTTGACATTTAAGAGATATACAGTCAAGAAAATCAAGGGCAATGGTGATATATATGCGGGTTAGATACCAAAAAAATACTCAACAAATGGCTACAATTTAAGGAATGTCTTTAGTGACGGCATCAGATTCCTAATTGATGGAGAAAGGTCTGGTTGCAAGAAAAGCTACTTCTAGGAGGTTGTCAAGTGTTTTCGCTCGACGATTCCATTATTGGGTGGTTGTTTTGGCCCTTGTTCCTGTAACTCGGATCCTAGGCCGGTATATCCCATTTTAATTTTACACCATTGTGAACCTTGCGCCTTTTTTACTCTCTGATTCAGGTTCTCGGCATTGAAAAATCTTCGTAAACTAAATCACACGTGTATATGTTGACATTTAAGAGATATACAGTCAAGAAAATCAAGGGCAATGGTGATATATATGTGGATTAGACACCAAAAAAAAACACTCAACAAATAGCTACAATTTAAGGAATGTGTTTAGTGACGGCATCAGATTCCTAATTGATGGAGAAAGGTCTGGTTGCAAGAAAAGCTGCTTCTAGGAGGTTGTCAAGTGTTTTCGCTCGACGATTCCATTCTTGGGTGTTTGGTTTGGCCTTGTTCCTGTAACTCGATTCCTAGCCCCGTATATCCCATTTTAATTTTACACCATTGTGAACCTTACACCTTTTTTACTCTCTGATCGAGGTTCTTGGCATTAAAAAATCTTCGTAAACTAAATCACACGTGTATATATTGACATTTAAGAGATATACAGTCAAGAAAATCAAGGGCAATGGTGATATATATGCGGATTAGACACAAAAAAAAACACTCAGCAAATGGCTACAATTTAAGGAATGTGTTTAGTGACGGAATCAGATTCCTAATTGATGGAGAAAGGTCTGGTTGCAAGAAAAGCTGCTTCTAGGAGGTTGTCAAGTGTTTTCGCTCGACGATTCCATTCTTGGGTGGTTGATTTGGCCCTTGTTCCTGTAACTCGGATCCTAGCCCGTTATATCCCATTTTAATTTTACACCATTGTGAACCTTACGCCTTTTTTACTTTCTGATTGTGGTTCTCGGCATTGAAAAATCTTCGTAAACTAAATCACACGTGTATATGTTGACATTTAAGAGATATACAGTTAAGAAAATCAAGGGCAATGGTGATATATATGCGGATTAGACACCAAAAAAAAACACTCAACAAATGTCTACAATTTAAGGAATGTGTTTAGTGACGCCATCAGATTCCTAATTGATGGAGAAAGGTCTGGTGGGAAGAAAAGCTGATTCTAGGAGGTTTTCAAGTGTTTTCACTCGACGATTCTATTCTAGAGTGGTTGGTTTGGCCCTTGTTCCTGTAACTCGAATCCTAGCCCGGTATATCCAATTTTAATTTTACACCATTGTGAACCTTACGCCTTTTTTACTCTCTGATCGAGGTTCTTGGCAATGAAAAATCTTCGTAAACTAAATCACAGGTGTATATGTTGACATTTAAGAGATATACAGTCAAGAAAATCAAGGGCAATGGTGATATATATGCGGATTAGACACCAAAAAAAACACTCAACAAATGGCTATAATTTAAGGAATGTGTTTAGTGACGGCATCAGATTCCTAATTGATGGAGAAAGGTCTGGTGGGAAGAAAAGCTGCTTCTAGGAGGTTGTCAAGTGTTTTCGCTCGACGATTCTATTCTAGGGTGGTTGGTTTGGCCCTTGTTCCTGTAACTCGAATCCTAGCCCGTTATAACCCATTTTAGTTTTACACCATTGTGAACCTTACGCCTTTTTTACTCTCTGATCGAGGTTCTTGGCATTGAAAAATCTTCGTAAACTAAATCACACGTGTATTTGTTGACATTTAAGAGATATACAGGCAAGAAAATCAAGTGCAATGGTGATATATATGCGGATTAGACACAAAAAAAAAACACTCAACAAATGGCTACAATTTAAGGAATGTGTTTAGTGACGGCATCAGATTCCTAATTGATGGAGAAAGGTCTGGTTGCAAGAAAAGCTGCTTCTAGGAGGTTGTCAAGTGTTTTCGCTCGACGATTCCATTCTTGTGTGGTTGTTTTGGCCCTTGTTCCTGTAACTCGGATCCTAGCCCGGTATATCCCATTTTAATTTTACACCATTGTGAACCTTACGCCTTTTTTACTCTCTGATTGAGGTTCTCGGCATTGAAAAATCTTTGTAAACTAAATCACACGTGTATATGTTGACATTTAAGAGATATACAGTTAAGAAAATCAAGGGCAATGGGGATATATATGCGGATTAGACGCCAAAAAAAACACTCAACAAATAGCTACAATTTAAGGAATGTGTTTAGTCACGACATCAGATTCCTAATTGATGGAGAAAGGTCTGGTGGAAAGAAAAGATGCTTCTAGGAGGCTGTCAAGTGTTTTCGCTCGACGACTCCATTCTTGGGTGGTTGGTTTGGCCCTTGTTCCTATAACTCGAATCCTAGCCTGGTATATCCCATTTTAATTTTACACCATTGTGAACCATACGCCTTTTTTACTCTCTGATCGAGATTAAGCTTTGAAAAATCTTCGTAAACTAAATCACACGTGTATATGTTGACATTTAAGAGATATACAGTCAAGAAAATCATGGGCAATGGTGATATATATGCGGATTAGACACAAAAAAAAAACACTCAACAAATGGCTACAATTTAAGGAATGTGTTTAGTGACGACATCAGATTCCTAATTAATGGAGAAAGGTCTGGTGGCAAGAAAAGCTTCTTCTATGAGGTTGTCAAGTGTTTTCGCTCGACGATTCCATTCTTGGGTGGTTGGTTTGGCCCTTGTTCCTGTAACTCGAATCCTATCCCGGTATATCCCAATTTAATTTTACACTATTTTGAACCTTACGCCGTTTTTACTCTCTGATCGAGGTTCTTAGCATTGAAAAAACTTCGTAGACTAAATCACACGTGTATTTGTTGACATTTAAGAGATATACAGTCAAGCAAATCAAGAGCAATGGTGATATATATGCGGATTAGACACCAAAAAAAACACTCAACAAATGGCTACAAGTTAAGGAATGTGTTTAGTGACGGCATCAGATTCCTAATTGATGGAGAAAAGTCTGGTGGCAAGAAAAGCTGCTTCTAGGAGGTTGTCAAGTGTTTTCGCTCGACGATTCCATTCTTCGGTGGTTGGTTTGGCCCTTGTTCCTGTAACTCGAATCCTAGCCCGGTATATCCCATTTTAATTTTACACCATTGTGAACTTTAAACCTTTTTTACTCTCTGATCGAGGTTCTTGGCTTTAGAAAATCTTCGTAAACTAAATCACATATGTATATATTGACATTTAAGAGATATACAGTCAAGAAAATCAAGGGCAATGGTGATATATATGCGGATTAGACACAAAAAAAAATTCAACAAATGGCTACAATTTCAGGAATATGTTTAGTGACGGCATCAGATTCCTAATTGATGGAGAAAGGTCTGGTGGCTAGAAAAGCTGCTTCTAGGAGGTTGTCAAGTGTTTTCGCTCGACGATTCCATTCTTGGGTGGTTGGTTTGGCCCTTGTTCCTGTAACTCGAATCCTAGCCCGGTATATCCCATTTTAATTTTACACCATTGTGAACCTTACGCCTTTTTTACTCTCTGATCGAGGTTCTCGGCATTTAAAAATATTCGTAACCTAAATTACACGTGTATATGTTGACATTTAAGAGATATGCAATCAAGAAAATCAAGGGCAATGGTGATATATATGCGGATTAGATACCAAAAAAAATACTCAAAAAATGGCTACAATTTAAGGAATGTGTTTAGTCACGGCATCAGATTCCTAATTGATGGAGAAAGGTCTGGTTGCAAGAAAAGCTGCTTCTAGGAGGTTGTCAAGTGTTTTCGCTCGACGATTCCATTCTTGGGTGGTTGTTTTGGCCCTTGTTCCTGTAACTCGGATCCTAGCCCGGTATATCCCATTTTACTTTTACACCATTGTGAACCTTACGCCTTTTTTACTCTCTGATTGAGGTTCTCGGCATTGAAAAATCTTCGTAAACTAAATCACACGTGTATATGTTGACAATTAGGAGATATACAGTCAAGAAAATAAAGGGCAATGGTGATATATATATGCGGATTAGACACCAAAAAAAACCACTCAACAGATGGCTACTATTTAAGGATGTGTTTAGTAACGGCATCAGATTCCTAATTGTAGGATCGTGAAACGACCTAACGAGTCAATCAGAAGAGTGCTCAGACCGAATCAGAGGCGGAATTCATTGATTCGGTCTTCGTTTAGCTTGTATTCACTATTAATTGTCTCGTGTATTAATCTCTGAACGTTTACAAGACTGGAGACACCTCGACAGCACCTCGGCGTCGGAAACTAGAACCTTACAAATGAAATCGTTTGAAGGCTATTTATAGGGAAGACCCTTCCGTTTGAAAATGACATAATTATTTCAAACGGAACCCTCAAACGATATGTTCAAACTTTACATTCAAACGGTTGACTTCAAATACATATTTTGTCTTCATGTGTCCATATTGCAACGATGATGTCATTAGATGATGTCAATGATGATGTCACATATATGATGTCATCATCATATATGATGACATCACACTTGTTCAGCATTGCAACGAACCCGAGACTCGACATAAGACGAAGACGACAGATGAATGAACCAACAGACTCCCCCTCAGATGTTGATGAGTCTTAAGTGTCGAGTCTTTGCATCTTCAGTCTTTATATGTCTCTTTTCTTTCTTCGCATATACCAGGATCTTCTCTTTGGCTCTAACCTCGTCAGACTCCCCCTCTCATCATGATGGGATCGCTGTCTGGAATTAGCTATCACCTTGAGATCAATCCCTGGCTTTATCTCTGTTTAAGCTCATCTCCTGCACAATCTTCTCATCACAACATAAGTTTTTACTTAAATCAATAAGAAAAACTTACTAGTAATAGTTATATCAAGTTCAAATTAACGATCCTGATTAATTATTCAAACTTTTCTTTTTACAAAACAAATTTCTTCTTTTAAACGCACACTCCCAAACCTGTTCATCATGTTCAGCACTTGGAATTTTGAAAATCAGTTCATCAACATCAGTTGTCAAAAATCTTTTTATATTTTTCAAAATTTATGCTAAAACACACTAAAATCTTTTTGTATTTTTGAATATAACAAAGAAATGCAGTAAAGAAATATTTACAGACAATATTTTTGTGAGTTTGTGTAAGAGGATCATATCAGTTTATGTGACCAATCACTAGCACCGTTAAGCTTTAAACATTTTCAGTTCTAAACGATTCACGTTGATTGACGATATTGTTGTCCACTTAAACTCAATCTAAAAACTTTCAATCTGCTTACCGATACTTTAAGGTATATTAAGATAGCACTAAATTCTTATGGACCCCACGATCTCAGCATATCCCCTCATCATGCAATACACTGACTCAAGTAATGCCTTTAAACTTTTATCAGCTGTGATTTGTGCGAAAACAAAGCAGAATGTTTAAACATTAACAATCAGGTCGATACTTCCGTATACGCAGAGAAAGTCCAATGTTTAAAAAAAATAAGAAAATAAAAATAAGTTGAAGTTGTTTAGGCTTTAACCACCAGGTCGATACTCCCGTATACGCAGAGGTGATCCAAAGCTTAAACGAAACACCAAAGAAAATAAAGCAGAACGTTTAGGCAACAACATCCAGGTCGATACTCACGTATACGCAGAGGATGTCCGATGCTTAAACAAAATAAAGAAATAAAACAAGTTTAAATCTTTGCAAAATGAAATGCACAATCACAGTGACTTTTCAGCAAAGTTGTGAAAATTCACAAACTTAACCAGTTTTATGTCTTTCGACAATCAGCGATTACTGAGTAGGCACACAATCAAGAAGGACAAAACTAAGTACTATGCTTTCAATCATGTTTCCCACTAGAACTAGGCTTTTTCATTTTAGGTTTGTATCGTTATCGCAAATCTACTAGTCTAGCTGAGCCTACCGTCACATCTTTAGTGAGACCGTTTATCACATTTTAACTTTACATTTCTTTAGCATGCTGTGACAGTCTAACTGATTTTCTATCATTTCCTCTTTTTCACAACAAAACTCATTTTTGCATTTTTTAATGTTTTTGACATTTTCAAATTTTCTAATTTTTATAAAATTTTTACTCCCCCTAAAATCAAAATATGTCTCAATTTTGATTTTCTGGGAAAATTTGAAACAAACTGTACAAGAAATGTGACAACATGATAAGAATCACTTCAATTCTCCATTCACTTGGCTTGAACAATCAGAACTTCCCCTGACAACAAACTATTTTCCCATGGTGATTTCAAAACACTTAAGTTTGTTTTAATCAAAATGATTTTTCCGGAAAATTAGTTTTGTAAGTCATTTCTCAAACATGGGGATCTTCATCACCTTGTTTTCTTCAATCACTTGTAAAAACTAACATTTTTAAGATCAATCCACAAACATCACTTGTAGAAAATCAAGTACAACTTAATGTCCTTGATTTACCACTTGTAAGTCGAAATATCACATTCGTGAATTTCTCAAGAAATGTGCCGATTCATGTTCCACGCTTACCAACCTGGGAACTCCGGCAAGTCAGGTTTTTCATTTAAACAGATTCACCCAAGCCTGACGGTCCTTGGGTGATTTTGAAATTCCATTTGACAATGATGGAAAATTTTCATCATTCATTGTCAAATCGGAATCACCACTTTTTACCTCAACACATGGCTCTTCTGGTTTTACCATACCAGAATCATTGCCTGAATGTGGCTTGTCTGACTTAGAGGAGCCAGATTCATCGCCGACATGTGGCTCCTTTGTTTCCACAGAAACAAATTCATCGCCAGAAAGTGAAAATTTTACTTTCTTTGTTTTGTTAATCTCTTGATTAACTACTTTCTCTTTCTTCAAAATCCCTTTCGTCCTCAGATTTGTATCTGAAGAATTCGTTTTACTTGACTTTGTAGTCGAGTGAATCGATTCGTCAGAACTCTTATTTGTACCTACTGATGAACCCGAGGACAATATCCTTTCAAGATATTCTCTAGCTTTCTTCCTCTTTTTCCTCAGTCTGTCTTTTTGGCCCTGAGAAAGCTTCACTTTCTTTTCTTGAACTTTAGGTTCTTGAACCTTCTGTTCTTTGGGCTTTGCTTCGACTTTGACTTGTTTCTTCTTTGCCATTTTCTGAGATTCAGCCCTCGATCTTTTCATTGATCTCATTGAGCAATCTCTAGCAATATGGCCAATGATGTTGCAATTAAAGCATCTCCTCGTCTCATAATTCCAACTTTGGCAGTTAACAGCAATGTGTCCTTGATAACCACATCGGTAACACACTCTGTTATCGTACCAATCACCATTTTCAGTCCAAACATTCAAATCATAGCATTGTTTGGCTTGGTGATATCCATCTATCCTCTTGTATGCTGGATTTGACTTTTGAGCACTGTGGTCCAACCTGCACCACTTATTACCAACAATTTTTGAGTTTTCAATTTTTACTTTTTGTAATTTTTCATTACGATTGGATGATCGATCTGATGAGCTTTTATTATCTTTTTGAACATTTTTCTCATTTTTAATTTTTTGTTTCTGTTCCACTTTCTTCTTCAAAGGTTTTTGCTTAGAGCATTCTCCCTTTTCAGTCGATTTCAGAACAGTTTCTTGAAATTTTTCTTTTAATTTCAAAAACAATTTTTGTTTTTCAATTTTATTTTTTTCATCATCAGATTTTTCATCGCAATCTTCAACTTTGACATTGTCAAAGTTTGTGACATTGTCACTTATTGAAACAGAATTGATCGGTTTTGGACATGGGATATTCAAACACTCAGATGAAGTCACAAAACTTTCAATTTTTTTCAAGTTCCTCAATTTTGTTCCTCGAATTCTCAGCTTCACTTTCAAACCGAGATATTCTCCCAAAATGAGTCTTGATTGTTTCTTCATTTTCATGCTTCAAATTTTCAAGAACAGATTTTTCATTTTTCAAAACTTTTATCTGTTCCTGAAATTTTGATTCATTCGCTTTCAGATTCTTGTTTTCAAGCTTAATCCAGAAATCCAAATCTTCTGAAGATTTCTGTTTACTTTCAAGCTCTTTTTCCAACTCTTTGATTTTCCTTTGAGCACGTTCACCTTCTTTTTCCAAATTTATAATTTTCTGAAGATGAGAATTGATCAACTTTTGCTTCTCAATGTTATTTTGACTAAAAACATTTCTCTCATCTTCAAGAATTTTCATTTGGTTTTGAAATTCTTTTTCACTTCTTGATTTTTCCATTTCAAAATCCTTAATTTTTCCTTCAAAAACTTTTTCTTTTTCTTTCAACTTTTTGTTTTCAAATGTCAAACTGTTTATGTTACTTAACAGTTTGTCATTTTCAGCTTTCAACTTCTAACAATTTTCCTTCAAAATAAGAATCTCCTTTTCATCAGTTTGTTTTTCTTCTTTCAACTTCTTGACTTCTGATGTCAAATTATCCGCATCCTTCCAAAGTTTGTCATTTTCAGTCTTGAAGCTGTCACATTTTGAGCACACTGATGTAGAACTTGAAGAGTCATTCTTCACAGATTCTTCAATCTTTGATTCTTGATCTTTTACCGTCTTGTATGTTCCTGCACCAAAAAGTTTAACAAAATTAAAAGGATTCATATTTTCATCTATATAACATTTCCTTTTAATATCATATTTCAGAATCCTCTTTGTTGCAAGACATATCCGAACTCTTTTATCGATTTCTGTAATCACATCTAATTCCAATTCTTGTAAATTTTTTCTTATCTCATTCAAAAATTCCCTTCTTTTCGTTTCTTCCTTACGACGTTCTGCATAAACTTCATTAAAGAACTGATGTGGATTAAGCTCTTGGAAAAAATCTTTTCTTTTTAGCTCAACCATGAATTCATCCCATTTAGTAGGTAATGCAGTTGTCAATTTCAATATATGTTCATCAGTTGACATTTTAATACCCGTTCTCCACAAATTGTCTGTTAGAACTTTAAATCGTGCTTCCATCTCATTTAATGTTTCATCCTTTTGACATATGAAAAGTTCAAAACTTTTAACCCAAATGTCTGTACTCACATTCCTATAATTGGTATCCACAGTTCTCATATACCAATTATTCACGTTTTCAAGTGTATTATTTTCTTGTTCATCAAAAATCATTTCTGTCATCGTTCGAACACAATCTGTTCAAACACTCAATTCAATACTTACAATCACAAATGGTCAACAAGCTCTAAAACAAATCAAATCGCACACAACTCGATCAACTAGCACAAATGATCAGCAACAAACAATATCACATGAACCAAGATGTTTATTTTTTTTTTTAAAACATATGAACCGAGATTATGACCCAATCACATGGTCCTAGAACTTCAAACCTTGAACACATACACTACACATGAAAACTAAATGAATAGCCAATATTGACAACTAAACAATTTTTAATTTGACCAAGTACTCCACTAAGCCGACACCTGTTTGGAAATTGATGATATCACATGTAATCACATGAATCTTTCAATAATCATTGGACCACTCAACTTTTAGTAGACAACAGCAATGCAAAAACTGACAACTGTTTAATTGTTTAACACTTATCACATGTAATTCTGACAACCCTTAATACTCAAACACAATCTGATTTGACCTATTATCTATCTTGAATCAACTTTATGACTTTTCGAGACACTATAATGAGCTAACACTTATCACCAAATGAATTTTCAAGACACTTAACATGCAAAACTGATTTTATAATTTCCAACAAATTTTAGTCAGCTGACACCTTAACATATCTCGATAGAATTCACATGTAAATCTGATACACATGCAAACACATGCAACTACTGATCAACCGATACAACCTGACATCCTTGTTTCACACAACTCGATGCATTTTTTCAAACGGTCAGTGCAAATTTCAAACGGCCAGGTCGGTTTCAAACGATAAGTTCAAACGGAACACAAGTTTCAAACGTAACAGTCATGTTTTCAAACGATAGGATCAAATTTCAAACAGAAGGGTATGCATTTTCAAACGGGATGGCAATTTTCAAACAGAACACCTATGCTGCGTTCAAACGGAACCCATATTTCAGTCCTTTTTTACCGGTTAAACTTCGAATTTAGGTCCGATATTCTCAAGGGTTTGTTAAAACACCATTACGCACATTTTGTGAAAATTTTAGCCGATTTTATCCGTGAAAACTTGTTCAGTTTGGAAAAGAAGGTGTAGAAAATAGAATATTCCAGCGAAAACGAGCTAAATGGTAAGAACTCTTCCTCCTGAGCTCTGATACCACTTGTAGGATCGTGAAACGACCTAACGAGTCAATCAGAAGAGTGCTCAGACCGAATCAGAGGCGGAATTCATTGATTCGGTCTTCGTTTAGCTTGTATTCACTATTAACTGTCTCGTGTATTAATCTCTGAACGTTTACAAGACTGGAGACACCTCGACAGCACCTCGGCGTCGGAAACTAGAACCTTACAAATGAAATCGTTTGAAGGCTATTTATAGGGAAGACCCTTCCGTTTGAAAATGACATAATTATTTCAAACGGAACCCTCAAACGATATGTTCAAACTTTACATTCAAACGGTTGACTTCAAATTCATATTTTGTCTTCATGTGTCCATATTGCAACGATGATGTCATTAGATGATGTCAATGATGATGTCACATATATGATGTCATCATCATATATGATGACATCACACTTGTTCAGCATTGCAACGAACCCGAGACTCGACATAAGACGAAGACGACAGATGAATGCACCAACACTAATTGATGGAGAAAGGTCTGGTGGCAAGAAAAGCTGCTTCAAGGGGTTGTCAAGTGTTTTCGCTCGACGATTCCACTCTTGGGTAGTTGGTTTGGCCCTTGTTCCTATAAATCGAATCCTGGCCCGGTATATCCCATTTTAATTTTACACCATTATGAAACTTACGCGTTTTTTACTCTCTGATCGAGGTTCTCGGCATTGAAAAATCTTCGTAAACTAAATCACACGTGTATATGTTGACAATTAAGAGATATACAGTCAAGAAAATAAAGGACAATGGAGATATATAAGCGGATTAGACACAAAAAAAAACACTCAACAAATGGCTACATTATAAGGAATGTGTTTAGTGACGACATCAGATTCCTAATTGATGGAAAAAGGTCTGCTGGCAAGCAAAGCTGCTTCTAATAGGTTGTCAAGTGTTTTCGCTCGATGATTCCATTCTTGGGTGGTTGGTTTGGCCCTTGTTTCTATAACTCGAATCCTAGCCCGGTATATCCCAATTTAATTTTACACCATTGTGAACCTTACGCCTTTTTTACTCTCTGATCGAGGTTCTCGGCATTGAAAAATCATAATAAACTAAATCACACGTGTATATGTTGACAATTAAGAGATATACAGTCAAGAAAATAAAGGACAATGGTGATATATAAGCGGATTAGACACAAAAAAAACCACTCAACAAATGGCTACATTATAAGGAATGTGTTTAGTGACGGCATCAGATTCCTAATTGATGGAAAAAGGTCTGCTGGCAAGCAAAGCTGCTTCTAATAGGTTGTCAAGTGTTTTCGCTCGATGATTCCATTCTTGGGTGGTTGGTTTGGCCCTTGTTCTTATAACTCGAATCCTAGCCCGGTATATCCCAATTTAATTTTACACCATTGTGAACCTTACGCCTTTTTTACTCTCTGATCGAGGTTCTCGGCATTGAAAAATCTTGGAAAACTAAATCACACGTGTATATGTTGACATTTAAGAGATATACAGTCAAGAAAATTAAGGGCAATGGTAATATATATTCGGATTAGACACAAAAAAAAACACTCAGCAAAAGGCTACAATTTAAGGAATGTGTTTAGTGACGGCATCAGATTCCTAATTGATGGAGAAAGGTCTGGTGGCAAGAAAAGCTGCCTCTAGGAGGTTGTCAAGTGTTTTCGCTCGATGATTCCATTCTTGGGTGGTTGGTTTGAACCTTGTTCCTGTAAGTCGAATCCTAGCCCGGTATATCCCATTTTAATTTTTCACCATTGTGAACCTTACGCGTTTTTTACTCTCTGATCGAGGTTCCCGGCTTTAAAAAATCTTCGTAAACTAAATCACACGTGTATTTGTTGACATTTAAGAGATATACAGTCAAGAAAATCAAGGGCAATGGTGATATATTTGCGTATTAGACACCAAAAAAAACACTCAACAAATGGCTACAAT
Source organism: Helianthus tuberosus (assembly GCA_030545235.1). Taxonomy (NCBI): domain Eukaryota; kingdom Viridiplantae; phylum Streptophyta; class Magnoliopsida; order Asterales; family Asteraceae; genus Helianthus; species Helianthus tuberosus. The sequence continues at coordinate 42,545,999 of CM060393.1, read as the reverse complement.
TTAAGGAATGTGTTTAGTGACGGCATCATATTCCTAATTGATGGAGAAAGGTCTGGTGGCAATAAAAGATGCTTCTAGGAGGTTGTCAAGTGTTTTCGCTCGACAATTCCATTCTTGGGTGGTTGGTTTGGCCCTTGTTCCTGTAACTCGAATCCTAGCCCGGTATATCCCATTTTAATTTTACACCATTGTGAACCTTACGCCTTTTTTACTCTCTGTTTGAGGTTCTCGGCATTGATAAATCTTCGTAAACTAAATCACACGTGTATATGTTGGAATTTAAGAGATATGCAGTCAAGAAAATCAAGGGCTATGGTGATATATATGCGGATTAGACACCAAAAAAAACACTCAACAAATGGCTACAATTGAAGGAATGTGTTTAGTGACGACATCAGATTCCTAATTGATGGAGAAATGTCTGGTGGCAAGTAAAGCTGCTTCTAAGAGGTTGTCATGTGTTTTCGCTCGACGATTCCATTATTGGGTGGTTGGTTTGGCCCTTGTTCCTGTAACTCGAATCCTAGCCCGGTATATCCCATTTTAATTTTACACCATTGTGCACCTTACGCCTTTTTTACTCTTTGATCGAGGTTCTCGGCATTGAAAAATCTTCGTAAACTAAATCACACGTGTATATGTTGACATTTAAGAGATATACAGTCAAGAAAATCAAGGGCAATGGTGATATATATGCGGATTAGACACAAAAAAAAAACACTCAACAAATGGCTACAGTTTAAGGAATGTGTTTAGTGACGGCATCAGATTCCTAATTGATGGAGAAAGGTCTGGTGGCAAGAAAAGCTGCTTCTAGGAGGTTGTCAAGTGTTTTCGCTCGACGATTCCATTCTTGGGTGGTTGCATTGGCCCTTGTTCTTGTAACTCGAATCCTAGCCCGGTATATCCCATTTTAATTTTACACCATTGTGAAACTTACGCCTTTTTTACTCTCTGATTGAGGTTCTCGACATTGAAAAATCTTGGTAAACTAAATCACACGTGTATATGTTGACATTTAAGAGATATACAGTCAAGAAAATCGAGGGCAATGGTGATATATATGCGGATTAGACACCAAAAAAAACACTCAACAAATGGCTACAATTTAAGGAATGTGTTTTGTGACGGCATCAGATTCCTAATTGATGGAGAAAGGTCTGGTGGCAAGAAAAGCTACTTCTAGGAGGTTGTCAAGTGTTTTCGCTCGACGATTCCATTCTTGGGTGGTTGCATTGGCCCTTGTTCTTGTAACTCGAATCCTAGCCCGGTATATCCCATTTTAATTTTACACCATTGTGAAACTTACGTCTTTTTTACTCTCTGATTGAGGTTCTCGACATTGAAAAATCTTGGTAAACTAAATCACACGTGTATATGTTGACATTTAAGAGATATACAGTCAAGAAAATCGAGGGCAATGGTGATATATATGCGGATTAGACACCAAAAAAAACACTCAACAAATGGCTACAATTTAAGGAATGTGTTTTGTGACGGCATCAGATTCCTAATTGATGGAGAAAGGTCTGGTGGCAAGAAAAGCTACTTCTAGGAGGTTGTCAAGTGTTTTCGCTCGACGATTCCATTCTTGGGTGGTTGGTTTGGCCCTTGTTCCTGTAAGTCGAATCCTAGCCCGGTATATCCCATTTTAATTTTACACCATTATGAACCTTACGTGTTTTTTACTCTCTGATCGAGGTTCCCGGCATTGAAAAATCTTCGTAAACGAAATCACACGTGTATGTGTTGACATTTAAGAGATATACAGTTAAGAAAATCAAGGGAAATGGTGATATATTTACGTATTAGACACCAAAAAAAACACCCAACAAATGGCTACAATTTAAGAAATGTGTTTAGTGACGGCATCAGATTCCTAATTGATGGAGAAAGGTCTGGTGGCAAGAAAAGCTGCTTCTAGGAGGTTGTCAAGTGTTTTCGCTCGACGATTCCATTCTTGGGTGGTTGGTTTGTCCATTGTTCTTGTAACTCGAATCCTAGCCCTTTATTTCCCATTTTAATTTTTCACCATTGTGAACCATACGACTTTTTTACTCTCTGATTGAGGTTCTCGGCATTGAAAAATCTTGGTAAACTAAATCGCACGTGTATATGTTGACATTTAAGAGATATACAATCAAGAAAATCAAGGGCAATGGTGATATATATGAGGATTAGACACCAAAAAAACACTCAACAAATGGCTACAATTTAAGGAATGTGTTTAGTGACGGCATCAGATTCCTAATTGATGGAGATAGGTCTGGTGGCAAGAAAAGCTGCTTCTAGGAGGTGGTCAAGTGTTTTCGCTCGACGATTCCATTCTTGGGTGGTTGGTTTGGGCCTTGTTCCTCTAAGTCGAATCCTAGCCGGGTATATCCCATTTTAATTTTACACCATTATGAACCTTACGTGTTTTTTACTCTCTGATCGAGGTTCCCGGCATTGAAAAATCTTCGTAAACGAAATCACACGTGTATGTGTTGACATTTAAGAGATATACAGTCAAGAAAATCAAGGGAAATTGTGATATATATGCGTATTAGACACAAAAAAAAAAACACTCAACAAATGGATAGAATTTAAGGAATGTGTTTAGTGACGACATCAGATTCCTAATTGATGGAGAAAGGTCTGGTGGCAATAAAAGATGCTTCTAGGAGGTTGTCAAGAGTTTTCGCTCGACGATTCCATTCTTGGGTGGTTGGTTTGGCCCTTGTTCCTGTAACTCGAATCCTAGCCCGGTATATCCTATTTTAATTTTACACCATTGTGAACCTTACGCCGTTTTTACTCTCTGATTGAGGTTCTTGGCATTGATAAATCTTCGTAAACTAAATCACACGTGTATATGTTGACATTTAAGAAATATGCAGTCAAGAAAATCAAGGGCAATGGTGATATATATGCGGAATAGACACAAAAAAAAACACTAAACAAATGGCTACAATTGAAGGAATGTGTTTAATGACGGCATCAGATTCCTAATTAATGGAGAAATGTCTGGTGGCAAGAAAAACTGCTTCTAGTAGGTGGTCAAGTGTTTTCGCTCGACGATTCCATTCTTTGGTGGTTGGTTTGGCCCTTGTTCCTGTAACTCGAATCCTAGCCCGGTATATCCCATTTTAATTTTACACCTTTGTGAGCCTTACGCCTTTTTTACTCTCTGATTGAGGTTCTCGGCATTGAAAAATCTTCGTAAACTAAATCACACGTGTATATGTTGACATTTAAGAGATATACAGTCAAGAAAATAAAGGGAAATTGTGATATATATGCTTATTAGACACAAAAAAAAAACACTCAACAAATGGCTACAATTTAAGGAATGTGTTTATTGACGGCATCATATTCCTAATTGATGGAGAAAGGTCTGGTGGCAAGAAAAGCTGCTTCTAGGAGGTTGTCAAGTGTTTTCGCTCTACGATTCCATTCTTGGGTGGTTGGTTTGGCCCTTGTTCGTGTAACTCGAATCCTAGGCCGGTATATCCTATTTTAATTTTACACCATTGTGAACCTTACGCCTTTTTTACTCTCTGATTGAGATTCTCGGCATTTAAAAATCTTCGTAAACTAAATCACACGTGTATATGTTGACATTTAAGAGAGATACAGTCAAGAAAATCATGGGCAATGGTGATATATATGCGGATTAGACACAAAAAAAAAACACTCAACAAATGGCTACAATTTAAGAAATGTGTTTAGTGACGGCATCAGATTCCTAATTGATGGAGAAAGGTCTGGTGGCATGAAAAGCTGCTTCTAGGAGGTTGTCAAGTGTTTTCGCTCGACGATTCCATTCTTTGGTGGTTGGTTTGGCCCTTGTTCCTGTAACTCGAATCCTAGCCCGGTATATCCCATTTTAATTTTACACCTTTGTGAGCCTTACGCCTTTTTTACACTCTGATTGAGGTTCTCGGCATTGAAAAATCTTCGTAAACTAAATCACACGTGTATATGTTGACATTTAAGAGATATACAGTCAAGAAAATAAAGGGAAATTGTGATATATATGCTTATTAGACACAAAAAAAAAAAAACACTCAACAAATGGCTACAATTTAAGGAATGTGTTTATTGACGGCATCATATTCCTAATTGATGGAGAAAGGTCTGGTGGCAAGAAAAGCTGCTTCTAGGAGGTTGTCAAGTGTTTTCGCTCTACGATTCCATTCTTGGGTGGTTGGTTTGGCCCTTGTTCGTGTAACTCGAATCCTAGGCCGGTATATCCTATTTTAATTTTACACCATTGTGAACCTTACGCCTTTTTTACTCTCTGATTGAGGTTCTCGGCATTTGAAAATCTTCGTAAACTAAATCACACGTGTATATGTTGACATTTAAGAGAGATACAGTCAAGAAAATCATGGGCAATGGTGATATATATGCGGATTAGACACAAAAAAAAACACTCAACAAATGGCTACAATTTAAGAAATGTGTTTAGTGACGGCATCAGATTCCTAATTGATGGAGAAAGGTCTGGTGGCAAGAAAAGCTGCTTCTAGGAGGTTGTCAAGTGTTTTCGCTCGACGATTCCATTCTTGGGTGGTTGGTTTGTCCCTTGTTCTTGTAACTCGAATCCTAGCCCTTTATTTCCCATTTTAATTTTTCACCATTGTGAACCATACGACTTTTTTACTCTCTGATTGAGGTTCTCGGCATTGAAAAATCTTGGTAAACTAAATCGCACGTGTATATGTTGACATTTAAGAGATATACAATCAAGAAAATCAAGGGCAATGGTGATATATATGAGGATTAGACACCAAAAAAACACTCAACAAATGGCTACAATTTAAGGAATGTGTTTAGTGACGGCATCAGATTCCTAATTGATGGAGATAGGTCTGGTGGCAAGAAAAGCTGCTTCTAGGAGGTGGTCAAGTGTTTTCGCTCGACGATTCCATTCTTGGGTGGTTGGTTTGGGCCTTGTTCCTCTAAGTCGAATCCTAGCCCGGTATATCCCATTTTAATTTTACACCATTATGAACCTTACGTGTTTTTTACTCTCTGATCGAGGTTCCCGGTATTGAAACATCTTCGTAAACGAAATCACACGTGTATGTGTTGACATTTAAGAGATATACAGTCAAGAAAATCAAGGGAAATTGTGACATATATGCGTATTAGACACCAAAAAAAACACTCAACAAATGGATAGAATTTAAGGAATGTGTTTAGTGACGACATCAGATTCCTAATTGATGGAGAAAGGTCTGGTGGCAATAAAAGATGCTTCTAGGAGGTTGTCAAGAGTTTTCGCTCGACGATTCCATTCTTGGGTGGTTGGTTTGGCCCTTGTTCCTGTAACTCGAATCCTAGCCCGGTATATCCTATTTTAATTTTACACCATTGTGAACCTTACGCCGTTTTTACTCTCTGATTGAGGTTCTTGGCATTGATAAATCTTCGTAAACTAAATCACACGTGTATATGTTGACATTTAAGAAATATGCAGTCAAGAAAATCAAGGGCAATGGTGATATATATGCGGAATAGACACAAAAAAAAACACTAAACAAATGGCTACAATTGAAGGAATGTGGTTAATGACGGCATCAGATTCCTAATTAATGGAGAAATGTCTGGTGGCAAGAAAAACTGCTTCTAGTAGGTGGTCAAGTGTTTTCGCTCGACGATTCCATTCTTTGGTGGTTGGTTTGGCCCTTGTTCCTGTAACTCGAATCCTAGCCCGGTATATCCCATTTTAATTTTACACCTTTGTGAGCCTTACGCCTTTTTTACTCTCTGATTGAGGTTCTCGGCATTGAAAAATCTTCGTAAACTATATCACACGTGTATATGTTGACATTTAAGAGATATACAGTCAAGAAAATAAAGGGAAATTGTGATATATATGCTTATTAGACACAAAAAAAAACACTCAACAAATGGCTACAATTTAAGGAATGTGTTTATTGACGGCATCATATTCCTAATTGATGGAGAAAGGTCTGGTGGCAAGAAAATCTGCTTCTAGGAGGTTGTCAAGTATTTTCGCTCGACGATTCCATTCTTGGGTGGTTGGTTTGGCCCTTGTTCGTGTAACTCGAATCCTAGCCCGGTATATCACATTTTAATTTTACACCTTTGTGAACTTTACGCCTTTTTTACTCTCTGATTGAGGTTCTCGGCACTGAAAATCTTTGTAAACTAAATCCCACGTGTATATGTTGACATTTAAGAGATATACAGTCAAGAAAATCAAGGGCAATGGTGATATATATGCTTATTAGACAGCAAAAAAAAAAACACTCAACAAATGGCTACAATTTAAGGAATGTGTTTAGTGACGGCATCATATTCCTAATTGATGGAGAAAGGTTTGGTGGCAAGAAAAGCTGCTTCTAGGAGGTTGTTAAGTGTTTTCGCTCAACGTTTCCATTCTTGGGTGGTTGGTTTGGCCCTTGTTCCTGTAAGTCGAATCCTAGCCCGATATATCCCATTTTAATTTTACACATTTGTGAACCTTACGCATTTTTTACTCTCCGATCGAGGTTCCCAGCATTGAAAAATCTTCGTAAAATAAATCACATGTGTATATGTTGACATTTAAGAGATAAACAGTCAAGAAAATCAAGGGCAATGGTGATATATATGCGTATTAGACACCAAAAAAAACACTCAACAAATGGCTAGAATTTAAAGAATGTGTTTAGTGACGGCATCGGATTCCTAATTGATGGAGAAAGGTCTGGTGGCAATAAAAGATGCTTCTAGGAGGTTGTCAAGTGTTTTCGCTCAAAGATTCCATTTTTTGGGTGGTTGGTTTGGCCCTAGTTCCTGTAACTCGAATCCTAGCCCGGTATATCCCATTTTAATTTTACACCATTGTGAACCTTACGCCTTTTTTACTCTATGATTGAGGTTCTTGGCATTGAAAAATCTTCGTAAACTAAATCACACGTGTATATGTTGACATTTAAGAAAATATGCAGTCAAGAAAATCAAGGGCAATGGTGATATATATGCGGATTAGACACAAAAAAAAACACTCAACAAATGGCTACAATTGAAGGAATGTGTTTAATGACGGCATCAGATTCCTAATTAATGGAGAAATGTCTGGTGGCAAGAAAAACTGCTTCTAGTAGGTTGTCAAGTGTTTTCGCTCGATGATTCCATTCTTGGGTGGTTGGTTTGGCCCTTGTTCCTGTAACTCGAATCCTAGCCCGGTATATCCCATTTTAATTTTACACCTTTGTGAGCCTTACGCCTTTTTTACTCTCTGATTGAGGTTCTCGGCATTGAAAAATCTTCGTAATCTAAATCACACGTGTATATGTTGACATTTAAGAGATATACAGTCAAGAAAATAAAGGGAAATTGTGATATATATGCTTATTAGACACAAAAAAAACACTCAACAAATGGCTACAATTTAAGGAATGTGTTTATTGACGGCATCATATTCCTAATTGATGGAGAAAGGTCTGGTGGCAAGAAAAGCTGCTTCTAGGAGGTTGTCAAGTGTTTTCGCTCTACGATTCCATTCTTGGGTGGTTGGTTTGGCCCTTGTTCGTGTAACTCGAATCCTAGGCCGGTATATCCCGTTTTAATTTTACACCATTGTGAACCTTACGCCTTTTTTACTCTCTGATTGAGGTTCTCGGCATTTAAAAATCTTCGAAAACTAAATCACACGTGTATATGTTGACATTTAAGAGAGATACAGTCAAGAAAATCAAGGGCAATGGTGATATATATGCTTATTAGACACCAAAAGAAAAACACTCAACAAATGGCTACAATTTAAGCAATGTGTTTAGTGACGGCATCATATTCCTAATTGATGGAGAAAGGTCCGGTGGCAAGAAAATCTGCTTCTAGGAGGTTGTCAAGTGTTTTCGCTCGACGATTCCATTCTTGGGTGGTTGGTTTGGCCCTTGTTCGTGTAACTCGAATCCTAGCCCGGTATATCACATTTTAATTTTACACCTTTGTGAACCTTACGCCTTTTTTACTCTCTGATTGAGGTTCTCGGCATTGAAAAATCTTCGTAAACTAAATCCCACGTGTATATGTTGACATTTAAGAGATATACAGTCAAGAAAATCAAGGGCAATGGTGATATATATGCTTATTAGACAGCAAAAAAAAACACTCAACAAATGGCTACAATTTAAGGAATGTGTTTAGTGACGGCATCATATTCCTAATTGATGGAGAAAGGTCTGGTGGCAAGAAAAGCTGCTTCTAGGAGGTTGTTATGTGTTTTCGCTCGACGTTTCCATTCTTGGGTGGTTGGTTTGGCCCTTGTTCCTGTAAGTCGAATCCTAGCCCGATATATCCCATTTTAATTTTACACAATTGTGAACCTTACGCATTTTTTACTCCCCGATCGAGGTTCCCAGCATTGAAAAATCTTCGTAAAATAAATCACATGTGTATATGTTGATATTTAAGAGATAAACAGTCAAGAAAATCAAGGGCAATGGTGATTTATACGCGTATTAGACACCAAAAAAACACTCAACAAATGGCTAGAATTTAAGGAATGTGTTTAGTGACGGCATCAGATTCCTAATTGATGGAGAAAGGTCTGGTGGCAATAAAAGATGCTTCTAGGAGGTTGTCAAGTGTTTTCGCTCGACGATTCCATTTTTTGGGTGGTTGGTTTGGCCCTTGTTCCTGTAACTCGAATCCTAGCCCGGTATATCCCATTTTAATTTTACACCATTGTGAACCTTACGCCTTTTTTACTCTATGATTGAGGTTCTTGGCATTGAAAAATCTTCGTAAACTAAATCACACGTGTATATGTTGACATTGAAGAGATATACAGTCAAGAAAATCAAGGGCAATGGTGATATATATGCGGATTACACACCAAAAAAAAACAATCAACAAATGGCTACAATTTAAGGAATGTGTTTAGTGACGGCATCATATTCCTAATTGATGGAGAAAGGTCTGGTGGCAAGAAAAGCTGCTTCTAGGAGGTTGTCAAGTGTTTTCGTTCGACGATTCCATTCTTGAGTGGTTGGTTTGGCCCTTGTTCCTGTAACTCGAATCCTAGCCCGGTATATCCCATTTTAATTTTACACCATTGTGATCCTTACGCCTTTTTTACTCTCTGATTGAGGTTCTTGGCATTGAAAAATCTTCGTAAACTAAATCACACGTGTATATGTTGACATTTAAGAGATATACAGTCAAGAAAATCAAGGGCAATAGTGATATATATATGCGGATTAGACACAAAAAAAAACACTCAACAAATGGCTACAATTTAAGGAATGTGTTTAGTGACGGCATCAGATTCCTAATTGATGGAAAAGGTCTGGTGGCAAGAAAAGCTACTTCTAGGAGGTTGTCAAGTGTTTTCGCTCGACGATTCAATTCTTGGGTGGTTGTTTTGGCCCTTGATCCTGTAACTCGAATCCTAGCCCGGTATATCCCATTTTAATTTTACACCAATGTGAACCTTACGCCTTTTTTACTCTCTGGTCGAGGTTCTCGGCATTGAAAAATCTTCGTAAACTAAATCACACATGTATATGTTGACATTTAAGAGATATGCAGTCAAGAAAATCAAGGGCAATGGTGATATATATGCGGATTAGACACCAAAAAAACACTCAAGCAATGACTACAATTTAAGGAATGTGTTTAGTGACAGCATCAGATTCCTAATTGATGGAGAAAGGTCTGGTGGCAAGAAAAGCTGCTTCTAGGAGGTTGTCAAGTGTTTTCGCTCAACGATTCCATTCTTGGGTGGTTGGTTTGGCCCTTGTTCCTGTAACTCGAATCCTAGCCTGGTATATCCCATTTTAATTTTACACCATTGTGAACCTTACGCCTTTTTTACTCTCTGATCGAGGTGCTTGGCATTGAGAAATCTTCGTAAACTAAATCACACATGTATATGTTGACATTTAAGACATATACAGTCAAGAAAATCAAGGGCAATGGTGATATATATGCGGATTAGACACCAAAAAAAAACACTCAACAAATGGCTAAAACTTAAGGAATGTGTTTAGTGACGGCATCAGATTCCTAATTGATGGAGAAAGGTCTGGTGGCAAGAAAAGCTGCTTATAGGAGGTTGTCAAGTGTTTTCGCTCGACGATTCCATTCTTGGGTGGTTGGTTTGGCCCTTGTTCCTGTAACTCGAATCCTAGACCAGTATATCCCATTTTAATTTTACACCATTCTGAACCTTACGCCTTTTTTACTCTCTGATCGAGGTTCTCGGCGTTGAAAAATATTCGTAACCTAAATTACACGTGTATATGTTGACATTTAAGAGATATACAGTCAAGAAAATCAAGGGCAATGGTGATATATATGCGGATTAGATATCAAAAACAAAACACTCAACAAATGGCTACAATTTAAGGAATGTGTTTTGTGATGGCATCAGATCCCTAATTGATAGAGAAAGGTCTTGGGGCAAGAAAAGTTGCTTCTAGGAGGTTGTTTTCGCTCGACGATTCCATTCTTGGGTGGTTGGTTTGTCCCTTGTTCCTGTAACTTGAATCCTAGCCCGGTATATCCCATTTTAATTTTACACCATTGTGAACCTTACGCCTTTTTTACTCTCTCATCGAGGTTCTCGTCATTGAAAAATCTTCGTAAACTAAATCACACGTGTATATGTTGACATTTAAGAGATATACAGTCAAGAAAATCAAGGGCAATGGTGATATATATGCGGATTAGACACCAAAAAAACACTCAAGCAATGACTAAAATTTAAGGAATGTGTTTAGTGACAGCATCTGATTCCTATATTATGGAGAAAGGTCTGGTGGCAAGAAAAGCTACTTCTAGGAGGTTGTCAAGTGTTTTCGCTCGACGATTCCATCCTTGGGTGGTTGGTTTGGCCCTTGTTCCTGTAACTCGAATCCTAGCCAGGTATATCCCATTTTAATTTTACCCCATTGTGAACCTTACGCCTTTTTTACTCTCTGATCGAGGTGCTTGGCATTGAGAAATCTTCTTAAACTAAATCACACGTGTATATGTTGACATTTAAGACATATACAATCAAGAAAATCAAGGGCAATGGTGATATATATGCGGATTAGACACAAAAAAAAAACACTCAACAAATGGCTAAAATTTAAGGAATGTGTTTAGTGACGGCATCAGATTCCTAATTGATGGAGAAAGGTCTGGTGGCAAGAAAAGCTGCTTCTAGGAGGTTGTCAAGTGTTTTTGCTCGACGATTCCATTCTTGGGTGGTTGGTTTGGCCCTTGTTCTTGTAACTCGAATCCTAACCCTGTATATCCCATTTTAATTTTACACCATTGTGAACCTTACGCCTTTTTTACTCTCTGATCGAGGTTATCGGCGTTGAAAAATATTCGTAACCTAAATTACATGTGTATATGTTGACATTTAAGAGATATACAGTCAAGAAAATCAAGGGCAATGATGATATATATGCGGATTAGATACCAAAAACAAAACACTCAACAAATGGCTACAATTTAAGGAATGTGTTTAGTGACGGCATCAGATTCCTAATTGATGGAGAAAGGTCTGGTTGCAAGAATAGCTGCTTCTAGGAGGTTGTCAAGTGTTTTCGCTCGACGATTCCATTCTTGGGTGGTTGTTTTGGCCCTTGTTCCTGTAACTCGAATCCTAGCCCGGTATATCCCATTTTAATTTCACACCATTGTGAACCTTACGCCTTTTTTACTCTCTGATCGAGGTTCTCGGCATTGAAAAATCTTCGTAAACTAAATCACACGTGTATATGTTGACATTTAAGAGATAAGCAGTCAAGAAAATCAAGGGCAATGGTGATATATATGCGGATTAGACACAAAAAAAAACACTCAACAAATGGCTACAATTTAAGGAATGTGTTTAGTCACGGCATCAGATTCCTAATGGATGGAGAAAGGTCTGGTGGCAAGAAAAGATGCTTCTAGGAGGTTGTCAAGTGTTTTCGCTCGACGACTCCATTCTTAGGTGGTTGGTTTGGCCCTTGTTCCTGTAACTCGAATCCTAGCCCGGTATATCCCATTTTAATTTTACACCATTGTGAACCTTACGCCTTTTTTACCCTGTGATCGAGATTATCGGCATTGAAAATTCTTCGTAAACTAAATCACACGTGTATATGTTGACATTTAAGAGATATACAGTCAAGAAAATCATGGACAATGGTGATATACATGCGGATTAGACACCAAAAAAACACTCAAGAAATGGCTACAATTTAAGGAATGTGTTTAGTGACGGCATCAGATCCCTAATTGATGGAGAAAGGTCTTGGGGCAAGAAAACCTGCTTCTAGGAGGTTGTCAAGTGTTTTCGCTCGACGATTCCATTCTTGGGTGGTTGGTTTGGCCCTTGTTCCTGTAACTCGAATCCTTGCCCGGTATATCTCATTTTAATTTTACACCATTGTGAACCTTATGCCTTTTTTACTCTCTGATCGTGGTTCTCGTCATTGAAAAATCTTCGTAAACTAAATCACACGTGTATATGTTGACATTTAAGAGATATACAGTCAAGAAAATCAAGGGCAATGGTGATATATATGCGGATTAGACACCAAAAAAAACACTTCACATATGGCTACAATTTAAGGAATGTGTTTAGTGACGGTATCAGATTCCTAATTGATGGAGAAAGGTTTAGTGGCAAGAAAAGCTTCTTCTAGGAGGTTGTCAAGTGTTTTCGTTCGACGATTCCATTCTTGGGTGGTTGGTTTGGCCCTTGTTCCTGTAACTCGAATCCTAGCCCGGTATATCCCATTAATTTTACACCATTATAAACCTTACGCCTTTTTTACTCTCAGATCGAGGTTCTGGGGATTGAAAAATCTTCGTAAACTAAGTCACACGTGTAAATGTTGACATTTAAGAGATATACAGTCAAGAAAATCTAGGGAAATGGTGATATATATGCGGATTAGACACAAAAAAAACACTCAACAAATGGCTGCAATTTAAGGAATGTGTTTAGTGACGGCATCAGATTCCTAATTGATGGAGAAAGGTCTGGTGGCAAGAAGAGCTGTTTTAAGGAGGTTGTCAAGTGTTTACGCTCTACGATTCCGTTCTTGGGTGGTTGGTTTGGCCCTTGTTCCTGTAACTCGAATCCTAGCCCGGTTATACACATTTTAATTTTACACCATTGTGAACCTTCGGCCTTTTTTACTCGCTGAACAAGGTTCTCGTCATTGAAAAGTCTTCGTAAACTAAATCACACGTGTATATGTTGACATTTAGGAGATATACAGTCAAGAAAATCAAGGGCAATGGTGATATATATGTGGACAAGACACCAAAAAAAACACTCAACAAATGGCTACAATTTAAGGAATGTGTTTAGTGACGGCATCAGATTCCTAATTGATGAAGAAAGGTCTGGTGGCAAGAAAAGCTGCTTCTAGGAGGTTGTCAAGTGTTTTCGCTTGACGATTCCATTCTTGGGTGGTTGGTTTGGCCCTTGTTCCTGTAACTCGAATCCTATCCCGGTATATCCTATTTTAATTTTACACCATTGTGAACCTTACGCCTTTTTACACTCTGATCGAGGTTCTCGGTATTGAAAAATCTTCATAAACTAAATCACACGTGTATATGTTGACATTAAAGAGATATACAGTCAAACAAATCAAGGGCAATGGTGATATATATGCGGATTAGACACACAAAAAAACACTCAACAAATGGCTACAATTTAAGGAATGTGTTTAGTGACGGCATCAGATTTCTAATTGATGGAGAAAGGTTTGGTTGCAAGAAAAGCTGCTTCTACGAGGTTGTCAAGTGTTTTCGCTCGACGATTCCATTCTTGGGTGGTAGTTTTGGCCCTTGTTCCTGTAACTCGAATCCTAGCCCGGTATATCCCATTTTAATTTCACACCGTTGTGAACCTTACGCCTTTTTTACTCTCTAATCGAGGTTCTCGGCATTGAAAAATCTTCGTAAACTAAATCACACGTGTATATGTTGACATTTAAGAGATAAGCAGTCAAGAAAATCAAGGGCAATGGTGATATATATGCGGATTAGTCACAAAAAAAACACTCAACAAATGGCTACAATTTAAGGAATGTGTTTAGTCACGGCATCAGATTCCTAATTGATGGAGAAAGGTCTGGTGGCAAGAAAAGATGCTTCTAGGAGGTTGTCAAGTGTTTTCGCTCGGCGACTCCATTCTTAGGTGGTTGGTTTGGCCCTTGTTCCTGTAACTCGAATCCTGGCCCGGTATATCCCATTTTAATTTTACACCATTGTGAACCTTACGCCTTTTTTACTCTGTGATCGAGATTATCGGCATTGAAAATTCTTCGTAAACTAAATCACACGTGTATATGTTGACATTTAAGAGATATACATTCAAGAAAATCATGGACAATGGTGATATACATGCGGATTAGACACCAAAAAAACACTCAAGAAATGGCTACAATTTAAGGAATGTGTTTAGTGACGGCATCAGATCCCTAATTGATGGAGAAAGGTCTTGGGGCAAGAAAAGCTGCTTCTAGGAGGTTGTCAAGTGTTTTCGCTCGACGATTCCATTCTTGGGTGGTTGGTTTGGCCATTGTTCCTGTAACTCGAATCCTTGCCCGGTATATCCCATTTTAATTTTACACCATTGTGAACCTTATGCCTTTTTTACTCTCTGATCGAGGTTCTCGTAATTGAAAAATCTTCGTAAACTAAATCACACGTGTAAATGTTGACATTTAAGAGATATACAGTCAAGAAAATCAAGGGCAATGGTGATATATATGCGGATTAGACACCAAAAAAAACACTTCACAAATGGCTACAATTTAAGGAATGTGTTTAGTGACGGTATCAGATTCCTAATTGATGGAGAAAGGTTTAGTGGCAAGAAAAGCTTCTTCTAGGAGGTTGTCAAGTGTTTTCGTTCGACGATTCCATTCTTGGGTGGTTGGTTTGGCCCTTGTTCCTGTAACTCGAATCCTAGCCCGGTATATCCCATAAATTTTACACCATTATGAACCTTACGTCTTTTTTACACTCAGATCGAGGTTCTCGGGATTGAAAAATCTTCGTAAACTAAGTCACACGTGTAAATGTTGACATTTAAGAGATATACAGTCAAGAAAATCTAGGGAAATGGTGATATATATGCGGATTAGACACAAAAAAAAACACTCAACAAAAGGCTACAATTTAAGGAATGTGTTTAATGACGGCATCAGATTCCTAATTGATGGAGAAAGGTCTGGTGGCAAGAAGAGCTGCTTTAAGGAGGTTGTCAAGTGTTTACGCTCGACGATTCCGTTCTTGGGTGGTTGGTTTGGCCATTGTTCCTGTAACTCGAATCCTAGCCCGGTTATACACATTTTAATTTTACACCATTGTGAACCTTCGGCCTTTTTTACTCGCTGAACAAGGTTCTCGTCATTGAAAAATCTTCGTAAACTAAATCACACGTGTATATGTTGACATTTAGGAGATATACAGTCAAGAAAATCAAGGGCAATGGTGATATATATGTGGACAAGACACCAAAAAAAAAACACTCAACAAATGGCTACAATTTAAGGAATGTGTTTAGTGACGGCATCAGATTCCTAATTGATGAAGAAAGGTCTGGTGGCAAGAAAAGCTGCTTCTAGGAGGTTGTCAAGTGTTTTCGCTCGACGATTCCATTCTTGGGTGGTTGGTTTGGCCCTTGTTCCTGTAACTCGAATCCTATCCCGGTATATCCTATTTTAATTTTACACCATTGTGAACCTTACGCCTTTTTACTCTCTGATCGAGGTTCTCGGTATTGAAAAATCTTCATAAACTAAATCACACGTGTATATGTTGACATTTAAGAGATATACAGTCAAACAAATCAAGGGCAATGGTGATATATATGCGGATTAGACACACAAAAAAACACTCAACAAATGGCTACAATTTAAGGAATGTGTTTAGTGACGGCATCAGATTTCTAATTGATGGATAAAGGTCTGGTTGCAAGAAAAGCTGCTTCTACGAAGTTGTCAAGTGTTTTCGCTCGACGATTCCATTCTTGGGTGGTTGGTTTGGCCTATGTTCCTGTAACTCGAATCCTAGCCTGGTATAACCCATTTTAATTTTACACCATTGAGAACCTTACGCCTTTTTTACTCTCTGATAGAGGTTCTCGGCATTGAAAAATCTTCGTAAACTAAATCACACGTATATATGTTGGCATTTAAGAGAAATACAGTCAAGAAAATCAATGGCAATGGAGATATCTATGCGGATTAGACACCAAAAAAAAAAAACACTCAACAAATGGCTACAATTAATGTAATGTGTTTAGTGACGGCATCAGATTCCTAATTGTTGGAGAAAGGTTCGGTGGCAAGAAAAGCTGCTTCTAGGAGGTTGCCAAGTGTTTTCGCTAGACGATTCCATTCTTGGGTGGTTGGTTTGGCCCTTGTTCCTGTAACTCGAATCCTAGCCCGGTATATCCTATTTTAATTTTACACCATTGTGAACCTTACGCCTTTTTTATTCTCTGATCGAGGTTCTCGGCATTGAAAAATCTATGTAAACTAAATCACACGTGTATATGTTGACATTTAGGAGATATACAGTCAAGAAAATCAAGGGCAATGGGGATATGTATGCTGATTAGACACCAAAAAAAACTCAACAAATGGCTACAATTTAAGGAATGTGTTTAGTGACGGCATCAGATTCCTAATTGATGAAGAAAGGTCTGGTGGCAAGAAAAGCTGCTTCTAGGAGGTTGTCAAGTGTTTTCGCTCGACGATTCCAATCTTTGGTGGTTGGTTTGGCCCTTGTTCCTGTAACTCGAATCCTAGCCCGGTATATCCCATTTTAATTTTACACCATTGTGAATCTTACGCCTTTTTTACTCTCTGATCGAGGTTCTCGGCATTGAAAATTCTTCGTAAACTAAATCACACGTGTATATGTTGACATTTATGAGATATACAGTCAATAAAATCAATGGCAATGGTGATATATATGCGGATTAGACACCAAAAAAAACACTCAACAAATGGCTACAATTTAAGAAATGTGTTTAGTAACGGCATCAGATTCCTAATTGATGGAGAAAGGTCTGGTTGCAAGAAAAGCTGCTTCTAGGAGGTTGTCAAGTGTTTTCGCTCGACGATTCCATTCTTGGGTGGTTGGTTTGGCCTTTGTTGCTGTAACTCGAATCCTAACCCGGTATAACCCATTTTAATTTTACACCATTATGAACGCTACGCCTTTTTTACTCTCTGATCGAGGTTCTCGGCATTGAAAAATCTTCGTAAACTAAATCACACGTGTATATATTGAAATTTAAGAGATATACAGTCGAGAAAATCAAGGGCAATGGTGATATATGTGCGGATTAGACACCAAAAAAAACACTCAACAAATGGCTACAATTTAAGTAATGTGTTTAGTGACGGCATCAGATTCCTAATTGATGGAGAAAGGTCTGGTGGCAAGAAAAGCTGCTTCTAGGAGGTTATCAAGTGTTTTCGCTCGACGATTCCATTCTTCGGTGGTTGATTTGGCCTTTGTTCCTATAACTCGAATCCTAGCCTGGTATATCCCATTTTAATTTTACACCATTGTGAACCTTACGCCTTTTTTACTCTCTGATCGAGGTTCTCGGGATTGAAAAATCTTCGTAAAGTAAATCACACGTGTATATGTTGACATTTAAGAGATATACAGTCAAGAAAATCAAGGGCAATGGTGATATATATGCTTATTAGACACAAAAAAAAACACTCAACAAATGGCTACAATTTAAGGAATGTGTTTAGTGACGGCATCAGATCCCTAATTGATGGAGAAAGGTCTTGGGGCAAGAAAAGCTGCTTCTAGGAGGTTGTCAAGTGTTTTCGCTCGACGATTCCATTCTTGGGTGGTTGGTTTGGCCCTTGTTCCTGTAACTCGAATACTTGCCCGGTATATCCCATTTTAATTTTACACCATTGTGAACCTTACGCCTTTTTTACTCTCTCATCGAGGTTCTCGTCATTGAAAAATCTTCGTAAACTAAATCACACGTGTATATGTTGACATTTAAGAGATATACAGTCAAGAAAATCAAGGGCAATGGTGATATATATGCGGATTAGACACCAAAAAACACTCAACAAATGGCTACAATTTAAGGAATATGTTTAGTGACGGCATCAGATTCCTAATTGATGGAGAAAGGTCTAGTGGCAAGAAAAGCTGCTTCTAGGAGGTTGTCAAGTGTTTTCGCTCGACGATTCCATTCTTGGGTGGTTGGTTTGGCCTTTGTTCCTGTAACTCGAATCCTAGCCGGGTATATCCCATAAATTTTACACCATTATGAACCTTACGCCTTTTTTACTCTCAGATCGAGGATCTCGGGATTGAAAAATCTTCGTAAACTAAGTCACTCGTGTAAATGTTGACATTTAAGAGATATACAGTCAAGAAAATCTAGGGAAATGGTGATATATATGCGGATTAGACACCAAAAAAAACACTCAACAAATGGCTACAATTTAAGGAATGTGTTTAATGACGACATCAGATTCCTAATTGATGGAGAAAGGTCTGGTGGCAAGAAAAGCTGCTTTAAGGAGGTTGTCAAGTGTTTACGCCCGACGATTCCGTTCTTGGGTGATTGGTTTGGCCCTTGTTCCTGTAACTCGAATCCTAGCCCGGTTATACACAATTTAATTTTACACCATTGTGAACCTTAGGCCTTTTTTACTCGCTGATCATGGTTCTCGGCATTGAAAAATCTTCGTAAACTATATCACACGTGTATATGTTGATATTTAGGAGAAATACAGTCAAGAAAATCAAGGGCAATGGTGATATATATGTGGACAAGACACCAAAAAAAAAACACTCAACAAATGGCTACATTTTAAGGAATGTGTTTAGTGAGGGCATCAGTTTCCTAACTGATGGAAAAAGGTTTGGTGGCAAGAAAAGCTGCTTCTACGAGGTCGTCAAGTGTTTTCGCTCGACGATTCCATTCTTGGGTGGTTGGTTTGGCCCTTGTTCCTGTAACTCGAATCCTATCCCGGTATATCCTATTTTAATTTTACACCATTGTGAACCTTACGCCTTTTTTACTCTCTGATCGAGGTTCTCGGTATTGAAAAATCATCATAAACTAAATCACACGTGTATATGTTGACATTTAAGAGATATACAGTCAAACAAATCAAGGGCAATGGTGATATATATGCGGATTAGACACAAAAAAAACACTCAACAAATGGCTACAATTTAAGGAATGTGTTTAGTGACGGCATCAGATTTCTAATTGATGGAGAAAGGTCTGGTTGCAAGAAAAGCTGCTTCAAGGAGGTTGTCAAGTGTTTTCGCTCGACGATTCCATTCTTAGGTGGTTGGTTTGGCCTTTGTTCCTGTAACTCGAATCCTAGCCCGGTATAACCCATTTTAATTTTACACCATTGTGAACCTTACGCCTTTTTTATTCTCTGATCGAAGTTCTCAGCATTGAAAAATCTTCGTAAACTAAATCACACGTGTATATGTTGGCATTTAAGAGATATACAGTCAAGAAAATCAAGGGCAATGGAGATATATATGCGGATTAGACACCAAAAAAAAACACTCAACAAATGGCTACAATTAATGTAATGTGTTTAGTGACGGAATCAGATTCCTAATTGATGGAGAAAGGTTCGGTGGCAAGAAAAGCTGCTTTTAGGAGGTTGTCAAGTGTTTTCGCTAGACGATTCCATTCTTGGGTGGTTGGTTTGGCCTTTGTTCCTGTAACTCGAATCCTAGCCCGGTATAACCCATTTTAATTTTACACCATTGTGAACCTTACGCCTTTTTTACTCTCTGATCGAGGTTCTCGGCATTGAAAAATCTTCGTAAACTAAATCACACATGTATATGTTGGCATTTAAGAGATATACAGTCAAGAAAATCAAGGGCAATGGAGATATATATGCGGATTAGACACCAAAAAAAAAACACTCAACAAATGGCTACAATTTAAGTAATGTGTTTAGTGACGGCATCAGATTCCTAATTGAGGTAGAAAGGTCTGGTGGCAAGAAAAGCTGCTACAAGGTGGTTCTCAAGTGTTTTCGCTCGACGATTCCATTCTTTAGTGGTTGGTTTGGCCCTTGTTCCTGTAACTCGAATCCTAGCCCGGTATATCCCATTTTAATTTTACACCATTGTGAACCTTACGCCTTTTTTACTCTCTGATCGAGGTTTTCGGTATTGAAAAATCTTCGTAAACTAAATCACACGTGTATATGTTGACATTTAAGAGATATACAGTCTAGAAAATCAAGGGCAATGGTGATATATATGCTGATTAGACACCAAAAAAAACACTCAATAAATGGCTACAATTTAAGGAATGTGTTTAGTGACCGCATCAAATTCCTAATTGATGAAGAAAGGTCTGGTGGCAAGAAAAGCTGCTTCTAGGAGGTTGTCAAGTGTTTTCGCTCGACGATTCCATTCTTGGGTGTTTGGTTTGGACCTTGTTCCTGTAACTCGAATCCTAGTCCGGTATATCCCATTTTAATTTTACACCATTGTGAATCTTATGCCTTTTTTACTCTCTGATCGAGGTTCTCGGCATTGAAAAATCTTCGTAAACTAAATCACACGTGTATATGTTGACATTTAAGAGATATACAGTCAAGAAAATTGAGGGCAATGGTGATATATATGCGGATTAGACACCAAAAAACCACTCAAGAAGTGACTACAATTTAAAGAATGTGTTTAGTGACGGCATCAGATTCCTAACTGATGGAGAAAGGTCTGGTGGCAAGAAAAGCTGCTTCTAGGAGGTTGTCAAGTGTTTTCGCTCGACGATTCCATTCTGGGGTGGTTGATTTGGCCCTTGTTCCTGTAACTCGAATCCTAGCCCGGTATATCCCATTTTAATTTTACCGCAATGTGAACCTTACGCCTTTTTTACTCTCTGATCGAGGTTCTCGGCATTGAAAAATCTTCGTAAACTAAATCACACGTGTATATGTTGACATTTAAGAGATATACAGTCAAGAAAATCAAGGGCAATGGTGATATATATGTGGATTAGACACCAAAAAAACACTCAACAAATGTGTAGGATCGTTTTCGGACCCAAACGTGTCGTTCAGAAGAGTTTATGCTCAGTACGAAAGGCGGAAACAGTTGTACTGAGGTCAATTCAGCAAGATACACACTTTAAACTGTTGTAATATTGACTTGACAACGATTTACAACGAAATGACACTTCGACAGCAGTTCGGCACTGAAACCGGAATTGTTACAAATGATTTCGTTTGGAGGCTATTTATAGATGAGCTGATTCTGTTTGAATGTGACAGTGACACTTTCAAACGGAATTAACAATGTTAATTTCGTTTGAAAGTGCACTTGACACTTTCAAGCGGAATTAGCTTAAACACCACCCAAAACTTCCTATTTACTCGTACAACGTGCCCTGATCTAGCAATTCTAGTTCTAGACTTGATACAAGACGAAGTTGACAGACGCATGCACCAACGGACTCCCCCTCGAATGTTGACGAGTCTTAAGTGTCGAGTCTTCAATATCTTCAGTCTTTATCAGTCTTCGGGCTTTCTTCAAGATCTTGACCTGGCTCTTGTCTCAATCTAATTCTCTTGATCAGATCTCTTGATTCATTAAGCTTATCAGCATCAGTAGTTCCAGAATCGTAACCTGGCCTACCTGCACAAACTCTACCTCACAATAATTTTCACAATTTTAACATTTGACAAATTTACACTTTGCTTACCACTTGTAAAAACAATTCTTAAAATGATTTAACATTTATAATTTCTGATAAATCACTTGTAAAAATAACATTTTCTTTTCACATATTCCCAAACCTGTTCGTCATGTTCAGCACTCAGAATTTTGAAAATCAGCTTTTCAACATTAGTTGTCAAGAATCTTTTTGTAATTTTTCAACTATGCTAAAATACTCTGAAAATCTTTTTGGATTTTTTTTTAAATTTAAAGAAATGCAGACAAGAAATATTTACAGACAATATTTTTGTGAGTTTGTGTAAGAGGATGATATCAGTTTTTAAGAGAAATCATCAACACCGTTAAGCTTTAAACATTTTCAGTTCTAAATGATTCACTTAGATTGTCAGTATACTGATCCATTTAAATTTTCACACAAAGTTCAACTGTTTCGAGATACGAGATTAATGTCTTAAGAACTTAAACTTAATCGCGTGTCCCACCTCAGAATATACTCCCGTATCCAGATCCCAATATTCAGTCTTACAGGTGAGTATACCTAGATGATATCTGTAAGGGGTTAAATGCGAAGAACCGTGAGAGCTCAGGTCAGAACTTCCGTTCAGCAGAGAGATGACGGCTTCGACTTTTGGTGGGTCCCCTTTAGAGGACATTTTTTACAACAGCACATGATTAGCATTTTTCAATGTTTCATCATTTTTTCTGCTGAGGGCAGGCTTTTATTTCAAGCAGCAGTAAAGTATTCTCCGGGGACTAGGCCATTGCTTCCGCAAAATCAGAAGTCCCGGGATAATACCCCAGATATCACTAAGCATAAAGACCTAGTATCTCAGAAAGAGGGGTCTTTCAAACAAGATTTCGGGGGTTACCCATATATCCGAGAGATGTTCCCCACGATATAAGCAAGTTTGAAATTTAGGTTTATATCTCGTCACAATCTACTAAATGTGCAAAAACCTACTGGCATATCATCAGTGAGACCGTTTATCACATTTTGCTTTCCAATTCTTTAGCATGCTGTGATAGTCCACTGATGTACTATCATTTCCTCTTTTTGACAACAAAACTCATTTTTTATTTTATCATGTTTTTGCCTTTTTCAAATTTTCAAATGTTTTTGGATTTTCTAAAATTCTTACTCCCCCTAAAATTCAAAATCATTTAAAGGAAATTTGAAAACAAACTGTACAAATAAAATGACAACTGATATCAAATCACTTCAAATCGCCATCTACTTGGCATAAACAATCAGAACTCCCCCTTACAACAAACTATTTTCCCATTGATTTCAAAACACTTAAGTTTGTTTTAATCAAATGGTTTTTCCGGAAAATAAGTTTTGCTGATTTCATAAACCTTTTGTAGGTTAGGGGATCAATTCATCACCTTGTTCATTTACCATTTGAAATGTTTAACAATTTTTAGATTTTATCAACAAATATCACTTGTAGAAAATCAAGTACAAATTAATGTCCCTGATTTACTACTTGTAAGACGAAATCACTTTCGTGAATTTCTCAAGAAAGATACCGATACTAGCTCCACACTTACCAACCTGGGAGCTCCGACAAGTCTAGAATTTTACTGATCATAATAAGTTCCATCCCAGTCACAAACCTGAGATGAAACACCCTTACCTGGTTTCTTCAATTTTTGCTCATAAAATTCTTTAACTCCCTTTACTTTTCCATCAACCATTTTTCCAAAAATGTGTTTCACTTTGGAATTAAACACTTTTTCAACATCAAATTCTTTCTTTTCAGAATAGAATTGATTTGAAATTTCAACTTTACCAACTTTTTATTTAAAATTTTCAGCCCTCAATGGTGGAAAATTTTCATCATCCATTGGAGGAACTGAATTCTCACCTTTAACCCCAATTTGTGGCTCCTCTGAATTTGTGGAATCAGATTCATCGCCAGAAGATAGCTCCTCTGATTTTGAGAAATCAGAATCATTGCTAGAACTATCATCAGATTTTTTCACAACCCACTTCTGGTTTTCAAGATTTGCTTTTCTCTTGTAAAACCTGTTTGAACATTCACCAATTTTGAATTTTGAATTTTTAAAATCTTTGATCTCTCAATTGGTGGTTCAAACACAACCTCTTTATCTTTCAGTTTAGAAACTCCCTGTTTGATTTGATTTGCCTGTGAACATTTCACAGCAAGATGTCCAATTTTTCCACATTTAAAACAGATTCGGGTTTCCTTCTTCTGATCCGCAGACTTCATTTCTTCTTGCTTTTGCGCAAGGAAATCTCTATTCGACTGCTTTCTGAACAAATTTTCCTTTTCTTCTTCAGAAGATGTACCTGAAACAAATATCATTTTTGATTTAAAGTCTCGAACATATTTTTCATTTTTATGATTTTCTGGTGGAATAAATCCAAGACCTTTCTTTTTGAAGTTACCGTTATGGTTTGGTTTCTTTCGATAACCAGAACCAGAACTATAACCCTTTTTCTTGTTTTCTCTTTGTTTAACTCTTGTGGTGTATTTTTTAGGTTTATCAGAAAGATTTATATCTTTTATTTCAGAAATATTAATTCTGTTAGTTTGAAAACCTTGTTTATCATTTCAGTTTTGACACCTCTTATTGGAAATTCCTCATCAGAATATAATTTGTCAGAATCATTCAAAGTATATGCCACTTTGAATGTCTCGTCATTCAAATTAGATTTTGATAAAAGAAATTCTTTATTGTAAACTCTTTTTCCCTGTTTGATTTTCGAACTTGACATATCGGACTTAGGCTTTGACTCTAATTTTGACTCCGACTTTGACTCCTCGGTTTCATCGTTATCCAACACCTGATCGACCACTTTCTTTATTAATATAGACTCATGATCAATGTCAGACGATGTGAAAGTAACATCAATATTGTCTGGCAAATTTTCTGTAGACTCAGACTCCCACTGTAAGTTTGTTGCCTTTTCGACTCTTTCTGAATTTGGATTTCGTGGAGAATATCCATTTTCAAGCGGGGGTGGACACTTGTTGTAACTCGAACTTTGTTTCTTACCAGATGTCTTCATTTCAGTATCCTTCTTCTTTTTCATCTTCTTTTCCTTCTTCTTTTCATCATTCTTTTCTTCAGTTACTTCATCTTCTTCGAATGCCTTCATCCCTTCAACAGTTGGATAAATCATGTCAATGACATAAGAAGTACATGAGTAACTTTTTAACAAACGATTAACTCTCTCAGTTTCAATCCTTTGAGTCTCCAGTTTCTGTTCCAGAGCAGCACACTTCTCGATATAATTGTTCACAATTTTCTGTTTTATCATGAATGCTCCTTGAAGTGTCTTCATTGCTATTGCCTGTTCTTCACTTGTTTCATTGTACATATTCATTGCTTTGTTCAGAACATCGTATGATTCTTTCAACCTGTTCATGTTGTTAATCAATTCGCTGTTTTTCTTCTTTATGATCTTACAAGTTTCACAATTCACTGGAATTTCTCTTGCATCAGCTTCTTCATCAATCTTGAAAGCTGGAACTTCTTTCACTTTTCTTCTGGCCACCGGAACATCTTCATTATCACTGCTAACCGGTGTTTTGATTTTTTTCTTTTTCTTTTTAGCTTTCTCATCTTCACTATCACTTTCTTCCATCATCTTCAAGTGTTTTGCCATTCTTTTAGCATAATAATCATTATCATCATCACTATCTTCTTTAATTCGAGCAACAAAAGCTTTGGCTTTTAGCATTTCTTTATCCGGACAGTAATCATCCCAGCTAAAATTTTCCCAACTGAAACCCTCTGGTAATTTTTCATCATTTTGATCTATCAAACATGCTTTACCATCAGCTGAAATATATTTGTCCCAATTGAAACTGCTTGATGATTTGTTATCATTTTGATTCACCAAACATGCTCTCTTTGAAGACTCCTCTATTGGTTTTCTACCGTGTGCCACTTGTGGTTCTTGTTGTTGTTGAGCAACTTGATGATATATGGGCTTCCGGTAGTAATCATTGTTATTGAATGGATTTTGAGCTCCACTTGCTTCGCAATTAGTGCACTCCCTCTTGAAGTGTCCCTCCCTTTTCCCTGCAACGAAAACAAGTGACTTTAGATTTATCAAAACCTAAATTAGAAACACATGCATCACGGAAGTCATCTCTTCCTGTGATTTGTTTGAATTTCTCAGCTTTTCTTAACACACTAGCCAAACACCATTTTATATCCATCAATTCCATCTCTTCAGCATCAATCTAATCGTAATCCTCTTTGGTCAACATTGGATTCCCGATCCATCCTGCTACAAAACTCCCATAGGATTCTAACACAGTTCCCAGCAAAGACATATGGCTTTTTGCAATTTCTTCAGAATATTCCTGATCATTCTCAAGATTTAGTACAATATTGCATTGTAGCTTCTTGCCATTTTTGGTTGCTGAAATGTTCGAATCTAATGACGGATATGATGAAAAACTTGTATTGCTGTTTGATCCTTTAGATGAAACTCCCGATGAACTCTTTGCGTTGAATGCAGTTTCAACTTTTGGTGACATGTTGGTCTTGTCATTTATACCCGCTTTGTAGTAAAGACCGATATCTTGTTCACCATCAAAGTCTTTCATTCTTGAGATCTTTCTCTGTTCCATTTCTTGAGCCTCAATCTTTTCAATGAATTTACTTATAGTCAGACTGCTAAAACCTTTCTTGTTCCTTAGCATCATGAGATATGTGCCACAAGTCTCATGTGGCAATGCATCAGCTAGCTTTTCAATCAGCTCCTCATTATCTTTAGTGATGCTCAATCTCTTCATGTTCATTAACAAATTGCAGTATCTTTCAATAATTTGCTTTGTGCTCTCATTTTTCAAACCACGAAACAGATCAAACTCTTTCTTCAAAAGTGACTTTTTGTTTTTAACAATTTCTTGACTACCAACAAATTTTGATTTTAAAGCTTTCCAAATCGAATAAGCACTTCCATTATGTTGCAATAAAACCAAGATATCTTCTTTCACAGCTTGTTGTAGTAGACTTAACATCATTTTTTTCATTTTTATATTTCTTTTTATCATCAACACTCATATCTTTGATAGCAATCTCCTCTTCGTCATCATTCGTTGGTCTAACATATTTCGTTTCGACACATTCCCAAGCATCCAAATAATTTGCTTGAACCCAGTTTTCAAAACGTCCGTCCCAACCTTTATACTCCTCGATGTTCATGAGCTTAGGAGGTTTTTGCATAGTCCCTGTTTCATTTTCCAACATTGTCTGCTGAGTAACAGTAATAGGGGTAGCAAAAGCGTTATAAAATTCCTCTTCCATGTTTCGGTTTTTCAAAGTTCACAAAACTGTCCTGTTCAAACGAAATTATCTTTCAAACTGAATTCCTTGAAAACGAGATTACACAGTTCAAACGGAATCAACAGCTAGACAACTTCAAGCGAAATCAGTTTTCAAACAGAATACCCTTTTCAAACGGAATACCTAATTTCGTATGAAATTTCAAACGGAATTACAACTTGAAGCGGAATTGTTATTTTCAAATGGGATTACTCAAAGGAATACCGGTTTCAAGTGGAATAAGGCACTTTCAAGCGAAATCAAGGTGCTATTTCAAGCGAAGTACTGCTGATGTCATCATTCTCACGCTGTTTTTCAAACGGAATTACAGATTTTATTGAATTTAGATCGAATTAAGATCCAAAACTTTCAAATATTTGTTAAAACACAGTTTCGCACAATATGTGAGAAATTTAGCCGATTTTAACCGTGAAAAGTTTTTTAATTTTGAAAAGAAGGTGTAGAAATAAGAATTTGCAGCTGAATTGGTAAGAACTCTTCCTCCTGGGCTCTGATACCACTTGTAGGATCGTTTTCGGACCCAAACGAGTCGTTCAAAAGAGTTTATGCTCTGTACGAAAGGCGGAAACAGTCGTACTGAGGTCAATTCAGCAAAATACACACTTTAAACTGTCGTAATATTGATTTGACAACGATTTACAACGAGATGACACTTCGGCAGCAGTTCGAAACTGAAACTGGAATTGTTACAAATGATTTTGTTTGGAGGCTATTTATAGATGAGCTGATTCCGTTTGAATGTGACAGTGACACTTTCAAACGGAATTAACAATGTTAATTTCGTTTGAAAGTGCACTTGACACTTTCAAGCGGAATTAGCTTAAACACCACCCAAAACCTCCTATTTTCTCGTATAATGTGCCCTGATCTAACAATTCTAGTACTAGACTCGATACAAGACGAAGTCGACAGACGCATGCACCAACAAAATGGCTACAATTTAAGGAATGTGTTATTGACGGAATCAGATTCCTAATTGATGGAGAAAGGTCTGGTGGCAAGAAAAGCTGCTTCTAGGAGGTTGTAAAGTGTTTTCGCGCGACGATTTCATTCTTGGGTGGTTGGTTTGGCCCTTGTTCCTGTAACTCGAATCCTAGTCCGGTATATCCCATTTTAATTTTACACCATTGTGAACCTTACGCCTTTTTTACTCTCTGATCGAGGTTCTCGGCATTGAAAAATTTTTGTAAACTAAATCACAAGTGTATATGTTGACATTTAAGAGATATACAGTCAAGAAAATCAAGGGCAATGGTGATATATATGCAGATTAGACACCAAAAAAAACAATCAACAAATGGCTACAATTTAAGGAATGTGTTTAGTGACGGCATCAGATTCCTAATTGATGGAGAAAGGTCTGGTGGCAAGAAAAGCTGCTTCTAGAAGGTTGCCAAGTGTTTTCGCTCGACGATTCCATTCTTGGGTGGTTGGTTTGGCCCTTTTTCCTGTAACTCGAATCCTAGCCCGGTATATCCCATTGTAATTTTACACCATTGTGAACCTTACACCTTTTTTACTCTCTGATCGAGGTTCTCGGCATTGAAAAATCTTCGTAAACTAAATCACAGGTGTATATGTTGACATTTAAGATATATACAGTCAATAAAATCAAGGGCAATGGTGATATATATGCGGATTAGACACAAAAAAAACACTCAACAAATTGCTACAATTTAAGGAATGTCTTTAGTGAGGGCATCAGATTCCTAATTGATGGAGAAAGGTCTGGTGGCAAGAAAACTGCTTCTAGGAGGTCGTCAAGTGTTTTCGCTCGACAATTCCATTCTTTGGTGGTTGGTTTGGCCCTTGTTCCTGTAACTCGAATCCTAGCCCGGTAAATCCCATTTAAATTTTACACAATTGTGAACCATACGCCTTTTTTACTCTCTGATCAAGGTTCACGGCATTGAAAAATCTTGTTAAACTAAATCACACGTGTATATGTTGACATTTAAGAGATACACAGTCAAGAAAATCAAGGGCAATGGTGATATATATGCGGATTAAACACAAAAAAACACTCAACAAATGGCTACAATTTAAGGAATGTGTATAGTGACGGCATCAGATTCCTAATTGATGGAGAAAGGTTTAGTGTTCAGAAAAGCTGCTTCTAGGAGGTTGTCAGGTGTTTTCGCTCGATGATTGCATTCTTGGGGTGTTGGTTTGGCCCTTGTTCTTGTAACTCGAATCCTAGCCCGGTACATTTTAATTTTACACCATTGTGAACCTTACGCCTTTTTTACTCTCTGATCGAGGTTCTCGGCTTTGAAAAATCTTCGTAAACTAAATCACACGTGTATATGTTGACATTTAAGAGATATACAGTCAAGAAAATCAAGGGCAATGGGGATATATATGCGGATTAGACACAAAAAAAACACTCAACAAATGGCTACAATTTAAGGAATGTGTTTAGTGACGGCATCAGATTCCTAATTGATGGAGAAATGTCTGGTGGCAAGAAAAGCTGCTTCTAGGAGGTTGTCAAGTGTTTTCGCTCGACGATTCCATTCTTGGGTTGTTGGTTTGGCCCTTGTTCCTGTAACTCGAATCCTAGCCTGGTATATCCCATTTTAATTTTACACCATTGTGAACCTTACGCCATTTTTACTATCTGATCGAGGTTCTCAGCATTGATACATCTTCGTAAACTAAATCACACGTGTATATGTTGACATTTAAAGGATATACAGTTAAGAAAATCAAGGGCAATGGTGATATATATGCGTATTAGACACCAAAAAAAAACACTCAACAAATGGCTACAATTTAAGGAATGTGTTTAGTGACGGTATCAGATTCCTAATTGATGGAGAAAGGTCTGGTGGCAAGAAAAGCTGCTTCTAGGAGGTTGTCAAGTGTTTTCGCTCGACGATTCCATTCTTGGGTGGTTGGTTTGGCCCATGTATATCTCGAATCCTAGCCCGGTATATCTCATTTTAATTTTACACCATTGTGAACCTTACGCCTTTTTCACTCTCTGATCGAGGTTCTCGGCATTGAAAAATCTTCGTAAACTAAATCACACGTGTATATGTTGACATTTAATGGATATACAGTCAAGAAAATCAAGGGCAATGGTGATATATAAGCGGATTAGACACAAAAAAAAAACACTTAACAAATGGCTACAATTTGAGGAATGTGTTTAGTGACGGCATCAGATTCCTAATTGATGGAGAAAGGTCTGGTGGCAAGAAAAGCTGCTTCTAGGAGGTTGTCAAGTGTTTTCGCTCGACGATTCCATTCTTGGGTGGTTGGTTTGGCCCTTGTTCCTGTAACTCGAATCCTAGCCCGGTATATCCCATTTAAATTTTACACCATTGTGAACCTTACGCTTTTTTTACTCTCTGATCGAGGTTCTCGGCATTGAAAAATCTTCGTAAACTAAATCACATGTGTATATGTTGACATTTAAGAGATATACAGTCAAGAAAATCAAGGGCAATGGTGATATATATGCGGATTAGACACAAAAAAACACTCAACTAATGGCTACAATTTAAGGAATGTGTTTAGTGACGGCATCAGATTCCTAATTGATGGAGAAAGGTCTGGTGGCAAGAAAAACTGCTTCTAGGAGGTTGTCAAGTGTTTTCGCTCGACGATTTCATTCTTGGGTGGTTGGTTTGGCCCTTTTTCCTGTAACTCAAATCCTAGCCCGGTATATCTCATTTTAATTTTACACCATTGTGAACCTTACACCTTTTTTACTCTCTGATCGAGGTTCTCGGCATTAAAAAATCTTCGTAAACTAAATCACACGTGTATATGTTGACACATAAGATATATACAGTCAACAAAATCAAGGGCAATGGTGATATATATATATGCGGATTAGACACCAAAAAAAAACACTCAACAAATGGTTACAATTTAAGGAATGTGTTTAGTGTGGGCATCAGATTCCAAATTGATGGAGAAAGGTCTGGTGGCAATAAAAGCTGCTTCTTGGAGGTTGTCAAGTGTTTTCGCTCGACGATTCCATTCTTGGGTGGTTGGTTTGGCCCATGTTCCTGTAACTCGAATCCTAGCCCGGTATATCCCATTTAAATTTTACACCATTGTGAACCTTACGCCTTTTTTACTCTCTGATCGAGGTTCTCGGCATTGAAAAATCTTCGTAAACAAAATCACACGTGTATATGTTGACATTTAAGAGATATACAGTCAAGAAAATCAAGGGCAATGGTGATATATACGCGGATTAGACAAAAAAAAAACACTCAACAAATGGCTACAATTTAAGGAATGCGTTTAGTGACGGCATCAGATTCCTAATTGATGGAGAAAGGTCTGGTGGCAAGAAAAGCTGCTTCTAGGAGGTTGTCAAGTGTTTTCGCTCGACGATTGCATTCTTGGGTGGTTGGTTTGGCCCTTGTTCCTGTAACTCGAATCATAGCCCGGTATATCCCATTTTAATTTTCCACCATTGTGAACCTTACGCCAGTTTTACTCTCTGATCGAGGTTCTCGGCATTGCAACGTCTTCGTAAACTAAATCACACGTGTATATGTTGACATTTAAGCGATATACAGTCAAGAAAATCAAGGGCAATGGTGATATATATGCGGATTAGACACCAAAAAAACAAACACTCAACAAATGGCTATAATTTAAGGAATGTGCTTAGTGACGGCATCAGATTCCTAATTGATGGAGAAAGGTCTGGTGGCAAGAAAAGCTGCTTCTAGGAGGTTGTCAAGTGTTTTCGCTCGACGATTCCATTCTTGGGTGGTTGGTTTGGCCCTTGTTCCTGTAACTCGAATCCTAGCCCGGTATATCCCATTTAAATTTTACACCATTGTGAACCTTACGCCTTTTTTACTCTCTGATCGAGGTTCTCGGCATGGAAAATCTTCGTAAACTAAATCACACGTGTATATGTTGACATTTAATGGATATACAGTCAAGAAAATCAAGGGCAATGGTGACATATAAGCGGATTAGACACACAAAAAAAAACACTTAACAAATGGCTACAATTTGAGGAATGTGTTTAGTGATGGCATCAGATTCCTAATTGATGGAGAATGGTCTGGTGGCAAGACAAGCTGCTTCTAGGAGGTTGTCAAGTGTTTTCGCTTGACGATTCCATTCTTGGGTGGTTGGTTTGGCCCTTGTTCCTGTAACTCGAATTATAGCCCGGTATATCCCATTTTAATTTTACTCCATTGTGAACCTTACGCCATTTTTACTCTCTGATCGAGGTTCTCGGCATTGAAAAATCTTCGTAAACTAAATCACACGTGTATATGTTGACATTTAATGGATATACAGTCAAGAAAATCAAGGGCAATGGTGATATATAAGCGGATTAGACACAAAAAAAAAACACTTAACAAATGGCTACAATTTGAGGAATGTGTTTAGTGACGGCATCAGATTCCTAATTGATGGAGAATGGTCTGGTGGCAAGAAAAGCTGCTTCTAGGAGGTTGTTAAGTGTTTTCGATTGACGATTCCATTCTTGGGTGGTTGGTTAGGCCCTTGTTCCTGTAACTCGAATCATAGCCCGGTATATCCCATTTTAATTTTACACCATTGTGAACCTTACGCCATTTTTACTCTCTGATCGAGGTTCTCTGCATTGATACATCTTCGTAAACTAAATCACACGTGTATATGTTGACATTTAAAGGATATACAGTTAAGAAAATCAAGGGCATTGGTGATATATAGGCGTATTAGAAACCAAAAAAAACACTCAGCAAATGTCTACAATTTACGGAATGTGTTTAGTGACGGCATCAGATTCCTAATTGATGGAGAAAGGTCTGGTGGCAAGAAAAGCTGCTTCTAGGAGGTTGTCAAGTGTTTTCGCTCGACGATTCCATTCTTGGGTGGTTGGTTTGGCCCTTATTCCTGTAACTCGAATCCTAGCCCAGTATATCTCATTTTAATTTTACACCATTGTGAACCTTACACCTTTTTTACTCTCTGATCGAGGGTCTCGGCATTAAAAAATCTTCGTAAACTAAATCACACGTGTATATGTTGACACATAAGATATATACAGTCAACAAAATCAAGGGCAATGGTGATATATATATATATGCGGATTAGACACCAAAAAAAACACTCAACAAATGGTTACAATTTAAGGAATGTGTTTAGTGTGGGCATCAGATTCCTAATTGATGGAGAAAGGTCTGGTGGCAAGAAAAGCTGCCTCTAGGAGGTTGTCAAGTGTTTTCGCTCGACGATTCCATTCTTGGGTGGTTGGTTTGGCCCTTGTTCCTGTAACTCGAATCCTAGTCCGGTATATCCCATTTAAATTTTACACCATTGTGAACCTTACGGCTTTTTTACTCTCTGATCGAGGTTCTCGGCATTGAAAAATCTTCGTAAACTAAATCACACGTGTATATGTTGACATTTAAAGGATATACAGTTAAGAAAATCAAGGGCAATGGTGATATATATGCGTATTAGACACCAAAAAAAACACTCGGCAAATGGCTACAATTTAAGGAATGTGTTTAGTGACGGCATCAGATTCCTAATTGATGGAGAAAGGTCTGGGGGCAAGAAAAGCTGCTTCTAGGAGGTTGTCAAGTGTTTTCGGTCGACGATTCCTTTCTTGGGTGGTTGGTTTGGCCCTTATTCCTGTAACTCGAATCCTAGCCCGGTATATCCCATTTTAATTTTACACCATTGTGAACCTTACGCCTTTTTTACTCTCTGATTGAGGTTCTCGGCATTGAAAAATCTTCGTAAACTAAATCACACGTGTATATGTTGACATTTAAGCGATATACAGTCAAGAAAATCAAGGGCAATGGTGATATATATGCGGATTAGACACAAAAAAACACTCAACAAATGGCTACGATTTAAGGAATGTGTTTAGTGACGGCATCAGATTCCTAAATTGATGGAGAAAGGTCTGGTGGCAAGAAAAGCTGCCTCTAGGAGGTTGTCAAGTGTTTTCGCTCGACGATTCCATTCTTGGGTGGTTGGTTTGGCCCTTGTTCCTGTAACTCGAATCCTAGTCCGGTATATCCCATTTAAATTTTACACCATTGTGAACCTTACGACTTTTTTACTCTCTGATCGAGGTTCTCGGCATTGAAAAATCTTCGTAAACTAAATCACACGTGTATATGTTGACATTTAAGCAATATACAGTCAAGAAAATCAAGGGCAATGGTGATATATATGCGGATTAGACACAAAAAAAAACACTCAACAAATGGCTACAATTTAAGGAATGTGTTTAGTGACGGCATCAGATTCCTAATTGATGGAGAAAGGTCTGGTGTCAAGAAAAGCTGCTTCTAGGAGGTTATCAAGTGTTTTCGCTCGACGATTCCATTCTTGGGTGGTTGGTTTGGCCGTTATTCCTGTAACTCGAATCCTAGCCCGGTATATCCCATTTTAATTTTACACCATTGTGAACCTTACGCCATTTTTACTATCTGATCGAGGTTCTCAGCATTGATACATCTTCGTAAACTAAATCACACGTGTATATGTTGACATTAAAATGATATACAGTTAAGAAAATCAAGGGCAATGGTGATATATATGCGGATTAGACACAAAAAAAAACACTCAACAAATGGCAACAATTTAAGGAATGTGTTTAGTGACGGCATCAGATTTCTAATTGATGGAGAAAGGTCTGGTGGCAAGAAAAGCTACTTCTAGGAGGTTGTCAAGTGTTTTCGCTCGACGATTCCATTCTTGGGTGGTTGGTTTGGCCCTTGTTCCTGTAACTCGAATCCTAGCCCGGTATATCCCATTTTAATTTTACACCATTGTGAACCTTACGCCTTTTTTACTCTCTGATCGAGGTTCTCAGCATTGAAAAATCTTCGTAAACTAAATCACACGTGTATATGTTGACATTTAATGGATATACAGTCAAGAAAATCAAGGGCAATGGTGATATATAAGCGGATTAGACACAAAAAAAAAACACTTAACAAATGGCTACAATTTGAGGAATGTGTTTAGTGACGGCATCAGATTCCTAATTGATGGAGAATGGTCTGGTGGCAAGAAAAGCTGCTTCTAGGAGGTTGTTAAGTGTTTTCGATTGACGATTCCATTCTTGGGTGGTTGGTTAGGCCCTTGTTCCTGTAACTCGAATCATAGCCAGGTATATCCCATTTTAATTTTACACCATTGTGAACCTTACGCCATTTTTACTCTCTGATCGAGGTTCTCTGCATTGATACATCTTCGTAAACTAAATCACACGTGTATATGTTGACATTTAAAGGATATACAGTTAAGAAAATCAAGGGCATTGGTGATATATAGGCGTATTAGAAACCAAAAAAAACACTCAGCAAATGGCTACAATTTACGGAATGTGTTTAGTGACGGCATCAGATTCCTAATTGATGGAGAAAGGTCTGGTGGCAAGAAAAGCTGCTTCTTGGAGGTTGTCAAGTGTTTTCGCTCGACGATTCCATTCTTGGGTGGTTGGTTTGGCCCTTATTCCTGTAACTCGAATCCAAGCCCAGTATATCTCATTTTAATTTTACACCATTGTGAACCTTACACCTTTTTTACTCTCTGATCGAGGGTCTCGGCATTAAAAAATCTTCGTAAACTAAATCACACGTGTATATGTTGACACATAAGATATATACAGTCAACAAAATCAAGGGCAATGGTGATATATATATATGCGGATTAGACACCAAAAAAAACACTCAACAAATGGTTACAATTTAAGGAATGTGTTTAGTGTGGGCATCAGATTCCTAATTGATGGAGAAAGGTCTGGTGGCAAGAAAAGCTGCCTCTAGGAGGTTGTCAAGTGTTTTCGCTCGACGATTCCATTCTTGGGTGGTTGGTTTGGCCCTTGTTCCTGTAACTCGAATCCTAGTCCGGTATATCCCATTTAAATTTTACACCATTGTGAACCTTACAGCTTTTTTACTCTCTGATCGAGGTTCTCGGCATTGAAAAATCTTCGTAAACTAAATCACACGTGTATATGTTGACATTTAAAGGATATACAGTTAAGAAAATCAAGGGCAATGGTGATATATATGCGTATTAGACACCAAAAAAAACACTCAGCAAATGGCTACAATTTAAGGAATGTGTTTAGTGACGGCATCAGATTCCTAATTGATGGAGAAAGGTCTGGGGGCAAGAAAAGCTGCTTCTAGGAGGTTGTCAAGTGTTTTCGGTCGACGATTCCTTTCTTGGGTGGTTAGTTTGGCCCTTATTCCTGTAACTCGAATCCTAGCCCGGTATATCCCATTTTAATTTTACACCATTGTGAAACTTACGCCTTTTTTACTCTCTGATTGAGGTTCTCGACATTGAAAAATCTTGGTAAACTAAATCACACGTGTATATGTTGACATTTAAGAGATATACAGTCAAGAAAATCAAGGGCAATGGTGATATATATGCGGATTAGACACAAAAAAACACTCAACAAATGGCTACGATTTAAGGAATGTGTTTAGTGACGGCATCAGATTCCTAAATGATGGAGAAAGGTCTGGTGGCAAGAAAAGCTGCTTCTAGGAGGTTGTCAAGTGTTTTCGCTTGACGATTCCATTCTTGGGTTGTTGGTTTGGCCCTTGTTCCTGTAACTCGAATCCTAGCCCGGTATATATCCCATTTTAATTTTACACCATTGTGAACCTTACGCCATTTTTACTATCTGATCGAGGTTCTCTGCATTGATACATCTTCGTAAACTAAATCACACGTGTATATGTTGACATTTAAAGGATATACAGTTAAGAAAATCAAGGGCAAAGGTGATATATATGCGTATTAGACACCAAAAAAAACACTCAGCAAATGGCTACAATTTAAGGAATGTGTTTAGTGACGGCATTAGATTCCTAATTGATGGAGAAAGGTCTGGTGGCAAGAAAAGTTGCTTCTAGGAGGTTGTCAAGTGTTTTCGCTCGACGATTCCATTCTTGGGTGGTTGGTTTGGCCCTTATTCCTGTAACTCGAATCCTAGCCCGGTATATCCCATTTTAATTTTACACCATTGTGAACCTTACGCCTTTTTTACTCTCTGATTGAGGTTCTCGGCATTGAAAAATCTTCGTAAACTAAATTATATGTTGACATTTAAGCGATATACAGTCAAGAAAATCAAGGGCAATGGTGATATATATGCGGATTAGACACAAAAAAACACTCAACAAATGGCTACAATTTAAGGAATGTGTTTAGTGACGGCATCAGATTCCTAATTGATGGAGAAAGGTCTGGTGGCAAGAAAAGCTGCTTCTAGGAGGTTGTCAAGTATTTTCGCTTGACGATTCCATTCTTGGGTTGTTGGTTTGGCCCTTGTTCCTGTAACTCGAATCCTAGCCCGGTATATCCCATTTTAATTTTACACCATTGTGAACCTTACGCCATTTTTACTCTCTGATCGAGGTTCTCTGCATTGATACTTCTTCGTAAACTAAATCACACGTGTATATGTTGACATTTAAAGGATATACAGTTAAAAAAATCAAGGGCAATGGTAATATATATGCGTATTAGACACCAAAAAAAACACTCAGCAAATGGCTACAATTTAAGGAATGTGTTTAGTGACGGCATCAGATTCCTAATTGATGGAGAAAGGTCTGGTGGCAAGAAAAGCTGCTTCTAGGAGGTTGTCAAGTGTTTTCGCTCGACGATTCCATTCTTGGGTGATTGGTTTGGCCCTTATTCCAGTAACTCGAATCCTAGCCCGGTATATCTCATTTTAATTATACACTATTGTGAACCTTACACCTTTTTTACTCTCTGATCGAGGTTCTCGGCATTAAAAAATCTTCGTAAACTAAATCACACGTGTATATGTTAACACATAAGATATATACAGTCAACAAAATCAAGGGCAATGGTGATATATATATATGCGGATTAGACACCAAAAAAAAACTCAACAAATGGTTACAATTTAAGGAATGTGTTTAGTGTGGGCATCAGATTCCTAATTGATGGAGAAAGTTCTGGTGGCAAGAAAAGCTGCTTCTAGGAGGTTGTCAAGAGTTTTCGCTCGACGATTCCATTCTTGGGTGGTTGGTTTGGCCCTTGTTCCTGTAACTCGAATCCTAGCCCGGTATATCCCATTTAAATTTTACACCATTGTGAACCTTACGCCTTTTTTACTCTCTGATCGAGGTTCTCGGCATTGAAAAATCTTCGTAAACTAAATCACACGTGTATATGTTGACATTTAAGAGATATACAGTCAAGAAAATCAAGGGCAATGGTGATATATATGCGGATTAGACACAAAAAAAACACTCAACAAATGGCTACAATTTAAGGAATGTGTTTAGTGACGGCATCAGATTCCTAATTGATGGAGAAAGGTCTGGTGGCAAGAAAAGCTGCTTCTAGGAGGTTGTCAAGTGTTTTCGCTCGACGATTCCATTCTTGGGTTGTTGGTTTGGCCCTTGTTCCTGTAACTCGAATCCTAACCCGGTATATCCCATTTTAATTCAACACCATTGTGAACCTTACGCCTTTTTTACTCTCTGATCAAGGTTCTCAGCATTGATACATCTTCGTAAACAAAATCACACGTGTATATGTTGACATTTAAAGGATATACAGTTAAGAAAATCAAGGGCAATGGTGATATATATGCGTATTAGACACCAAAAAAAACACTCAACAAATGGCTACAATTTAAGGAATGTGTTTAGTGACGGCATTAGATTCCTAATTGATGGAGAAAGGTCTGGTGGCAAGAAAAGCTGCTTCTAGGAGGTTGTCAAGTGTTTTTGCTCGACGATTCCATTCTTGGGTGGTTGGTTTGGCCCTTGTTCCTGTAACTCGAATCCTAGCCCCGTATATCCCATTTTAATTTTACACCATTGTGAACCTTAGCCTTTTTTACTCTCTGATCGAGGTTCTCGGCATTGAAAAATCTTCGTAAACTAAATCACACGTGTATATGTTGACATTTAAGCGATATACAGTTAAGAAAATCAAGGGCAATGGTGATATATATGCGGATTAGACACCAAAAAAAAACACTCAACAAATGGCTACAATTTAAGGAATGTGTTTAGTGACGGCATCAGATTCCTAATTGATGGAGACAGGTCTGGTGGTAAGAAAAGCTGCTTCTAGGAGGTTGTCAAGTGTTTTTGCTTGACGATTCCATTCTTGGGTTGTTGGTTTGGCCCTTGTTCCTCTAACTCGAATCCTAGCCCGGTATATCCCATTTTAATTTTACACCATTGTGAACCTTACGCCATTTTTACTCTCTGATCGAGGTTCTCTGCATTGATACATC
Organism: Helianthus tuberosus; assembly: GCA_030545235.1. Taxonomy (NCBI): domain Eukaryota; kingdom Viridiplantae; phylum Streptophyta; class Magnoliopsida; order Asterales; family Asteraceae; genus Helianthus; species Helianthus tuberosus. The sequence continues at coordinate 42,506,737 of CM060393.1, read as the reverse complement.
TTCGTAAACTAAATCACACGTGTATATGTTGACATTTAAAGGATATACAGTTAAGAAAATCAAGGGCAATGGTGATATATATGCGTATTAGATACCAAAAAAAACACTCAGCAATTGGCTACAATTTAAGGAATGTGTTTAGTGACGGCATCAGATTCCTAATTGATGGAGAAAGGTCTGGTGGCAAGAAAAGCTGCTTCTAGGAGGTGGTCAAGTGTTTTCGCTCGACGATTCCATTCTTGGGTGGTTGGTTTGGCCCTTATTCATGTAACTCGAATCCTAGCCCGGTGTATCCCATTTTAATTTTACACCATTGTGAACCTTACGCCTTTTTTACTCTCTGATCGAGGTTCTCGGCATTGATAAATCTTCGTAAACTAAATCACACGTGTATATGTTGACATTTAAGCGAAATACAGTCAAGAAAATCAAGGGCAATGGTGATATATATGCGGATTAGACACAAAAAAAAAACACTCAACAAATGGCTACAATTTAAGGAATGTGTTTAGTGACGACATCAGATTCCTAATTGATGGAGAAAGGTCTGGTGGCAAGAAAAGCTGCTTCTAGGAGGTTGTCAAGTGTTTTCGCTCGACGATTCCATTCTTGGGTTGTTGGTTTGTCCCTTGTTCCTGTAACTCGAATCCTAGCCCGGTATATCCCATTTTAATTTTACACCATTGTGAACCTTATGCCATTTTTACTCTCTGATCGAGCTTCTCAGCATTGATACATCTTCGTAAACTAAATCGCACGTGTATATGTTGACATTTAAAGGATATACAGTTAAGAAAATCAAGGGCAAGGGTGATATATATGCGTATTAGACACAAAAAAAAACTCAACAAATGGCTACAATTTAGGGAATGTGTTTAGTGACGACATCAGATTACTAATTGATGGAGAAAGGTCTGGTGGCAAGAAAAGCTGTTCTAGGAGGTTGTCAAGTGTTTTCGCTCGACGATTCCATTCTTGGGTGGTTGGTTTGGCCCTTGTTCCTGTAACTCGAATCCTAGCCCGGTATATCCCGTTTTAATTTTACACCATTGTGAACCTTACGCCTTTTTTACTCTCTGATCGAGGTTCTCGGCATTGAAAAATCTTCTTAAACTAAATCACACGTGTATATGTTGACATTTAGGATATACACAGTCAACAAAATTAAGGGCAATGGTGATATATATGCGGATTAGACACCAAAAAAAACATTCAACAAATGGCTACAATTTAAGGAATGTGTTTTGTGACAACCCGGAGTTTCAAGGTTAGTGTCTTCGGTTTTCTCTCCTGTCCCCATTCTTGTTTTAATCTTTTCTTGTTTTAATCTATCTATTCGGGACGTGACTCTGATAATCGTGTATCGGGCAAATCCCTATGTTGGGCTCACGATTGGGCCATAACGTATAATTGGACCGCATTGTGAATATGCTTGTTTGATTAGGAAACCATTGTTATAAGTGATCAAACTTGGACCAATCGTGACATGTAACATCAATAAACAACCGGCCCAAATTACCATGTTGACCAGCTAGTATGATCGGCCCATCTATTCTTTTATTTTAGTATACGTACACACAAATGGCATAACACACAATTGACATTGCAAAACCCTATTTCTACCAATATTGTGCGACGGCAGTTGTAAAAGACCCTTCCCCCCTATAGTTTCTGCATTCATTCGGTTAGTATCATCTTGTGTTTACTCATTGTTACATGCCTTGCAGGTTAACACTATAACTAAACAACCAACTGTGAACTCGCTCAACTTTGTTGTTTACTCATTGTTACATGCCTTGCAAGTCGTTAGGTACTCATGGAGCTTGCATTGGAGTGGGAAGAGTCATTGTGGGACATGGAGAGCTGTGTGCCATGCTAAACATTTGAAACGTTTAAACTTACGACTTGGTTTTAAACTTTATGCTTCCGCTTGCAACTTAAACTATGTTTTGTTTAGACACCAATTGTATTGTGCTGGACTTTATATACTACTTACATGCTTGTTCAATATGATTGGTGGCTTGATCCTGGTCATTCACGCCTCCAAGCGGTGATACTCCGCGTATGGATTTTGGGGGTGTGATAGATTGGTATCAGAGCCCTTGGTTATAATGAACATGGTTTTAAAAAGGGGAAAAACTTTTTGGTAAAACCAGACTATAACCTGTACAGTTCTCAACGATCCACAACGACGCTTCACTCCACGTGCAAGGCTCAACACAATAGGTGATATGGTTTATGTTATATTGCCTACTTAATAGTTACATAGAACTTTGATTATGGTATGCTTAGACGAACGTAACAACTATAGTTTGAAAACACACGTGTGCTTACTCTCTTCTGTCATCGCACTTTCGCGAATCTCTCTCACTCATGTTTTCCTTTGATATGAAGATCATGAGTGGACACGTTAACCTAACTCAAGCCCAGTTGGCGGCTTTGATCACTGAACAAGTTACTGCAGCACTTGCAGCTGCCCAGGCAGGAGGTATAAACCAACTCTTGTGTTTAACCTTGTCCTGTTCTTATACACAACAGGTCAGAACGCTCAGCCACCTGTGTGCACGTTCAAGACTTTTATGGACTGTCGTCCTAGTACTTTCAGTGGCACTGAAGGGGTCGTTGGACTCTTCCACTGGTTCGAGAAGCTCGATTCGGTCTTCGAAATGTGTGAATGCCCTGAGGCTCGTAGGGTGAAGTATGCTACTGGTACTCTCAAGGGCATAGCTCTCACGTGGTGGAACGCTCAGGTTCAAATGCTGGGGTTAGTTGCTGCTAATGCCACCCCATGGAACGACTTCAAGGAGCTGATTAGGCAAGAATACTGTAACCGTGATGACATCCACAAGCTAAAAGTGGAGTTCTTTAACTTGAAAATGACAGGGTCGGAAATTGAAGCGTACACAAAAAGATCAAACGAGTTGGCAATTTTGTGTCCTACTATGGTGGACCCTCCCATCAAACGTATCGAGCTGTACCTCAAAGGCTTAGTACCAGAGATTCAAACCCATGTGACTTCTGCTAATCTTGCTACCATCCAGGATGTTACTCGTCTTGCTCATCGTCTCACAGACCAGGCAGTGGAACAGAACAAGCTGCCTAAGCGTATTGGTGCTGCTACTACTGTTACTACTTCTGCTATTCCCAGTGACAACAAGAGAAAATGGGATGGAGCCTCCAGCAAGGGTTCGACTACAGTTCAGTCCTAGGCACAACAGCGAAAAATTAATGACTATCAGAGCCCTAGTCAGCAATCTTCTGGTAGTCAAGGGCAGGGTGGATATCGAGGAAACCTCCCGAAGTGCAACCAATGCAAAAGACACCACAATGGTCAGTGCAACAAGGGTCGTTGTCAGAGGTGTCTCAAGGTGGGTCATGAAGCTAAGGATTGCAGGAGCTCACGACCTGCGAATCGGAACCATCAACAACAACCACCAGCTCCACAGAACCAGCAGCAGCAACAACGGGGCAACAGGGGATGTTTTCAGTGTGGTGTTGAAGGTCACTTCAAGCGGAACTGCCCCCAGTTAAACCAGAATCAGAACAACAACAATAATCATGGCAACGGGAATAACAACGGGGGTAATAACGACGGCAATGGTGCCAGGGGTCGAGCGTTCGTGATTGGTCAGGGTGATGCAAGGAATGATCCTAACGTAGTGATGGGTAAGTTCCTTCTCGACGACTTTTATGTCACTGTTTTATTTGATTCGGGTGCCGATACCAGTTATGTGTCTCTAAAAGTTAGTCAAATGCTTAAACACACACCAACACTTTTGAACACCAAGCATGTCGTAGAGTTAACAAATGGTAAAAGCCTAGAAGCCACACACATAGTCAAGGGTTGTAATCTTGTTTTAGCGGGTCAGGCCTTCTCTATCGACCTCATTCCCATCGTTCTTGGTAGTTTCGACATCATCATTGGGATGGATTGGTTATCCCAACAGCAAGCAGAGATCCTTTGCAAAGAGAAGATTGTTCGTATTCCTCGTTCTGGTAAAGACCCTCTTGAAATTCAAGGCGACAAGAGTGGTGCTGTGGTGGGCATCATCTCCTTTCTCAAGGCCCAGAAGTGTTTGCGAAAGGGCCATACTGCTATTTTAGCCCTCGTTACTGACGCATCAACGAAAGAGAAGAAGATAGAGGATATTCCAGTTGTACGTGACTTTCCTCAAGTGTTTCCTGAGGATTTACCAGGTCTTCCGCCACATCGGCAGGTTGAATTTCAAATCGAGCTGGCTCCTGGAGCAGCGCCAATAGCTCGTGCCCCGTACCGCTTAGCTCCATCAGAATTGGAAGAACTATCCAAGCAATTGCAAGAACTTTTGAATAAGGGTTTCATTTGTAAAGAAGAAGGACGGTACCTTCAGAATGTGCATAGATTACCGCGAACTCAACAAGGTGACCGTGAAGAATCGCTATCCTCTTCCATGTATTGATGACTTATTCGACCAGTTGCAAGGGTCGAGCTTCTATTCAAAGATAGATCTGAGATCAGGCTATCATCAACTGAGAGTCTGAGACGAGGACATCTCTAAGACATCGTTCAGGACTCGGTATGGACATTACGAGTTTCTGGTTATGCCTTTTGGATTGACAAACGCACCTGCAGTCTTCATGGATCTTATGAACAGAGTGTGCAAGCCTTACCTTGAAAAGTTCGTTATTTTTTTCATCGACGACATCCTGATCTATTCGAAGAGTCAGGAGGAACACGAGCACCATCTACGGCTTATTCTGGAACTCCTCCGAAAAGAACAGTTGTACGCTAAGTTTTCAAAATGTGACTTTTGGCTGCGTGAAGTCCATTTTCTAGGCCACGTGGTAAACAAGGATGGGATACACATTGATCCATCCAAGGTACACTCGATTAAGAACTGGCCTGCACCCCGTACCCTAAAAGAAATCCGCCAATTCTTGGGCTTGGCGGGCTACTATAGAAGCTTCATCAAGGATTTCTCCAAGATTGCACAGCCCCTCACCTCACTAACACAGAAAGGCGTTTGCTATCGTTGGGGTAATACACAAGAATCGGCATTTCGGCACTTAAAGGATAGACTTTGTAGCGCACCTATTCTTTCATTGCCAGAGGGCACGGACGATTTCGTGGTTTACTGTGACGAGTCAATTCAGGGTCTTGGCTGTGTATTGATGCAATGGGATAAAGTCATTGCTTATGCATCGCGCCAACTTAAAGTTCATGAAAGAAAATTACACTACACACGATTTGGAGCTGGGAGCTGTAGTTTTTGCACTTAAGATATGGAGACATTACCTGTACGGTACCAAGTGCACCATTTACACCGATCACAGGAGTCTCGAGCATATCTTCAAGCAAAAGGAGTTGAACATGCGGCAACGTCGATGGGTCGAGCTATTGAATGATTACAAATGTGCGATCAAGTACCATCAAGGCAAAGCCAATGTTGTGGCCGACGCGCTCAGTAGAAAAGATACTACAGCTAAACGCGTGCGTGCTTTACAACTCACCATTCAATCTAGTCTTCCTACACAGATACGAGATGCTCAGGCAGAAGCATTGAAACCAGAAAACGTCAGGGCTGAAGCCCTACATGGCTCAAGGCAACGGTTAGAACAAAAGGAAGACGGCGAGAGTCAAGACTGAATATCAGAAACCAGCGGGCCAACTCCAACAACCAGAGATACCCCAATGGAAATGGGAGCAAATTTCCATGGATTTCGTTACTGGCCTGCCTAGATCTCAACGTGGAAATGATACTATTTGGGTGATCGTGGATCAACTCACAAAGTCTGCACACTTTTTGGCTATCAAGGAAACGGACAAGTTCTCTACTTTAGCAGACGTTTACTTAAAGGAAGTGGTTTCGAGGCACGGGGTGCCAACTTCTATTATTTACGATCGTGATGCACGTTTTACTTCTGAGCTGTGGCAAGCAATGCACAAGTCTTTTGGCTCACGTTTAGACATGAGCACCGCTTATCATCCACAGACGGATGGGCAGTCTGAACGCACCAGCCAAACACTTGAAGACATGCTTAGGGCATGTGTGATTGATTTTGGACATGGTTGGGAAAAAACATCTACCGTTAGTGGAATTTTCGTATAATAACAGCTACCACACCAGTATTCAGGCCGCTCAATTTGAGGCATTTTACGGGCGTAAATGCCGATCACCTCTTTGCTGGGCAGAAGTTGGTGACAGCCAAATCACAGGTCCAGAACTTGTAGTAGACACAACGGAAAGGATTGCTCAGATACGACAACGAATGGTGGCAGCTCGTGATTGCTAGAAAAGCTAGCTGATAAGCGCAGGAAACCACTCGAGTTCCAGGTTGGGGATCGAGTGCTACTCAAAGTCTCACCTTGGAAAGGTGTAGTTCGTTTTGGCAAACGAGACAAACTCAATCCGCGTTATGTCGGGCCATTTGAAATCATTGAGAAGATAGGCAAAGTGGCCTACAAACTAAACCTACCCGCAGAACTCAGTGCAGTTCACAACGTTTTTCACGTGTCGAATATGAAGAACTGTCTGTCAGATGAGACCCTCATAGTTCCTTTGAAGGAGCTCACTATCGACGATCAGTTGCGATTCATTGAGGAACCAGTTGAAATCACGGACTGGGATGTTAAGGTCCTCAAGCGCACCAGAATACCTCTTGTTCGAGTTCGTTGGAACTCCCGTCGTGGTCCAGAGTTCACCTGGGAATGAGAAGACCAAATGAAACTTAAGTATCCCCAGTTGTTCGGGAATAGTGCAACCACTACTGAGGCTGAAGCTACTGTGGAATTTCAGGACGAAATTCCAAACCAACGGGGGGATGATGTGACACCCCAGGAAAATCAGGAAACAACACAACACAACTAGCTTCCTCGGTAACCACGTGCTAAATTTCGGGACGAAATTTCTTTCAAGTTGGGGATGATGTGACAACCCGGAGTTTCAAGGTTAGTGTCTTCGGTTTTCTCTCCTTTCCCCGTTCTTGTTTTAATCTTTTATTGTTTTAATCTATCAATTCGGGACGTGACTCTGATAATCGTGTATCAGGCAAATCCCTATGTTGGGCTCATGAGTGGGTCGTAACGTATAATTGGACTGCAATGTGAATATGCTTGTTTGATTAGGAAACCATTGTTATAAGTGCTCAAACTTGGCCCAATCGTGACATGTAACATCAATAAACAACCGGCCCAAATTACCATGTTGACCAGCTAGTATGATCGGCCCATCTATTCTTTTATTTTAGTATATGTACACACAAATGGCATAACACACAATTGACATTGCAAAACCCTATTTCTACCAATATTGTGCGACGACAGTTGTAAAAGACCCTTCCCCCCTATCGTGATCATCATTATAGTTTCTGCATTCATTCGGTTAGTATCATCTTGTGTTTAAATATTTTACTGATAAATTTGATTACACGTGAACGAGGTGTGATTTCCTAGTTGATATATGCTTTGAGAGTAGTTAGGTAGCAAGATGTAAATATATCATGTGGAATAACAAGAACTGTGTATGCATGTATAATTGTGGAATCCCTTGTGGAATTTGGTAACTATGTAATATTGTAGTAATATGTTAATGATTTAGACATGAAATTGAATTGCATGTTAGTGGTTGTTATCGATGTGTGTGGGTGGTCATGATGTCAAAGTGTGATTGATCATCAATGTTGATGTAACAGTAGTGGGCATACCAATGATTATTGATGTCAATCGGTTTTAAGGGCCCCATAAAGTTGAAGTTACAAGGTTGCACAAAACTTAATAACTTGAATATGAACATGGCGGCCCATGTGTGATCAAACCAAATCATATAGACATTTAGTGATGTTGTCAGTAGGAATACCATGTGCATTGAATGATGAGTTGCATGACTTATTTGATTAATAGATCACATAAATTGTTGTTAATAGATCACTGTTACGATTATGGAGTTAATGGTTGGATTCTAGGGTGCATGCTCCATTACTTATTTTGTTTTGGTTAAAAGGGGTAGGCCATTGGGCCATACACACACGGATACACGTTGATGATGGCTCGCTATGTTTGGGCTCACACATCCTGCTGACGGGCTATACCTAACTGGGTACATGACTAACTCAATTCGGAAAGTCTTGCAACTTGGGCCGATGTAATGTGGGTATTATGTATAATTAGTGGGTGAAACAAGTATGCATGGATTAGGTGCATATCGTTGTTGTTATATGAATTGATGATCTATGAGTATGGATATTATTTGCTCGTGCCGTTGTATGACAACTTGTTAGTTCGGTTCACTTAAACCTAGAGATGTTTTGAAACACTAAGGTAGTGCATGACCCCACATTGATGTACTTATGTTTATTATACATTAGGTCGGGTGTAGCGGACTTAATATTTAACATGTAGAAGTACATAACGAACCGAGCAACCCAAGGTGAGTTCACACTCCTAAGGCATGGGATTCCCGGTGGGTTGGGAATGGGATTGAATAACTACTCGTACTATCATTACTATTAAACTACTTTTCACTGTCCTCGGGTTGGGAAGGGCATGTACGTAAAACCTACGTACACTCATACTTACTACTGTCCTCGGATTAAAGGGCACGTAAAACCTACGTACACTCATACTTGCTACGTTCCTTGGATTAAGAAGGGCACGTACAGATACGACTAGTTTAGTAACATACAACATGGGAAGCCCCCATTAATCATCGCAAACATGTTTGGGAAACCGCGATACGGATTAATACGATACACATGGGAAGCCCCCACTAATCATCGCAAACATGTTTGGGAAACCGCGATACAGATTAAAACAGTACATGATTTACGAAATAAACATATGATTTACGAACACTATAACTAAACAACCAACTGTGAACTCGCTCAACTTTGTTGTTGACTCGTTGTTACATGCTTTGCAGGTCGTTAGGTACTCATGGAGCTTGCAATGGAGTGGGAAGAGTCCTTGTGGGACATCGACAGTTGTGTGCCATGCTAAACATTTGAAACGTTTAAACTTATGACTTGGTTTTAAACTTTATGCTTCCGCTTGCAACTTAAACTATGTTTTGTTTAGACACCAATTGTATTGTGCTGGATTTTATATACTACTTACATGCTTGTTCAATATGATTGGTGGCTTGATCCTAGTCAGTCACGCCTCCAACCGGTGATACTCCGCGTATGGATGTTGGGGGTGTGACATGTTTAGTGATGGCATCAGATTCCTAATTGATGGAGAAAGGTCTAGTGGCAAGAAAAGCTGCTTCTAGGAGGTTGTCAAGTGTTTTCGCTCAATGATTTCATTCTTGAGTGGTTGGTTTGGCCCTTGTTCCTGTAACTCGAATCCTTGCCCGGTATATCTCATTTTAATTTTACACCATTATGAACCTTACGCCTTTTTTACTCTCTGATCGAGGTTATCGGCATTGAAAAATCTTCGTAAACTAAATCACAAGTGTATATGTTGACATTTAAGAGATATACAGTCAAGAAAATCAAGGGCAAAGGTGATATATATGCGGATTAGACACCAAAAAAACCACTCAACAAATGGCTACAATTTAAGGAATGTGTTTAGCGACGGCATCAGATTCCTAATTGATGGAGAAAGGTCTGGTGGCAAGAAAAGCTGCGTCTAGGAGGTTTTCAAGTGTCTTAGCTCGACGATTCCATTCTTGGGTGATTGTTCCTATAACTCGAATCCTAGCGCGGTATATCCCACTTTAATTTTACACCATTGTGAACCTTACGCCTTTTTTACTCTCTGATTGAGTTTCTCGGCATTGAAAAATCTTCGTAAACTAAATCACAAGTGTATATGTTGACATTTAAGAGATATACAGTCAAGAAAATCAAGGGCAAAGGTGAAATATATATGCGGATTAGACACCAAAAAAAAAAAAACACTCAACAAATGGCTACAATTTAAGGAATGTGTTTAGCGACGGTATCAAATTCCTAATTGATGGAGAAAGGTCTGGTGGCAAGAAAAGCTGCTTCTAGGAGGTTGTCAAGTGTTTTCACTCGACGATTCCATTCTTGGGTGGTTGGTTTGGCCCTTGATACTGTAACTCGAATCCTAGCCCGGTATATCCCATTTTAATTTTACACCATTTTAAACCTTACACCTTTTTTACTCTCTGATCGAGGTTCTCTGCATTGAAAAATCTTCGTAAACTAAATCACACGTGTATATGTTGACATTTAAGATATATATAGTCAACAAAATCAAGGGAAATGGTGATATATATGAGGATTAGACACCAAAAAAAACACTCAACAAATGGATACAATTTAAGGAATGTGTTTAGCGACGGCATCAGATTCCTAATTTATGGAGAAAGGTCTGGTGGCAAGAAAAGCTGCTTCTAGGAGGTTGTCAAGTGTTTTCTCTCGACGATTCCATTCTTGGGTTGTTGGTTTGGCCCTTGTTCCTGTAACTCGAATCCTAGCCCGGTATATCCCATTTTAATTTTACACCATTGTGAACCTTACGCCTTTTTTAATCTCTGATCGAGGTTCTCGGCATTGAAACATCTTCATAAACTAAATCACGTGTATATGTTGACATTTAAGCGATATACAGTCAAGAAAATCAAGGGCAATGGTGATATATATGCGCATTAGACACCAAAAAAACAAACACTCAACAAATGGCTACAATTTAAGGAATGTGTTTAGTGTGGGCATGAGATTCTTAATTGACAGAGAAAGGTCTGGTGGCAAGAAAAGCTGCTTCTAGGAGGTTGTCAACTGTTTTCGCTCGAAGATTCCATTCTTGTGTGGTTGGTTTGGCCCTTGTTCCTGTAACTCGAATCCTAGCCCGGAATATCCCATTTAAATTTTACACCATTTACGCCTTTTTTACTATCTGATCGAGGTTCTCGGCATTGAAAAATCTTCGTAGACTAAATCACACGTGTATATGTTGACATTTAAGAGATATACAGTCAAGAGAATCAAGGGCAACGGTGATATATATGGGGATTAGACACCAAAAAAAAAACACTAAACAAATGGCTACATTTTAAAGAATGTGTTTAGTGACAACATCAGATTCCTAATTGATGGAGAAAGGTCTGGTGGTAAGAAAAGCTGCTGCTAGGAGGTTGTCAAGTGTTTTCACTCGACGATTCCATTCTTGGGTGGTTGGTTTGGCCCTTGTTCTTGTAACTCGAATCCTAGCCCGGTATATCCCATTTTAATTTTACACCATTGTGAACCTTACGCCATTTTTACTCTCTGATCGAGGTTCTCGGCATTGAAACATCTTCATAAACTAAATCACACGTGTATATGTGGACATTTAAGAGGTATACATTCAAGAAAATCAAGGGCAATGGTGATATATATGCGGATTAGACACAAAAAAAAACACTCAACAAATGGTTACAATTTAAGGAATTTGTTTAGTGACTGCATCAGATTCCTAATTGATGGAGAAAGGTCTTGTGGCAAGAAAAGCTGCTTCTCGGAGGTTGTCAAGTGTTTTCGCTCGATGATTCCATTCTTGGGTGGTTGGTTTGGCCCTTGTTCTTGTAACTTGAATCCTAGCCCGGTATATCCCATTTTAATTTTACACCATTGTGAACCTTACGCCTTTTTTACTCTCTGATCGAGGTTCTCGGCATTGAAAAATCTTCGTAAACTAAATCATACGTGTATATGTTGACATTCAAGAGATACGCAGTCAAGAAAATCAAGGGCAATAGTGATATATATGCGGTTTAGAGACAAAAAAAAACACTCAACAAATGGCTACAATTTAAGGAATGTGTTTAGTGACTGCATTAGATTCCTAATTGATGGAAAAAGGTCTGGTGGCAAGAAAAGCTGCTTCTAGTAAGTTGTCAAGTGTTTTCGCTCGACGATTCCATTCTTGGGTGGTTGGTTTGGCCCTTGTTCCTGTAACTCGAATCCTAGCCCGGTATATCCCATTTTAATTTTACACCATTGTGAACCTTACGCCTTTTTATTCTATTATCGAGGTTCTCGGCATTGAAAAATCTTCTTAAACTAAATCACACGTGTATATGTTGACATTTAAGAGATATACAGTCAAGAAAATCAAGGGCAATAGTGATATATATGCGGATTAGGTAGCAAAAAAAAAACACTCAACAAATGGCTACAATTTAAGGAATGTGTTTAGTGACGGCATTTGATTCCTAATTGATGGAGAAAGGTCTGGTGACAAGAAAAGCTGCTTCTAGGAGGTCGTCAAGTGTTTTCACTCGATGATTCCATTCTTTGGTGGTTGGATGGCCCTTGTTCCAGTAACTCGAATCCTAGCCCGGTATATCCCATTTTAATTTTACACCATTGTAAACCTTACACCTTTTTTATTCTCTGATCGAGTTTTTCGGCATTGAAAAATCTTGGTAAACTAAATCACACGTGTATATGTGGACATTTAAGAGGTATACATTCAAGAAAATCAAGGGTAATGGTGATATATATGAGGATTAGACACCAAAAAAAAACATTCAACAAATGGTTACAATTTAAGGAATGTGTTTAGTGACTGCATCAGATTCCTAATAGATGGAGAAAGGTCTTGTGGCAAGAAAAGCTGCTTCTAGGAGGTTGTCAAGTGTTTTCACTCGACGATTCCATTCTTGGGTGGTTGGTTTGGCCCTTGTTCTTGTAACTCGAATCCTAGTCCAGTATATCCCTTTTTTAATTTTACACCATTGTGAACCTTACGCCTTTTTTAATCTCTGATCGAGGTTCTCGGCATTGAAAAATCTTCGTAAACTAAATCACACGTGTATATGTTGACGTTCAAGAGATATGCAGTCAAGAAAATCAAGGGCAATGGTGATATATATGCGGATTAGACACCAAAAAAACACTCAATAAATGGCTACAATTTAAGGAATGTGTTAGTGACGCCATCAGATTCCTAATTGATGGAGAAAGGTCTGGTTGCAAGAAAAGCTGCTTCTAGGAGGTTGTCAAGTGTTTTCGCTCGACGATTCCATTTTTGGGTGGTTGGTTTGGCCTTTGTTCCTGTAACTCGAATCCTAGCCCGGTAAATCCCATTTTAATTTTACACCATTGTGAACCTTACACCTTTTTTACTCTTTGATCGACGTTCTCGGCATTGAAAAATATTCGTAAACTAAATCACACGTGTATATGTTGACATTTAAGAGATATACAACCAAGAAAATCAAGGGCAATGGTGATATATATGCGGATTAGACACCAAAATAAAACACTCAACAAATGGCTACAATTTAAGGAATGTGTTTAGTGACGGCATCAGATTCCTAATTGATTGAGAAAGGTTTGGTGGCAAGAAAAGCTGGTTCTAGGAGGTCGTCAAGTGTTTTCGCTCGACGAGTCCATTCTTGAGTGGTTGGTTTGGCCCTAGTTCCTGTAACTCGAATCCTAGCCCGATATATCTCATTTTAATTTTACACCATTCTGAACCTTACACCTTTTTTACTCTCTGACTGAGGTTCTCGGCATTGAAAAATATTCGTAAACTAAATCACACGTGTATATGTTAACATTTAAGAGATAAACTGCAAGAAAATCAAGGGCAATGGTGATATATATGCGGATTAGACACCAAAAAAAACGCTCAACAAATGTCTACAATTTAAGGAATGTGTTTAGTGATGGCATTAGATTCCTAATTGATGGAGAAAGGTCTGGTGGCAAGTAAAGCTGCTTCTAGGACGTTGTCAAGTGTTTTCGTTCGACAATTCCATTCTTGGGTGGTTGGTTTGGCCCTTGTTCCTGTACCTCGAATCCTAGCCCGGTATATCCCATTTTAATTTTACACCATTCTGAACCTTACACCTTTTTTACTCTTTGATCGACGTTCTCGGCATTGAAAAATCTTCGTAAACTAAATCACACGTGTATATCTTGACATTTAAGAGATATAAAACCAAGAAAATCAAGGGCAATGGTGATATATATGCGGATTAGACACCAAAAAAAAACACTCAACAAATGGCTACAATTTAAGGAATGTGTTTAGTGACGCCATCAGATTCCTAATTGATTGAGAAAGGTTTGGTGGCAATAAAAGCTGGTTCTAAGAGGTTGTGAAGTGTTTTCGCTCGACGATTCCATTCTTGGGTAGTTGGTTTGGCCCTTGTTCCTGTAACTCGAATCCTAGCACGGTATATCCCATTTTAATTTTTAACCATTGTGAACCTTACGCCTTTCTTACTCTCTGAACGAGTTTCTTGGCATTGAAAAATATTCGTAAACTAAATCACACGTGTATATGTTAACATTTAAGAGATATACAGTCAAGAAAATCAAGGGCAATGGTGATATATATGCGGATTAGACACCAAAATAAAACACTCAACAAATGGCTACAATTTAAGGAATGTGTTTAGTGACGGCATCAGATTCCTAATTGATTGAGAAAGGTTTGGTGGCAAGAAAAGCTGGTTCTAAGAGGTCGTCAAGTGTTTTCGCTCGACGAGTCCATTCTTGAGTGGTTGGTTTGGCCCTAGTTCCTGTAACTCGAATCCTAGCCCGGTATATCTCATTTTAATTTTACACCATTCTGAACCTTACACCTTTTTTACTCTCTGACCGAGGTTCTCGGCATTGAAAAATATTCGTAAACTAAATCACACGTGTATATGTTAACATTTAAGAGATAAACAGCAAGAAAATCAAGGGTAATGGTGATATATATGCGGATTAGACACCAAAAAAAACGCTCAACAAATGTCTACAATTTAAGGAATGTGTTTAGTGACGGCATTTGATTCCTAATTGATGGAGAAAGGTCTGGAGGCAAGTAAAGCTGCTTCTAGGACGTTGTCAAGTGTTTTCATTCGACAATTCCATTCTTGGGTGGTTGGTTTGGCCCTTGTTCCTGTAACTCGAATCCTAGCCCGGTATATCCCATTTTAATTTTACACCATTATGAACCTTACACCTTTTTTACTCTTTGATCGACGTTCTCGGCATTGAAAAATCGTCGTAAACTAAATCACACGTGTATATGTTGACATTTAAGAGATATACAACCAAGAAAATCAAGGGCAATGGTGATATATATGCGGATTAGACACCAAAAAAAAACACTCAACAAATGGCTACAATTTAAGGAATGTGTTTAGTGACGCCATCAGATTCCTAATTGATTGAGAAAGGTTTGGTGGCAATAAAAGCTGGTTCTAGGAGGTTGTGAAGTGTTTTCGCTCGACGAATCCATTCTTGGGTGGCTGGTTTGGCCCTTGTTCCTGTAACTCGAATCCTAGCCCGGTATATCCCATTTTAATTTTAAACCATTGTGAACCTTACGCCTTTCTTACTCTCTGACCGAGTTTCTTGGCATTGAAAAATATTCATAAACTAAATCACACGTGTATATGTTAACATTTAAGAGATATACAGTCAAGAAAATCAAGGGCAATGGTGATATATATGCGGATCAGACACCAAAAAAACACTCAACAAATGGCTACAATTTGAGGAATGTGTTTAGTGACGGCATCAGATTCCTAATTAATGGAGAAAGGTCTGGTGGCAAGTAAAGCTGCTTCTAGGAGGTTGTCAAGTGTTTTCGTTCGACGATTCCATTCTTGGGTGGTTGGTTTGGCCCTTGTTTCTGTAACTCGAATCCTAGCCCGGTATATCCCATTTTAATCTTATACCATTGTGAACCTTACGCCTTTTTTACACTCTGATCGAGGTTCTCGGCATTGAAAAATCTTCGTAAACAAAGTCACATGTGTATATGTTGACATTTAAGAGATATACAGTCAAGAAAATCAAGAGCAGTGTTGATATATATGCGGATTAGACACCAAAAAAACACTCAACAAATGGCTACAATTTAAGGAATGTGTTTAGTGAGGGCATCAGATTCCTAATTGATGGAGAAAGGCCTGGTGGCAAGAAAAGCTGCTTCTAGGAGGTTGTCAAGTGTTTTCGCTTGACGATTCTATTATTGGGTGGTTGTTTTGGCCCTTGTTCCTGTAACTCGAATCCTAGCCCGGTATATCCCATTTTAATTTTACACCATTGTGAACATTACGCCTTTTTTATTCTCTGATCGAGGTTCTCGACATTGAAAAATCTTCGTAAACAAAATCACACGTGTATATGTTCACATTTAAGAGATATACAGTCAAGAAAATCAAGGGAAATGGTGATATATAAGCGATTAGACACCAAAATAAAACACTCAACAAATGGCTACAATTTAAGGAATGTGTTTAGTGACGGCATCAGATTCCTAATTAACGGAGAAAGGTCTGGTGCCAAGAAAAGCTGCTTCTAGGAGGTTGTCAAGGGTTTTCGCTCGACGATTCCATTCTTGGGCGGTTGGTTTGGCCCTTTTTCCTGTAACTCGAATCCTAGCCCGGTATATCCCATTTTAATTTTACACCATTGTGAACCTTACGCCTTTTTACTCTCTGATCGAGGTTCTCGGCATTGAAAAATCTTCGTAAACTAAATCACATGTGTATATGTTGACATTTAAGAGATATACAGTGAAAAAAATCAAGGGCAATGGTGATATGTATGCGGATTAGACACCAAAAAAAACACTAATCAAATGGCTACAATTTAATGAATGTGTTTAGCGACGGCATCAGATTCCTAATTGATGGAGAAAGGTCCGGTGGCAACCAAAGCTGGTTCTAGGAGGTTGTCAAGTGTTTTCGCTCGACGATTCCATTCTTGGGCGGTTGGTTTGGCCCTTGTTCCTGTAACTCGAATCCTAGCCCGGTATATCCCATTTTAATTTTAAACCATTGTGAACCTTACGCCTTTTTTACTCTCTGATCGAGGTCCTCGGCTTTGAAAAATCTTCGTAAACTAAATCACACGTGTATATGTTGACATTTAAGAGATATACAGTCAAGAAAATCAAGGGCAATGTTGATATATATGTGGATTAGACATAAAAAAAAACACTCAACAAATGGCTACAATTTAAGGAATGTGTTTAGTGAGGGCATCAGATTCCTAATTGATGGAGAAAGGTCTGGTGGCAAGAAAAGCTGCTTCTAGGTGGTTGTCAAGTGTTTTCTCTTGACGATTCCATTCTTGGGTGTTTGTTTTGGCCCTTGTTCCTGTAACTCAAATCCTAGCCCGGTATATCCCATTTTAATTTTCCACCATTGTGAACCTTACGCCTTTTTTACTATTTGATCGAGGTTCTCGGCATTGAAAAATCTTCGTAAACTAAATAACACGTGTATATGATGACATTTAAGAGAAATACAGTCAAGAAAATCAAGGGCAATGGTGATATATATGCGGATTAGACACCAAAAAAAACACTCAACAAATGGCTACAATTTAAGGAATGTGTTTAGTGATGGAATCAGATTCCTAATTGATGGAGAAAGGTCTGGTGGCTAGAAAAGCTGCTTCTAGGAGGTTGTCAAGTGTTTTCGCTCAACGATTCCATTCTTGGGTGGTTGGTTTGGCCCTTGTTCCTGTAACTCGAATCCTAGCCCGGTATATCCCATTTTAATTTTACACCATTGTGAAACTTACGCCTTTTTTACTCTCTGATCGAGGTTCTCGGCTTTGAAAAATCATCGTAAACTAAATCACACGTGTATATGTTGACATTTAAGAGATATACAGTCAAGAAAATCAAGGGCAATGTTGATATATATGCGGATTAGACATAAAAAAAAACACTCAACAAATGGCTACAATTTAAGGAATGTGTTTAGTGAGGGCATCAGATTCCTAATTGATGGAGAAAGGTCTGGTGGCAAGAAAAGCTGCTTCTAGGTGGTTGTCAAGTGTTTTCTCTTGACGATTCCATTCTTGGGTGTTTGGTTTGGCCCTTGTTCCTGTAACTCGAATTCTAGCCCGGTATATCCCATTTTAATTTTAAACCATTGTGAACCTTACGCCTTTTTTACTCTCTGATCGAGGTCCTCCGCTTTGAAAAATCTTCGTAAACTAAATAACACGTGTATATGATGACATTTAAGAGATATACAGTCAAGAAAATCAAGGGCAATGGTAATATATATGCGGATTAGACACCAAAAAAAACACTCAACAAATGGCTAAAATTTAAAGAATGTGTTTAGTGACGGCATCAGATTCCGAATTGATGGAGAAAGGTCTGGTGGCAAGAAAAGCTGCTTCTAGGAGGTTGTCAAGTGTTTTCGTTCGACGATTCCTGTTGGATCGTTCCGGTCACCCTAAACAGTCAAGTTGAGTAGTTCATCATCATTTACAAACGCGGAATCAAAGCAAACAATGTCAAACAGCTTGTTTTCTTTCAATTCTTTTCTATTACTGATTTTCTGAGTCTTTACAATGATTTCTGACAAAAATCCGGCAGCACCTCGACTTAGAACTAATGACCAGGTTCGCTTCAAATGACAACACACAACATCTATATATAGGCTACAGATTTCGCTTGAGGATGTCACAGATTGGTTTCAAGCGAAATCACATGTTATGATTTCGCTTGAACTGCACCTTTACACTTTCAAGCGGAATCACTTACATTAACATGTAAAACCCTAATTTCTAACCCACTTGTGTGCTCGTTCATACTATCTAGACATAAGACTCGATTAAGACGAAGTTAACAGACACTAGATGCACTAACAGACTCCCCCTTGGATGTTGACGAAGTCTTCGGCGTCGAGTCTTAGTCTTTGTCTCTTTCCAAATTTTGTCTTGACATTGTAAAAGCTCCCTTCAATCTTTATCTTCAAACTTTAAACTTCAATCTCCCCTTTGAGTGTTGATCCAGAATCTTGACTCCCCCTTTCACAGACTCCCCCTCTTGATAAGCTAGGGCTTTAAATTCTGGTTCAAACTTTAACATTTTCTTTGCCATGGGGAACTTGATTCCTGTACAATCTCTACCCAAATATAAGATATATGACAATAATAATTTCAATTCAAACTAACCTTTCAACCTTCAGTGTTAAGCAATCCACTTAAGTATTCAGGTCCAAGTTAATGACCCTGATTACTCAATTAATCTACCAAGTCCAACTTAATGACCTTGGATGATCTGAGATAATTCACACTGACATTTTTGTTCAAATATTTTCTGAAAATTACAAGTTTCAAGTTAATGAACTTGCTTTTGACTTTCCAATTTCACAAGTTTATCATGTTTTAGCTCGATACTCATCATCCAGTCCAGAAACTTCCTTCATCTGCTTCAAATCGAATCTAAAGATCAGCTTTCCACTTTGGTTTATCAAAAATAAAGCAAAAATGTAAAATCTTTTTGGATTTTTAATAAAATTTCTAAACTAGAAATGAAATACAGAAATAAAATGCAGTGAAAGTAAACTATATACAAACATATTTTTGGCAAGCGTGTTAGGAAATCATATCAGCTATTCGACAAGTCACAAGTACCGTTAAGCTTTAATTTCATAATCAGAATTAAACAATTCGCTTAGATTGTCGATATACTGATCCACTTAAATTTTCACACAAATTTCAATATGTCCAAGATACTGATTTAGTGTTTTAAAGACTTAAACTTATACATGTGTCCCACCACTTGAATATACTCCCGTATCCAAATCCCAATATTGTCACACCCCTTTCTGCGGCGGAAGCACGAGGTGTGATCAGGAAAGGTTCTCATTGCATACGAAAGGTAAACATACTACATGCTCATAAAAATAACTTTAAATGCAACACATTACATACTGAAATCGTAGTTTAAGTGTTTATGACACGAGACGACATATTGTCTTAAAAGTTACAACTTTATTTAACGATAAACATAACGACATCCACAAGCATGAGTAAGACCGCGTGCACATCCATCCTAGTTACCTGAAATACATGTAAGTTTTTGGAAAAAAAAAACGTCAACATAATGTTGGTGTGAATTCATGCAATTTTTGTATTTCACGTTTGTATACTTTGTATGAAAACATAATTTGTATCTTGTATAAATCAAGTCTTTTGTGCACACCACGTGCTCATATATAAATCAAGTATTTCTGTATGTATCAAGTGTGAATGGGTTGCAAAGCCATTAACATGTGACACGACATAGGAAGTCACCAAACCATAGGCATTTTTCTGTAGTCAATTCACGACTGAGACGCAAAAACACTACTCGGTTCTAGTGGTCACCAAGAGTGGGGCTGCCCTGAAACCCATTAGATCTAACCTTTTGTTCTGCGGTCTTAGTATGTACACGATTAATGGTGCTTATGGTACCCTATTCGTGACACGATTTCTCGTATCATTCCTCAATTCTTGTATCCATCATACCATTTGTAAACATTGTAATATTTGTAACATGTATTTCACCCCCGAAGTTATAAAACTAAAAACAGTTAAAAGAAAAGGGGGAGCATGAACTCACAACTTTGTGTTCCTTGCGTCGTAAACTTCACCGGATTTGCTTAATTAACGTCGTGACCTATACGTGTTATCTTAACGTTAGTCACTAGCCTTGTATCGTACAAGTACAAGTCACTGTCTTTTATGTATATGTTTTCTTGTGTTAAAAATAATTCATATTTTTAACTAAGTGTCTTACTTATATTATTTTCTTTCTTGTATTTTGCACTTTGCACCTGAGTTATGTATCTAGTATGTTGTATGTATATTTTTGTTACAAAAATTATGGCGAGGTTTATATTCGAAAAGCATAGTTTTGAACACACTAGTAAACATTTGTCTAGAAAATATTTACTAAGTGTTAGGATTTTCAGAAAGTTTCGCCATAGTCTCCTTTGTAAATGTAGGTGTCCATGCTTAATAGCATATCATCTCCTTTTACATATATCCCGTAGATTGTTCTCACATAACCAACCCGACAATCGGACATGCAATATACTACTTATGTCATTTCAGCTTTATTCATCCAAACTGGACTGTTCTCGAGCATTTTAATAAAATAGTTAACCTTCTCCAAAAATTCCCAAATTCTTACAGAATGTCTTATATGATCCAAATTTTATTGTGTAAAAATTTCGGGATCCAGTTCATTACCAATATTTTAAAGAAATTCATTTACCGGACTGCAATCAGATTTGTCACTTTCTGACTGCAGTCTACAGAATAATTCACTAAAAAGTAATCGTGAGTCCGATTGACGAAATTCCAGTGGGAGAATTACGGCGACAACAGTGACCATCTACAGTAAAAATTCCATGAGCTGATTCTACTCAGTTTTTAAGTTATGACTCTGAATACAACACACTTTTTTCAGCAGTAAAATCGCTGCTTGAGCTGCTATCCAAAAATAGTTCTTTAAAAATAGTAAACGACCTCAAAAAATTACGATTCCAGTGCCATTTGATCCGTTTTTCGAAAATACATAATTTAGGCTTCAAAAAGTCAGTTTTTCAACTTATAATGATCCAGTTACAGCCTGTTGAAGTTGGCTGAAAATACTAATCAGCATGCTTTTTACAATGTAAATGTTACTAAAAACGCATCACCAAGTGTCCTAACAACGGTTTATCAATAAATTAATGATCAAACATCATGCATGCTTTAACCAAACCTAATCCAACCCGATTTCATCTTCATGCAAACCTTTTATGTAGGATTTTATGTAAGGTTTCATGTTCATCTTTTTAGTGTTCTAGTTCTTGTGATTCAACATAATAACATACTATAACTTGTGATTACAACAACAAGATGAACAAGGGTGTACAAGTAACTTACTACTACCACAAGGCTAGGGTAGGATCTTAGTGAAGATGATGGTGAGAAAAGATGATGAACAAGACTAGAACAAAGCTCCTTTGAATGCTTCTCAACTTGCAACCTTCATGAATCACCTTCAAGGCTTGAATGGAACTTAAATATGATGAAGATGGTGATGTTAAAATGGTGATGATGGTGGCGGTTTGGGGGAGCCAAAAATGAGAGAGAGAGTGTGAGTGAGGAGTGTAAATCTTGAAGTGATGATGATAATCTAAGCCACCCTCTTTGTAAGGAATGTGATTTCTTGGCCAATGTAGCAAATAAAGGAGGCCCAATCATCAATTAGAAGTATTATTTAGTAGAGATTTGAAATGATTAGGGGTGGGGTCCATGGGGCCAAAAATCGGTTGGGGGGGGGGGGGTTGGATGTAAAATTTGCAACTAAATTGTAAATGGTAGTTAGATTCCAAGTATTATATTTCCATATGTTATTTATTTGATTTTTAATGGGTGTTAGGGTAAACGGGGACCATGACTAGCCAAAAATAATAAAACAGAGTATTTGACAAAAACTTGGTGTCACGGATAATGTCCGGTTGTTCGGTGGATACCGTTCCGTTAAAGTGCTTAATTATTCCAGAAAGTGTCTTTTATGTACCCTTTCAATTCCCGACACTTAGGGAAATATTCTGGACGATAGAACGTAAATTATGTATGATATTTTATTGTTTAAAAGTTGGTTATAGCTGAATTTAGAACAATTATGCACTTAAAGTGCGTTTCGGGTGCTTTTTAGTGAGTATTATAGCTTTCGGAGCGTCTATATGTTAACCCTTGTATGTACTCTTGGGTTTTAATGTATTCTTGTCGTTGGACCTACACCTAGGCCTCAATTCTAATGTCTGACTGCTTTCTGCAGAGTTGTTGACATATTGCGTTTTACCGGTGAGTTTACTAGTATTTCTGACGCAACGCTCTTGTTAATGCATAAAGCAATATTTTGTAGTATTAAAAGTGAATGAATTCACTTGTATATAATGTAATCAATCAATGTTGACATTTAAGCACATAATTGCAGTCATTAAGTAATAATTAAGGTGTACGGAAATTACCGGTTTCGTGCCAGTTGTCACAGTCTCCTCCCGTTAAAAGAATTTCGTCCCGAAATTTAGGCTGAACTAACTCTCGCAAGAGCCTTCTTGAATAGGTGGGGATACTTTTCTTTGAACTGGTCTTCACGTTCCCATGTGTACTCGGGTCCGTGCTTAGAGTTCCAACGTACCTTGACAAGTTTAACAGTGCTCCTCCTGGTCTTGTTGACTTTCCAGTCGGTAACCTCAACGGGTTGTTCTGTGAATCGGAGGGCGTCATCAATATGTACTTCATCCGCAGGGATGATCACGTCTTCTTGTGTTGGACTCTTCTTGAGGTTGGATACATGGAACGTATCATGTACTCCATTCAGTTCTTCCGGTAATTCCAACTTGTATGCCACAGTACCAATTCTTTCCAAGATTCTGAATGGTCCGATGTATCGTGGATTCAGCTTTCCACGTTTTCCAAATCTTACTACGCCTTTCCAAGGTGAGACTTTTAACAATACTTTGTCTCCCACCTCGAATTCTAATGGCTTTCGTTTTAGATCAGCGTAGCCCTTTTGTCGATCTCGAGCCGCCTTAATGCGCTCTCGGATCTGCGTGATCTTGTCGGTTGTCTCTTGTACAAGTTCAGGACCAACCATGCACTTATCTCCAGCGTCTGCCCAACATAAGGGCGATCGGCACTTGCGGCCATACAGAGCTTCGAACGGTGCGGCTTTTATACTTGTATGGTAACTGTTATTGTAGGAAAACTCAACTAAAGGTAGATGAGTATCCCAGCTGCCGCCCAGGTCCATGACACATGCGCGAAGCGTATCTTCTAACGTTTGTATGGTTCGTTCGCTCTGGCCGTCTGTTTGAGGATGGAATGCCGTGCTTAGATCTAACTGCGATCCAAAGGCTTCCTGAAAGGATTGCTAGATTCTTGAGACAAAACGTCCATTTCTGTCTGAAATAATTGAGATAGGCACTCCATGACGTGCCACAATTTCTTTTAAGTATATCTCGGCAAGCTTTCCTGTGCTGTCTTTTTCACGGATCGGTAGGAAGTGTGCAGACTTCGTTAACCGATCGACTATCACCCATATCATATCGTGCCCTCTTGGGGTCTTGGGTAATTTTGTGATGAAGTCCATTGAGATTTTCTCCCACTTCCACATGGGTATCTCTGGTTGTTGTAGTAGGCCGGACGGTTTCTGATATTCAGCCTTAACCTTAGCACTGATTAGGCATTTTCCAACATAAACAGCAACATCGCTCTTGAGTCTCGGCCACCAATAGTATTCTTTTAGGTCTTGATACATCTTGTCCGATTCTGGATGGATCGAGTATCTCGATTTATGAGCTTCACCAATAATGACTTCTCGTATGCCACTATAGAGCGGAACCCAAATGCGCTTCTTAAAGTACAAGGTTCCCTCTTCATTTAGCACCATATATTTCAATGCACCCCGGAGGTATTCAGCTTTACGGTTTTCTTCCTTAAGAGCTTCTTGTTGTGCGTCACGAATACGTGCAGTGAGGTTCGTTCGAATCGTCATTTCCAATGCTCGAACCCTTAGGGTCTTAACCCTTTCTTTTTGGCTTAACGCATCTGCTACAACGTTTGCTTTTCTAGGATGGTACTTAGTCTCACAGTCATAGTCGTTCAGTAACTCGACCCAACATCGTTGACGCATATTTAATTCCTTCTGATCAAATATGTGTTGTAGGCTTTTGTGATCTGTGAAGATTGTACATCGAGTACCATATAAATAATGTCGCCAAATCTTCAAGGCGAATACCACCGCACCCAGTTCCAAGTCGTGCGTGGGGTAGTTCCTTTCATGTACCTTCAATTGTCTTGAAGCATAAGCGATGACTTTCTGGCGTTGCATGAGCACGCAACCCAAGCCTTGTCGTGAGGTGTCACAGTATACCCCGAAGTCTTCCGTGCCTTCGGGTAACGATAGTATCGGTGCATCGCATAGTTTGTTTTTGAGCAGTTGGAAGGCTTCTTCCTACTTGTCACCCCAGTCGTACTTCTTCTCTTTCTGCGTAAGGGTAGTTAGCGGTTGAGCTATCTTGGAGAAATTCTCAATGAATCGCCGATAATAGCCCGCTAAGCCCAAAAATTGTCGAACTTCAGTTGGGGTTTTGGGAGCTTCCCAATTCTTTATTGCTTCAATCTTGGATGGGTCTACATGAATACCCTTCTCATTCACAACATGACCCAGAAATTGTACTTTGCGAATCCAGAATTCGCATTTCGAGAACTTTGTATAAAGCTTCTCTTTCTTTAGTAGTTCCAAAATGGTCCTGAGATGTTGCTCGTGCTCGTCTTTCGTTCGTGAGTAAATCAGGATATCATCGATAAATACAATCACGAATTTATCGAGATATGGTTTGCAAACGCGGTTCATCAGCTGGCGCATTCGTCAATCCGAATGGCATCACAAGAAACTCGTAATGCCCATAGCGCGTTCGGAATGCAGTCTCTGGTACGCTTTCTTCTTGTATCCTTAGCTGGTGGTATCCAGATCGAAGATCGATCTTGGAATAGTAGCTTGATCCTTGCAACTGATCAAATAAGTCATCAATCCTCGGTAGCGGGTACCGATTCTTGATTGTGAGCTTGTTCAGTTCTCTGTAATCGATACACATCCGCAGAGTTCCATCCTTTTTCTTCACAAACAATACTGGAGCTTCCCAGGGTGAGAAGCTTAGCCTAATGAACCCTTTATCCAACAACTCCTGGAGTTGTGTAGATAATTCTTGCATTTCGGATGGTGCAAGTCGATAGGGTGCCTTGGCTACAGGAGCGGCTCCTGGAACCAAGTCTATACGGAATTCGACTTGTCGTTGCGGAGGTAGTCCTGGCAGACCTTCGGGAAAAACATCAGGAAATTCCTTCACCACAGGAATGTCTTCGAGTTTCGGCTCCTCAGCCTTTTTGTCTACAACATGTGCCAGGAAAGCGACACATCCTTTCCTTAAGCACTTCTGTGCCATTATGCAACTGATGATTCGCAGAGGCGCGTCTCGTCTTTCTCCATGTACGATGAGAGTTTCATCAGTTGCCAAAGGAATGCGAATGATTTTCTCATGACAAATAACTTCAGCTTTGTTCTTGGACAACCAGTCCATTCCAACCACTACATCGAAGCTACCCAATTGAATAGGTAAAAGGTCGATGCTAAATCTTCGTTCACCAAGTTCTAGTGCAACCTCTAACAACTTCGCCTGATTCAGCAAGTTTACCAACGGCTAGTTCTATAGAATAAGGAATATCTAATCTACTAGATTCTATTCCAAACATACGTTTAAATTCCACAGACATGAAACTATAGTCGGTACCAGTGTCAAAAAATATGGATGCAAAGTGATTGTTAATAAGAGACGTACCGGTCACCACATTAGGGTCCTCGCGTGCTTTCCTTGCCCCAATCACAAACGCTCGAGTCTGAACGTTGTTTCCCCTTGGGCAATTTTTCTTGAAATGATCCGTGCTTCCATAACCAAAGCATCCTTGGTTTTGCCCAGCTCCATTGCCATTCCGGTTACCATTGCCATTTCCATTTATACCATTGTTTCCAGTTCCAGCACCGTTGCGGTTTCCATTCCCGTTCTTTCCTTTTCCCCAACAGTCCTCGGTATGGTGACCCAGGTTGTTTCCAGTTTCCACACTTGTCGCATTTTGGAATGCGACAAACTCCTCCGTGATGACGCTTGCACTGGTTGCAGAAAGGCATAGTGCCCAGGTACCTTTTGGTATGAGCGTCATTCATGGTTGAAAGAGTTTCCGCTTCCTGAGGCGGTTTAGGGTCGTGTTTCTTGTTGTTGAAGCCCTTGTTGTTGTTGCGAGTTGCTTGATTCAGATTCGAATGCTTCCTCTTCTTGTCACCGGACGACTTAGCATGCGTCTCGGTCCTTTCAATTGAGTTTAGTGAAAACCTCTTCCTACGAACACAATCTTCAGTAAGGTTGGCAGCCAGAGTTACCGCCTCAGTGATGGTTTAAGGTTTGGCCGAAGTTACCATGCCGCGAAATTCTGAGGCCATTCCCCAAATGTAGCGTTCCACATGCTTAAATTCAGGAGTCACCATGAAGGGAAACACTCTAGACAGATCGTGAAACCTTCGAGTGTAACTAGTGATGTCAGCACCTTCCATGGTCAAGTGCCAGAACTCAGTTTCCAATCTCTGGAGTTCAGGATGAGAGCAATACTTCTCTCTCATTCTTTCCTTTAGTTCATCCCAAGTCAGGCCATAAGCGGCATCATCACCCAAGGTTTGGACCTGCAAGTTCCACGAGGTCAAAGCTTCATCGACAAACAACCCAGTAGCAAAAGTGACTTGCTGATCCGCGGTACACTTGCTCATACGGATAGTGGCTTCAGTTTTCTCCGTCCAGCGTACAAACGCTACTGCACCTCCTGTGCCGTCATAGTTCATTGGTTTGCAGTCGAGAAACTGCTTGAAAGTGCAGCCTTGGGCTGCGTTTCCTCTAGACGAATTTCCATTCCCATTGCGCCTGGCATTGCTTGGTCCTCAACTGTCTTGGGTTCGGTTTGCCTCGTACTGGGCGATAGCTGCGGAGATTCTTTCTTCCAGTAGATCTTCCAGCTCTTCGGCAATTCTTGGCAGTGGGGGAGGAGGAGGTTGGTCACGAGCGTTCATAGCTCTTCTGGGTGCCATGTTCTGAAGAACACATCCCAATAAGGTTAGACATTTGTTTGATATCGTCATACGAGACAGTAGTAGTATATATATATACACAAGCATATACCACATAGTGACATCAAACAATCCGCCAAATGTATAATTCAATTCATACAGCAGCAAGCATGTATAGTTAGGTAATCACCTTATTTTACATTGGCGGTTCTTGTCTTTATACCGTAAATCATTACTCTTAAAAGAGTGTTTAATAGGCTGGGGGAGGGGTGTTCATATTTGACCATTTTCTTGCACTGAGGGGAGCTATACGTGACAAGACTTGCTGTGGTTTCTGTGCACTAAATTCCATAATTATGTATGCATCCATAATTACGTAACTCCTTGCATAGTCCGCACAGTTCGTTTCATCCTCATATTTCTTCCTTCAGATAAGCCATTGTTTTCAAGTAAAGTCATGTATACTAGTGGTATTCTACTTCTAGTATATGTATATACTAATTATCACACATAATTGCAAGTAATTTCTCAGCTAAAGACAAGTGCTACTCCTGTGCACCCTAAGCCTCGTAGTGCCTTTTCTAGACTCCTGTAAACAGTTTCAGGTAGTGGATGTCGCGGGAAGTTTTATGCAATGAAAACTTTTGGAAAATCGTTTTCGTGAAAGGATCCTAGTGATTGTAGTCTAGACTCGAGAAGGAATCCTGGTTCACTACAATCGCAGCTCTGATACCAATATGTCACACCCCTTTCTGCGGCGGAAGCACGAGGTGTGATCATGAAAGGTTCTCATTGCATACGAAAGGTAAACATACTACATGCTCATAAATATAACTTTAAATGCAACACATTACATAACTGAAATCGTAGTTTAAGTGTTTACGACACGAGACGACATATTGTCTTAAAAGTTACAACTTTATTTAACGATAAACATAACGACATCCACAAGCATGAGTAAGACCGCGCGCACATCCATCCTAGTTACCTGAAATACATGTAAGTTTTTGGAAAAAAAAAACGTCAACATAATGTTGGTGTGAATTCATGCAATTTTTGTATTTCACGTTTGTATACTTTGTATGAAAACATAATTTGTATCTTGTATAAATCAAGTCTTTTGTGCACACCACGTGCTCATGTATAAATCAAGTATTTTTGTATGTATCAAGTGTTAATGGGTTGCAAAGCCATTAACATGTGACACGACATAGGAAGTCACCAAAGCATAGGCATTTTTCTGTAGTCGATTCACGACTGAGACACAAAAACACTACTCGGTTCTAGTGGTCACCAAGAGTGGGGCTGCCCTGAAACCCATTAGATCTAACCTTTTGTTCTGCGGTCTTAGTATGTACATGATTAATGGTGCTTATGGTACCCTATTCGTGACATGATTTCTCGTATCATTCCTCAATTCTTGTATCCATCATACCATTTGTAAACATTGTAATATTTGTAACATGTATTTCACCCCCGAAGTTATAAAACTGAAAACAGTTAAAAGAAAAGGGGGAGCATGAACTCACAACTTTGCGTTCCTTGCGTCGTAAACTTCACCGGATTTGCTTAATTAACGTCGTGACCTATACGTGTTTTCTTAACGTTAGTCACTAGACTTGTATCGTACAAGTACAAGTCACTGTCTTTTATGTATATGTTTTCTTGTGTTAAAAATAATTCATATTTTTAACTAAGTGTCTTACTTATATTATTTTCTTTCTTGTATTTTGCACTTTGCACCCGAGTTATGTATCTAGTATGTTGTATGTATATTTTTGTTACAAAAATTATGGCGAGGTTTATATTCGAAAAGCATAGTTTAGAACACACTAGTAAACATTTGTCTAAACCAACTGGGGTGTCCTAGTTGGCCAGCCTCACCCTCCCTCATACTTGATGTCCCGGGTTCGATTCTTGGTGCCTGCATCTACGGCCAAGCTCTTCGTTCTCAGTTGGGTAATCACCGCCAGGCAGCTATGGGGCTGGGCTAGCTTGCGGAGTTGTAATACTCCGGCGGTTAATGGTTCCGTGCAATTACCATTTTTTCTTTTTTTTAGTAAACATTTGTCTAGAAAATATTTACTAAGTGTTAGGATTTTCAGAAAGTTTCGCCATAGTCTCCTTTATAAATGGAGATGTCCATGCTTAATAGCATATCATCTCCTTTTACATATATCCCGTAGATTGTTCTCACATAACCAACCCGACAATCGGACATGCAATATACCAATTATGTCATTTCAGCTTTATTCATCAAAACTGGACTGTTCTCGAGCACTTTAATAAAATAGTTAACCTTCTCCAAAAATTCCCAAATTCTTACAGAATGTCATATACGATCCAAATTTTATTGTGTAAAAATTTCGGGGTCCAGTTCATTACCAATATTTTAAAGAAATTCATTTACCGAGCTGCAATCAGATTTGTCACTTTCTGACTGCAATCTACAGAATAATTAATTAAAAATTAATCGTGAGTCCGATTGATGAAATTCCAGTGGGAGAATTACGGCGACAACAGTGACCATCTACAGTAAAAATTCCATGAGCTGATTCTACTCAGTTTTTAAGTTATGACTCCGAATAGAACACACTTTTTTCAGCAGTAAAATCGCAGTTTGAGCTGCTGTCCAAAAATAGTTCTTTAAAAATAGTAAACTACCTCGAAAAATTACGATTCCAGTGCCATTTAATCTGTTTTTCGAAAATACATAATTTAGGCTTCAGAAAGTCAGTTTTTCGACTTATAATGATCCAGTTACAGCCTGTTGAAGTTGGCTGAAAATACTAATCAGCATGCTTTTTACAATGTAAATGTTACTAAAAACGCATCACCAAGTGTCCTAACAACGGTTTATCAATAAATTAATGATCAAACATCATGCATGCTTTAACCAAACCTAATCCAACCCGATTTCATCTTCATGCAAACCTTTTATGTAGGATTTTATGTAAGGTTTCATGTTCATCTTTTTAGTGTTCTAGTTCTTGTGATTCAACATAATAACATACTCTAACTTGTGATTACAACAACAAGATGAACAAGGGTGTACAAGTAACTTACTACTACCATAAGGCTAGGGTAGGATCTTAGTGAAGATGATGGTGAGAAAAGATGATGAACAAGACTAGAACAAAGCTCCTTTGAATGCTTCTCAACTTGTAACCTTCATGAATCACCTTCAAGGCTTGAATGGAACTTGAATATGATGAAGATGGTGTTGTTAAAATGGTGATGATGGTGGCGGTTTGGGGGAGCCGAAAATGAGAGAGAGAGTGTGAGTGAGGAGTGTAAATCTTGAAGTGATGATGATAATCTAAGCCACCCTCTTTGTAAGGAGTGTGATTTCTTGGCCAATGTAGCAAATAAAGGAGGCCCAATCATCAATTAGAAGTATTATTTGGTAGAGATTTGAAATGATTAGGGGTGGGGTCCATGGGGCCAAAAATCTGTTAGGGGGGGGGGGGGTTGGATGTAAAATTTGCAACTAAATTGTAAATGGTAGTTAGATTCCAAGTATTATATTTCCATATGTTATTTATTTGATTTTTAATGGGTGTTAGGGTAAACGGGGATCATGACTAGCCAAAAATAATAAAACAAAGTATTTGACAAAAACTTGGTGTCCCGGATAATGTCCGGTTGTTCGGTTGGATACCGTTCCGTTAAAGTGCTTAATTATTTTGCAAAGTGTCTTTTATGTACGCTTTCAATTCCCGACACTTAGGGAAATATTCTGGATGATAGAACATAAATTTTGTTTGATATTTTATTGTTTAAAAGCTGGTTATAGCTGAATTTAGAACAATTATGCACTTAAAGTGCGTTTCGGGTGCTTTTTAGTGCGTATTATAGCTTTCGGAGCGTCTATATGTTAACCCTTGTATGTACTCTTGGGTTTTAATGTATTCTTGTCGTTGGACCTACACCTAGGCCTCAGTTCTAATGTCTGACTGCTTTCTGCAGAGTTGTTGACATATTGCGTTTTACCGGTGAGTTTACTAGTATTTCTGACGCAACGTTCTTGTTAATGCATAAAGCAATATTTTGTAGTATTAAACGTGCATGAATTCACTTGTATATAATGTAATCAATCAATGTTGACATTTAAGCACATAATTGCAAACATTAAGTAATAATTAAGGTGTACGGAAATTACCGGTTTCGTGCCAGTTGTCACAAATATTCAGTCTTACAAGTGAGTATAACACAGATGATATATGTAAGGGGTTAAATTGCGAAGAACCATGAGAGCTCAGGTCAGAACTTCCGTTCAGCAGAGAGATGACGGCTTCGACTTTGGTGTGACCCCTTTAGAGGATATTTTTTACAACAACATTGATTAGCAATTTTATTGTCTCATCATTTATGCTGAGGGCGGTGCTATGTTTCAAGCATGCGGAAAGTATTATCCGGGGACTAGGCCATTGCTTCCGCAAAATCAGAAGTCTCGGGATAATACCCCAGATATCACTGAGTATAAAGACCTAGTATCCCAGAAAGAGGGATCCTTCAAACAAGATTTCAGGGGTTACCTATATATCCAAGTAGTGTTCCCCACGAAAAAAGCAAGTAAGGATTTTAGGTTTATATCCCGAACAAACCTACTAAATGTATAAAAACCTATCGGCACATCATCAGCAAGACTGTTTAACCTTTTAAACTTTCCATTTCTTTAGCATACCGTAACTGTCAAGCTGATGTACTATCATTTTCCCTTTTTACACAAGCTCTTTTTCTGGTTTTCTATTGTTTTTGGATTTTGAAAATATCTCATGTTTTTGTATTTTTGTCATTTTTTATTGTTTTTGTATTTTCTGAAAATATTACCCTATACTCTCCCCCTAAATACCAAAAAAAGTAAAAAATCGACAAACCATTGCAGATTGCTTCTCAACATCATCTACAATGTCTCCTTCATCAACGCCAATAATCTCTTCCAACAGTGATAAAAGCTTCATACCATTCAATTTTAGCAAATATTGAAAACGTGTTTTATCAAAAGCTTTGGTATGTAAATCAGCTTTTTGCTCGTCAGTGTGGATTTTCTCAATTCGTATCAACTTCTTCTCGAAACAATCTCGAATGAAGTGATGACGAATTTCAATGTGTTTGGTTTTAGCGTGATGAACATGATTTTTAGTAATGTTAATCGCTGCCTCATTATCAACAAAAATAGGGGTGTTTAGAAATTGCAAACCGTAGTCGCGCATCTGTTGCTGGATCCACAAGATCTGTGAGCAGCAACTGCTAGCAGATACATACTCCGCTTCACATGTGGATAAAGCCACAGAGGTCTGCTTTTTGCATTGCCAGGTGACCAATCTTGATCCAAAGAACTTGCACCCCGCTATTGTTGATTTAGCGTTAACTTTGCAGCTTCCGAAATCCGAATCGGAATATCCTTCGAGCATAAATTCGCCATCTTTTGGATTCCACAACCCCAACGATGGAGTTCCTTTCAGGTAGCATAATATCCTTTTAACAATAACCATGTGCGAAGCTCTCGGATTAGATTGAAATCTTGCTGCGAGGCAGGATGGATACATAATATCGGGTCTTGAAGCTGTCAAGTACATCAGCGATCCGATCATGGAACGATACATCGTTTCATCTACCTTTTCTCCGGTGAGATCAGGGTTTATCCCATGATTCGTCGCTAATGGGGTGGAGGCTGGAGTAGAATCTGACATCCCGAATTTCTCCAAGATATCATGAACGTACTTCGTCTGATGTATGAAAATTCCTTTAGGCAGTTCATCAACCTGCAATCCCGAAAAGAATTTCATCTCACCCATCGATGACATTTCGAATTTCTGCTTCATAACTTGTTCAAAATCTTTGCACAAATTTTCATTTGTTGACCCAAATATGATGTCGTCCACGTATATTTGAACTATCAGAAGATGTCCGTCGACCTCTTTGGTGAAAAGAGTGGCATCCACTTTTCCTCGGATGAAGCTGTTGGCTAGCAGGTGTTGAGACAATGTCTCGTACCCAGCTCTCGGGGCCTGGTGTAAACCATACAGCGCTTTGTCTAGCAAGTAGACCTTGTCTTTGTGGTTTGGATCGGTGAAGCCCGGTGGCTGACCAACATATACCTCCTCTTTTACCTTCCCATAGAGAAACGCCGATTTCACATCTAACTGATATACTTTGAAATTTTTCCAAGATGCAAATGCCAGGAAGATTCTGATCGCTTCTAGTCTAGCCGCTGGAGCATATACTTCAGTGAAATCTATACCTTCCTGCTGACTGAAACCCTGGACAACGAGTCGAGCTTTGTGTATCTTCCTCTGACCATCAGGCAAGTCTACTAACTTCCACACTCCCAACTTCTCAAACTGACTCAACTCTTCTTGCATAGCATTGACCCAAGAATCTTTAGTTAGTGCCTCTTTATATGTACGCGGTTCGATCTGCGAAATAAAATAACTAAGTGAAAACTCAGTTTGTAAAGGTGTTACTGTAGAATAAAAACAAGTAAGGCCTTGGTCAATTTGACGTCTAGTGCGAACGCCTGATTGCAATTCTCTAATAATCAGCTCCTCTGGATGGTATGAAAGAGTTCTTGGCATCACTTCGCCTGAAACATCTACCTCGCCTTCCAGATTTGTAATATTTTGATTTGCACCTTGTTCATCGACTGGAACTGTTTGACTAGAAATCTGAATTTGCTCCCCCTCAGAATCTGAATCACCACGATCAAATACTGGCATGTTCTCAGATTCTTGATTATCATTGACTACCGTCTGATTATCATGAGCAACTTCATTTTGTTGAATATCATCATGTTCTCCAGCATTACTTGGACCTGCTTCATCATCATTCGAAGCTTGTCTTTGTCGACTGAAAGTCTCTGCTGGGAATCTTTCCTACGATTCTTCAAACTCTCTCAAAATATCCAACTTGTCAAAGAAGTCTTCTTCTTCCTTTTCTTCTTCCATGACAAACGAATCCCACAAAGTGTCATAATGAAAACGCCATGAATCTCCAGGATTCTGCGGTGGCATTGTGTAACCTTGACACTCAACATTGTGTGCTTCAATAATTCGCTTCAAGCTTGGAACAAAAACTCTTTTTAATGGACTTTGATAACCCACGAAAATTCCTTCAATGCTCTTTGGACCAAATTTACCAAAAGGCTCTAGAACGGTGCAGGGAGACCCAAATGGTTCTAAATACTTTAGGTTCGGCTTGCGGTTATTGATCAGCTCGAAACACGTCTTATTGAATTTCTTAACAGTGAGAACCCGATTGAGTGTATAGCATGCGGCGTATACTGCTTCTGCCCAAAAATTTACTTGTAGCTTTGAATCAGCAAGCATCGTCCTAGCCGTTTCGATTAGCGTCATGTTCTTTCTTTCTGCTACTCCATTCTGCTGCGGAGTGTAAGGAGCACTAAATTCATGCAATATACCTCTTTCATCACAATACTCTTCCATCTTGTTGTTCTTGAACTCGGTACCATTATCACTTCTGATTCTTTTAATACGCCTTTGGTACAAGTTTTCAATTTTCTTGAACAACGCCATCAAACTATCAAACGTCTCATCTTTCGTCTTCAGAAATGAAACCCATGAAAATCTTGAAAAATCATCCGTTACCACTAGACAGTAGAAATCCCCTGTAATACTTTTGACGTTTACTGGACCAAAAAGATCCATATGAAGTCTTTCTAAAGGTCTCGATACTGAATTGACTTTCTTTTGAGGATGTGATTTCTTCTTTTGCTTGCCTTTGATGCAGCTAATGCACTCTCCTTCAAGATGAAAACCTTTGACATGAACACCAATAACCAAGTCATTGTGCACCAAGTGATTCATTTTTCTAAGATGTATATGACCCATCTTTCGGTGCCACAATTGAGATTCCTTCTCGGTTTCTCTAGAAACAAATCAGTGTGCTTGACCCGTTGTTGTAGTTGCTACACTCATGTCCAATACATACAGATCATTCACTCTAGGCGCTCTCATGATAATCCATTCTTCAGGGATAACAAATCCTGGTTTCAAGATCAAACATTCTTTGTCTGTAAAGTGAGTTGTATACATCCTATCACAGATCTGAGATATGTTTAGAAGATTGTTTTCAAGCTCGGCGATGTAGTTAACTCTTTCAAACGTTACAATCCCATTGGATAACGTTCCTTCACCAACTATTCTACCACCTTGATTTCCTGCGAATCCAACATAACCACCATTGAATTTCTAACATCGTACAGCAATGCTGTCTTCCCCGTCATGTGCCGAGAAGCTCCACTATCCATAATCCATCGTGAAACGGATCTTGGAAGCTCTTGCACATATCACAAACACTTAGTTAGATTTGGATGCTACCCAAGCCTCTTTTGACTCGGGTAACTTGACTTTAATCTGAGTTTTAGCAGTGTAAAGTGGAGGAAAATTTTTATCATTCATCTTCAATCTTTCTTCTGATCCAACCTCATCCTTTTTGTATAAGAAAAACTCATCTATCTTAAGTTGACCGGTTAGTTGATCTTTCTTTTGAACATTCTTCTTCTCTGGTGGAGTAGAAGATTGTTTCTCCAATTGTTCATAATAATCCAAAGGAACATCCATCTTTACCGAAGTGGTAGAAGACGATTGTTTTTCTAACTCTGAAACCTTTGGTTTAGATGAAATTTCTTTCTTGTCAACCACTTTTGGCTTCCATGTTTGTTGAGACGATGCAACCCGTTTGTAAAAATTGTCATTTTTAGTTACCATGTTTTTAACAGGTTCAGTTTTGATCTTGGCATTATCATTTTTCAAAACCTTTTTCTCAACAACCAATGGAGCTTTTCCCTTCACATCAACTTTCTTCTTTTGACTCTCAACAATTTCAGACTTAGACTTGAAGTTGGTACACTTTCTTGCAATATGTCCAACTTTGTTGCATCTGAAGCATGTACGAGTATCAACAACTCGACTTGTGCCTTCAGTCTGAGATTGTGAGGTCTTCTTTGCAAAAAATTCTTCATTTGACTTCGAAAAAATTTCAGATTCTTCGTCAGAAAGTGAACTTGAACCATTCACAAACACCTTCTTTTCAGTAAACCTTTTGTTTTGAACATTCTTTTTCTGATAATTCTTACCACCCTGATAACCACCTGACCAATTGTTTCTATTGTTGTTATAAAAACGTGGTGGAACAACAGTGTAACACCTGTGCCTTCACGGCCATCAAACAAATACCGAACCAATGAAATATTATATTTCATACTTGGGATTTGTAAAAATATGTGTATCATTCTGCACATATCAATTCCTGTTCAATTTCAAACTCTAAATCGCTTTCTGGAAGGTTATACGCGCACCGATGCGTAAATATAACCAGTTTAATGCAACAAACACTCTGGAATAGTGACTTAGGCTTAACATACCTTAAATAACCTTTACATAACTTAGAAATAAGTTTTGGAAGGTTTGGTATGCCGAAAACAAGTTAATTCGCTTACAGGGACTAAAGTTGACAAACTGCAATAGTATGCCAATCTGAACTGTAACAGACATTCCGGAACATGACCATAAGTTAAACATACCATAAAAATCCTTTACATAGCTTAGAAATAGGCTTTGAGGGGTTCGGTGTGCTAAAATAAACTTTTGTGTCATTCAGGGACTAAAAGTGTCAAAAAGTGCACAAGTTTGCATTTTCGCGCATAACTTACGTTCTGAATACATCTGGACATCCAAAAATTTATGTAAGCATGACTACATTATATTTTAGTGTTCGCCATAAGAAAAATCCATTCGTCGCGTCATTTGGATCGTTTTTCGCGCTTATGCGCATTCCGTCGTAATTAAGCGAACATCGCGTTCGTACGACCAAACGAACCATCATCCGGCATATTTTTGAGTATGTTTTGAGTTCCCTATACTTTAACTTCATTTTAGAGCCTTGAAATGAGGTTAACGGGGTTCAAACGCATCAAAAAGGCCTTAAACACGTGCAGGGACCATTCCTGCCACTTTTGAAACTTTTCTGAATCAGATGGGTCAGTGGCGTAGCGCGACGCCTAAAGGCTTACCAGTCGCGCTACGCGACTGCCTAAAACTGACCAGATTCCATGTTTTAACACAAGTTGCAGCCAATTAATCCTTAACCACATGTTTTATGTTGAGGTGTCACTAAGTTTAGGAGCATAAGTGGCTCCATAAACTTTGTGACAAGTGTACGGCTCGGATCGTGGCACGATATTCAAGAAACGATCCTAACGGTGGACCGAATACTATAAATACCCATCCACCCTCAACCCCAAAACCCACAAATCTGATTAAGAAAGCTCTAAGTTGGAACCTTCGTTTCATACCTGAGCTATTTCGATCTGGGTTAGCATTCGGGGACCCTTCGTAAGTATTCTTTCGTTCTTTTCCTTATTTTACTGCTTTTCGAGTCAGAAAGTCAAACTTTGTTTGACTTTCAGCATTGACCAGTAATGGTCAATGCGAAGTTCGTTTGAACTTCGCAACGTGATTGTGATCACGATGGTCATAGTCCCTTGGGACTATGCCTACTGATTACCACGTTGTCTAGGGTCGTAGGGTAGGCGATCTAATAAATCGCCTATACCTTCGAACCCGACCCAGTTTGGTCGATCATTAGGATCCGACCAAATACATTAGGTGACCCTAGTATAGGGCATAACCTTCCGAGGTTATACCCTATGGTCACATCGTTTAAGTAGTTGTATGATAGGTAGTTTATATGCCTTAGGTAAATTACCAGAATACCCTTTTAATGTATAATTGGTAATTAAGCATATGTAACCTAAACTTTTGTCACATAACTGATTATGTAACATGTTTAGGCATATAACACCTGTCATAGGACTAGTTAGACGGTCCGAACGCGTTTCACGCGTACGACGCGTTAAAGTAGCATAAGTTACCTTAACGGGTCGCGATGGGTCGATAATACTTAGGTTAAGTTTCATTTAGTATGTAGGCTTTGTTAAACCATATCATATGAGTTCCTACACTCATTTGGTTTACAAACCCTCCTGCTACCCAGTCTTCCGATTTAGGTCCGGGTTAATTATGTAGTTACCTATATTAGGTACCGTTTGATTTCCGGGACTCCTCTAGCTTACTTGGTAGTTGTTCAAGACCTCCAAGCATTCTCAGGCGAGTACATTATTCCCCTCTTTTACTGTTTTCAACTGTTTTGGGGTGACTCATATGTGCTAAATGTTTTCGATGTTATAACGATGGTTTCAAAAACGATTAAGACGATTTATACAAAACTAATAACGATTTCATAAAGTGAACAAACTTGTTGGTTGTAGTTACATAACAAATGACATTCATTAGCAATGATCAAGCCGACCAGTATTAGGTTATGGTACCATAGGATCTGACAAATCCCGTTATTTACTACACCCGTAGTTATGTGTGGGTGTTGTGGGTAGCGACTGAATCTGTAATTGTTAATTTACTCTTTGGTAAGGGTTTATTAATGCGAGATGTTAATCTATCCTTTGGTAAGGGTTTATTAATGCGAGTCAAGAAGGTTTGAATGTTATTAGCGAGACGACCATTTAAGTAGTTTCACGACCTAAAACGAATTAAACGATTTACGATTGGGTTTCACACGAAGTTTTAACGATTGGGTAAACGATTGGCTTCAAAGCGATATACGATATTATTTTGGTTATACATATTACATGATTTACATTTGGGCATGAACATTACTTTGGTGGTTTGGTTTGGATTAAGTGATTAAGTAACAATGCGTGTGGAATATGATACAAGCATGGTGGATACGCCGCTGGTACTTCCTATATATAAGTGTTTGTATGGTATTTCATATTGTAGCGTTATTTGAATCATTTCAGTTTGAGACATAGAACATTTTATACAAGTAACATACTTTTCACAAGACATTTATTTACAAACAACTTATCTTATACAAACTCATTTTACATGGTTATTCATTTAATCATGCATTATTCTCTTATTTATACATATCACCTGAACTTATCATTGTTTTTCAAATAATTTACTAAAACAAATGTTTTTGGGTTAAGAGTCATGGCTACGAGGTTTTACAAATTATAACTCGCTTGATTTGAGTTGGTTAATTAAGTTGCAATATTATACTCTTTTCAAAACAAGGTTTTTAAATAAAGTATTGCAACGTCTAAACTAGCCATGATTTCGACACTCCTACAAAACCTATGTACTCGCCAGCATTTCTTTGCTGACCTCGTTTTCACATATGTTTCAGGTATTGTTGAATGATATCGATTGATAAGATACATGCTCACATAGGACTGGACAAGGCCTTAGTGACTCAATAACAATGATAGACTATGTTTAAATAGTGTATTTAGATTTCAAGACGATGTAATTATTCAATGTTTAATAAAACGAAACACTTTTTGGTATCCATGGTTATGAAACATTAATTCTGTTGCAACACGCCCCGATGTTTCCGCCGCGATTTGTTGTTTTACGCGGTCGGGGTGTGACAGAAAAGATGGTATCAGAGCCAATGGTTATAGGGAATTAGGTTATTAGTAATTAGTAATGCTTTGACCTAGTCTATAACCTTCTTAGGACCCTAACGCGAGTTTACTTGCGTTTAGTCATAAAACAATACCGTCACCTATCCTTAGGCGACGACCACAACAAGAACATAAATTTCAAAACCGCTTTGAAAACTAATCATATGTTCTAGGATGATTGATTACTAGGTTTTGAACCCTCTATTGTAAGGTTTTGAACTCTCTATTATATGGTTTTGAACCCCCTTTGAGTTTTCAAAACCTCGTTAAGGTTTTGGGTTCTAAATAATGTGAACACGTGCAAACTGGAAGGGTGAATGCCTGTATTCTGGGTTTTCTGTCTAGGCAAGCACTTCGTATACATCTCATCGGACGCGAGACCAGTTGTGCTTACCTGGGAATTCTTGGGATGAGTGTTCACTTATAGGCGAGCATGTCTTCGCGATACATTATTTTTGACCTATTTACTTTGATTAATCACCGAGGTTGTTTGTTGCTTTGTAGTAACCAACAAATGACCACTATCCTTGCTTTCATCAGATTTGTTTCATCTCATTCTTTTCGTCTAATTCTCTCCCTCGTTTCCTTGTCAGACAATGCCTCCTCGACGCGATACTCGAACCGATACTCGGACTTTTACTATTGAAGAACTCGCAGCCCTGATCTCTCAACAGGTGGCTGCTGTGGTTCCCGGTGTTGTAACCCAAGTCCACGAGATGTACAACAACGGCAACAACAACAACAATAATGCACCGTGTAATTTCAAAAACTTCAATTCTGCGAAGCCACTTAAGTTTTCTGGGTCTCAAGGAGCAACTGCGCTCCTGCAGTGGTTTGAGAGTATCGAGAGCACATTTAGACATGTGCAGTGTCAGGATGCGCGTAAGGTGGAATTTGCTTCGAGTGTGTTTGAAAAGCGAGCGCTTACTTGGTGGAATGGTGTTATGCGAGATAGGGGTGCCGAAGTGGCGTTGGCACAAACATGGGCAGAGCTTCGGGCTCTCATGATGAAGGAGTTTTGTCCCCGTCATGAGATTCGAATTTTGGAACGAGAGTTTGATGACTTAAAGCAGGAAGGGGCTGAACACCGTGCGTACACGGATCGTTTTGAAGAACTCAGTCTATTGTGTCCCACCATGGTTACCCCTTTGGAGAAAGCAATCGAGAGGTATATCGATGGTTTACCCGATTCTATTATGGATATTTTGATAGGTGTTAATCCTACCACCCTTCGTCAAGCAATCGAGTTGTCAGCTACCCTGACTGAGTCTCAAGTCAGAAAGGGTAAACTCACCCGCAAGGGTGATAAAAAGAAGGCAACCGATTCTGGAAAGGACAAGAAGAAGGATAAGGGGAAGGGTAAGGAAGGTGAGACGTCGAAGAAATCAAGGAAGCGGAAGGGTGCCCAAAATTTTGCTGTTACAGCACAGACTGCTCAGAACCTGCAGAACCCACCAGCTCAGCCACATGCAAAGAAGGCATATGCTGGTACCGCACCACATTGTGCCCGTTGCAACGGTCATCACGTTGCACAGCGAGATTGCAAGAAATGCACAATGTGTGGTAGACTTGGGCATTTGGCCAATGTTTGTCGTCTGGGACAAAATCAGGCTGCTCAGGTTCAAGCTCCGGTTCAAGGGAATGCTGCGAGATTCCCACTGGGTTCATGTTTCAACTGCGGAGAGATGGGTCACTTCCGCCACAACTGTCCGAGACTGGTGAACGCAAATGCTAACGCAAACCCGAATGCGAACGTTCACGTCAATGTGAATCCAGCACGTGGTCGAGTGTTTAACATCAATGAGGCAATCGATGATGAAGGAGTAAACTTTTAGTATTTTGTATTTCCTCTGGTTGTTATCTTGTAACATTTAAAGACAATGCAGTTGCTATATAAATAAAAATTTGTGGTTTTTATTTTTAACTAATGCAATTGTATGAATGTTTGATCCAACCTTATGATGTTAACACAAAGACAAAACTACTCGTGTGGTTCTGTCATTTTTATGATCACTTGTGATCTCCCTAAGAACCTCAAACACTTGTTTCTTTTAAATCTAAAGTATCTTATCGTCTTGCACCGTTCGAGATGCATAAATTATCAAAACAGCTTCAAGAGTTGTCTGATAAAGGATTCATCCGTCCGAACTTTTCACCTTAGGGGAACTCCTGTCCTCTTTGTGAAAAGAAAGATGGATCTTTTCGAATGAGTATCGATTAACGTAAGCCTATTAAGTTTACCATCAAGAGTCGATATCCCCTACCTTAAATCAATGATCTCTCCGATCATCTGCAGGGTACTTCATGCTTTTCCAAGATCGATTTGCGTTCTTGGTATCATCAACTTCGTATTCTCGAAGAAGATGTTCCCAAAACGGTTTTCTGCACGAAGTATGGTCATTACGAGTTTACAGTCATACCTTTTGGTTTGACAAATGCTCCAGCCATCTTCATGGACTTAATAAATAGGGTCTGCAAGCCTTATTTGGATCAGTTCGTCATTGTTTTATAGATGACATCTTGATCTATTCAAAGTCCCGAGCCGACCACGATCAACACCTTCGTTGACATCGGAGCCCTGATTGGATTCCTTGTACACCTTAATATGTACATTACAACTCAATTAGGACAAGCCGAATTCCTTTTAAGATCTTCCTATCTTCATAGTTAGATTCTTGGAAATATTTAAAGTGCCAAATGAAATCCACGGATTGGATTTCTAGTATGCTTTAAATATCCATGTCCAAAGATAACAAATTAAACGATTTTGCGATTAAACGATTATACAATTATGCGATTATGTGTTTATGTGTTATGTGTTCTCCTCTATGTTGTTGTGTGATCCAATTTTCGAATCCTCATAGAATCTTTCGTATCTTTATATAAGGGATTCATAGTAGGATATTCAAAAGGTACTACCTTAAATCCTTATGGGCTTCTACGCGGTAGTTAAGACCCTTGGGTTATATAGTACCATTCCATGATTCGATGAGAGACCCTTGAGTGGTCTAGTTAAAGATTGATTCAAGATCTGGTTAAGAATGGCATGTGATGATACAGCTGAAAGGACCCTATGGTGGTCCAGTCACGCTCATCACAGGTTCATTCATATGGTTTTCCTCTACACATTATTGAATACACTGTGTCAACTATGCAAAGAATTGCGTAATTATGGACGCGTACATAATTATAAAAATTCAGTGCACGGAAACCACAGTAAGATTTATCATGTGTAAGAACCGATAGTGACGACAAATAACGAAACGTGAACGATGTAATGGAGGTACGGTGGACGCACCAATGACGCTTCATATACTTGTATATAAGTGTCCCTCTTACATTGCAAACATAATGTTATTAAGGTTACTAGAAGTTCAAGGACCCTAACCAATGTTGTTTGATCTTTTCAACTTCATGTTTTAAGCTCTCTCAAGTTTCCTCTAAATAAATTTCGGGACGAAATTCCCTAAAGTAGGGGAGACTGTAACACCTGTGCCTTCACGGCCATCAAACAAATACCGAACCAATGAAATATTATATTTCATACTTGGGATTTGTAAAAATATGTGTATCATTCTGCACATATCAATTCCTGTTCAATTTCAAACTCTAAATCGCTTTCTGGAAGGTTATACGCGCACCGATGCGTAAATATAACCAGTTTAATGCAACAAACACTCCGGAATAGTGACTTAGGCTTAACATACCTTAAATAACCTTTACATAACTTAGAAATAAGTTTTGGAAGGTTTGGTATGCCGAAAACAAGTTAATTCGCTTACAGGGACTAAAGTTGACAAACTGCAATAGTATGCCAATCTGAACTGTAACAGACATTCCGAAACATGACCATAAGTTAAACATACCATAAAAATCCTTTACATAGCTTAGAAATAGGCTTTGAGGGGTTCGGT
This sequence comes from Helianthus tuberosus, assembly GCA_030545235.1. Lineage (NCBI taxonomy): Eukaryota > Viridiplantae > Streptophyta > Magnoliopsida > Asterales > Asteraceae > Helianthus > Helianthus tuberosus. The sequence continues at coordinate 42,462,957 of CM060393.1, read as the reverse complement.
GTGCTAAAATAAACTTTTGTGTCATTCCGGGACTAAAAGTGTCAAAAAGTGCACAAGTTTGCATTTTCGCGCATAACTTACGTTCTGAATACATCTGGACATCCAAAAATTTATGTAAGCATGACTACATTATATTTTAGTGTTCGCCATAAGAAAAATCCATTCGTCGCGTCATTTGGATCGTTTTTCGCGCTTATGCGCATTCCGTCGTAATTAAGCGAACATCGCGTTCGTACGACCAAACGAACCATCATCCGGCATATTTTTTAGTATGTTTTGAGTTCCCTATACTTTAACTTCATTTTAGAGCCTTGAAATGAGGTTAACGGGGTTCAAACGCATCGAAAAAGGCCTTAAACACGTGCAGGGACCATTCCTGCCACTTTTGAAACTTTTCTGAATCAGATGGGTCAGTGGCGTAGCGCGACGCCTAAAGGCTTACCAGTCGCGCTACGCGACTGCCTAAAACTGACCAGATTCCATGTTTTAACACAAGTTGCAGCCAATTAATCCTTAACCACATGTTTTATGTTGAGGTGTCACTAAGTTTAGGAGCATAAGTGGCTCCATAAACTTTGTGACAAGTGTACGGCTCGGATCGTGGCACGATATTCAAGAAACGATCCTAACGGTGGACCGAATACTATAAATACCCATCCACCCTCAACCCCAAAACCCACAAATCTGATTAAGAAAGCTCTAAGTTGGAACCTTCGTTTCATACCTGAGCTATTTCGATCTGGGTTAGCATTCGGGGACCCTTCGTAAGTATTCTTTCGTTCTTTTCCTTATTTTACTGCTTTTCGAGTCAGAAAGTCAAACTTTGTTTGACTTTCAGCATTGACCAGTAATGGTCAATGCGAAGTTCGTTTGAACTTCGCAACGTGATTGTGATCACGATGGTTATAGTCCCTTGGGACTATGCCTACTGATTACCACGTTGTCTAGGGTCGTAGGGTAGGCGATCTAATAAATCGCCTATACCTTCGAACCCGACCCAGTTTGGTCGATCATTAGGATCCGACCAAATACATTAGGTGACCCTAGTATAGGGCATAACCTTCCGAGGTTATACCCTATGGTCACATCGTTTAAGTAGTTGTATGATAGGTAGTTTATATGCCTTAGGTAAATTACCAGAATACCCTTTTAATGTATAATTGGTAATTAAGCATATGTAACCTAAACTTTTGTCACATAACTGATTATGTAACATGTTTAGGCATATAACACCTGTCATAGGACTAGTTAGACGGTCCGAACGCGTTTCACGCGTACGACGCGTTAAAGTAGCATAAGTTACCTTAACGGGTCGCGATGGGTCGATAATACTTAGGTTAAGTTTCATTTAGTATGTAGGCTTTGTTAAACCATATCATATGAGTTCCTACACTCATTTGGTTTACAAACCCTCCTGCTACCCAGTCTTCCGATTTAGGTCCGGGTTAATTATGTAGTTACCTATATTAGGTACCGTTTGATTTCCGGGACTCCTCTAGCTTACTTGGTAGTTGTTCAAGACCTCCAAGCATTCTCAGGCGAGTACATTATTCCCCTCTTTTACTGTTTTCAACTGTTTTGGGGTGACTCATATGTGCTAAATGTTTTCGATGTTATAACGATGGTTTCAAAAACGATTAAGACGATTTATACAAAACTAATAACGATTTCATAAAGTGAACAAACTTGTTGGTTGTAGTTACATAACAAATGACATTCATTAGCAATGATCAAGCCGACCAGTATTAGGTTATGGTACCATAGGATCTGACAAATCCCGTTATTTACTACACCCGTAGTTATGTGTGGGTGTTGTGGGTAGCGACTGAATCTGTAATTGTTAATTTACTCTTTGGTAAGGGTTTATTAATGCGAGATGTTAATCTATCCTTTGGTAAGGGTTTATTAATGCGAGTCAAGAAGGTTTGAATGTTATTAGCGAGACGACCATTTAAGTAGTTTCACGACCTAAAACGAATTAAACGATTTACGATTGGGTTTCACACGAAGTTTTAACGATTGGGTAAACGATTGGCTTCAAAGCGATATACGATATTATTTTGGTTATACATATTACATGATTTACATTTGGGCATGAACATTACTTTGGTGGTTTGGTTTGGATTAAGTGATTAAGTAACAATGCGTGTGGAATATGATACAAGCATGGTGGATACGCCGCTGGTACTTCCTATATATAAGTGTTTGTATGGTATTTCATATTGTAGCGTTATTTGAATCATTTCAGTTTGAGACATAGAACATTTTATACAAGTAACATACTTTTCACAAGACATTTATTTACAAACAACTTATCTTATACAAACTCATTTTACATGGTTATTCATTTAATCATGCATTATTCTCTTATTTATACATATCACCTGAACTTATCATTGTTTTTCAAATAATTTACTAAAACAAATGTTTTTGGGTTAAGAGTCATGGCTACGAGGTTTTACAAATTATAACTCGCTTGATTTGAGTTGGTTAATTAAGTTGCAATATTATACTCTTTTCAAAACAAGGTTTTTAAATAAAGTATTGCAACGTCTAAACTAGCCATGATTTCGACACTCCTACAAAACCTATGTACTCGCCAGCATTTCTTTGCTGACCTCGTTTTCACATATGTTTCAGGTATTGTTGAATGATATCGATTGATAAGATACATGCTCACATAGGACTGGACAAGGCCTTAGTGACTCAATAACAATGATAGACTATGTTTAAATAGTGTATTTAGATTTCAAGACGATGTAATTATTCAATGTTTAATAAAACGAAACACTTTTTGGTATCCATGGTTATGAAACATTAATTCTGTTGCAACACGCCCCGATGTTTCCGCCGCGATTTGTTGTTTTACGCGGTCGGGGTGTGACAAACAGGTTTCTTGTAGTAAGCTTTATCTTTTTCAAAATTCATTTGCCTTTTTATCTGATTCAAACCTTCTACTTCAGACAAATCAATTTCAACCAATTTGAAAACGTTTTTCAATTTGTTCACATTAACATTCTCCAGTGGAAACTCAGAATCCGAATACAACTTATCAGATTCAGCCATCTTGTACATCACAAGACCCGGTTCATCACCTAAGTTGTTTTTAGATTTTGATTTCGGAATGTAATTATCCAGAAAACACTCATCATCATCAGCTGAATCACTATCAGACTTCAAAACACTTTCTGCCATACCTTTAACAATATCAGTTTGAATACTATCATCAGATGATGATGAAGAAAATGTCACATCAATTGATTCTGGAAGTTTTATTTCATTAACATCTTCATCATTAACCAACCCGAATTTCTTTTTTGAGAAATTGTTTAAGACTGGTGGTGGAACCTGGTGAAACCCAACCCTAGTTCCATCCGAGTAAACATCTTCGCCTGCTTTGTTTTTCCCGATGGGTTTGGGAACAATGTGTTGCAAAACAAAGCTTGCGGAGCTGTAACTGTTCAGTTTCAAATTGATACACTCATTCTCAATCTTAGCTTCTTCAAACTAAAGCTTCAATTTAGCAATCTCATCCAGTTGTTGGTTGATTTGCTCTTCTTTGTGTCTCAGAACAACAGTTAAATGCTCATTTTCTTTATTGGTTTTACCGTTTCTTTCATCAGAATCCTTTACCGTTCGTTTTTGCTTGTCAAAATTTTCTGAAATTTTACGATTTTCAAGAACCAATTTTTCATTTTCTTTCTTAATTATTTCTACTTCAATTTTATCATTTTCAATTTTCTCAGATAAATTTTTAGCATGATCATTTGAAGCTTTGAGCATTTTATCACGGTCTAGAATCTGATCTTCAACCTTTCTGACTTTTCTTGTCAGTTCTTCAATCTTTGCATTACTAGAGTAAGCAATTGTACTACAAAACTTGCAGTTTTTCTTGCAACTTTTGCAGTCACTATCACCTTTGACTTTCTTACCTGTCTCACTTGTTGAAACATTTGGACTGACCTTGCTTTTAGACTCAGATTCAGACTTAGAGTCTACCTCAAGTTCTTTTGCAGCAAGCACTTTGTCAGCCATCTTTCCCAAGTTTTCAGCTGTAAATTCTTTTGAAGTATCAATAATCCCATCATAAATCTTCTTTGACTGCGGTTCTTTTGCTGTCTCTTTCTCTTTCTCATCAGATTCTCCTCCTCCCCACCATTTTCTCTATCTGGCATCTTCTTCAGCTTTGAATTCCTCAATGAAAGCTTCTATACTAAGAGTTTTTGCATCAATAGCAATGTTTCCTTAAGGATCAAGGTAACATTCTCTATCCGCATCCCATCTCTTTGCTCTCTTGGTTTCGTTGAACACCTTAGATAATCTGAGCATCTTGTATTCTGCTTTCTGCTTTCTTGCTTGATATTTTTGTTCTTCAGTTCTGGTATCTTTAGGGACAGGAATATCATCTTCTTTAGCTACAAACGCATACCCTACTGCATCTTCCTCTGGTAGTAGTTCACTCCAATCAAAACCTTCATCATCATGAATAACAGCAAGAGCTCTTGATTTTTCTTTGGAGGTATCCTCAAGCTGCTTCATTCTGGGTGGTTCTGATTTATTCTGATGATAGATCGCTCTTTTGTAGTAATCCTCGCGAAATGGATTTGCAGTATCATCAGTGTAAGCATTTCTGCACTCACGCTTAAAGTGACCTTTCTGTTTACACTTGAAACTGTGACTTTAAATTTGTCAAAGCCAAGTTGTTAGGATCGGAGGCTCTAATGATTGTGTTTGTTTGTATGATTTGAACAATGAATGAATATGAAATAATGTAAAGTGCAGCGGAAATGAATAACAAACTCTGTAAACACAATCAAAGGAGAATATAGTTTGATAAACATTTGCTTTTCATAAAGTCGAAAGATTACAATTCAAAGCAAAAGATTACAATGCAGGCTTACAAACTAAGCTTCCCCTCAGCCTGATACTACAGTGGTTGGTTGCACAAGATGAAAGGATTGAATTGAGGAGAAGAACTCACTCAAAACGATCAAATGTAACAGTACAGAGTACTGCTCCATTTATAGACAATCCAAACTACTGAGGCATCTCAGCTGACGTCACCATGAAAGTGACGTCTAACAGCCCAACAACTTGTATCTACTGTTCTTATACAAGCACTGCTAAACCTAACCACTGACTATACATAAAACATATGACATACTAAACTACTACTTTCTCTTTACATCAGTGCTTTCATCAAGGTTGATCAGTCCTTGATTGGGCAGTGCTTTGTCATCAGTAGATTGTACTAGCAGTGTTTTCTTCTCAGCAGTTTTCTGGCTTCATCAGTAGTTAAAAGAACAACAGCAGTTGTATCCAGGCAGTGGTTGTAAGACCATCAGATGTTATAATCACTTTCAAGGGAGAAGACTTAGTGTAAACTGCTGCTTATTGTGAATCCACTGTCATGACCCAGTTTTGGCTTTCATTAATAGTTCCTCTGGCAGGGTTCAATCCCAACAATCTCCCCCTGGAACAGATAATGCCAAAACTCTTCATTATCCTGGATCTTTATTCCTCATCAGAAGTTCCTTAGCTTGTCTTTTAAATTCTGCTTCAAAGTCTTTGGAACTTGAGTCATCCTCATCCCTGCACAGTGAAAGTTCAAGGAGATCCTGCAAATCTTCAACACCAAGGCCTAGTGCTTCTATCCTTGATATGTACTTCACTTCGCCATTGGATCTGACCAGAGTCAATACGTGGGTCTTTTTATCAGACATCCACTTTAGTACTTTTGAACCCAATGGGTTTCTTGGGAGAGATTTATTCAATGATGAGTTTGGAGATGTTGACCTTGTGAAAATTTGTAAACTTTCAGACATACTTTTGAAGGCCATATCGATGACATCATTTGCTGCAGCTATATCTTCTGCAGTTTCTCTTTCGATCAGTTCTTGCCTCTCAATGTCTGTCATTTCTGTTGAAGTGTTTGGTGATGCAGGTTTGGTTAGTACCTTTTTTAAAAGGTTTTGAAGGCTCACTGAACTATCTTCTTTTAGACCCATTTTCTTGATGGCTTCTGTGAAGTACTCAGCTTCCTTTTCTTTTTCTTCTTCACTGGTCAGCAGTTTTCCTTTCTCTTGGTTTATCACAAGACTCGGGTCAACTGTTGATGTGATCAGTGTTTTAAGAGCATCCAGCTGTTGTTCTATCTTTTTGTAGTCTGGCTTTTTAGAAGTGCCTGAGACTGTTATCTTTCTTTTCTTCAGCCGTTCATAAGCCTCATCGGTATACTGCTTTGTCCATTTTGCTACGGCTTCAGTAGTATCCACCTTAGCATCTATCAGTTCCTGCTTTTTCTTTTTGTATTCAGAAGTAAGATCAGCAATTAGCTTTTTGTATTTATTCCAATTTGGAGTTGTCTTCTTCTTACTTGGATCATTTTTAACCCTTTCAATCCTGTTTGCTTCATGCTTCAAGGCAACCAGTGGACACTCTTCAAATTGGTTTTCTTCAGCTTGATAGAATTTTTCTTTCATTATATATGCAAGATACTCTTTTCTCATTGCTTTTTGTTGATCTGTCTTTTCTTTGATCAGATCTTGTGCATAGTCTTCCATCAGCTTGACTTTTGTGAGCAAGAGTACCATTCTTTCTGCAATGGCTTCATCACCCTCATCTTTGCATTCAAGCTTAGCTCTCATCCTTTCTTGCCTTGCTTTCATTTCGAGATATTCATCCATGTTTTCTGGGACTATGAAACCAATGAGAGAAGGAAATCTTCTTTTTGAAGGATCTTCCTCGGTGTAAAATTGTCTCATCTCATTTTTCACAGCATCTAGTTCCAGTGGATATTTTGCAGCAACATGATCATATTTTTCATCAGTGGCTTGAGTTGTTTCTCTTTTTCTTTTGTGAAGCTTTACGGATGAAGAGGGTTTTGGTTTTGATGTAGAAATGATAAGAGCAGTGGTGGATGGTTGACTAACAGCTGTTGAAACAACTGGTGTTTCAACCTCTGTTGTCATTACAACTACTGATGTGTTAGTAGATGTCTTCTGCTTTTGAGTAGGGGTTGAAGGTGGTGAGGTAATTTTTGATGGTGGTGATGGTGGTGGTGAATCATCAGGTATGAAAATCCTTCTCCTTTTTATTGTAGGAGAGGCTGATGATGTCTTGGGTGGCTCAGTGGGTTGAGATTGAATGGCAGTGGTTTGTGATTGACTAACAGCTGTTGAAACAACAGGTGTTTCAACCGCTGTTGTCATTACAACAGATGTTGTAACATCTGTTGTCTTCTGTTTTATGACAGGAGGTAATGGTGGTAGGGCAGTGGTTTTGGTAGTGGTTTTGATGCTGTGTGGTGAAGTAGTGTGTGTTGATGAGATGACAGATGTTTGGCTACTGCTAGCGGTTTTTGTAACTACTGCTGTATCAGCTGTTTGGATGGAAGTTTGAGATTATAAATCTTTTGAGGGTTTAGATGGTTGTTTTCCTTGTTCTGATTCAACATGCAGGCCATCTTCAATTCCCTTTTTTCTCAACTGTTTGATATTCTCCCCCTTTTTGGCATTATCTGCAAGGGGGTTATCCATAAAAAGGATGGTAGAGGGAACTTTTCCAGAAGTGCTTTGAAGATGTGTCTTGATAGCTTTGATGTCTGCTTGAGTATCTTTAAATCTCGACTCCACCATGTTTGTCAGCATTTTCACATGTATTTCATGCTGCTGATCAGCCATCTGTTTTTGTTTTTCAAGTAGGGGCTGGAAAATATTCCACAGCTCATTTGCAGCAGGTGCAGGTTGTGCAGATGCTTGAGCTGGAGCAGCAGTGGATTGTGCTTTTTGAGCTTTTAGCAGCTGCTGCACCATATCCTTTATCTCAGCAACTGAGGTTTCAAGTTTTTCAACTCTGCCCGTCAATTCCTGATATTTTGAATCATCACCCACTTTAATGGGATCATCTGAATCCCCACCAGCAGTGGTTGTACCAATGTGCGACTTAGGAACTGAATCCCAAAAATCACCCATTGATGCCCCTTGTTCTTGGTACTGGGGACTTCTTTCTTCAGCACTAGATAATCCTTTGATGGTACCAGTGGTTAAAACAAACTCACTGGTGGTTATCGAAGGTGCTATAGAAGAAATTGCCTTCAAGGGAGACTTATTTATGAAACAACTGTCCATATGTAGATCTGTTGATCCAACATTTGTAGTTGCTGCTCCACTTGAACTACTGACAGGAGTTACTTGTAACTCCTGCAGTGTAACCTCCTCAGTTGTTGCTGGGATAGCAGAGGTATAGGCATCAGACCCAGTCACTTGTTGGAGTGTACTCTCTTTGATGAGTGATTGAGAGGAACTGGTTTGTGTCTAAGCTATATCAACTGCATGAAACAAAGGTAGCATGGATTGTGGTAGTATGATTGGTGAGGGTATGGGAGTTGAAAGAGACATGTCCTTGGGATCAGGACTGAGGAAGATGGATCCGATTGGGTCCAGAGCTTCATATTGTGGGGTCCCTGTGCTTACAACTTGATCCTTTTGTGAGGATACAGGAGGAGTTTGAGGCAATGGTGGGGATCTTTCTACCAACTGCTGTGAGGAAGTAGCAGCAGTGGTTAGTGGTGACATTTGTTTTGTCACTGGCAGTTGCTCTGGGATCTCATCTTCCAGAGTTGCCTTTGTTTTGGGTTTGGTGGGTTTTCTGGATGTTTTCTTTTTAGTCTTTTTGGTAGTGGCAGGTGTGGGTTTCAAAGCAGTGGTAGTGCTGCTATGATCACCTGGAGCAGTGGGCTCAGCAGCAGATGTCTGAGGAGCAGTGGTAACTGCTAAATTCTGCTCAGACACCTCTGCTTTTGTTTTTATTGGTGCCAACATTCTAGTGAATGTTTCAGGTGTTAAACCTTTTATTTGAAAATAAACACCTTGTTTTAGCAAATTTTCATTTTCTTTTTCAATTTTTTGTTTAAAATAGTAGCTTAGAAATCTTGGAAAAAGTAAAAATGCTTTGCTATCAACGTTTTTTACCAAGTCATTAAAGATTTCCTGGGAATAATTGTAATTTTCATTATTTAAAATAGCATAGCCCAGACATTGAATCTTCAATGGTATTTCGTTAAACGTTGTTGTTTTATTTGAAGCACACATCAAAAGTGTGTGAAATAAAAATCTGGGTGCAGACAGAAAATAACCTTTGATTGTTCTGCATACCCTCTTTTCAAAAAATCAGTTTTCAACTCGACTTTATCAAAAGAAGTTTTACCTTTCTGATCGTCGAGTTTAAAGACTGCTGAGATTGTTTGTGGAGTGATTTGAATCACTTTACCCTGTATTGAGGAGTTAATGGCTATGACTTTATCGTCTTGTTTTTCAAGCGTCGCCTTTTTCCAAAACTCTCTCTGGGTCTGCAGGTAAATGGGAGCGTCTGCTGTTATCAAAGTTTTGTACTTTGATTCAGATAAGGTGTCAATGATGGAATTGAAGGTGTGGTTGTTTGTGGGTTTTGTGAGTAAACCCACATAGTTATGAGGAGATTTGTATGGTATTTCAACAGATTCAGCGGCCGTTTGAGCGACCTCTTTGGAAGATGATGGTGATTTTGATTTTGATTTCGTCATTTTGATGCGGAAGAATAGAAAATGATTTGGGATGAAGGGTTAGAAACTGCTTTGAGAAGAGAATTTTAGAATTCAATTCGACAGTGTAAAACCCTGTTTAGGGGTTTTGATCAGGGTTTTATTTAAAAAATGATCGCTGATGTGGCAGCGGTTATTATGATCTAATGGCTAAAAACTGACTACGTGTCAACCTCTGATGATATGGATGAAGAATGGAGGACAGTTGTTTTGAGAGCCACTGATGAAGCAAGCATCAGTGGTTACAACGGCAATGCTGTGATAACAGTGGATGATTTTTACTATCAGTGGATAGCATATCAGTGGATAAGACACTAACTTTGAGCATCAGTGCTTGCCAAGCAAAATGAAGGATCAGTGGCTGACTTTTAACAGTGGACAATATTTGGAAGGCAGATGTTTGAACAAAACAGTGATTAGGGTAAATGGTAAAGACTTGAAAGATGGATATATCAGCAACCGTTTTGAGAATTTTCTATTCAAGGTTTTACCACATGTTAATTACACATTTTGAAACTTATACAAATTTCTGACAGTGGTTTAGTACCCCAAATGATGTAAACTTTTTACCAAGGCAACTCATTCTTGTTATAATATTTAAATTAAAACATGAGTACCCAAGTATTTTAAGATCTGTTGACAATCAATTCTTTTGCATAGTGAAAGAACAAACTTGAGTTTGACATGACCTTGACAAATATACCATTTCCTTTTGAACTATTTTGAGGATAATATCACCAATAAAAATAAGGTCATATATCCTCACAGTAGATTGAAACTTTTACTATCAAAAACCATTGAAAAGTTCAAAATATATCATTCTTTAAAAAATGACATATCCTGCTTTATTTGAGACAACCCTTTTAAAAAATTAAAGGATTCTCTGAAAATAGCAACAAAAGGATCTGGTATAAATTTTGATCTATTTTGACAACAGTGGTATAAAAAATTAAATACATTTTGACCACTGTTTGGTACCATTCTCTTATTGATTGATTAACAACAGAAATGAGGACATTTGTCTAGTCCTGTTGAAAGTTTATTCTTCTGCGAATACTATTGTTACTTGAACCTTTCCCTGAACCAATGGTTGCACATAGTTGCCTAATGACCATTATTACCCCAAACTTTGACTCGTAAGTGTTTTATGTTTATACCCTTTTCTTCTGACTTCAAAAGTTTTGAGATAAACACACTTATGAGTTTTTGTGAATTGTCTTCTTCCCTTTTTACCCTTCCCATTCATAAGTAATGAGATACTTACTGGGAGGTCTTTATTGAAGGAATACTTAATCCAGAATCATTTTGTAGTAATGTTTTAAGAGGTTTAGCCATATTTGTACAAGTTTTTGACTAATCTCTCATTACAAATGATACTGATTATCCTGCTTTCTTAATGCATTTTAACAGAGTTGATTTGCTCCTTTTGAGGATCTCAACCTGTTTTTCAACACATAAGATCAAGTGACTAAAGTTTTAATTTCCCTCTCTTTCGTTAGCAAAAACACTAATGTTTTTATGAACATAGGTTTTTGTTAAGCCGAGGTTCATACTTTAGCATCTAATCATAATGAAAACATCATAAATTTCATACCAACAGTTGAAATCAATTTTGAAAATAAGAATAAATCCATAATTTAACAGATATGTTTTCAGATCTAAGAACCATGAGTGTCTTGTGCATGAAATCACTTGTTGTGTGAGATTTGTGTGTCATATGACACCTTGGTTGATTTACGGAGTTTTTGAATAACCATTTTGAGCATGGTTTACTCGGCACTCTGTTTTTCAGCTAAATGCACCCAACCTTAGTATCAATGAATTATGAGCCGAACTGTTATGCCAATTGATTGTTAGATCGAATTTGACTGTCCAAGCTCTGATACCAATTGTTAGGATCGGAGGCTCTAATGATTGTGTTTGTTTGTATGATTTGAACAATGAATGAATATGAAACGATGTAAAGTGCAGCGGAAATGAATAACAAACTCTGTAAACACAATCAAAAGAGAATATAGTTTGATAAACATTTGCTTTTCATAAAGTCGAAAGATTACAATTCAAAGCAAATGATTACAATGCAGGCTTACAAACTAAGCTTCCCCTCAGCCTGATACTATAGTGGTTGGTTTCACAAGATGAAAGGATTGAATTGAGGAGAAGAACTCACTCAAAACGATCAAATGTAACAGTACAGAGTACTGTTCCATTTATAGACAAACCAATATACTGAGGCATCTCAGCTGACGTCACCATGAAAGCGACGTCTAACAGCCTAACAACCTGTATCTACTGTTCTTGTACAATCACTGCTAAACCTAACCACTGACTATACATAAAACAGATGACATACTAAACTACTGCTTTCTCTTTACATCAGTGCTTTCATCAAGGTTGATCAGTCCTTGATTGGGCAGTGCTTTGTCATCAGTAGATTGTACTAGCAGTGTTTTCTTCTCAGCAGTTTTCTGGCTTCATCAGTAATTAAAAGAACAACAGCAGTTGTATCCGAGCAGTGGATGTAAGACCATCAGATGTTATAATCACTTTCAAGGGAGAAGACTTAGTGTAAACTGCTGCTTATTGTGAATCCAGTGTCATGAACCGGCTTTGGGCTCTTCAGACTGCACTGGCCATACACCACCTGATGTCGATTAGTTCCAGCTCTTCAGGATCTATCTGATCATAGTCCTCCTTAGTCAAGTTGGTGTTTCCAATCTTGCCCGCCACGAGGCTCTCGTACGATTCTAACACAGACGCTAAGAACACCATCTGTTGTTTTGCTGACTCTTCACTGAAATTTTGAGCGTTCTTCAGATCCACAGCAATGTTGCATTGAAACAGATTCTTTGATGCAGATTGGCTTGAAGTTGTTGAAGAAGATCCACTATGAAAACCACTATAAGGAGTTTCTTGATTCACAGAATTTGAACTCTCAGTAGAAAATGTTGTTTTTGGAGAACCAGTCTTTGGTAGATTTCCTCTATAGTACAACTCCACATTCTGATGATAAGATGTATTGTTGACTTTGCTAGATTTCTTGATCTCTAACTCGTGACTCTCCAGTCTTTCGATGAGCCGATCCACTGTCAACTCTTGAGACTTGATTGTATTCTTCAGCATTAATGCAAAGTACTGCCAATCTTGTTCGTTCAGCAGTGAGTCGAACAACTTGTCTACCAGCTCTTCTTGAGTGTAAACAATTTCATGTCTAGCAAGCTCCAACTTCAAATGCCCAAATCTCTCAATCATCTTGGAAACTGACTCGTTCTTTAAACAACCAAACAAATCAAACTCTTTTCGTAACAGTTTCTTTTTGTTTTTTACTATTTCAGCACTACCTATGCATTTTACCCTCAGTTTTTCCCAAAGATATTTTGAATTTACATATTCAATCAATGAAATTATATCATCTCTCACAGACTGATGAATCAACGCGATGCACTTTTGCTCAGCAATATATCTTTCAATTTCATCCGGATCTGTCAAACTTTCACCAAATCTTTCTCCTCTAGTATAACCAATCTTTAAACTTTTCCAGCTTGGATATGAAAAAGCTTGAAGCCACTCGTCAAATCTTGTAGCCCACCTATTGTAATCTTCTATCACTAGCAACTTTGGAGGTTTGTTATACGTCCCATACGCACTTTCAACACTTAATGTATCCGAAATAGTCTTTCTAGCACTCGGAGTTTTCTCGTTTGTGTTGTTTAACGTGACGTTTGAAGTATCATCTCCACCATTACCAGCAAAGGCAAAAATATCGCAAAACGGATTGAAATCATCCATCTTCACGTACCTGAAAATGATCAACAAACACTTAGAAAATTCTTGATTTTGAAAAATACAGATTCAAGCGAAATCTGTTCAAGCGAAATCAGCTTTAAACAAGATAGCTTTTCAAGCGAAATCACAAATCAAGTTCAAGCGAAAACAGATTGAAGCGAAATCAGGTTAATTGAAGCGAAATCTCTTATTTCACTTGAATTTTCAAGCGAAACCTGTATTCAAGCGAAATCTGACAACAGTTTCAAGAGAAATGACGAATATATGTATTCTTCAAGCGAAATTACTCAGAACTTTCAAGCGAAATCAGTATGATGTCATCATTTTACGAATAGTTTCAAGAGAAAATACGTTTTGATCAAGTTTTAAGACGTATTTAAGTCCAATTCTTTCAAGGATTAGTTAACACTCTATTTCACTTGATATATGTCAAATTCAGGCCATTTCAACCGTAAAATTATGTCCAAATCAGAAAAGAATGAGTAGAAGTAAGAAAATCCGATGATTTCAAGTTGCAATGGTATGAACTCCTCGTCCTGAGCTCTGATACCACTTGTTGGATCATTCCGGTGACCCTAAACAGTCAAGTTAAGTAGTTTATCATCATTTACAAAGGCGGAATCAATGCAAACAATGTCAAACAACTTTTTTTCTTTCAATTCTTTTCTATTACTGATTTTATGAGTCTTTACAATGATTTCTGACAAAAATCCGGCAGCACCTCGACTTAGAACTAATGACCAGGTTCGCTTCAAATGACAACACACAACATCTATATATAGGCTAGCAGATTTCGCTTGAGGATGTCACAGATGGGTTTCAAGCGAAATCACATGTTATGATATCGCTTGAACTGCACCGTTACCCTTTCAAGCGGAATCACTTACATTAACATGTAAAACCCTAATTTCTAACCCACTTGTGTGCTCGTTCATTCTGTCTAGACATAAGACACGATTAAGACGAAGTTAACAGACACTAGATGCACTAACAATTCCATTCTTAGGTGGTTGGTTTGGCCATTGTTCCTGTAACTCGAATCCTAGCCCAGGTACATCCCATTTTAATTTTACACCATTGTGAACCTTACGCCTTTTTTACTCTCTAATCAAGGTCCTCGGCATTGAAAAATCTTCGTAAACTAAATCACACGTGTATATGTTGACATTTAGAGATATACAGTCAAGAAAATCAAGGGAAATGGTGATATATAAGCGTATTAGACACAAAAAAAAACACTCAACAAATGGCTACAATTTAAGGAATTTGTTTAGTGACGGCATCAGATTCCTAAATGATGGAGAAAGGTTTGGTGGCAAGAAAAGCTGGTTCTAGGAGGTTGTCAAGTGTTTTCGCTCGACGATTCCATTTTTGGGTGGTTGGTTTGGCCCTTGTTCCTGTAACTCGAATCCTAGCCCGGTACATCCCATTTTAATTTTACACCATTGTGAACCTTACGCCTTTTTTCTCTCTGATCGAGGTTCTCGGCATTGAAAAATCTTCATAAACTAAATCACATGTGTATATGTTGACATTTAAGAGATATACAGTCAAGAAAATCAAGGGAAATGTTGATATATATGCGGATTAGACACCAAAAAAACACTCAACAAATGGCTACAATTTAAGGAATGTGTTTAGTGACGGCATCAGATTCCTAATTGATGGAGAAAGGTCTGGTGGCAAGTAAAGCTGCTTCTAGGAGTTTGTCAAGTGTTTTCGCTCGACGATTCCATTCTTGGGTGGTTGGTTTGGCCCATGTTCCTGTAACTCGAATCCTAGCCCGGTATATCCCTTTTTTATTTTACATCATTGTGAACCTTAAGCCTTTTTTACTCTCTGATCGAGGTTCTCGGCATTGAAAAATCTTCGTAAACTAAATCACACATGTATATGTTGGCATTTAAGAGATATACAGTCAAGAAAATCAAGGGCAATGGTGATATATATGCGGATTAGACAGCAAAAAAAACACTCAACAAATGGCTACAATTTAAAGAATGTGTTTAGTGACGGCATCAGATTCCTAATTGATGGAGAAAGGTCTTTTGGCAAGTAAAGCTGCCTCTAGGAGTTTGTCATGTGTTTTCGCTTGATGATTCTATTCTTGGGTGGTTGGTTTTGCCCTTGTTCCTATAACTCGAATCCTAGCCTGGTATATCCTATTTTAATTTTACACCATTGTGAACCTTACGTCTTTTTTACTCTCTGATCGAGGTTCTCGGCATTGAAAAATCTTCGTAAACTAAATAACACGTGTATATGTTGGCATTTAAGAGATATACAGTCAAGAAAATCAACGGCAATGGTGATATATATGCGGATTAGACACAAAAAAAAACACTCAACAAATGGCTACAATTTAAGGAATGTGTTTAGTGACGGCATCAGATTCCGAATTGATGGAGAAATGTCTGGTGGCAAGAAAAGCTGCTTCTAGGAGGTTGTCAAGTGTTTTCGTTCGACGATTCCATTCTTAGGTGGTTGGTTTGGCCCTTGTTCCTGTAACTCGAATCCTAGCCCAGGTATATCCGATTTTAATTTTACACCATTGTGAACCTTACGTCTTTTTTACACTCTGATCAAGGTTCCCGGCATTGAAAAATCTTCGTAAACTAAATCACACGTGAATATGTTGACATTTAGAGATATACAGTCAAGAAAATCAAGGTCAATGGTGATATATATGCGGATTAGACACAAAAAAAAACACTCAACAAATGGCTACAATTTAAGGAATTTGTTTAGTGACGGCATCAGATTCCTAATTGATGGAGAAAGGTCTGGTGGCACGAAAAGCTGCTTCTAGGAGGTTGTCAAGTGTTTTCGCTCAATGATTCCATTCTTGGGTGGTTGGTTTGGCCCTTGTTCCTGTAACTTGAATCCTAGTGACGTGATGTCGTGGTCACAATCAAATTTAATCCAAATACAACTGATTAGCTAATGTCAAGTGGGTATCGAACACAGGGAGTTTGTGGAAAATGTGTTATTTGAAAGTGTATCTAACTTAACTAAAATTAAACTAATTGCAAATAAAGTAGAATTCAAGATTTTATGTGAGTGAATTGGTTTTAGACTAAATTAAACTAATTAAATTGAAAGAGAAAAGATTTGGTTGTAAGAAAATTAGAGACAAATGACCATCCTAGATTTTTGGTTTCAATTGACATTCATGTTATTATTCCACTAGAAAGAACTACATAGATATAGTTCATGTGTGACTACTTGCAGTGATGAAAGGGAACTAAGTACTCAGATTCCTAGAACGTAAGGTTGCTACCCGATGATCAATCAACCCTTACCCAAGCCTAACTATACCCATGATATCTCGATTGCCAACGGCACCAAGAACGTATGGTTTCTAATTAGTTCAATGTAAGAATTAACAAGTTACTAACAAACAATCACACACCATAACAAGCAAACCATAAAGATAAGGATTGTTATTCTAGAAATTAGGAAATAAAACATGGAATGTCTAAAGTAAACCTTCAATCCAGGATGATCACAAGCGTTTAGCCACTCATGGCTTGATTCAACATCATGATAATAGTTTCAATGTTCAAGGGAATCACAAACATAAAACAAGAGATTAACAAGTGTTCTTCAAGCTCCAAGTCTCTAAATTTTTCCAAGAATTCGTCCCCAAGTGAGTTGTAACCGAATGACAATGATAAGTCCCCATAAAATCTCTCCCAATGGCCATTTAATGTGTAAGTTACAAAACAAGATCAGTCGGTGCCGTAACCTACGGCCCTCCGCCGTAGGTTAAGGCAGTCAGTACATCAGCACAGAGCATAAGGCGCCGTAACCTACGGCGCTCCACCGTAGGTTACGACAATCAGTGGTTCTTTAAGGCTAGGTACTTCTGATCTACGGCGATGCAATATGTCCATTGTTAGGGTGCCGTAGCCTACGGCCAGGTACCGTAGGTTACGGCACTGAGTGACGTATTGCTTTATTTTCTTCTTTTAATTCACCGTTTCTTCAATTCTTGCACCGCCACTTTCTAACATCTGTCTATGCTCCCTAAAACTTGCATCTTGGACACTTTAATACTTGCACATCAAATCATCTAGTGGTTACCAAGTTCAAGCAAATAACCGGACAAAGTATGAGATTTTAAGCTATTTAACGGCATTAAGGGTTGTCCTACGGACCACCCGTCACATCCCCACACTTACCTGTTGCTTGTCCCAAGCAACCCATTCAAACACTATTCAAGACCCAAGCGATTAATTATGCAAACCAAGCTAAATGTGCCGTCCTTTTACTAACTTCCAATCATACCACAAGACACACCCCTCACAAAAATCTCTCGGTGACAAGAATTATTATAGGTATAATGCTAAACCACTCAATGCATGTGTGTGTGCGTGCGACAATACGCTTGTATAAAAATCAAGTTTCCTCCTAACAAATATCTAGCATGCTTTTGAATCAAAGGAACTTACGGGTTGTAACGGGGCTAGGTGTAAAGGTAGGAAATAGTGGAATGCATATATAAGAGCTAATTGATTTGACCCGGTTTTTATTTCCACTACTAACAAAGCACCAACTATATACAAACTTTTTCAACATTCTCAACTCCCATACAAACTAATCATATCTTTTTGTATTTTTCTCATGTTTTTCTGTTTTTTTTTTAAGATATAAAACTCAACAATATATACAAGAACATCAACTATCACAAACTAAATTCCTAAACCGGGTCATCTCAAAAGGGTAAAATTTTATAGGGAGTAGGTTTGGGTCACAACCGAATGGTCTAAGGCTCAAATGTGGCTTTCTAAGGACCAAACCCCCACCCCTCACAATACCAAGCTCATATATGTAAAGTATGAGGTCCAACCCACCAATCCCACACTCTCACACGTCTAGACGAGGCTACCTAAAAATCCCTTATCATTTCCAAAAGCATGCTAATTCTAGGATTTAACAAGAATTCGTACACAAGTTCTATTAACACACGACACACACCGCCACTCAAACAAAGAAATATCTATAACAATCATATGTGGCTCAAATTCTCACCAAGAAAAGACTAGGAATGGGTGTCGGTGTGTCAAGCGGGACAAAATCGAGCTTTCAAATTTTGACAATTTTGATCGGATTTACAAAAATTTTTAAATTCTCAAAAATTTCCCCCCATCCCCACACTTGGGATACATTGTCCCAATGTATGGCTTTGAGGGAAGGTTCGCTTTTAACCAACAACATTAGCCTTTGCTAATATTCTCAAATCCCAACTTTCTTTTTGTATTTTTTTATATTATATTTTAACTAAAAACACCACCAACTTTCACATCCCAAAATCACACATCAACATCAAAACACCACCCTACCTCCCAAACATAAACATAACATACGAGATAAACAAATATACACAAAATGTACAAAGGAGCAAGATACGACCTGGCTAGTAATACTTCGGCTGTGGAGGCCCGAAGATGGATGTCATCATATCATTCCACTCGCCAAAACCGAATGCTCCGCTACCACTGCTACTACCTTGATCACCACTTGGATTCGCCTGCTGATAACTCATAGCGTGTAGATCCACCCATTGAGAATGATGTAATGGTGGGGTGAGATATGACACACTACCATCATTGGGTGGCAATGTAGTATAATCCACAACTGGTGGATCCGCTTCGATTGGTTGGCCCGCATGCCACTGATCATGCATGCGTCTCTGGCGATCATCTAGGTAGCGATTGTTCACTTCTTCTTCATGGGCATACATATGAGCACGGTTCCATTGCTCACTCCTATCATAACTCTGCTTCAAAGCCTTCTCCATACTTGCCCCCATGAAAGTTTGCTGATCAACGAGCATCTGGTTTGGTTCACTCCATTCTCCAAAAGTGGGTGGCCGCCTCTGTTCAATGATTTGGCCCATATTTCCTGAATGAGCCCAATAGGGATCATAGGCCTGTTGTGCATAGTCGTACGCACTCCCCACATAACCAGTGGCCCTTATCTGAGTATCAACCACAAAAGTGTCTTCACGATAGTCATTGTCACCACTCACTTCTTCATCGGTCGTTTCGGGCTCATCAGCCTCACCCGGTCGTAACGGCCTCACATCCGCATTTAACACTCTCCATCTTCTCCCATCTGTTTCAGCTTATGATACCTCTCCGATTCCTTGTAATCCCAACCTGGCCCCAGATTCTTGAGGTCAAATGGTTTAAACCTCTTGTAAGAACCTTTTTCATCACCTTTAATTGCCCCATATTTCTTTAGCAACGCCGTGATCAACCAGCAATGAGGCACAATCTTTCTTTCTCCACTATTTCTGCTCATCCAAATGTTGTTTAACACAAGAAATCGGAAAGGGACTTTGGGAGAACCATGCATCAGTATGTACAAAATCAGCACTTCTTGAAATCGCACCTCCATCTTGTCACCCCGTCGCGGAATGACATTGTATGTACATAGAACCAATAACAACTTTGCCTCCATCCTCAAGTTCCGTCTATACAGTTTATCATGTGTCGTGCCCGGAAGAAATAGATAATCCAACATGTTTTGCCATTGAGGGTGTTTCTCAGGCTCGATGTAGAGATCCTTAAGGCTTGGTGACGTGATGTCGCGGTCACAATCAAATTTAATCCAATTACAACTAAGTAGATAGCAGTAAGTGGGTATCGAACACAGGGAGTTTGTGGAAAATGTGCTATTTCAATTGTTTCTCTAAATTAACTAAATTAGACTAATTGCAAGAAAATAAAATTCAAGAGTTGATTTGAGTGAATTGGTTTAAGAACTAAATTTAACTAAATAAATTGCAAATGAGGAGTGTTGGTTGTAAGTAAATTAGAGACAAATGATCATCCTAGATTTCCGGTTTCAATTGACATTCATGTTATCATTCCACTAGAAAGAACTACATAGACATAGTTCATGTGTGACTACTTGCAGTGATGAAAGGGAACTAAGTACTCAGATTCCTAGAACGTGAGGTTGTTACCCGATGATCAATCAACCCTTACCCAAGCCTAACTATACCCATGATATCTCGATTGCCAACGGCACCAAGAACGTATGGTTTCTAATTAGTTTAACGCAAGAATTAACAAGTTACTAACAAGCAATCACACACCATAACAAACAAACCATTAAGATAAAGATTGTTATTCTAGAAATAATGAAATCAAACATGAAATGTCTAAAGTAAACCTTCAATCCAGGATGATCACAAATGTTTAGCCACTCATGGCTTGAAGCAACATCATAACAAAAGTTCTATTGTTCATCAAGATCAAAAGCAACAAAAACTAGATGAAAAGATAGTGTTTTTCCTTGCCAAAGTCTCCAAGATACTCCCAAAATCGTGTACCAGCAAGTGGTAACCGAAAACCAATGATAAGTCTCCATAAATCCCCTCAAAATGGTCATTAAATGCGTGAGTTACAAGTTTGGATCAGTCGGAGCCGTAACCTACGGCTCCCAGCCGTAGGTTATGCCAAGCAGTGAGTCTTACGGCCAGGAGCTCCTGTCTTACGGCTGGCAATGTTGAAAACTTGTTTTCAGCATAACTTTTTCGTTTCAACTCCGTTTTCTTCACCGTTTTCGCCTACGTTCTCGTAATTTCGTCCTCTATCATGCTATCCTCTTAATTCTTCAATTCCAAAAATTGATTTTTTATTGATGCTCCAAATTCTTTCCCTTTTATGCTCCATTTGCACCTGCACGTCCAAACAACTAGTAGTCACCAAGTTCAAACAATTAAACGTGTAAAGCATGGGATTTTAATCTTTTTAAGGCACTTAAGGGTTGTCCTACGGACCACCCGTCACATCCCCACACTTACCCATTGCTTGTCCCAAGCAACCGATTCAAAAACTATTTCAAAACCACAAGCGATCAACATGCAAACCAAGCTAAAATGTATCGTCCTTTTACTAACTTTCAATCGTACCACAAGACACACCCCTCACAGAAATCTCTCGGTAACAAGAATTATTAGCATAATGCTAAACCACTCAATGCGTGTGTGTGTGCGACAATAAGCTTGTATAAAAATCAAGTCTCCTCCCATTGAGTATTTAGCATGCTTATGAATCAAAAGGACTTACGGGTTGTAACGAGGCTAGGTGCAAAGGTAGGAAAGTGGTGAAATATATATGCGAGAGCTAATTGATTTGACCCGGTTTTTATTTCTACCACTAAACAAAGCAACCATCAAATATATACAAAACTTCTTCAACATTCTCAACTATTATTGCAACTAAATACTTTTTTTTTTCTCTTTCTCTTTTTTTTTTTCATTTTTTTTTCATTTTTTTTTTCATTCATTTTTTTTTCATTTTTTCATAACACATCAAACTCAACAATATATACAAGAACATCAATACTACATACTAAATCTCCTAAACCGGGTCATCTCAAAAGATAAAATTTTGTAGGAAGTAGGTTTGGGTCACAACCGAATTGTATAAGGCTCAAACATGGCTTTCTAAAGACCAAACCCCCACCCCTCACAATACCAAGCTCATATACGTAAAATATGAGGTCCAACCCACCAATCCCGCACTCTCACACATCTAGACGAGGCTACCTAAAAGTCCCCTATCATTTCCAAAAGCATGCTAACTCTAGGATTTAACAAGTATTCACACACAAGTTCTATTAACACACAACACCCACCGCCACTCAAACAATGAAATATCAATAACAATCATGTGTGGCTCAAATCCTCACCAAGAAAAGACTAGGAATGGGTGTCGGTGTGTCAAATGGTATAATATCAAGTTTTCAAATTTTAACAATTTTCGCTCGGATTTACAAATTTTTTAAAACTATCAAAAATTTCCCCCATCCCCACACTTGGGATACATTGTCCCAATGTATGGCTTTGAAGGAAAGATCGCTTTTAACCCACAACATCAGCCTTTGCTTAAACTCTCAAACCCCAAATTTCTTTTTGGATTTTTTTTTTTATAAACAAAAGCAAACTAATAAACTAACAATATTTCAAAGCTAAAGAACATGACAAGTCTAAGGAAAAAGTACATTGACCTGGTGAAGTTTGACACAACAGATGTTGTAGATAATCCGACTTCCTATCATCACCTTCACGCAACTCTCCGCACATCTTCCCCACACTTGTCTAAAAACACCTTGGGTTGCCTCCCAAGCAGCGCTAAAGTTTAGGTCTTCAGCCCGACCGTACCTGATATGTCTCAAGGTGGTCTCAATGCACATTTACCTTTTTCGTTGCTGATGTAAGCATGGTGTTTGATTCTTCTATTGTGTGTGTGCTTTGTCACGTCCCATCTTTCTTTGCAAAATTCTTTAAATCCACATTTTCCTACCGAATTTCCAACAAATGCTCGGTAGTTTACTCTCCACTTCACTACTTCGTTTTCTGTGCCCAACAAATCCAAACTCTCCCATAAACATAATTTATGAATGAAATCTCCCACATCATGAAGTGCCACCTTCCTAGTTTCTAAACATGCATCCTTAACACTCTTAGTTTCCATAACCACCACAGCCGAAGAGTTGTAATCAACTTTGATTGGTTCATCAAGTAAAAGGCCCTGAACTTTGCTCTCCATAGGTGGTTCCTCCACAATAATTTCAATTGTATATTCCTCATTTGGCTCTAATAATTCAGTTTCAAGTTCGGGAGGACTCACAACCTTTTCTTCTACATCACCCATAGGTGTCATTTGTTCAATCTGCACATATATCCAGTGTTGTTTTGCTTGACGTTTTTCCAATATCGACATCCTTGGCCTCATCTCTTTCACCTCTTTTGGTAACAAATCATATTTCCATTCCAAAAGTTCTACTCGTTCTTCCATTGACAAATGAGGTTTTGTTAATTCTTTTTCAACATGAACCATGTGTCTCTTTCTCATCATCTCGTCAAGACTTTCAGATTTATGTGACTGATAGTGCAAAGTAGGTTGTTGAGTTACAAATTCATAACCATACTGATCAAATGTATACTGAGCATGATAATAATCTTGATCGTACATCTGAGGGCCTTCATATGAAAGTTGGGAATATTCATCATAATAATCACCGTAATCGTACTCCTCTTGGTAACTCATTTCCGGATCAAATGCCAAAGGTGATAGCTTGTGAGAGCTTCTAGTACACATGCACCTGTCAATACCTGCACACTAACACACCCAGCATAAACCAGAAAAATAACAAACTTAAAAAGAAAGAAAATAACACACGTTGCGCACTACTCCCCGGAAACGGCGCCAAAATTTGACGTGATGTCGCGGTCACAATCAAATTTAATCCAATTACAACTAAGTAGATAGCAGTAAGTGGGTATCGAACACAGGGAGTTTGTGGAAAATGTGCTATTTCAATTGTTTCTCTAAATTAACTAAATTAGACTAATTGCAAGAAAATAAAATTCAAGAGTTGATTTGAGTGAATTGGTTTAAGAACTAAATTTAACTAAATAAATTGCAAATGAGGAGTGTTGGTTGTAAGTAAATTAGAGACAAATGATCATCCTAGATTTCCGGTTTCAATTGACATTCATGCTATCATTCCACTAGAAAGAACTACATAGACATAGTTCATGTGTGACTACTTGCAGTGATGAAAGGGAACTAAGTACTCAGATTCCTAGAACGTGAGGTTGTTACCCGATGATCAATCAACCCTTACCCAAGCCTAACTATACCCATGATATCTCGATTGCCAACGGCACCAAGAACGTATGGTTTCTAATTAGTTTAACGCAAGAATTAACAAGTTACTAACAAGCAATCACACACCATAACAAACAAACCATTAAGATAAAGATTGTTATTCTAGAAATAATGAAATCAAACATGAAATGTCTAAAGTAAACCTTCAATCCAGGATGATCACAAATGTTTAGCCACTCATGGCTTGAAGCAACATCATAACAAAAGTTCTATTGTTCATCAAGATCAAAAGCAACAAAAACTAGATGAAAAGATAGTGTTTTTCCTTGCCAAAGTCTCCAAGATACTCCCAAAATCGTGTACCAGCAAGTGGTAACCGAAAACCAATGATAAGTCTCCATAAATCCCCTCAAAATGGTCATTAAATGCGTGAGTTACAAGTTTGGATCAGTCGGAGCCGTAACCTACGGCTCCCAGCCGTAGGTTACGCCAAGCAGTGAGTCTTACGGCCAGGAGCTCCTGTCTTACGGCTGGCAATGTTGAAAACTTGTTTTCAGCATAACTTTTTCGTTTCAACTCCGTTTTCTTCACCGTTTTCGCCTACGTTCTCGTAATTTCGTCCTCTATCATGCTATCCTCTTAATTCTTCAATTCCAAAAATTGATTTTTTATTGATGCTCCAAATTCTTTCCCTTTTATGCTCCATTTGCACCTGCACGTCCAAACAACTAGCAGTTACCAAGTTCAAACAATTAAACGTGTAAAGCATGGGATTTTAATCTTTTTAAGGCACTTAAGGGTTGTCCTACGGACCACCCGTCACTTGGGTAGGTGTTTTGACCAGCTGGTAGGTCGTCAAACTTTGTTATTCGA
This sequence comes from Helianthus tuberosus, assembly GCA_030545235.1. Taxonomy (NCBI): domain Eukaryota; kingdom Viridiplantae; phylum Streptophyta; class Magnoliopsida; order Asterales; family Asteraceae; genus Helianthus; species Helianthus tuberosus. The sequence continues at coordinate 42,438,084 of CM060393.1, read as the reverse complement.
CGCAATGAATCATAAGACATTTCGACCTTAACCCCATTACACCACCCAACAAGCTTCATCTTGCTTGGAGCCTTAAACGGGGGACACTCGAGTGTAGCCATCCACTCCTGAATCTATTTATCATACATCTTCTTCACCTCGCCATCATAACACTTTAAAGCTGCCCCCCAACCCAATTCCTTAAACTTTTCCGTTATCCCGAACGGCCCAAAATCAGCTTCCCGGATCTCTTTTTCGCAAATAAATGCTTCAGCCCTTTGCTTCAACTTGTTCATTTGTTCGTGGAACAAGTCTTCTCTCCATTCCACGGGTTGGTCTAACAATCAAACCGGATGTCCAATCCGGTTTCGAACCCCTTGGCGGCGCATCCTCCTCCGAGTCCGGGTCACCAACCCATGTCAATCTCCTTCTCTTTGGCTGATCTTCTTCCCCTTGAGGTACGTTAGATGAACTTGCAACCGCTTTACCCTTTGTTTTCACCATGCCTACACACATTCATAAACCAACCACACAAAACAATTCAAGTTAGTTCAACTTCTCAATCTTCCCCACACTTGCTTCATGTTATGGGTATAAGTGTGCAAAAACCAAAATTTCATTCTTTCAAACAAAATTTCGGCATGATGTCCCCTATAATTCAGAATTTTTCCAAAACATTTTCACTAGACATCAAACACATTCATACCCAAACATTCAATGGTTCACAAATTCCTACATCTATCATGTACAAGCAAGTGTGTGTAAGCAAAAACAAAGATGGAAACTTACAAACCTCAATGTACATAAAAGAGTAACAAAAAATTGCATACCTTAGTGTTGTAGAAGATGAGACTCACAAGAACTTGAAATTCACACAAAAACCCACAAAAGCCCCAAAATAGTTCCTTGTGAAACAAAGGAATCCGAAACAAAGGAATCTTCGAGATATGAGTATAAATTGCATACCTTAGTGTTGTAGAAGATGCTCAAATCCGAATCCGAAACAAAGGAATCTTCGAGATATGAGTATAAATCTAAGTTCCTTGTGAAATTTTACCCAAAATAGGCTCAAGAATCACTAAAATCGGATAAAGATTGAAAGAGATATGCTTGAAACAATGGAGGTTAGGGTTTCTTAGAAGAAGTTAGATGGAGAAGAATGTGTGGATGGGGAATAACAAGAATCGATGTGTGTGGTTGGGGAAAATTGTTTTATTAAAAGGTTATTATAATTATTATTATAAGGATTTTCTGGTTTTTTTTTTATATACATGTAACCGCTGAACAGCTCCACCTTTTTCATCTTACTCGGTGCCGTAACCTATGGCACTGTGTCGTAGGCTACGGTGGTAGCTGGGTTAAAAAGTGACACCGTACAACAAGCTGTGAGTGTCGTAAGGCTCAAAATTTGATCCAGACCGCCGTAAGCTACGGCTAGATGCCGTAACTTACGGCACTAACTGGGCGTTTGAGAAGGGCCAAAACTCTTATGTTGCACAAAAATTTATTTATGTTATATGTTTTTTTTTCTTATTATTTTAAATTTATAAAATTGTTTAATTTTTATTGTTTTAATAATTTATTGAAAACATAAAATTATTACCCTACCCCCCGTTAAAAACCCGTGTTGTCCTCAACACTATGTTCGGGAAATTCGTACGGATTTCCCCACACTTGTTTCAAACACCGGTTCTAAACGGGACTTTATTCAAAACACGAAACTAAGCTAAAATATGTACAAAACACCAAACCTGAGCCTCTTTCACGTTTCCTCATCATCCAATGGGCGTAAAATGTAACCCTCTTTGTCGAGATCAATATGGTTAATGTCGTTACCTTCCAAGTACGGTTTGAGCCGATGCCTGTTCACCGTTTGTTGCCTATTGGATTGTTCGTCTTCTATATCGACATCACCAAATCTTCCCACTCTTCGGATGATGTAAGGACCCATCCATTTTCTCTTGAGTTTTCCCGCAAACATCTTCAACCTCGAATTGTACAACCACACCTTTTGACCCACTTCGAAGTTGTTTTTCCTTATCTTTGCATCATGAACTTTCTTCAATTTGTCTTTGTATGCGGAAGCACATTTGTAGGCTTCGTCTCTAATCTCCTCAATCTCGTTCAATTGTAACTTTCTTACTCGACCCGCTTCGTCATAATCCGCATTCACAGTTTTAATGGCCCAATGCGCTCGATGTGCTAACTCCATTGGTAAATGGCACCCCTTCCCATACACCATCTGATAAGGGGTGGTACCGATTGGAGTTTTGTAGGCCGTCCGGTATGCCCACAACGCATCGTCAAGCTTACTTGACCAATCTTTTCGATCCGTTCTTACCGTCTTCATGAGAATCTCCTTGATTTGACGGTTAGACACTTCAACTTGTCCACTTGTTTGCGGATGGTATGGTGTCGCCACACGATGGTTCACATTATATCTTTTTAGCAATTTGCCAAAATTGAAGTTCTTGAAATGTGAACCACCGTCACTTATTATCACCCTTGGCACACCAAATCGAGCAAATATGTTGGATTGCATAAACTTACATACAACGGAATGATCATTGGTCCTTGTAGCAATGGCTTCTATCCATTTAGTAACGTAATCAACAGCAACCAATATGTATTAGAACCCATTCGAGTTAGGAAACGGACCCATAAAATGTAACAACTCTCATCAAAAGTCATATTTATTATTATATTTAGTCCAATAGGAAACCCTAATTGAGACACCCAAGTGATTATGCACAAACCCTAAAATTTTCAGAATAATCGGAATCAGGATCAGGGCCCCTAAAACTCAGGGGGGGTAAAACCTAATCGGTAATATCCACACAGTTTTACGTGTATTGCGAAATTGATCGAGCGGTCAACTCAGCTAAGCTACTGGGACACAAAGCAAGCCTATGGTAGAATAGGGTCTCTCGCGCCACGCGACGCGCACAAGGTAACCTTTCGCGTGGCGCGAGGGGGGCATTTTTCAAGGATACTTACAACGTCAGGCACTTCAAAGAGTTTGAGAGGACTGATAAAGGCTGAAGATGTAAAGACTCGACACTTAAGACTCGTCAACATCTGAGGGGGAATCTGTTGGTGCACACATCTGTCGTCTTCGTCTTATATCAAGTCTCGGGTTCGTTGCGGATTTGAACAAGTGTGACATCATAAATGACATCACATAGGTGACATCATTGATGACATCACAACTTGGAATGCATGAAAAGTTTGAAGGCTGCACATTTGAAGAAGTTAGTGTCCGTTTGAATGTAATGTACGTTTGAAAAGGCATGACCGTTTGAAGTGTCATGACCGTTTGAAGAGTGGTGTGTCACCTTCAAACGGTCAGGGTCAGTTTCCTATAAATAGACTTCAAACTTTCATCATTTGTAAGTTTCCAGCTAGAGCAACGAAGTGCTGCCGAAGTGTTGTCAGGTTGTAAAACAGTGTGAAATCAATATTACAACAGTTTTAAGCGTGATTCTAGCTGAATTGAACTCTACACGTCTGTTTCCGCCTTTCATTTAGAGATAAAATCTTCTGATCGACTCATTCGGGTCTGAAAACGATCCTAGAAGTGGTATCAGAGCTCAGGAGGAAGAGTTCATACCAATTCAGCCACAAATTCTGATTTTCTACACCTTCTTTCAAAATTTAAAAAATTTTCACGGTTAAAATTGGATCAATTTTTCACAGAATGTGTAAAAGTGCATTTTAACAAACCCTTGAGAATATCGGACCTAAACTCGAAGTAAAAGTGGTAAAAATGGCTTGAAAACCGGTGACCGTTTGAACGAGTTCAGCGTCTGACCGTTTGAAATTGACCGTGACCGTTTGAAAATGCACCTTACAGTTTGAAAATGCACATGCCCGTTTGAAAATACATGGTTGTCAGTTTGAAACTAACCTGACCGTTTGAAAGTTGCCATCGTGACCGTTTGAAAATGGACTGACCATTTGAAATATACACATGACCGTTTGAAATCTACACATGACCGTTTGAAACTGGACATAACAGTTTGAACAAGGTGCCTTTTTTAAAGTAGTTCTGTTGTTCACGTGATACGTGTCTTAATCTGATCAATTGTCTGACATTTACATTGAATATATACATGTGATTTAGTAACCCAATGATGTTGCATGTGATAAAGTCAGAAGGCATGTGTTGTTATTAGCTTTAGTATATCAGTTAGTCAGAATTGCATGTGGTATTTGTTTGTATTGAACCGATTTGCATGTGAAGGATAAGGTTTGTCGGCCATTTTAGATAAAGGGTCATATTGATATAATCAATTTTATCGGTTCAATGATACTATGTTGTCATTACTATAGTGTCATGTGATTTGTATTAAGAGATTGCATGTGAAATTTTTTTGATGTCGACCATTAGTCAGTTTGCTTGCATGAGTTGTTGTGAGACCCATTGATCTCTCTGGTATACTTGCGGCCCAATAGATTAATTGGGTTAACTCACATATAAACGGCCCAAATCATAGTTAATCTAATTGTTTAGTTTTCATTAAGTTCAGGTCACACGGTTTGGAGTTCAAAGTGTTTAAAGGTTTGTCAGGTCGTTTGATACAAGTTTCGGTTCACGTGAAAGGGTCAAGGTCGTGTCTTCATGAACCAGGTCATTGGAAAAGGTCGTTTGATTTTGATCCAGGTCATAGCTGTCCGCACAGTGTGTCAACTTTCAGTCCGCACAGAATATTCACCAGTTCGAGTACCAGTTTGTTTCAGTTAATTGATAAGTGATTAAAACTGATTGTGTTTTGTCTGTTTGTTGTAAGGTGATTAAGGTGTTTTCAAGAGGTGAACCAGTTCGTTTGAAAGCTAGTTTGAGAAATTCTTCGATATCGAATCATGAGTGAAGATTTTTACAATGCTTTTGCTACAACCCCGACTAGTCCATCCGAAATTACTAAGAACATGAACATGGAGAATGAAACCGGAACAACGCAAAAACCCCCGAAACTTATGGGAATTGAAGATTATCACGGATGGAAGAAACGGTTTGAGAATTGGGTTCAGGCGAATCATCTAAAAGCTTGGGAGAGCAACGAAACTGAGTATGAGAGGCCAAAGAATTCAGCGGGAGTCGGTAAAATCATTTCAGAATTCACAGAGCAAGAAAGAGAGAGTTACAAAGGAGAAAAGATGATGATCAATTTGTTATAACAAGCTGTTAAAGAAGATATATTTGTGTTGCTTCAACATGATGAAAACGCTTATTCTATTTGGGAAGCTCTTGAAAAGAAATTTGAGAGAAGTACTGAAATGCTACAAAGTAAAGCAGCTTTGTTGAAAAAGGAATTTGAACTATTTACATGCATGCCTGGTGAAACAACAAAGAGTCTTATTGAAAGATACTGTCATCTTGTACGCACTATGTCACAGTTGAAGATTACAAAAACTCCAGCAGAATGGGTTGAAAAGCTTGCTGATGCGTTACCGCAACAGGAATGGGGTACTTATATGATGATATTGAAAAATTCCGGACAGTTTAGAAGGTTATCGATTGCACAGTTTATAGAGAAGTTGGAGGCACAGGATCTGGAGCAGCAGAAAATTGCTAGAATGAACAGTTCTACTCATCAACAAGATATTAAATTGTATTATAAAGGAAATGTTCAAACTGCTGAAGCAAGTCCAAATATACAAACTGCATTTAGTGCTGGAAATCAATCTACACCAAGCAGTCAAGGATCAGTCAACACTAGTGGGTTCTCAACGGTGAATCCTCCAAGTGTTCAAAGTTCATCTGCTAGAAATGGTCATCTAATTCAGTGCAATGTGGCTTTACATATTCAAAATGGACAAAATTATTCTGAGGAGATTGTAAAGAATCATATGGGATTATTGGTAACTGCATTAGAGTCTTATGAAGGGTTGATTGCCGGAAGAATTGGTAATCCGATGCTTACAAAGGAAGATTATGACCAAATCGATGCAGAGGAGCTGGAACTGATGGATATTAAATGGGCCTTAGCTAGTGTTTTGAGGAGAGCAGAAAAATTTAGATTGGTTACAGGAAGAAATGATTTCTTGGATGCAAATCTTTCTAATCTAGGATTTGATAAATCTAAAGTTGTTTGTTTTCGTTGCAGGGAGAAAGGCCACTTTAAAAGAGAGTGCAAGAATCAGGAGCCGAGAGGAGCAAAGGAGTCGTCTGGGAAAGATGATTATTATAGGAAATCCATTTATCAACAAATTACTCATCTACCATATCAACAAAAAGATCCACAAACAGCACATCGAAGAATGATCGAAGATGCAAACAAAAAGGCTTACTATGGCATCATGGATCAAGATGACGAGAAAGTGGCTGATGGTTTTAGCTGGGACAAGTACATTCCAGCTGATCCTAATGTTAAAGCTTTTATTGCTCAGATTGTGCAAAGGCCAGAGATGATGAAAGAATGGATGGCTGTGTTATCTGATGATGAAGAAAAAGATGAAGAATATGTTTCCTCTGAAAACAGTTCAACAGATAACAGTGATGATGAAGAGCTTGAACAGATAAATGTTGGAAAAACTCATCTATCTTCTGACAGTTTTGAATTTTTTTTTGCAGAAAAATTGAAGAAATTAAAAGAGAGGAAAGCTGCAAAAGAATTGAAAGAAGTCAAGGTGATAGAGAAAATTGTGGAAGTTGAAAAGAGAGTTGAAGTTGAGAAGATTGTCGGAGTCACAAAACCCTGTCTTACATGTTTAGAGTCATGTAAACAATGTATAGAAAAAGATGAGAGGTTTAGTGAGTTAGAAAAGTTGAAAGAAAAGTTGTTGTTTGATGTAAAAAATTGAAACAGTCATATGATGTATTGAACAGAACTGTGAATAGTCTGGAAAAGACTAACTCTGAAAGAGAGAAAGCTTTGAAGATGTTGAATGCTACCATGATGACAAAGCAGAAAGAGATCAACTTGTACATAGAAGAATGTGCAAAGTGGAAGAAAGAGTTGGATAGTGAAGCAACTGAGAATGAAAGAATCAGAAGATTGCTACAAAGTTACAAAGGTTGTGACTACATAATTGATAGAATTTATCCAACAGTTGAAGGATTTGAAGCGTTTCAAGGTGAAGAAACAATGTCACACCCCCAAAATCCGCACGCGGAGTATCACCGCTTGGAGGCGTGACTGACCAGGATCAAGCCACCAATCATATTGAACATTCATGTAAGTAAACATAATTCAACCAACCAATATGAAAGGTGTTCAAAAACCAAAGCATAGTTAAGTGTTTAGCGGAAGCATAATGTGTAAAACCCATAGCAAGTATTAGATATGAAATAAAGTAATGTTTAAAGCATGGCACACATCGCCATGTCCCACAACGACCGTTCCTCCCTGTGCAAGCTCCATGGGTACCTAATGACCTGCAAGGCATGTAGCAACGAATCAACAACAAAGTTGAGCGAGTTCACAGTTGGTTGTCTGGTTAAAGTATTCATTTCGTAAATCGTATGTTCGTTTTGTAAACCGTGTATCGTATTAATCCGTATCGCGGCCAGTCCAGGCATATGTGCGATGATTAGTGGGGGCTTCCCATGTATTACAAGACCACGCGTATCGACTGCTACGAAAATGTAAGAGGTGCCCTAAGTCAATGTCTATCAGCATTGACCCTTTGCCCATAGTCCATTAGTACACGCCCGTCCGACTGGCACGGTGTGAGGTTTGTTAAACCTAATAGCGCTATTAACTAATGACCCGCTCGCCCTAGGCCTCGGCGATTAAGTCGATAATTGAGGGACTTCCTTTGATAGAGGTGATGGTCTTAAGATCGTGTACGTAGGCTTTACGTACGTGCCCTTCAATCCAAGGACAGTAGTAAGTATAACTGTACGTAGGTTTTACGTACGTGCCCTTCAACCGAGGACAGTAATAATTTGTTTAATAGTAATAGTTGTATGAGTAGTTATTCAATCCCATTCCCAACCCCTGGGAATCCCATGCCTTGGCTAGTGTGAACTCACCTTGATTTGCTCGGCAGATACACAGAAAGGTTACTTGAGCTATATGTGGTCAACCACGTCCTAACATGGTTACCATACAAGTCAGGTCTAGGTTCAAGTAATGGACGTATGATACATATAAGCTAACAGGTTACAAACACGTATTGATCATGGCAAACACATAATTCATACAACACTCAATTAACGAAATCCTCAAACATGATCAGTGGCCTAAAATCCTTAGATCTATTCATAAAATCATCATCCCTATAATTAATCCTGGCCAAAAGTTTATCATAATAACTGTGTATGAGTTAAAATTGTAATTCCATTCCTTTTCACATGGTCGGCCCACTTTTGTGCATATGTTATCATAAATAATGACTTTGTAATTCCCCACACATGCAGACATATCAAAACATCATGACATATTTATAAATAATGTTCTGACCATATTTACTAGAAAGTCAAGGCCATTTGAGGGAACATGTGCGGTTATCACATATTATATTTAATTCGACCATCATTTAAACATTCTATTAAATTTTATCATATAAATCATTATATATTCTGCATGTTCAGCCAATTATGGGGCTCGGCCCAATAATAAAATTCCACATCTTCGAACTAACTTAAATTTTATCACCAAACACATGACCGGATCACACTTTTCAACTCTTTCACGTGATGATGCATGAAATCAAGTATTGAATGCCATAGAATGATTGGGCCTTTTAAAAGTATGAATACATGCACTGATGCACACATAATTAATGAAATTGACTTTTTAACAATCTATGCATACTGACATTCACATGATTACTAGAAAACCATTGGACCTAGCATTACATACAAATCGATTCAATCATATGTTCACAATCATCACCCACCAACAGTTAATACTTGAAATCATATTACCAAATCATTGTGCCATCAAGGTCGCATAAAATCATTAGATCATTCATAGGAAAGCATGCCATAATTATACAACATCATTATTCAATTAACATATACATACAGACACGTGATCAAATCATGCATTACTCGAATGACAGTGCAACTAACCGAGATGTAAGGTCACTAGATTGATCGAAAGGAAAAAACTTGAAAGCTTGCAGTTGCCGTCGCACAGGGAAAAGACTCTAGGGTTTTGCCGATTAAAAGTTTTAAGGGTTTGAAGGAAATAAATAATAAATCGCTACTGGGCCAAAGGCCCAATCTTGTTTTCGTTGAACCCATGTTAGACGAAAACACTTTGTGTTTTCAGCCATGGAGTGTTTTCGTAGGGAGTTTGTTTGGCAAGGTTCCATGGTTTATAATTATGCAATTCAAACCATATTAATATAAGGTATGTATAACACACATACATATAATATACACATTCACAAGTCACACTTATATTGCACAACAAATAAATGTTAAAACACACTTTGCAATTAAGTACTAAGTTGAGTCGAATAGAGACCTTGAAAACTCGGGTTGTCACATTATCCTCAACTTGAAAGAAATTTCGTCCCGAAATTTAGCACGCGGTTACTGAGGAAGCTAGTTGTGTTGTGTTGTTTCCTGGGGTGTCACATCATCCCCCCGTTGATTTGGAATTTCGTCCCGAAATTCTGTAGTAGCTTCAGCCTCAGTAGTGGTTGCACTGTTTCCGAATAACTGGGGATACTTGAGTTTCAATTGATCTTCTCGTTCCCAGGTGAACTCTGGGCCACGACGGGAGTTCCAATGAACTCGAACAAGAGGTATTCTAGTGTGCTTGAGGACCTTAACGTCTCGGTCCGTGATTTCAACTGGTTCCTCGACGAATCGCAACTGATCGTCGCTAGTGAGCTCCTTCAAAGGAACTATGAGGGTCTCATCTGACAGACACTTCTTCAGATTCGACACGTGAAAAACTTTGTGAACTGCACTGAGTTCTGCAGGAAGGTTTAGTTTGTAGGCTACCTTACCTATCTTCTCAATGATTTCGAACGGTCCGACATATCGCGGATTGAGCTTGTCCCGTTTGCCAAAACGAACCACACCCTTCCAGGGTGAAACTTTGAGTAGCACTCGATCCCCAACTTGGAACTCGAGTGGTTTCCGACGCTTGTTTGCGTAAGCTTTCTGACGGTCACGAGCCACCGCCATGCGTTTCCGTATCTGAGCAATTCGTTCTGTTGTGTCTACCACAAGTTCTGGACCATTAATCTGACTATCCCCCACCTCTGCCCAACAAAGAGGTGACCGGCATTCACGCCCGTACAATGCCTCAAATGGAGCAGCTTTGATGCTGGTGTGGTAGCTGTTATTGTACGAAAATTCCACAAGTGGCAGATGCTTTTCCCAGCCGTTGCCGAAGTCAATTACACATGCCCTAAGCATGTCTTCGAGGGTCTGGATGGTGCGTTCAGACTGCCCATCCGTTTGCGGGTGATAAGCTGTGCTCATATCTAAACGTGAGCGAAAAGACTTGTGCATTGCTTGCCATAGTTCTGAAGTAAAACGTGCATCACGATCAGAGATAATAGAGGTGGGCACACCATGCCTCGAGACAACTTCCTTAAGGTATACGTCTGCTAGTGTGGAGAACTTATCTGTTTCCTTGATAGCCAAGAAGTGAGCAGACTTTGTGAGTCGATCCACGATCTCCCAAATAGTATCGTTACCACGTTGAGATCTAGGCAGGCCACTAACAAAATCCATGGAAATTTGCTCCCATTTCCATTGTGGTATTTCTAGTTATTGGAGTAGGCCTGAAGGTTTCTGATATTCCGTCTTGACTCTCGCACAAGTCAAGCACTTGCTAACGTACGTTGCTATGTGAGCTTTCATGCTAGGCCACCAATACGTAGTTTTGATATCGTGGTACATCTTATCCGAACCAGGATGTACCGAGTAGCGAGACTTGTGTGCCTCATCCATCACAAGCTCTCGTAGGTTGCCATAGAGTGGGACCCAAATGCGTCCTGTTACGTAGTAAGCATCGTCTTCCTTTTGTTCTAATCGTTGCCTTGAGCCGCGTAGGGCTTCAGCCCTGACGTTTTCTGGTTTCAGTGCTTCAACCTGAGCGTCTCGTATTTGAGAAGGAAGACTAGACTGTATAGTGAGTTGTAAAGCTCGTACACGCTTAGGCGCAGTGTCCTTTCGACTGAGGGCGTCAGCCACAACATTGGTTTTGCCTGGGTGGTACCTGATTGAGCATTCGTAGTCATTCAGTAGCTCGACCCATCGTCGTTGTCGCATATTCAGTTCCTTCTGTTTGAAGATATGCTCGAGACTCCTATGATCTGTGTAGATGGCGCATTTGGTACCATACAGGTAGTGTCTCCATATCTTAAGTGCAAAAACAACAGCTCCCAGCTCTAGATCGTGTGTAGTGTAGTTTCTTTCTATAGGTCCCTCGGAGGTTGAGGTTAAACCTTATCCTTGTTATGTTTAAACACACTAGCAAGTGCGGAATCCAAGCTAGAATGCAAACCGGTAGTTTATAATGAGAACACAAGCTACAAAGAGAAAGGTAGACACACAAGATATCAAAGTTTTCTCTTGTATTTCAGTGGACACGGTTACAGCCCTTGACCAAACTGAAAATACGCTCTCTACAAGACTAGGTTCACTCACACAAATGAAGTGAACACATTACATCAGTATATATAACCTTCACAGCTCGTCTGGTCGAAGGATCAATTAGACTGATCGAAAGATCATCTATCGAGATACAACCTATCGAAGGATCCACATATACCTCGAAGGATTGACATCCTTCGAGGTCCATCTATATCCATCGAAGGTTATCTTTCGAGCTCATCGAAGGATATAAACAATCCTTCGATGACTCATCCTTCGACCCACACAACTTACAAACCTTTTTCTAACTGTTTGACCAAGTCAAACCAGGAGGATGGTTGACTGGTCAAACTTACATTAAGCACACACATAAACATATCTAAGACGTAACACGACTACAAAAGACATCGTTTTATATCATTACAAAATACAGACAAAGTACAGACACAAGTGCACCAACAAACTCCCCCTTGGCTGTAGCTTTGTCTCGATCTTTGTGTCTTCAAGTCTCTAACGTCCTTTCAACTGTTAAGTGATGCGTAGACCATGCACTCCCCGCATTCACCAGTAGGTTGAAGCAATACCGGGCCATCTTCTGAAACTTCATTGCTTGTTCACGATCTCTAATCAAGTAATTGATCTCGTGATCCTTAAGAACAATAATATCCGACCTGGACATGTTAGTAATCCACATCGGATCTATCATTCGAAAGTTCTCCTGACTATCTCGGAATAAGATCACGGCTTCTCCAGTATCTGCATCATAAACCCAGCAACGAAAGTTTCCCAGAAAGTCTGTCTTCATTTTCAACAAAGGTATCTTCTTCATCAACTTTGGAGGATCATAAACCAATCGATAACGAGCGGTATTTGTCTCTGGATCTAGCGTGAACCTGATTGGCTCGTATCGAGGAAACTGTGGTTTGTATAGAGGGTCCTTCCAACCTTTTCTTCGTTCCAATCTGATCTTCTTCGCAAACAAATCCACCATCTTGTCGTTGACTCGATTAATTACCTCCAGCTGAGCCAAAACCGCAACATCATAATAAGGAAGTGAAAGAATGCTGAGAAGAGACCTGAAGTACTGAAGGCCGCATTCTCGCTTCACAACCATGCAATGAAGCTCTTTGATGAACATCCAGCTGATAATACGACCCCTAGCCTGATTTCTTTCCAGAATCATGTAGTTGGCCTGATCCAGCGGAGGGAGCGGAGGAGGATTCCTAGCTAGGAAATCCGCTCGCCATTCGTTCACGGTCTTTTCACGGTTTTCTTGAACTGAAGGAGAATCTGAAGAAGGATTAGAAGATTCTGCTGTCTTTGCTTCCACAAAATCATCATCAAGCGAATTAAGCTCCACATTATCTTGACCAACATAAACGGGACGTTCCGGATCCGAACCGATGAAGATTTCTTCAATCGTAGAGAAATCGGTTTCGTCCGGAACTAACGGAGTAGCATCAATCGTGGTCAAATCAACTTCATCCATTGCTGTCAGAGCTAACACACATTCATCAGACATCTCAGTAACATGTTCTCCCTCTTCTAATAGTTCACCCATGATTGGATGATACTGTTGAACAGTTGAGGATTCAGGGAGATCGGTGAACGCTTCCGGCTCAAGACTAATATGTTCAAAAACTGCTGAAGCTTCCAATGTTTCAGTTTGCTCAGAAGGACCAGTAGCTGTTGGAGGAGCAGAAGGAGCATCTTGAGATGTACCAGACCCACCTGCAGCACCAGATGCAGTTGCACCGGAACCTGTGGCAGCTGGTTGATCAGGATTTGCTGCATCATCATCCTTATCATCGCCACGCCTTGAAGGAGCGATGCCCAAAGCTTTGCACCGTTCATTCCAAAGTGTAACAACTTTGTGATCAAATCTCTTAAAGTTCGCTTGAACAGGCTTGAAGGCTTCCATTAATCTATCATCACGATTCTTATATCGATCGGACAGCTCTTCATGCTTCTGTTTTAACGTTGTTGCCTCACATTCTAGCACAGTACTATGCTTCTTCATTATCTCAACCTCTCTATCACGAGCATTATTAGCTTCTTTCAGTCTTTCTATCTCTTGAGCCTGTTCTCTTATCTTGACATTCTGAGCACTAACAAGTGAGACCAGCTTGTTGTGTGCCTCAGCATCATGTGTTCGCTGTATACGGTATTCTTCAATCTTTCTTGTATTCCGACCGACTAAGGTACCCAGTTCACTGACTTGTTCAATCAGGAATTGAATTTTCTCAGCATCAGACAACCCAGATAATGTTTCTGCTAGAGTAGGCCGTGAGGGCTCAGGTCCTGAAAAACCAGTCTGGCCAGATGGACCAGAAGTACCTGTTGGACCAGGAATAACAAGAGGAGGACGTGGATGTGTACCTGAGACGGGGGTTGCAGGCGGCTGTTGATCAACAGGCGCCGTGCGTGCCCCAGAAGACGTCTGTGGAGAAGAGATCAGATCCAGCATCTCTGATGTAGTTAATTGTTCACTGATAGGAGGCAGCTGTTGCTCCGGAGGCGTTGAATGCTGAATCGGATCAGGTGTAGTGACATCACCAGCCGTTTCACCTGTTGGCTTTGATCCGCCCCTTGATCTCTTAGAGGTACGAGTACCCTCTCTTCTTGCTTGTCTCTTCCTTCTGAGTAATCCAGGAGCAGCAGGAATATAATCATCATCTTTATCAGATTCTGCGACATTCACTGGTTTCTCAATAAGTTCAAAACCACGAAAATTCCCTCGCTGATCATAAGCCTTACGCATCCCTTGAGGAGGAGGATTATCATCCTCAGAAGACGAGTCATCATTACCAGCACCTCCTTCAGCATCAGAAGACGAACTGCTTTCATCTGCCAACCTCCTTGGCTCGTCCACCTTACTTTTACCTTTGTCAGCCGCAACATTACCTGACTGACTAGCAGGATCACCAGCTCCACCTGCACTAACACGAGCATCAGGATCGACAAACACTCCGTGAACTTCTTCTGCAGCAACATTCACATCGACTTCAACATGTGCTGCAACACTTGAACTGCCAGCAGACTTCCTGCTCGATGCTTTAATACCATGCTTAGCCCCGAGCTGCGTGGTAGCCAAAGCGATTAACCTTGGCTCTTCATCATCAGAATCACTCGCATCTCGACGCCATTTGTTGTTCTGTGGTGCCTCGTAGGCCGGAACATCGAGATGACCAATAAGCTTTCTAATTGGATCCGATTCCTTATAGTTGGACATGGATTTGAAAATCAGCAGTGTACGCTCATTCATCGGATTGACAGGTAGAACATCTGCTTCAGCTTTAGGAAGATCAGGAATCTGTTCATCAATCATCATCTGCAGGAATCTAGGATATAGCCAAAACTTGGTAGATGTTCGTTGAGTTGCTGACGGGAGTGGCCTTCGAGCATTTTCTTTCAGATTGTCGAAAATATAGCGTGATATGTTGAAAGGCTTGTTCAGAATCAAAGCCGTAAACAATCCCGTTAAATCAATCGGCGACAGATCATATCCAGATCGTTTGTTGCTCAGGCAGTGAATAAGGATATGCAATAAGAGCTTGTATCGAAGCGGCATAAACTTTTTGTTGATCTGATTTGCAAGAACGTTATCGCTGTACCGTAGCCTCATCAGCAAGCCCCGCTGACATTGTAAATCAATAGAAGTAGAATCTTCTGGTTGATCTCCTAGTTGCAGACGTGCTCTGATAGTGTTTTCTGTAATCACCACGGGTTTCTCAGCAACTGATCCACTAATCACTTCCTTGTTATCCACTGTTTCAACCACAGCCGAATTCCAGAACTCCTTGATATGAGACTGATAAGCAGTGTGCTGTGTAGTGATTGCATAGTTGATACGAGTGCGATGAAGATACTCCATTATTCCCGTGAATTCCGGACTGATTTTGTCTTCCGATTGCAAATACGCGGCCATGTTGTGTCGTGGCTCCGACATAGATTCAACTTCCGATTTTTCTTTCTTGGTTGGTTTTGCCCGTTCCTTCTTTTCTTTCGGTGCCATTTCTGTTCATGAAAACATGGACACGTAATGAGAAACAGTCAACAGTCAACAAGAATTCCACACTTAGAAAGATTTCAATTTCTTGAAAAATTTCTAAGTGTTCTGTCTCGAAAGATCCCATTTAGGCATCGAAGGATGACACATTGATCGAAAGATGTTATATGCTTCGAAAGATGACAGGCCTTATCGAAAGATCAACTTTCGAAAGATAAAAATTTTGAAAGATATTTGATCAATCGAAAGATCTGATCAACCGAAGGATGATCCTTCGAAAGGCTTAGTATCCTTCGATCCACAGTTCGAAGGATATTTTGCAGGCCATCTTTCGAGGTTAAGACATCATCTTTCGAGATCGAAGGATGATCCGGTGACACTGTTCATCGGCGATTTTCCGGCGACACTGTTCATCGTTTTTCGGTGACAGTTTTAAGTGTGTTTTAAGTGGTTTCAGATCATTTAGGTACATCAAACATCAAACCATTTAAAACATTACTAACAAGACACTTAAAACAGACATAACAATATCAAACCCAACCCCGGACACAAAACCCCAACCCGGATACAACCACACACATGAACCGATTCATTGAAGAACACACAAAACACTTTCAGACCATCAAAAATCAAGACAAGGACTCTGAAACACAAAACAACAGTCAAGATTAACATTATAAACATCAAAAACCTACAACAAACATATTCACATTACAAAACAAAACACACATGATCAGATGAAATTTTATGTTGTTGTTTGAACCGTGTATTAGGGTTATCCTACCGAGATTGTAGATGAAATCCTGATAATCTAACTTTTTGATACAATTTTGGCAGAGTTTCGGTAGGAATGGAGGTTTTTGAAATAGTGAAATTGATCAGTTATGATGAAGTGAAGAAGAAGACACCCTTTTATACTCTGACCTCGAAAGTCGAACCGTCTCGAAGGATAGATGACCTTTCGAAAGATGAAAAGGTGTTTCGAAAGATCAGCTTTGGGTCGAAGGATCCCTATCTGGATCGAAAGATACCAGATATTTGTGGGAATCCTCGAAGGATATCTTTCGACCTTATCCATCTTTCATAAAGGTCTGTTGACCAATTCATCTTTCGACTGAGATGATTGACTTTCATTGACTTTCATTGACCTTCTGATCTTTCGAGGGCCATTGCTTCCTCGAAGGATCAGATTTCCACCAACACTTTGGATTTTTGGGAATTTTCAATTTAAGCCCTTCAAATTCTTAAAAGCTTTCAGAAATGACCGTTTTGAAAAATTGTCCGTTATGAAGTTCTGCAAAGGTCAGTTTTATGAAGTATTTCGGCTTGTCAGATATCTGATCGAGTACCAACATCGGTTAATCAAAAAAATAAGATTAAATTGAAAATCTTTTTGGATTTTAATAAAATAAAAGACAACAATTTTAGAATCCTTTGAATATTATCAAACGACATCACCGCTAATGTTGTGCTGATATGCACCAAACGACAAAAACTGTTTAAAAAGACAATAAAAGTTAATCACTAAAGTTAAGCAGTAAATAAATATGTACAAACACAACAATATTTTTGCAAGTTTCTGGCGAAGAGAATCATATCAGTTTGCGGTCTTTTGTCAAAACACATTTCCTTTTAATATTCTTTTACATAAGAGGATAAGTATTCTACCACAATTACCGATATTGTTATCCACTTAAACTCAACGATCAAGTGTAATCATAATGCATTGAGATACATTAAGGTATGATTTATACTTACCGACCGGTGTTCATCCACTCACGACACATTCCCGTATCAAGGTATGCACGAGAGTTCATCTTACTGGGGAGTATACCATTTATCATCCGTTTTTAACGTATATAAAATGTGAACAAGTCACTTATTTGATTTGAAAACAAGCCCTATGTGATAGAATCAGTTATTGATGAGGAACTTGATTTTCATATGCATGAGGGCACAGGAGCAAGTCCGTGAACAGGTCAGTACTTTCGTACAGCAGAGAGACGAACTTGACTCCCGGATAAATGTGATATTTTATCACTTATTTGTTTGGACATGTGATTGTTTATCACTTATTGAGGTCGAATGCAATATGTACACGTATGTATGGTATCATGGAAGATCTAGACTTGCGTCCCCGTTATTTTTCGGTAAAAGATACAACCATGATACCCAGATGATAAACAGCATAAACCCCAAATATCTCAGAACCTCGGCAATCTATCAAACGAAATTTCGGTACCAAGACCATATGCCAATGAGCGGTTCCCACGCGGTTTTCAGTTCGTTATGTTTATATCCCCTGCACACTTTAAAATGATCGTGAGTCTACCGGTACATCATTAGTAGAGCTACTTATCTTTTTTTTTTTTTTTTTGATTTCCAGAAACATGTTTCGACCGACCTCTGATGTAATATCATTTTCTCTTATCTTGCCAAGAAACTCATTTTTGTTTTTCTATTGTTTTTGTGTTTTTCTGAATTTTCTCCCCCTTAAATGCAGAAAGTAAATAAAGTAAAGACATATTTTTGTATTTTTGCGGTTTTTCAAAGTTTTTGAATTTTCTTTGAAGCTTTCTCCCCCTAAAATTTAAAAACAAGGAAAGTAAAAGACACAATTTTTTTTTTTTTTTTTTTTTTTTTTTTTACAAAAACGATTTTCCGATGTCGGTTACTCTTGCTTCACCTTTATGCCGTTTACCAAAAGTAAATAATCGAATCTTGATTTATCAAATGCTTTGGTAAAAAGGTCGGCACGTTGGTGATCGGTATGAATGTGAACCACATCGATAAGTCTCTTTTCAAAGCAATCACGTATGAAGTGATATTTAATATCGATGTGCTTCGTTTTTGAGTGCTGTACAGGATTTCTAGTGATCTGTAAAGCAGCTTCATTATCAACATAAATAGGAGTAGTTAGGAATTCAAAACCGTAGTCCCGCATCTGTTGTTGGATCCATAGAACCTGGGAGCAGCAACTAGACGCAGCAATGTATTTCGCTTCACATGTAGACGTAGCCACACATGTCTGCTTCTTGCACTGCCAAGTGACTAGGCGATTGCCTAAGAACTGACATCCTGCTGTAGTTGATTTTCCATCTTTCTTGCAGCCGCCGAAATAAGAATCACTGTAAGCCTTGAGATCGAAGTTATCATCCTTAGGGTACCATAACCCGGTGTCAGGGCAACCCTTCAGATAACGAAAAATCCTTTTGACAGCAGCATAGTGAGAGACCTTCGGATTTGCTTGGTATCTGGCGAGAAGGCACGTTGGATACATAATGTCGGGTCTTGATGCAGTGAGATACATTAAAGATCCAATCATAGCACGATAGAGTGAAGAATCCACAGCTTCCCCTTTTTCATCCGGAGTAATCCCGTGATTCTGCGGAAGAGGAGTAGAAATTGGCTTCGAATCGGACATCTGGAACCGGCTCAAGATGTCTCCGACGTACTTGGTTTGATGGATAAAAATTCCAGATTCGGACTGATTAACTTGCAAACCCAAAAAGAACGTCATTTCACCCATCGCACTCATCTCGAATCGATCTTGCATCACCTTCTCAAATTCCTTGCATAAATTATCATCGGTAGAACCAAAGATAATGTCATCGACGTATACTTGTACCAACAGAAGATCTTCACCTTTTTCTTTGATGAAGAGGGTACAGTCGATCAAACCCCGTCTAAACCCGTTGTTCAGCAAGTAGGTAGACAGTGTCTCATACCAGGCTCGAGGTGCTTGATGAAGACCATATAATGCTTTGTTAAGTAGTAAAACTCTGTCAGGATGTAATGGATCTTCAAACCCCGTCTGTGCCAAGAGATCGTCTCCTTTTCAGTGGCTTTTGAAATAAAGCAAGTAACTTGTTTGGACTTGGTTATTGCTTGGCTCATATCGAGGACATACAAATCATTAACTCTTGGTGCTGATAAGAGAATCCATTCTTCGGGAATCTTGAATCCTGGCTTCAGCACATAACAACCGGCATCATCAAAATGCACGGTGAACTTCTTGTCGCAGATCTGAGAAACACTTAGGAGATTATGATCCAACTGTTGCACATAATTGATTTTGTCGAAACTCACAACTCCATTTGAGATCATTCCCTCGCCGGTGATATACCCTCCTTTGTCTCCAGCAAATGCAACATATCCTCCTCTTATACTTCGCACATCGAAAAGAAGACGGTAGTCGCCCGTCATGTGCCTGGAAGCCCCACTATCAACAATCCAATGACTATTAATAGTTCCTCCTGGAGCCGCCTGCACATACAGTTAACTTATCAGTTTGAGAGGGGGACCCAAGCCTTTGTGGACTTGGGTCGTCCTTGATCATCAAGGAAAGTGATTTCAATCACTTGATGATTAGGAAAAAGAACCTTTGGTGCTCCCCCTGATTGAATTACCTGCTTTGGCTTCCAAGCTGTTTGTCCTTTACCAGTATTTGAATTTATTGTTTTAACATTTACTGGTTTTACAGTTTCAGATTTTGCTTGTACAGGTTTTTCTTCCTTGACCTCTTATTTTAGGGCCTTTTCAATTACCTTTTGATTCTTTTGCTTTAACTTCTTTTCCCTTTCTTTCAAGACACGTGGGTCTTGTTTCGGGGAAACTGATCGTTTTCGGTAATCGATTTCTTGGGGAGCACTCGTTGTTGACTTCAGCTTTTGCACGTGTGGGCAATATCTTACAATATGCCCAACTGTCCCACATTCAAAACATGTTCTCCGCTCTACAAACTTCGGAGAAACATGTTGATGACCAGACGGAGAACCAGACAATGAACTTTGTGATCTAGACGTGCTTGGGCCTAAATCACATCCGTTGGTGTGTTGGGTGTAATTATTCTGATCATTTCGTTTTAAAATTCTAAACTGTTGTATAAACTCAAGGTTAGATTTATCCTGAAATGTTTCAAGTTTGTCTGAACCCGTGGATCCAACAAAGTTCATTTTCGGTCCTCGCCTTTTAACAGGAGCTCTTTTGTTTTGCACCTTTTGTTGTTGAACCTTAGGTTGCTCAACCCTTGATTGTTGAATTTTAGGTTGTGCAGCCTTAGGTTGAGTAGCCTTAGACTGTTCAACTTTAGGTTGTTGAACCTTTGGTTGTTCAGTCTTAGGCTGCTGAACTTTAGGTGCTTGAACATTCTTGTTCTGAGCCTTCTTTCCCTGTACCTTACCCTTTCCGGAGTTGACTTGTTGTTTTCGCTCAATTGGTAGTTTTTGGTTTCCGTATTGTTTTCTAATTTGTTCACACGGAATTGGATCACATTGAGTGACGGTAACTTTGCCACTTTTGTTCCCCAAAAACTTATCAGTGCATCCTTCAAAAATTTGCTCAATTAAATCTTGATTTACATTTTTAAGTGGAAAATCTTTGTTAGAGTAGATTTTGCTATCTCCTTTGAGCGTGTACAACAAGTTATTCTCTTCACGGCTAGATACAAGGGACTCCATTGCTTTTGACGTTTCAGTCTTACTCGGTTTCACTGGTGGATCACACAGGATGTGATTCTCAATTGGAATATCTGTTGTAACCGAGTTAGACTGTTGTTTCACAATCTCTTCAGATTCATCATCCGAAGAATCAGCATCCTCAACAATGGGAGGACTCTGTTCCTTAACACACGATGAATCTGTCACATTCTCAGATTTTGATTGACCCGAGGATGATGTACCAGTTGTGAACCCGAGGCCTGCTGCAAAGTCATCTAGACCGAGTGGCACAGTAGGTTCAAAACGGGGCATATCCTCGTCATCAGGAAATTTGGAGTAATTGTGATTCATTGGGGGAGGACATGATTTGAATCCAATACATGGTTTATCCCCCTTTTTCTTTCTCTCTTGAACGTCAATGATGTGATCCAATACAAAGCGGGAATTGGAATAGCTTTCCAGTTTCTGCTTAATTGTTTCACATTCACATCGAGCTGTTGCCAACTCTACCATTTGCTTTTCAATTGTGTCAATAAGATTGTTGTTAGCATGTTGTTTTCGCAAAACAGCCTTTTGTAATTCTGAAACATCATGTTTTAATGACGTAATTGTTGCTTTAAATTCCTTTTCATTTCTGGTTAAAAACAAGTTAGCTTCAGTTGCTTTAGAAAGATCTACAATCAATTCTTGATTGTGTTTATATGTGATTTCAAACTGACTTTCCTTTTCAGCATATTTAACACTTAAGCTATCACAATTTTCACAACTAACTACAGTGGGTTCATCGACACATACCTGACTTGATGAACTGTCGACATTAGCCATAAAGGCTGAATGGAAAGAAAAAGATCCATCTTCAGAGAAGAACTGAGCAAGCTTCTCGGAAGTTCCAGCAGATTTCTGGCAAAGAATAGATCTCCTCTTGCATAATGCTTCAGCTTCAGCCAAAAGCTCATCAACTTCCAAATCTAAAGCATCACTTGATAAATCACCAGCATCAAGTGATTCCCCATCCATGCTCCCACTATAACCCGAACTATCTTCATCTTCTGAAGATTCACCAGCAGACACGGGTTCTACGACCTTTTCAATCACTTTAGCATAACATGCTGTTCCACCATTTCCTCCTTCTCCAAGCTGAAGGTTCCAATTGCAGATTTCATCAGCTTGAACAACCAATCCTCTGTGGGGATTAGTGTTTGTGGATCCAGATGCATTTCCTCCAACCGGCACTATTGATCTGTCATTGTTGTTCTGTTGCTGTTGTGGCTGTCCTTGATTCCTGAAGGGATTCTGATTTCCTTGCTTAGGAGGCTTCTGACACTCCCGCTTGAAGTGACCCTTTTCACCACAATTGAAGCAAGTGACAGCATTCTTATCAAAACCATACTTGGTGTTGTTGTTGCTATTCAAGTTGGTTCTCCCCGTCCTTTCCATAAACTCCTTTGCTCTTCGAATTGCACTAGCAAGAGCCCATTTGATATCCATCATTTCAAACTCTTCCCTATCCACTTGCTGATAATCTTCATTGGTTAGATTGATATTCCCAATCTGACCTGCAACCAATCCACAATAAGCACTAACCAAGGTGTTCAACATCTCCATATGCTCCTTGGCTACTTCGACACTGACTTTGGAAAAGCTGGAAGTGTCTAATCTGACTGTGTTCGGATTGGAAGTGGCTTGAAAGTTTGAAGAGCTTCCATAAAACCCTTGCTGTTGCGGTTGTTGCTGCTGAGCTCTGCTTGGGTCTAAGAAAGGCGGTGGTGTGAATTGAGGAGCAGGTTGCACATCCTGTTGTAGAGAAGAAGAATCTGGTCTTGAGAACATCGTGTATGCTGAAGGATCAAACTGATTTGTTGTGGAAGGCCCGGTGTTTGAGATGAAGGCTGTTTGAAGCTTCGCATGTTGAGAAACTGGTTTTTCTCCACTGATGCCTCCTGCAATCCCATAGTACATCTCTGGATTTTGAGGAGTTAGTGTTCTTTTTGCCTTAAGCTTTTCTTCTACATCCTTGTTCTCCAATTTCTGAATTAACTCATACACAGTGATTGTGTCTAGAACACCATTTTCTTTGAGAATTTCAAGATAACTGCTCCACTTTGCTGGTAAGCTATCAGCAAATCTCTTCACCATTTCTTGTGGAGTGGCAGTAACTCTAAAGGCAAACATCTCGCTCAACAAATGATGGAACCTTGTAGATAACTCTGCCAAGGTCTCATTCTCCATACACGTGAATCCTTCAAACTCTTTCTTCAACAATTCTTGCTTGATCTTTCTAGATTGAGCATTTCCTTCACATCGTAACGTGAGCATATCCCACAAGCTTTTAGTAGTCGTGCAGTATACAAACTGGTGGTAAATGTCTCTGTGAAGAGCTTGTGTGAGAATCATGAATGCTTTCTTTTCTAACTCAAATTTCTTCTTATCATCTTCAGACATAGTGCTGTAAGTTTGTGGATTAGATCCTGCAACTTCCAATTCATTTTCAAATGTAGTAAAGAAGCACATCCATAGATCTTGACCTTGCCCCTGAACATAAGTTCTCAGCCTTTCTTTCCACCATCCCCAATCATTGATGTGATTCAGCTTTGGCGGTTTTGTGCTTGTACCAGTTTCACTGTCGTTCTGCATCATAGCTTGAATGCTGCTGCTTTGATTTGTGACCAATGCCCATTGATTTGCAGTTATCATTGCAGCTTGAGGCGGGGCAATAGCCTGCATCCATGCATTTTTGTTGAAATCTGACTGAGATTGCGTAGCTGATGATTGCGTAGCTGATGATTGTGGAGTCAAAGTTGTTTGAGTCCACGCAGTTGGATCCCACTGACCGTTTGTTCCCATTTTATAAAGACAATTAATATATTAAGTGAAAAATATATTTAAAATTTGAAAAACAAGTTTTCCCTTTTAAAATTTAATTTTTCACAAACTCGGATAACAAACAGCCGAAGGATCTTTGATCGAAAGACCTGAAAAACACAAACTTGTTAAGTTTAAACAGATTAGGATCGAAAGATCAGAACTTGTTCGAAGGATCAACAGTGTTCGAAAGATCACTGTTGAGTTTCGAACAATGATTTCGAAAGACTCTCCAATCGAAGGATCCTTGTCTTTCGAATGAGACCTGTAGATCGACAGATATATCCTTCGAAAAGATTCCTTGGATCGAAAGATAAGTCACAGACTTCGAAGGATGTTCGAAAGATGATTATCTATCGAACCTCCTTTGATCGAAAGATGATCTTTCGACTTCGAAGGATATCCTTCGATCTCCACTGACACAGTTTGTGACAACTCGAGTTTCCGACATTCTTTATTCGCATTTATTGCACGATGATTTTGACTGTCTAGTTGTTTGACTCGTCTGATTTGTAACGATACACTTTGTGTGATAATAAAAGTATTATGTTTGCTTGGTTATGTGTTGATATTATAGCATGAGACTTAGTGTATTTGAAATAACATTAACTACTGAACATATGAAACAACTCGACGAAACAGGGTTGTGATTCGCCATGAACACACCCGACGAAACAAGGCTGTTTCGCCAAACTCATCTCGACGAAACAGACTGTTTCGCCGGCCCAGTTTCGCCAAAAGCCCAGTACGGCCCAGAACGTTATTTCGTGAATATTTACGTGAAACGGGTTTAGTTTCACAAGTTAGGCAATCAGGAAACCCTAGAACACTCCCCCTTTTGTGCGACGGCAACAACCATCGTTTACCATCATTCCTAGCTCTTGAATCCGTGTTTGTTCATCTCTAATCGGACGTGATTGATTTACTTTGAGCACATACTTAGCAAACCGAGCAAACCAAGGTGAGTTCACACTTGTACCAAGGCATGGGATTCCCCAGTTGGGTTGGGAATGGGATTGAATGATTACATGTACTTACATTACCACTAGACTACTTACCACGGTCCTCGGATTGGGAAGGATGCCTATGCCAAATTCTATACAAAGCCTACGTACTGTCCTCGGATTGGGAAGGACACCAGCACTAAACCTACGTAAAACTTACGTACTACCGTCCTCGGATTGGGAAGGTAGCCAGTGCTAAATCTACGTACTACCGTCCTCGGATTGGGAAGGACGCCAGCGCTAAACCTACGTACTTGCTACGTACTGTCCTCGGTTGGGAAGGGCACTTATGTAAAACCTACGTAAACTTATACGTACTACTATCCTCGGATTGGGAAGGATACTTATGGTTAGGAATAGTCTAGTGGGTATACAACATGGGAAGCCCCCACCAATAGAACGTACTATCGGCCCAGTAGAGCCACATGTTACTTACGAACTTACTATCACGCATTTACATTCTGTGAACTCGCTCAACTAGTTGTTGATCCTCTGTTACATGCCTTGCAGGACCTTAGGTACTTATGGAGCTTGC
Organism: Helianthus tuberosus; assembly: GCA_030545235.1. Lineage (NCBI taxonomy): Eukaryota > Viridiplantae > Streptophyta > Magnoliopsida > Asterales > Asteraceae > Helianthus > Helianthus tuberosus. Next base: position 42,412,745 of record CM060393.1, on the reverse strand, counting down.
ACGGGAGGCGCAGTCGTTGTGGACATGGATCATGGATGTTTGATTTGACGTTATGCCATTACATACTTTTACTTATGATTGGGTTTACTTTTGTGCTTCCGCTAAACATTGAATAATACTTATGTTTTGAACACCTTTCATATTGGTTTGGTTGAAATACATTACTATTTACTTTTGTTCGATATGATTGGTGGCTTGATCCTGGTCAGTCACGCTCCCCAAGCGGTGATACTCCGCAGGTGGATTTTGGGGGTGTGACAGATTGGTATCAGAGCCATTGGTTATAGAGAACGTGGTTTTAATATGGGGAAAATGTTTTTATTAAAACCAGACTATAACCAGAACAGTGCTCTCAACGATCCACAACGACGCTTCGCTCCACGTGCAAGACTCGACATCCTAGGTAATAAGGTTTATGTTTATTGCCTACATACTAGAATTACATAGAACTTTGCTCGTGGTATGCTTAGATTACATTGCTCACTATTTGTTATTGCATGAGGACACTTGTGTGCTTACTCTCTTCTGTCATCGCACTATTCGCGAACCTATCTCACTTACGTTAACTTTACTATGAAGATCATGTCTGGACGTATCAACATGACCCAGGACCAGTTGACGGCCCTCATTAACGAACGAGTTACTGCGGCAGTTGCAGCCGCACAAGCAGGAGGTATACCCTGCAGTTACAACTCACACTAGGATCCTTAGATCCTACATTCCTAAATCAACTCTCGTGTTTAAACTTGTCCTAATTCTTTTACACAACAGGTCAAGCACCTGTTTGCACTTTCAAGACTTTCATGGACTGTCGTCCATCCACTTTCAGCGGCACTGAAGGAGCCGTAGGTCTCCTGCACTGGTTTGAAAAGATAGAGTCTGTGTTTGAGATGTGTGAATGCCCTGAGGCACGCAGGGTGAAGTATGCTACTGGTACCCTCGAGGGTTTAGCCCTCACCTGGTGGAAAGCACAGGTCCAAATACTGGGGTTGGTTGCTGCTAACGCCACCCCATGGAACAATTTCAAAGAGATGATCAAGGAGGAATACTGCAGTCGAGATGATATTCATAAGCTGGAAGTCGAGTTTTTCAACCTCAAGATGACGGGGTCTGAGATCGAAGCGTATACCAAGAGATCGAATGAGCTTGCATTACTGTGTCCTACTCTGGTGGACAAGCGTATTGAACTTTATCTTAAGGGTCTGGTGCCAGAGATCCAGAGTCATGTGACTTCGGCAAATCATGCCACTTACCAACAGGTTGTTCAGTTGGCTCACCGTCTCACTGATCAAGCGGTGGAGCAGAACCGGTTACCCAAACGCCTCAACGCTACCCCTACAGCTACTACTTCGGTTACTCCTGCCACTCCCAGTGACAGCAAGCGAAAATGGGAGGGGGATTCCAGCAAGGGATCAGCTTCAGTTCAGCCCCAAGTTCAGCAACGAAAGACTGACAACTACCAGAGCCCTAGTCAGCACTCTTCGGGCAGTCACAAGCAGGGTGGTTATCGAGGGAACCTCCCAAAGTGCAACATCTGCAACAAGCACCACAATGGCCAGTGTAACAGGGGTCGTTGTCAAAGGTGTTTCAGGACGGGCCATGAGGCCAAGGATTGTAGGAGCCCCCAGCCTGTAAACCAGAATCAGCCGCAGCAACAAGCACGGCAGAATCAGCAACAGGGCAACAAAGGATGTTTTCAGTGTGGCGCCGAAGGTCACTTCAAAAGACACTGCCCTCAGCTAAACCGAAACCAGAACAACAACAACAACCAGGGCAATGGGAACAACAACAACGATGGGGACAATAACAACAATGGTGCTAGAGGCCGTATGTTTGTGATCGGTCAGGGTGATGCCAGGAATGATCCCAACGTGGTTATGGGTAAGTTTCTTCTTGACGACTTTTATGTTACTGTACTATTTGATTCTGGTGCGGATACTAGTTACATGTCCTTAAAAGCTAGTGAAATGTTGAAACGTGCCCCAACTCTCCTAAACACCAAACATGTCGTAGAGTTAGCTAACGGTAAAAGTTTAGAAGCCACACACATAGTTAAAGGGTGTAATCTTATCCTCGCTGGTCAGACTTTCTCCATCGATCTCATTCCTATAACCTTGGGTAGCTTTGACGTCGTCATTGGTATGGATTGGTTATCTCAACAACAAGCGGAGATTTTATGCAAAGAAAAGGTTATTCGTATTCCTCGTTCGGGCATGGAACCTCTCGAAGTCCAAGGGGACAAGAGTGGTGTCGTGAGTGGCATCATCTCCTTTTTGAAGTCTCAGAAGTGTTTGCGCAAGGGGCACACTGCTATATTGGCACTCGTTACAGATACCTCGAAGAAAGAGAGAAAGATTGAAGATATTCCGGTAGTACGTGACTTTCCTCAAGTGTTCCCTGAAGAATTACCTGGGTTACCGCCTCATCGTCAAGTCGAATTCCAGATCGAGCTCGCTCCAGGAGCAGCACCCATAGCTCGAGCACCTTATCGTCTAGCTCCAACTGAATTAGAAGAACTGTCAAAGCAGCTACAAGAACTCTTGGAAAAGGGTTTTATACGTCCTAGCTCTTCGCCCTGGGGAGCCCCAGTGTTATTCGTAAAGAAGAAAGACGGTACGTTCAGGATGTGTATAGACTACCGTGAACTCAACAAGGTGACGATCAAGAATCGTTATCCTCTTCCGCGCATAGATGATTTATTCGACCAGCTGCAAGGGTCGAGCTACTACTCCAAGATAGACTTAAGGTCAGGGTACCATCAGCTGAGAGTCCGGGATGAGGATGTCTCTAAAACAGCATTTAGAACTCGCTACGGCCACTACGAGTTTATGGTCATGCCATTCGGGCTAACGAACGCGCCTGCCGTATTTATGGATCTTATGAACAGGGTGTGCAAACCCTATCTCGACAAATTCGTCATTGTTTTCATCGACGACATCCTGATTTATTCGAAGAGTCAGGTGGAGCACGAGCATCATTTACGACCTATACTGGAACTTCTGCGAACGGAACAGTTATACGCTAAGTTTTCCAAATGTGACTTCTGGCTTCGTGAAGTCCACTTCTTAGGCCACGTGGTAAACAAGGATGGGATTCATGTAGATCCATCCAAGGTGGATTCGATCAAGAACTGGCCTGCACCACGCACACCAACAGAAATACGCCAATTATTGGGTTTGGCGGGTTATTACAGAAGGTTCATCAAAGACTTCTCAAAGATTGCTCAGCCACTTACGCTACTGACGCAGAAGGGTGTTGTCTACCGTTGGGGTAATGCACAGGAAACAGCGTTTCAGCACTTAAAGGATAGACTTTGTAGCGCGCCTATCCTCTCGCTGCCTGAAGGCACGGACGATTTTGTAGTCTACTGCGACGCATCTATCCAAGGTCTTGGATGTGTATTGATGCAAAGGGATAAAGTTATTGCTTATGCTTCGCGCCAACTTAAGATTCACGAACGGAATTACATGACACACGACCTAGAGCTGGGAGCGGTTGTTTTTGCACTTAAGATATGGCGACACTATTTGTACGGTACCAAATGTGCTATCTACACTGACCACATAAGCCTCGAACATATATTCAAACAGAAGGAACTGAATATGCGACAACGACGATGGGTTGAACTGTTAAATGACTACGAATGCTCAATCAGGTACCACCCAGGCAAAGCCAATGTTGTGGCTGACGCCCTCAGTCGGAAGGACACCGCGCCTAAGCGCGTACGAGCCTTACAACTCACTATACAGTCTAGTCTTCCTTCCCAGATACGAAATGCTCAGGTGGAAGCATTGAAACCAGAAAATGTCAGGGCTGAAGCCCTACGCGGCTCAAGACAACGTTTAGAACAGAAGGAAGATGGTGCTTACTACGTCACAGGACGCATTTGGGTCCCACTGTACGGCAACTTACGCGAGCTGGTAATGGATGAAGCTCACAAGTCTCGCTACTCGGTACACCCTGGTTCGGATAAAATGTACCACGATATTAAGACTACATACTGGTGGCCTAGCATGAAGGCCCACATAGCCACATACGTTAGCAAATGCTTGACTTGTGCGAGAGTCAAGGCAGAATATCAGAAACCGTCAGGACCACTCCAACAACCTGAGATACCACAATGGAAATGGGAGCAAATTTCCATGGATTTTGTTACTGGCTTACCTAGATCCCAGCGCGGAAATGACACTATTTGGGTGATCGTGGATCGACTCACTAAGTCTGCTCACTTCCTGGCAATCAAAGAAACGGATAAGTTCTCCACACTAGCAGACGTATATCTTAGGGAAGTTGTTTCGAGGCACGGTGTGCCCACCTCTATTATCTCTGATCGCGACGCTCGTTTTACTTCAGAACTGTGGCAAGCAATGCATAAATCTTTTGGCTCTCGTTTAGACATGAGCACGGCGTATCATCCTGAGACGGATGGACAGTCTGAGCGCACGATTCAAACTCTAGAAGACATGCTTCGGGCGTGCGTAATAGACTTTGGCAACGGTTGGGAAAAGCATCTGCCACTTGTGGAATTTTCATACAACAACAGCTACCACACCAGCATTAAAGCTGCTCCATTTGAGGCATTGTACGGGCGTAAATGCCGGTCACCTCTCTGTTGGGCAGAGGTGGGAGAAAGTCAAATCACAGGTCCAGAAATGGTAGTTGATACTACTGAAAAGATTGCACAAATACGACAACGCATGGCGGCAGCTCGTGACCGTCAGAAAGTATACGCTGATAAAGACAGGAAACTACTCGAATTCCGGGTTGGGGATCGAGCGCTACTTAAAGTTTCACCCTAGAAGGGTGTGGTTCGTTTTGGCAAACGTGGCAAACTTAATCCACGATACGTCGGACCTTTCGAAGTTATTGAGAAAATAGGCAAAGTGGCCTACAGATTGAACTTACCACCTGAACTCAGTGCAGTTCACAACGTCTTTCACGTGTCGAATCTGAAGAAGTGTACGTCAGATGAGACCCACATAGTTCCCTTAAAGGAACTCACTATCGACGAGCGGTTGCACTTCGTCGAGGAACCTGTTGAAATCACGGACCGGGATGTTAAGGTCCTCAAGAACACGAGAATCCCTCTTGTACGAGTTCGTTGGAACTCCCGTCGTGGCCCAGAGTATACCTGGGAACGAGAAGATCAAATGGAACTCAAATATCCCCAGTTATTCGGAACCAATGCAACTACTACTGAGGTTGAAGCTACTACTGCAGAATTTCGGGACGAAATTCCAAACCAACGGGGGGATGATGTGACACCCCAGGAAAACCAGTAAACGATACAACTTACCTAGCTTCCTCAGTAACCGCATGCTAAATTTCGGGACGAAATTTCTTTCAAGTTGGGGATAATCTGACAACTCGAGTTTCCGACATTCTTTATTCGCATTTATTGCACGATGATTTTGACTGTCTAGTTGTTTGACTCGTCTGATTTGTAACGATACACTTTGTGTGATAATAAAAGTATTATGTTTGCTTGGTTATGTGTTGATATTATAGCATGAGACTTAGTGTATTTGAAATAACATTAACTACTGAACATATGAAACAACTCGACGAAACAGGGTTGTGATTCGCCATGAACACACCCGACGAAACAAGGCTGTTTCGCCAAACTCATCTCGACGAAACAGACTGTTTCGCCGGCCCAGTTTCGCCAAAAGCCCAGTACGGCCCAGAACGTTATTTCGTGAATATTTACGTGAAACGGGTTTAGTTTCACAAGTTAGGCAATCAGGAAACCCTAGAACACTCCCCCTTTTGTGCGACGGCAACAACCATCGTTTACCATCATTCCTACCTCTTGAATCCGTGTTTGTTCATCTCTAATCGGACGTGATTGATTTACTTTGAGCACATACTTAGCATACCGAGCAAACCAAGGTGAGTTCACACTTGTACCAAGGCATGGGATTCCCCAGTTGGGTTGGGAATGGGATTGAATGATTACCTGTACTTACATTACCACTAGACTACTTACCACGGTACTCGGATTGGGAAGGATGCCTGTGCCAAATTCTATACAAAGCCTACGTACTGTCCTCGGATTGGGAAGGACACCAGCACTAAACCTACGTAAAACTTACGTACTACCGTCCTCGGATTGGGAAGGACGCCAGTGCTAAATCTACGTACTACCGTCCTCGGATTGGGAAGGACGCCAGCGCTAAACCTACGTACTTGCTACGTACTGTCCTCGGTTGGGAAGGGCACTTACGTAAAACCTATGTAAACTTATACGTACTACTATCCTCGGATTGGGAAGGATACTTATGGTTAGGAATAGTCTAGTGGGTATACAACATGGGAAGCCCCCACCAATAGAACGTACTATCGGCCCAGTAGAGCCACATGTTACTTACGAACTTACTATCACGCATTTACATTCTGTGAACTCGCTCAACTAGTTGTTGATCCTCTGTTACATGCCTTGCAGGACCTTAGGTACTTATGGAGCTTGCACGGGAGGCGCAGTCGTTGTGGACATGGATCATGGATGTTTGATTTGACGTTATGCCATTACATACTTTTACTTATGATTGGGTTTACTTTTGTGCTTCCGCTAAACATTGAATAATACTTATGTTTTGAACACCTTTCATATTGGTTTGGTTGAAATACATTACTATTTACTTTTGTTCGATATGATTGGTGGCTTGATCCTGGTCAGTCACGCTCCCCAAGCGGTGATACTCCGCAGGTGGATTTTGGGGGTGTGACACAGTTGACAAAAGTTGACAGGTTGGTGAAAAGGTGATTGGTTGGTAAAAACTTTCGGCAGAAGGTATGTTCAGACCATACTTTCTGCCAACCCAGATTTGACTAATAAAATATTGCCTAAAAAGAAGGTTCTTATCCAGAAACCGGTCACCGGAGTAAGCCGGAATTTGGCCGGAAATTACCAAACTTCTTAAAAACAAGTTTTTAAGTTACCCAACCCGTTCTTTAACACACCCGGTTAGTTTAGAACACGTTTTTACGTCAAGAACTGTGAGAAAAACACTAAAAACAGATGTTAACCCGTGTGAGTTTTTGTCCAAACACTCCAAAGTCTTGTATAAACTCGGTTTTTAACAAGGAAAAGAGCCACGGCTCTGATACCACTTATAGGTCCCTCGGAGGTTGAGGTTAAACCTTATCCTTGTTATGTTTAAACACACTAGCAAGTGCGGAATCCAAGCTAGAATGCAAACCGGTAGTTTATAATGAGAACACAAGCTACAAAGAGAAAGGTAGACACACAAGATATCAAAGTTTTCTCTTGTATTTCAGTGGACACGGTTACAGCCCTTGACCAAACTGAAAATACGCTCTCTACAAGACTAGGTTCACTCACACAAATGAAGTGAACACATTACATCAGTATATATAACCTTCACAGCTCGTCTGGTCGAAGGATCAATTAGACTGATCGAAAGATCATCTATCGAGATACAACCTATCGAAGGATCCACATATACCTCGAAGGATTGACATCCTTCGAGGTCCATCTATATCCATCGAAGGTTATCTTTCGAGCTCATCGAAGGATATAAACAATCCTTCGATGACTCATCCTTCGACCCACACAACTTACAAACCTTTTTCTAACTGTTTGACCAAGTCAAACCAGGAGGATGGTTGACTGGTCAAACTTACATTAAGCACACACATAAACACATCTAAGACGTAACACGACTACAAAAGACATCGTTTTATATCATTACAAAATACAGACAAAGTACAGACACAAGTGCACCAACACTTTCATGAACTTTAAGCTGGCGTGAGGCGTAGGCTATAACTTTATCCCGCTGCATCAATACACAACCAAGACCCTAATGGATGTGTCGTAGTAAACCACAAAGTCGTCTGTGCCCTCTGGCAATGAAAGGATAGGTGCGCTGCAAAGTCTATCCTTTAAATGCTGAAATGCTAATTCCTGTGCGTTTCCCCATCGATAAACAACGCCTTTCTGCGTTAGGGAGGTGAGAGGCTGTGCAATCTTGGAGAAGTCTTTGATGAACCTTCTGTAGTAGCCTACCAAACCCAAGAATTGGCGAATTTCTGTTGGTGTGCGAGGTGCAGGCCAGTTCTTGATCGAATCTACCTTGGATGGATCAACATGAATCCCATCCTTGTTTACCACGTGGCCTAGAAAATGGACTTCACGAAACCAGAAGTCGCATTTTGAAAACTTGGCGTACAGCTGTTCCGATCGAAGGAGTTCCAAAATGAGTCGTAAATGATGCTCGTGTTCCTCCTGACTCTTGGAGTAAATCAAAATGTCGTCGATGAAAACAATAACGAACTTGTCAAGATAAGGTTTGCACACTCTGTTCATAAGGTCCATGAAGACTGCCGGTGCATTTGTTAATACGAATGGCATGAGCAGAAACTCGTAATGGCCGTAGCGTGTTCTGAATGCTGTTTTGGAGACGTCCTCGTCCCGGACTCTCAGTTGACGGTGGCCTGACCTCAGATCAATCTTTGAATAGTAGCTATACCCTTGCAGCTGGTCGAACAAGTCATCAATGCGTGGAAGAGGATAGCGATTCTTCACGGTCACCTTGTTCAGTTAGCGGTAATCTATGCACATGCAGAAGGTACCGTCCTTCTTCTTTACAAATAACACTGGAGCTCCCCAGGGCGAAAAGCTAGGACGAATAAAACCCTTTTCCAAGAGTACCTGTAATTGTTTGGACAGTTCTTCCAGTTCGGTTGGAGCTAAACGATAAGGTGCTCGAGCTATGGGTGCTGCTCCAGGAGCTAGCTCGATCTGGAATTCGACCTGGCGATGAGGCTGTAGCCCAGGTAAATCTTCAGGGAACACTTGAGAAAAATCACGTACTACTGGGATATCCTCTATCTTCTTCTCTTCCGATGATGCGTCAATAACGAGTGCTAAGATAGCAGTGTGGCCCTTTCGCAAACACTTCTGGGCCTTAAGAAAGGAGATGATGCTCACAACAGCACCACCCTTGTCACCATGAATTACTTAAGGTTCTTCGCCAGCACGAGGAATGTGGACGATCTTTTTTTTTTGCAAAGAATCTCTGCTCGATGTTGAGGTAGCCAATCCATACTAATAACGATGTCGAAGCCATCACAACGTTGGGGTCATTCCTAGCATCACCCTGACCAATCACGAACACTCGACCCCTGGCATCATTGCCGTCGTTATTACCCCCGTTGTTATTCCCGTTGCCCTGATTATTGTTGTTGTTGGTTCTGATTCGCAGGTCGCGAGCTCCTGCAATTCCTTAGCTTCATGACCCATCTTGACACACCTCTGGCAACGACCCCTGTTGCACTGACCACTGTGGTGCCTGTTGCATCTGTTGCACTTCGGGAGGTTTCCTCGATATCCACCCTGCCCTTGAATACCAGAAGATTGTTGACCAGGGCTCTGGTAGTCATCAATCTTTCGCTGTTGTGCCTGGGACTGAACTGAAGTCGAACCCTTGCTGGAGGTTCCATCCCACTTTCGTTTATTGTCACTGGGTGTAGCAGTAGTAGTAGTAGCAGTAGCACTTACACGCTTAGGCAGTCTGTTATGTTCCACTGCCTGGTCCGTGGGACGATGAGCAAGACGAGTAACATCCTGAATGGTAGCAAGGTTGGCAGAAGTCACATGACTTTGAATATCTGGTACTAAGCCTTTGAGGTACAGCTCAATGCATTTGATGGGAGGATCCACCATAATTGGACATATCACTGCCAGTTCCTTGGATCGTTTAGCGTACGCTTCTATCTCTGACCCCGTCATCTTCAGGTTAAAGAACTCCACTTCCAACTAGTGGATGTCATCACGACTACAGTATTCACGTTTGATTCAGTTCCTTAGTAGCACTTCATGGGGTGGCATTAGCAGCCGCCAGCCCCAGTATCTGAACTTGCGCGTTCCACTAAGTTAGCGCAGTGCCTTCGAGAGTACCAGTGGCATATTGCTCCCTACGAGCCTTGGGGCATTCACACATTTCAAAGATCGATTTCGAGCTTCTCGAACCAGTGGAGGAGTCCAACAGCTCCTTCAGTGCCGCTGAAAGTAGTAGATCGGCAATCCATGAACGTCTTAAATGTGCATACCGGCGGCTGAGCGTTCTGACCTTGTTGCGCGAGGAAGAATATACGGGGTTAAGCGCGAGAGTTGGGTCATGAGAGTAGGATCTAACATCCTAGGATAGGTTCGGAACAGCAGGTTATACCTCATGCCTGAGCGGCTGCGAGTGTTGCCGTAACTAGTTCGTTGATAAGAGCCGTCAGCTGGGCTTGAGTTAGGTTCACACGTACACTCATGATTCTCCGCATCGAAGGAAATATGAGTGAGAAAGGTTCGCGAAAGTGCGATGACAGAAGAGAGTAAGCACACAAGTGTTTTCAATTAACAGTTGCTACGTTTGTCTAAGCATACCATGATTAAAGTTCTATGGAATCTAGCAAGTAGGCAATGTAAACATGAACAGTATTACCTATAGGGTTGAGTCTTGCACGTGGAGCGAAGCGTCGTTGTGGATCGTAGAGCACTGTACAGGTTATAGTCTTGTTTTAACAAAATCATTTTCCTTTATTAAAACCAAGTTCTCTATAACCAATGGCTCTGATACCAATCTGTCACACCCCCAAAATCCACACGCGGAGTATCACCGCTTGGAGGCGTGACTGACCAGGATCAAGCCACCAATCATATTGAACATTCATGTAAGTAAACATAATTCAACCAACCAATATGAAAGGTGTTCAAAAAACCAAAGCATAGTTAAGTGTTTAGCGGAAGCATAATGTGTAAAACCCATAGCAAGTATTAGATATGAAATAAAGTAATGTTTAAAGCATGGCACACATCGCCATGTCCCACAACGACCGTTCCTCCCTGTGCAAGCTCCATGGGTACCTAATGACCTGCAAGGCATGTAGCAACGAATCAACAACAAAGTTGAGCGAGTTCACAGTTGGTTGTTTGGTTAAAGTATTCATTTCGTAAATCGTATGTTCGTTTTGTAAACCATGTATCGTATTAATCCGTATCGCGGCCAGTCCAGGCATATGTGCGATGATTAGTGGGGGCTTCCCATGTATTACAAGACCACGCGTATCGACTGCTACGAAAATGTAAGAGGTGCCCTAAGTCAATGTCTATCAGCATTGACCCTTTGCCCATAGTCCATTAGTACACGCCCGTCCGACTGGCACGGTGTGAGGTTTGTTAAACCTAATAGCGCTATTAACTAATGACCCGCTCGCCCTAGGCCTCGGCGATTAAGTCGATAATTGAGGGACTTCCTTTGATAGAGGTGATGGTCTTAAGATCGTGTACGTAGGCTTTACGTATGTGCCCTTCAATCCGAGGACAATAGTAAGTATAACTGTACGTAGGTTTTACGTACGTGCCCTTCAACCGAGGACAGTAATAATTTGTTTAATAGTAATAGTTGTATGAGTAGTTATTCAATCCCATTCCCAACCCCTGGGAATCCCATGCCTTGGCTAGTGTGAACTCACCTTGATTTGCTCAGCAGATACACAGAAAGGTTACTTGAGCTATATGTGGTCAACCACGTCCTAACATGGTTACCATACAAGTCAGGTCTAGGTTCAAGTAATGGACGTATGATACATATAAGCTAACAGGTTACAAACACGTATTGATCATGGCAAACACATAATTCATACAACACTCAATTAACGAAATCCTCAAACATGATCAGTGGCCTAAAATCCTTAGATCTATTCATAAAATCATCATCCCTATAATTAATCCTGGCCAAAAGTTTATCATAATAACTGTGTATGAGTTAAAATTGTAATTCCATTCCTTTTCACATGGTCGGCCCACTTTTGTGCATATGTTATCATAAATAATGACTTTGTAATTCCCCATACATGCAGACATATCAAAACATCATGACATATTTATAAATAATGTTCTGACCATATTTACTAGAAAGTCAAGGCCATTTGAGGGAACATGTGCGGTTATCACATATTATATTTAATTCGACCATCATTTAAACATTCTATTAAATTTTATCATATAAATCATTATATATTCTGCATGTTCAGCCAATTATGGGGCTCGGCCCAATAATAAAATTCCACATCTTCGAACTAACTTAAATTTTATCACCAAACACATGACCGGATCACACTTTTCAACTCTTTCACGTGATGATGCATGAAATCAAGTATTGAATGCCATAGAATGATTGGGCCTTTTAAAAGTATGAATACATGCACTGATGCACACATAATTAATGAAATTGACTTTTTAACAATCTATGCATACTGACATTCACATGATTACTAGAAAACCATTGGACCTAGCATTACATACAAATCGATTCAATCATATGCTCACAATCATCACCCACTAACAGTTAATACATGAAATCATATTACCAAATCGTTGTGCCATCAAGGTCGCATAAAATCATTAGATCATTCATAGGAAAGCATGCCATAATTATACAACATCATTATTCAATTAACATATACATACAGACACGTGATCAAATCATGCATTACTCGAATGACAGTGCAACTAACCGAGATGTAAGGTCACTAGATTGATCGAAAGGAAAAAACTTGAAAGCTTGCAGTTGCCGTCGCACAGGGAAAAGACTCTAGGGTTTTGCCGATTAAAAGTTTTAAGGGTTTGAAGGAAATAAATAATAAATCGCTACTGGGCCAAAGGCCCAATCTTGTTTTCATTGAACCCATGTTGGACGAAAACACTTTGTGTTTTCAGCCATGGAGTGTTTTCGTAGGGAGTTTGTTTGGCAAGGTTCCATGGTTTATAATTATGCAATTCAAACCATATTAATATAAGGTATGTATAACACACACACATATAATATACACATTCACAAGTCACACTTATATTGCCCAACAAATAAATGTTAAAACACACTTTGCAATTAAGTACTAAGTTGAGTCGAATAGAGACCTTGAAAACTCGGGTTATCACAAACAAAGCCAAAGAAGAAAAAGGATACTGGTAAGAAACAGGGTGTCTGTTATAATAAGTGTCCGCCTCCGATTTGGGAAGGGTACTCGTCTAGAAAACCTAACGAGGAAGAACTAAAACAGGCAGTCAATATAAACTTGGAGTCCGAGATAACCGATGTTTTACCAGACAATATTGACGTCACGTTCACAACGTCCGACACAGATCATGAGTCAGAACTGATAAAACAAGTGGTCGATTAGGTGTTGGATAAGGATGAGGAGTCAGAGTCAAAGTCCGAGTCCGAAAGTTCGTGTCAGTCAGAAGTTCGAGTTCGTCGGAAAAGAGTTCAAAATCATCGGGAAAACGGGTTTACAGTAAAGAATTTTTGTTGTCAAAATCTAATTTGAATGATGAAACATTTGAAGTTGTGTATACTTTGAATGATTCTGACAAATTATATTTTGATAAAGAATTTCCAATAAGAGGTGTTAAAACTGAATTGATAAAAAAGGTTTTTAAACTAACAGAAATTAATATTTCTGAAATAAAAGATGAAAATCTTAATGTAAAACCTAAACCTTACACCTCAAGAGTACAACAACGTTTGAACAAGAAAAAAGGGTTACAATTTTGGTTCTGGTTTTCAAAAGAAATCAAACCACAATCGTAACTACAAAAAGAAAGGACTTGGTTTTATTCCACCAGAAAACTATAAAAATGAAAAATCTTCTAAAATAAATACAAAATTTGTTTCAGGTACAAGCTCGGAAGAGGAAGCAAAAAGCCCATTCTGGAAACAATCTAACCAAGAATTTCTTGCCGAGAAGAGAAAGAATGGAGCTTATGTGAAGAAGACAAGAACCTGTTTCCGATGCAATGAAGCTGGTCACATTGCATGGAATTGTCCGAAAGCGACAAACACAAAACAGGAAGTTTCTAGAAAACTGAAAGAAGTTATTGTTGATAAAACCGAACCACCAACTGAAAAATTTAAAGTTTTCAAAAATTCAACATTTAAAGTTGGTGAATGTTCGAAAAGATTTTACAAGAAAAGGGGAAATCTTGACAACCAAACTTGGGTTGTTATGAAATCAGAGGTAAAATCTGGCGATGAATCTGATTCCACAAAATCAGAGGAGCCACAGTTTGATGAGAGTGATGAAAACTCAGTTCCTTCAATGGATGATGAGAACTTTCCACCATTGAGGACTGAAAATTTTAAAAAGAAAACTGGAAAGTCTGAAATCTCAAATCAGGGATATTCTGAGAAGGATAAATTTGATGTTGAGAAAGTGTTTAATAGGAAAGTTAAGAAGATTTTTGGAAAAATGGTTGAAGGGAAAGTAAAAGGGGTAAAGGAGTTTTATGCTAAAAAGAAAGCAACTTACACTCCAACTGCTTCTGAACTGAAAACACCCAAGGCTGGTCAGGCTTGGGTGGACATTTTCTTTGCTTGAAAAACCTGACTTGCCGGAGATCCCAAGTTTGTAATCGTGGATCAGGAATCGGCATCTTTCTTAGTAATTGATAATGTGATTGATTCTTATAATAGTTAAATTTTACAGGATAAGTGTGAATTGCCGGAGCTTCCAGGTTAGTAAGTGTGAAGCAGGAATCGGCATCTTGATTGGTAACATGTATTTGTGTAGACGTTTATTCCTACATGTGGTTATATGTTTTGGATATACTTACAAGTGGTAAGAGGTTGATTCTGACAAAGTGATTACTCAAGGTCATTAGGTTGAACTTGATGTAATCCTGATACAAGAGATTGAATGGACAATATGATGAACCAAACCCCTAATTTTACAAGTGGTAAAATCAACAAAACTTATTTTCCGGAAAAATCATTTTGGTTAAAACAAACTTAAGTGTTTTGAAATCATTATGAGAAAATAGTTTGTTGTAAGGGGGAGTTCTGATTGTTTATGCCAAGTGGATGGCGAATTGAGGTGATTTGATATCGGTTGTCAGTTTTACTTGTACAGTTTGTTTTCAAATTTTCTAAAATGTGTTTGCATTTTAGGGGGAGTAGAAATTTCAGAAAATCCAAAAACATTTGAAAATTTGAAAAAGTCAAAAACATGATAAAATGAAAAATGAGTTTTGTTGTATAGAAGAGGAAATGATAGTACATCAATAGACTGTCACAACATGCTAAAGAAATGTAATGATTAAATAGTGTTAAATGGTCTCACTGATGATATGCCGATAGGTTTTCATACATTTAGTAAACTTTTTCGGGATATAAACATAAATTCAAACTTGCTTATTTTGTGGGGAACACTACTTGGATATATAGGTAACCCCTGAAATCTCGTTTGAAAGGTCCCTCTTTCTGAGATACTAGGTCTTTATGCTCAGTGATATCTGGGGTATTATCCCGGGACTTCTGATTTTGCGGAAGCAATGGCCTAGTCCCCGGACAATACTTTCTGCCTGCTTGAAAAATAGCGCCGCCCTCAGCAAATTGATGAAACAATAAAATTGATTGTCATTGCTGTTGTAACAAAAGATCCTCTAAAGGGGACCCACCAAAAGTCGAAGCCGTCATCTCTCTGCGTATCGAAAGATCGACCTGAGCTCTCACGGCCCTCGCAATTTAACCCCTTACAGATATCATCTGTGGTATACTCACATGTAAGACTGAATATTGGGATCTGGATACGGGAGTATATTCAAGAGGTGGGACACATGAATGAGTTTAAGTCTTTAAAACACCTAACTCATATCCTGAATCAGTTGAAATTTGTGTGAGAATTTAAGTGGATCAGTATATCGGCAATCTAAGTGAATTGTTTAATTCTTAATGTGTAACTAAGCTCAACGGTACTCGTGATTTGTCATAAACTGATATGATCCTTTTACACGAACTCACAAAAAATATTGTCTGTAAATATTTCTTTACTGCATTTCTTAATATCTCTAAATCCAAAAAGATTTTCAGTGTGTTTTAGCAAAAAATTTTTGAAAAATTCAAAAAGATTTTCGACAACTGATGTTGGAGAGCTGATTTTCAAAATTTCAAGTGCTAGACATGATGAACAAATGGTTTGGGAGAATGTGTTTTGAAAAGAAAAATGATTAATTTTTGCAAATGGTTCATCAGAATTTATCATTGATAAATCATTCTGATTTAATTTGAGAGAGAATCTAAATTGATAAATTTGTCAAATGTTAAATTTGTGAAATTTACTTCTGGGTTAAGAATGTGCAGGTGTAGCCAGGTTTCGATCTTGAACCTGAAGATAGGGTGCCAGGTTCCGATACCTGAGGACTATGTGATTTCAACAAGCCAGACTGCGATCCCAGCATATCGAAAGGGAGAGTCTGAAGACATTTGAGTAGAGATCGCTTGTGGGGAGTCTGCTGATGATGAAAAGAGAAGAGAGAAGAGTTGAGGATACTTACAACGTCAGACACTTCAAAGAGTTTGAGAGGACTGATAAAGACTGAAGATGCAAAGACTCGACACTTAAGACTCGTCAACATCTGAGGGGGAGTCTGTTGGTGCACACATCTGTCGTCTTCGTCTTATATCGAGTCTCGGGTTCGTTGCGGATTTGAACAAGTGCGACATCATAAATGACATCACATAGGTGACATCATTGATGACATCACAACTTGGAATGCATGAAAAGTTTGAAGGCTGCACGTTTGAAGAAGTTAGTGTCCGTTTGAATGTAGTGTACGTTTGAAAAGGCATGACTGTTTGAAGTGTCATGACCGTTTGAAGAGTGATGTGTCACCTTCAAACGGTCAGGGTCAGTTTCCTATAAATAGGCTTCAAACTTTCATCATTTGTAAGTTTCCGGCTAGAGCAACGAAGTGCTGCCGAAGTGTTGTCAGGTTGTAAAACAGTGTGAAATCAATATTACAACAGTTTTAAGCGTGATTCTAGCTGAATTGAACTCTACACGTCTGTTTCCGCCTTTTGTTTAGAGATAAACTCTTCTGATCGACTCATTCGGGTCTGAAAACGATCCTACAACAACACACACGAATCTCGAATCACTGCCGCAAAACAGGGTAATAACTCGATCGCTATTACGATTCATTGTCCGATCGATCAATATATCCAATGGATGTTTAAGTGCTGCCCACATTAGGGTTATCCTTTGTCATTCGTTGTGATTCCGACAGGATGTTTGAGTACTACCTGAACTCGGGGAAATATTCTGTTATTCGTTGTGAATCCGATGGATGTTTAAGTGATTGCACTTTGTCATTCGTTGTGAGGGTTTGATCTCGTGAGTTTTCGTAAATGCTGTATTGATTACTAACCCAGTTTTGTGTGCATTGTTATTTAAATTAGGTTAACAAGGCTAATCCGTAGACTAGACTCTATCCGTGTTAAATCTGCAACGTGAGTCATTTTCTTTTTATAAAGTTTATTTACAAAAGCATGTTTATTTTCAAGGTTATAATTACAGTGATTAAGTTTATGTAATCACCAAGTTACAACCGGTATGTGGGGTTTTGTATACATTACTTGATAATCGTCACCATTGGACAATGAGTTAGCCAAGGGGTGATATGACCATAGTCACAGACACCATTGGACAACGAGATAGCCAATGTGTGTTCGAGTGACAAATACTGTGGGTAGTTGGTTTGATATCTGAAACATTGTAATCTCTTAATACTGTAAATTATAACAAACAGATCTGTTTTATTAAATAGAATGATTCACTCAGTATTTCCCGCTGACAAAACCTTTTTCAAACATGTTTCAGGTAATCTGTTGTGATTCAGGAAAGGTGCTGTGGAGCCCTGCAAGCTTAAGAAAGTGGCTCATTATAAAATAAAGAAATATGTTTTGTAAAATAAAGATTTCTCCGTGAAATCATAGTATTGTAAATTACCGGGGTTTTATCCCGAGTTGTGAAATAAAATAATCGGGAAAATTTTAGCTGTAAAAAGATCCTGATGATAAACTTCCGCTGTTAAACTCAATTAAATAAATACCACGGGATTTCTGTCCCGCGGCTCCTGAAACGGGTCAAACCGGGTCGGGGGCCGTGAGAGAAAAAGGTGGTATCAGAGCCACTGAGTTAAGCTAATTAAGTATTTAGAAATACTTAATTTTTTTTCCTGATTACTATTATGTGATTATGTGTTTTATTAACTGACTATTTGTTAGTTACAGTATGGGTAAGCAAAAGCTTTCAAACATCTATCTTAAATTAGATAGGTCATCAAATGAAAAAGGAAGTTCATCCCAAACTCCTGAAGAAGGAATATTCGTTCGAAAAGCCCAATACGAGGAACCACTTTCTCCTGATAAAAGAAGTTTAATTATTAGAAAAAGTCAGGAGAAATTAAGGAAATCCCGAGAAAAGAAAGTTAAAAAGGAAACCCAAGAATTAATCCGTAAATCACCTTGGGAAGACAAGTTAGACGAAAAATGGGCAGATCTTTATATGTTAGCTACAGTAGCAGTAAACGCAGATCTTTAAATGAGTTGTTAAACCATACTATCTACAAGCTAGAAAATCCATCCAGTAAATAAATAAATTTACAAAAAAACATAGTATGTTTTAAATTTTAGTTGTTTTGTAGTCATATAGTATGCAATAATATGTGAAGGTTATTTTGAAAGTTGTTATAAAAATTTTAATTTATTTTAAACAGCATGAATGAGCTATCTGGAGCCTTAGAGAATCTCAACCTTTACCCCGTAAACATAGAAGTTTCTAAAGAGTTTATTGGGTACTTTCCTGATGCGGAACAACCAATAGAATTCAACGCTTCACCTCTGGTAAAGCCAAAACCAAAGAAAAGAAGGAGATACGTGTGGGGGAGTCGTTTACGTAAGAAAAAGCCAGTTAAGAAACTTCCTAAAATGAATAATCCCTTAGAAAAAGGAAAAGAAATTGAAACCGGGGAAAGTTCGAAACCGCATGAATTGGAGATAGAAGTGGGAGAAGATGCTAGAGAAATGGGAATACAATTTGAGGAATATTCTAAGGAAATAGAAATGGAGGTTGGAAAAGGTCCTAGACAAACTAAAATAGAAATTGGAGAAAGCTCTAAAACAACTCAAGAAATGACATTTCAGGAGGAAATAGATTTTATATTGGCAAGCTGTGATACTATTCAGCCTGTCAATACAAATGTTTTTACTCGTCCTATTGAAACACAAATCCCTATAAATCTTGAACCAGCAATCCCAGAACCAATAATCCATACTCAACCTGTAGAAATGGACGAGTGGTGGACAAATGATTGGCAATTCCAAAACATTATCAATAGTCCTTATTCCTTTCTTCCGCAATTTGATCCAGAACCCCTACCAAATCCACCGATGAGTAACGAGAATATGGCTGAACTTCGCCATTTTGGTGAAGAGCTGATGGATGCTGGGAATAGGATCCGAGAGATAGGAGGACAAATTGCCTGGAAATATGATGAAAGGGAGCTTCGTTTTTAGGAAAACAAGTGACAAGAGAGAAGTGGGTAGTAAGACTATGATTGTGTAATAGTAATATTAATAAAAATCAGTGTGAGTAAAAGAAATAATAAAACGGTTGTATATAGAGGCATGATATAATCTATAAAACAAATGGAATTTTAGAAAATTTACAATTTTGTTTGTATATTTTTTTTCGTGATTATGTGCAATTAATTGTGACATTGGATTATTTCTTTTATACTAATTATGTATCTATAAATTATCAGATGGCAAACATTGGTAATGAACTAGTAAATGAAGTAAATCAATCTGAGCCAATTCAGGAAGAACAATTGTTAAATAGGCAAGATATAGAGGATATTGTTGCACAAGGAATAGCCAATGCTATTCCAGCAATCGTTGCTGCTGTTCAAAAACCTGTTAAACCTCAATCAATTATTCCTAGTAAACGTACCCAAGGCGACAACTTTAGTAACAGTATAAACGGAGGTGGAAATCATGTTAATAACAATAATGATCTGCAAACCCCAATTTTCAAGAAAATAAAAGCTGCAACACCTGGTTGCACTTACAAAGAATTTCTTGCCTGTAAACCAACTGAGTTTGCAGGTAACGAAGGGGCTATAGCAGCATTACGTTGGTTAGAGAAAACTGAGGCAGTAATTGCCATAAGTAAGTGTGCTGAGGAAGATCAAGTTATGTATGCATCAAATCTTTTTAAAGAAGGGGCGCTAGAATGGTGGAACACTGTGTTACAAGCTAAAAGAAGGATTGAGGCATATGCCATGAAATGGGAAGAATTTAAGAATCTTGTAGAAAGAAAATACTGTCCCGAGTATGAAAAAGATCAAATGGCAAATAAATTCCTAAACCATCGGATGGTGAATGTGGATTGTCGTGGTTATACTTCGACATTCTTCGAATATGCTAGAGTGGTACCAACGCTGGCTTCGCCAGAACCGGTACTCATTTCTCGCTATATTTGGGGATTAATTAGTGAAATCCATAATATCGTTAAAGCTGCGAGACCTCGCACTATTGACGATGCGGTAGAACTAGCTAATACCCTCACTGACGAACTGGTACGCACAAGAGATGAAACTAGGAAAAAGGAACTAGCTCAGAAAATTACCCAAGGATTTCGTACGGGTAATAATAACAGTTTCAGGAGAAGAGGAATGGGGCAATCCTCAATTCCGCCTTTCTGCAGAAATTGCAGAAGGAAACATTTTGGAAGATGCAGTGTAACCTACAACTTTTGTAAAGTTGTAGGACATCGTGAAGAAAACTGCAGAAAGAAATCCACAATTTGTTACAATTGTGGAGAAACTGGACATTTCAGGCCAGATTGTCCGAAACTAGTCAAACCAGCTGATAACAACAAAGCCAAAGCTGCAGAAGGAGCTACTAAGAAGAATGTCAGAGAATTCCAGCTAACTACTCAAGAAGCAGAACTCATTCCAGATGTGATAGCTGGTACGTTCTTAGTTCACAACATTTACGCAAAAGTATTATTTGACTCTGGTGCAAACCAAAGTTTTATAAATACTTTATTCTGCCAAGCTCTTAAGTTACCTTTAACCAACATTAGGCAGATTTTTACAGTCGAAACCGCAGATGGGAATTCAGTTAAAATAGATCAGATTTTGCAAAAAGTAGAAATAGAACTTTTAGGTCATAAATTTGCTGCAAATCTGTTACCTATGAAATTAGCTGAATTCGATGTTGTGTTAGGAATGGATTGGTTAATAGCCAACCATGCTCGAATTCTTTGTGATAAGAATTCCATAGAAATTCAAGCACCTACCAAAGAAATAATCGTGATTACAGGAGATAAACCACGTAAGCCCATGAAGTTCATATCAGTAATGAAAGTTGCTAGTTATGAACGAAAGCAAGCAATAGTATATATGATTTCAGTAATCATTAATACTAAGAACAAAGAACTTATGGAGATCCCTATAGTCTCAGAATACCCAGATGTATTTCCGGAAGAACTTCCGGGATTACCACCTGATAGGGAAGTGGAATTTAGGATTCATCTAATTCCTGGATCTACACCGATAGCTAAGGCACCTTATCGGTTAGCACCCACAGAAATGTTAGAATTGAAAAAGCAATTAGATGAATTACTAAGTAAAGGTTTCATATAACCTAGTTCATCCCCGTGGGGAGCTCCAGTGTTGTTTGTAAAGAAGAAGGATGGTTCGATGAGAATGTGTATTGATTATAGAGAATTGAATAAGGTTACAATTAAGAATCGATACCCATTACCTAGGATTGATAATCTATTCGATCAACTCCAGGGAGCTAGATATTTCTCTAAGATTGACTTACGCTCTGGATATCATCAATTAAAGGTACAAGAGGAAGACATACCTAAAACTGCTTTCGGGACTAGGTATGGTCATTACGAGTTTACAGTCATGCCCTTTGGGTTGACGAATGCTCATGCTGCATTCATGGACATGATGAATAGAATCTGTAAACCGTATTTGGATAAATTTGTAATTGTTTTTATAGACGATATACTTATTTATTCCAAAAGTCAGACAGAACATTGTGAGCACTTGCATGCACTCTTAACTTTGTTAAGAAAAGAAAAGCTTTATGCCAAATTCTCAAAGTGTGAATTTTGGCTAAAGGAAGTGCAATTCTTAGGACACATGGTAAATCATGAAGGTATTCATGTAGATCCTGCTAAGATAGAAGCAATTACCAATTGGAAGGTTCCTCAAACCGCAATGGAAATTAGAAGTTTTATAGGTTTAGCTGGATATTATAGACGGTTTATCAAGGATTTTTCCAAGATAGCTGTACCATTAACTAAGCTAACCTGTAAAGCCGTTAAGTTTGAATGGGGACCTAAGCAAGAAGAAGCCTTTAGAATATTGAAGCAGAAATTAACAAAAGCACCAATCCTAGCTTTACCGGAAGGGACTGAAGATTTTGAAGTTTACTGTGATGCTTCAAAACTAGGATTAGGATGTGTGCTTATGCAACGCAAGAAGGTAATTGCGTATGCATCAAGGAAATTGAAAAAGCACGAAGAAAATTATACGACTCATGACTTAGAATTAGGAGCCGTAATTTTTGCCCTTAAGATTTGGAGACATTATCTTTATGGAAGTAAATTTACTGCATATACAGACCACAAAAGTTTAAAATATATTTTTGGGCAAAAAGAGTTAAACATGAGGCAAAGGAGATGGATGGAAATCTTAAGTGATTACGATTGTGATATTCAATATCACGAAGGAAAGGCAAATGTAGTTGCAGATGCCTTAAGTCGTAAGTACCATGAGAAACAACGACGAGTTCGTGCTCTCAGGTTAAATCTACAATTAGATTTAATGGAACAAATAAAGAATGTTCAAGAAACAGCAATCAAAGATGATGCTGAAGGAATGAAGGGACGACTAAAAGAATTAGAACAAGGAGTTGATGGAATTTGGAAATTTCACAAAAACAGAATTTGGATACCTAAGCAGGGAGAATTAAGAAATAAGATCTTAGAGGAAGCTCATAAATCTAGGTATACCATACACCCAGGAAACAATAAGATGTACCAAGATTTAAGAAACAATTTCTGGTGGATAGGCATGAAGAAGGATATAGCTAGATATGTATCAAAGTGTCTTACTTGTTCACAAGTTAAGGCAGAACATCAGAAACCTTCAGGTCTACTACAACAACTAGAAATGCCTGTATGGAAATGGGAACTCATAACAATGGATTTTGTTACTAAGTTACCCAAAACCAGAAAAGGTAATAATGCGATTTGGGTAATTGTGGATCGATTAACCAAATCTGCTCATTTTCTACCTATGAAAGAAACCTTTAGCATGGAAAGACTGGCAAAGTTGTATGTAGATAAAGTCTTATCTCTACATGGAGTTCCACTCTCCATTGTATCAGATAGGGATAGTCGTTTCACTTC
This sequence comes from Helianthus tuberosus, assembly GCA_030545235.1. Taxonomy (NCBI): domain Eukaryota; kingdom Viridiplantae; phylum Streptophyta; class Magnoliopsida; order Asterales; family Asteraceae; genus Helianthus; species Helianthus tuberosus. The sequence continues at coordinate 42,389,453 of CM060393.1, read as the reverse complement.
TCATTTTTGGACAAGTTTCCAGAAAGCAATGGGAACTCGACTAAATCTAAGTACTGCATATCATCCTCAAACAGACGGACAAAGTGAAAGGACGATCCAAACTCTAGAAGACATGCTCAGAGCATGTGTAATAGATTTTGGTGGAAATTGGGACGATCACTTACCTCTAATCGAATTCTCCTATAACAATAGTTATCATTCAAGTATTGAAACTGCCTCATTCGAGGCACTATATGGAAGAAAGTGCAGAACTCCAGTTTGTTGGGCAGAAATAGAAGAAAGTCAATTGTCAGGTCCTGAAATAGTGCAAGAGACAACCGACAAGATTACTCAAATCAAGGAAAGGCTAAAGATGGCTCGAGATCGTCAGAAGAGTTATGCAGACAATAGATGCAAGCCATTAGAATTCCAAGTTGGAGATAGAGTTTTGTTAAAAGTTTCTCCTTGGAAAGGAATTGTTAGATTCGGTAAGAAAGGAAAGCTAAGTCCCAGATACGTAGGACCATTTCTAGTGATCCAACGTATAGGACCAGTTGCTTATCGTTTACAACTACCCGAAGAACTAGCTGGAGTACATGATGTATTTCATGTATCCAATCTCAAGAAATGTTTATCAAACGAATCACTGGTAGTACCTCTTCAAGATATAAAGGTAAACGAAAAGTTAAAATTTGTTGAGAAACCTCTTCAGATAGAAGATCGAAAGGTGAAATTTCTCAAAGAGAGGAGCTGAATACACTTGGGAGCTGGAATCAGAAATGAAGCGAAAGTATCCTCATTTATTCCAGTAAATCTCGAGGACGAGATTTTTATTAAGGTGGGGAGAATGTAACAACTCTCATCAAAAGTCATATTTATTATTATATTTAGTCCAATAGGAAACCCTAATTGAGACACCCAAGTGATTATGCACAAACCCTAAAATTTTCAGAATAATCGGAATCAGGATCGGGGCCCCTAAAACTCAGGGCGGGGGGGGGGGGGGGGGGGGGTAAAACCTAATCGGTAATATCCACACAGTTTTACGTGTATTGCGAAATGGATCGTGCGGTCAACTCAGCTAAGCTACTGGGACACAAAGCAAGCCTATGGTAGAATAGGGTCTCTCGCGCCACGCGACGCGCACAAGGGAACCTTTCGCGTGGCGCGAGGGGGGCATTTTTCAAGTATAAATAGAACAGTCTGTTTGATGCAATTCTGCGTTAATGCGACGTTCAAAATCCAATTATACTCCGAGTTATAGTAGAAACAGTCTCACAACACACACGAATCTCGAATCACTGCCGCAAAACAGGGTAATAACTCGATCGCTATTACGATTCATTGTCCGATCGATCAATATATCCAATGGAAGTTTAAGTGCTCCCCACATTAGGGTTATCCTTTGTCATTCGTTGTGATTCCGACAGGATGTTTGAGTACTACCTGAACTCGGGGAAATACTCTGTCATTCGTTGTGAATCCGATGGATGTTTAAGTGATTGCACTTTGTCATTTGTTTTGAGGGTTTGATCTCGTGAGTTATCGTAAATGCTGTATTGATTACTAACCCAGTTTTGTATGCATTGTTATTTAAATTAGGTTAACAAGGCTATTCCATAGACTAGACTCTATCCGTGTTAAATCTGCAAAATGAGCCATTCTCTTTTTATAAAATTTATTTACAAAAGCATGTTTATTTTCAAGGTTATAATTACAGTGATTAAGTTTATGTAATCACCAAGTTACAGCCGGTATGTGGGGTTTTGTATACATTACTTGATAATCGTCACCATTGGACAATGAGTTAGCCAAGGGGTGATATGACCATAGTCACAGACACCATTGGACAACGAGATAGCCAATGTGTGTTCGAGTGACAAATACTGTGGATAGTTGGTTTGATATCTGAAACATTGTAATCTCTTAATACTGTAAATTATAACAAACAGATCTGTTTTATTAAATAGAATGATTCACTCAGTATTTCCCGCTGACAAAACCTTTTTCAAACATGTTTCAGGTAATCTGTTGTGATTCAGGAAAGGTGTTGTGGAGCCCTGCAAGCTTAAGAAAGTGGCTCATTATAAAATAAAGAAATATGTTTTGTAAAATAAAGATTTCTCCGTGAAATCATAGTATTGTAAATTACCGGGGTTTTATCCCGAGTTGTGAAATAAAATAATCGGGAAAATTTTAGCTGTAAAAAGATCCTGATGATAAACTTCCGCTGTTAAACTCAATTAAATAAATACCACGGGATTTCTGTCCCGCGGCTCCTGAAACGGGTCAAACCGGGTCGGGGGCCGTGACATAAAATCTATCCCCCACACATCAAACACCTCAACCACCAAAATTGGTTGTAAAGACATTTCATCCCGCTTCGATATGCTTCCAACTTTTTGACAATTGATACAATTCCTGGCGAACTCACAAGAATCTTTGAAAATTGTGGGCCAATAAAACCCACATGATAACACCCGGTAACCCGTCTTGTTCCCACTAAAATGCCCTCCACATGCCGACGAATGAGCATGAGTTAAAATCTCTAGAACTTCAGTTTCGGGAACGCACCTTCTTATGACTTGATCGGGTCCAATTTTAAACAAATCCGGTTCATCCCAAATATACTGTTTTACTTGGCTTAAGAATTGTTGTCGTCTCTTCTTTGTCCAATGATTCGGAATTGCACCCTTGGCCAAATAGTTCACATAATGGGCATACCAAGGTGCAACAAAAGTAGAGACGGCTAACAATTGTTCATCGGGAAACCGTTCATTAATTTCAGTCGGATCATCAACACCTTCCAATGGAATCCGAGACAAATGATCCGCAACAACATTTTCACATCCCTTTTTGTCCCGAATCTCTAAGTCGAACTCTTGCAACAGAAGCACCCAACGAATCAACTGAGGCTTCGCATCTTTCTTTTCCATTAGATATCGGACCGCGCTATGATCCGTATAAACAATCACCTTGCTCCCCCAAATGTAAGCTCTAAACTTGTCCAATGCATACACCACCGCTAATAATTCTTTCTCGGTTGTGGTGTAATTCAGTTGCACCTCGGACAAAGTTTTACTTGCATAATAAATTACCACCGGCTTCTTGTCAACTCTTTGACCCAAAACCGCTCCAATGGTCGTGTTGCTAGCATCACACATAATCTCAAACGGCTTCGACCAATCTGGTGGTTGCAAAATAGGAGCCTTCACCAACTGTTCCTTCAACACACGAAAAGCTTGCAAACATTCATCAGTAAAATCAAATGGAACATATTTCAATAATAAGTTACATAAAGGTTTTGTAATTACACTAAAACCCTTAATAAACCTTCTATAAAACCCCGCATGTCCCAAAAATGATCTCACCCCCTTTACATTCTTTGGTGGAGGTAGAGATGAAATTACCCGAATTTTTGCTTTGTCTACCTCCATTCCCCGGTCTGATATTACATGTCCTAACACAATACCCTCTTGAACCATAAAATGGCTCTTTTCCCAACTTAGCACCAAGTTTGTCTCAACACACCTTTTTAAAACTTTTTCCAATTCGTCAAGACAAGAGTCAAAACTTGGGCCAAATATGGAAAAATCATCCATAAACACTTCAAGGGACTCCCCAACCATATCCGAAAATATACTCATCATACACCTTTGGAATGTGGCCAGGGCATTACATAGTCCAAATGGCATTCGCCGAAAAGCAAATGTACCGTATGGACATGTAAACGTGGTTTTGTGTTGATCGTCCGGGTGAATATCAATTTGGTTATATCCCGAGTACCCATCCAAAAAACAATAGTATTTTTGACCGGAAAGTTTTTCAATGATTTGGCCAATGAAGGGTAACGGGAAATGGTCTTGGGAGGTAGCGGCGTTTAATTTTCTATAATCGATGCAAACTCGCCACCCGGTTACCGGGCGGGTGGCGATTTGCTCACCTTGTTCATCTTTAATTACCTGAATGCCCGACTTTTTAGGCACTACCTGAGTCGGACTTACCCACGCACTGTCCGAAATGGGATAAATGATCCCCGCATCCAACCACTTGATAACTTCTTTCTTTACCACCTCTCTCAAGTTCGGGTTCAACCTTCTTTGTGTTTCACGGGTTGGCTTTGCATCTTCGCTTGTAATGATTTTATGCATTACAATGGATGGACGAATTCCTTTCAAATCGGCTATCGTCCACCCAATTGCCGCCTTGTGAGCCTTCAACACCCGTATCAACTCTTCTTCTTGAGCTACCGCCAAATTAGAAGCAATGATCACCGGTAAGGTATCATTCTCCCCCAAGAATACATACTTTAGATGTTTTGGTAGCTCTTTCAATTCCACGCTTGGTGGACATTCCAAGGAAGGCTTTGTACCTGAATCAATTCCCACCGGTAAAGTTTCCGTTTGGTGGGTCCATGGCGGTCTTCCTTCCTTCACCGCGAGAGCCTCTTGCTCTTTCTCTTCCTTTTCCAAATCACATGCGTGCACCTGCAAAGACACATCACAAACACAAGAACCCAAAATCTCTTCCTCGAACTCCTTTGGGTCGTATCCATCTATGAAATCTGCTACAAAACACTCATCACCATAAATGTTAGTACCGTTAGTAAAAACATTTAATATCATCTTTCTATTACCGAATGTCATGTCGACCGTACCATACCGACAATCAATAACGGCATGTGCGGTATTCAAAAATGGCCGACCCAAAATAACATTTTGTTGTTGAATTGGGTCAGCAGATGAGTAATCTAGCACAAGAAAATCCACGGGATAATAAAACTCATCAACTTTAACTATCACATCCCGTACAATACCCCGAGGAAGTTTATGAGACAAATCGGCTAATACCACCGTTGTCTCAACCCGTTTCAATGGACCAAAATCGTATTGGTCATATAACCCCCCCGGTAAGATACTTACTCCGGCTCCAAGATCCAATAACGCCCTTGCGGTTTGAAAATTTCCAACTTGAATATTTATAAGAGGCGTTCCCGGATCTTGTAGCTTAGGAGGAAGATCTCCTTTCAAGACCGCGCTTACCCGCTCCGTCAAGTCAACCAGTTTAGGCACTTTTTGTTGCCTCTTTTGAGTACATAATTCTTTTAAAAACTTGGCGTAAGCGGGCACCTGTTTGATTGCTTCAAGTAAAGGAAGATTAATTTTTACCTGTTTAAAAACCTCCCACATTTCCTCTTTTTGAGGCCCCCGTTTCGAAATGAAATTTTTCTTACCCGGATCTAATAAAGCCGAAGGAAATGGTACTTGACTAGATCCCTCACCCTCATTTTTCTTTTCGTTTCCTTTATTAATGCCGGGTTTTTCAAAATTGGGTTTTTTAGAAGAAACAATAGGTGGTTCATTTTCTTCCTCACTATCTTGACCCGTTATATCTTCAACCACCCCATCAACCAAATCCGGTGAAGGATTGGTTTTATACTCTTTCCCACTTCTCAGAACACTTACATGGTGAATGTTAACATTATTACCTCTTGAAGTACCATGAGATGGGTTTACCTTAGTGTCGCTTGGTAATTGACCTTTATTTTTCTTCAATTCTGACACTTCGGTTGCAAGTTGACCCATTTGGGTGGTCAAAGTTTGAATTGCTTTATCTCGGGCTTCATCCTTTTGTATGCGAGCATCATCCATTTGGTTCCTCTTTTGCATCTCCGCTTGCATGCTCTTCAACATATCCATCATCTCGTTTCCACCCAAATACCCCCCTTGTTCTTGACCCGCTTGATATTGCCTTTGGTATCCTTGGTTGTTCCCCCCTCTATATCCACCTTGGTTATTGTAAGGTTGGCGCGAACCATAGTTACCTTGGTTACCTTGGAAATTCGGGTTTGCTTGATTTGAAGGGTTCCCATAACGAAAGTTTGGGTGGTTCCTCAACCCGGGGTGGTAAGTGTTGGAATTCATGTTATAGTTTCTACCACCCCCTACTTGACCTTGTACCGCATGAACTTCTTCATATTGCCCTTCCACCATTCCTTGGCAATTCTCAGCCGCATGACCTATTTCATTGCAAATAGCACAAACATCATAAATTTGATTAGAGGTTTGAACATTACCATCGTTAACCGCATGCACTTGTGTTCGAGTAACGGCTGGTCATGCTCTCCTAGATGCTTGAGCTTTCCTCTTTGATGTAATTGCCATTTGCTCCAAAGACTCCCAATCGTCTTGCTCATAATTCGTACCAAAAGTGCCACCGGTAATAGACATTAAGTCGCGAGCGTCTTCGGCACTCAACCCCTCATGAAAAGCGTTCATCAATTCCCAATGTTCAATCCAATGGTGAGGGCAATTCTTGATCATCATGTTGAAACGCTCAAAGGCCTCATGAAACAACTCTCCTTGTTGCTGCTGAAAACTCCTCAAACCCTTCCTAGCATCATTGGTCTTTTGAGCAGTGTAAAATTCATCCAAAAATATTTGTTGCATTTCCGCCCAAGTATAAATAGATTCCGAAGGCAAAGTATAGAACCACTTCTTTGCCTTATCCTCCAATGAAAATTGAAACAAGACCAACTTAACATCATCGGCCGAGAAACCTTGACTCCCAAGAGTATTGCAAATTGAGTCATAGGCCTCCAAATGAAAGTAGGGTTCCTCCGTTGCTAGACCCTTATATTTCGGCAAACTTTGCAAAGAATTGGTTCTCACTTCAAAAGTTCTTCCTTGATTGTTGTGGGGGATAACCACCGGTGAAGGGTTATGAGTAATTATCGGCCTAAAATGCGCTTCAATGCCTCTCGCATGTTCTCTAAGATGCCTTCTTGGTACACCCAACCGACCCCTTGGACGAATAGGACCCATTGGTCTCGGTATATGCCCTTGTGGTGTGAATGGTTGTTGAAATTGTTGTTGTGGCATTGGTGGGTGTTGAATTGGCCTTTGGAATTGTGGTTGTACATGTTGTGGTCGAACTTGTTGCAATGGTATAGGGCGTTGCATTGGTGGCCCTTGTGGCCTTGGCCTAATGTGTTGTGGTATGAGTTGTTGTTGTTGTGGCATTCCACCAACACTTGCCATTCCTTGAGATTGGCCATGCACATAAGCAAACTCCCCTTGATCACCATCACCCCCATAAGCATAACCGTCCTCATCATACCCCTCAAAATCTTCATATCCTTCCTCATATCCATCTCCCCCTATACCCGAAGGTTGCCCAAACGGAAAAGTAGAATATTGAAAACCCGACTGGTTTGATGGTCTAAAGGTAGAAGTAGCATGAATGACAGTTGAACCTTGTGGTAATGTATAGGTGGAGGATGATTGACCTGAAACTGGGAAGAAATGAGTGAGTGGTGGAATCGTAGTTGAAGGGTTAAAGGAAAGTGAAGGTTCTTCTTGAGTGGTAATGGGTTGGGTGATGTTGGTTGGTGCAACATTGTGAGGTTGAGTAGGATTGGTAGTGGTGTTTGGAATAGTAGTGTTTGGTGAAGGTTGAGTGGATGATGGTATGAATGGTGGTATAAGTTCACCCGTAGTGGGTGGTGGTGGTGGATCCATGTATCGAATTGGTGTGATTGGTGTAGTGGGTGTTGTTGGTGAACCGCTTATTCTGTTCTCTCTTAACAGGATTCTGTTTCCTCTCAAAGTCCGTTCAATCTCTGGATCGAATGCCAATGGTGATAGCTTGTGAGAGCTTCTAGTACGCATGCACCTGTAAATACCTGCACACTAACACACCCAGCATAAACCATAAAAATAACAAACTAAAAAGGATCAAAAATAACACACGTTGCGCACTACTCCCCGGCAACGGCGCCAAAATTTGACGTGATGTCGTGGTCACAATCAAATTTAATCCAAATACAACTAATTAGCTAGTGGTAATGGGTATCGAACACAGGGAGTTTGTGGAAAATGTGTTATTTGAAAGTGTATCTAACTTAACTAAAATTAAACTAATTGCAAATAAAGTAGAATTCAAGATTTTATGTGAGTGAATTGGTTTTAGACTAAATTAAACTAATTAAATTGAAAGAGAAAAGATTTGGTTGTAAGCAAATTAGAGACAAATGACCATCCTAGATTTTCGGTTTCAATTGACATTCATGTTATTATTCCACTAGAAAGAACTACATAGACATAGTTCATGTGTGACTACTTGCAGTGATGAAAGGGAACTAAGTACTCAGATTCCTAGAACGTGAGGTTGTTACCCGATGATCAATCAACCCTTACCCAAGCCTAACTATACCCATGATATCTCGATTGCCAACGGCACCAAGAACGTATGGTTTCTAATTAGTTCAATGTAAGAATTAACAAGTTACTAACAAACAATCACACACCATAACAAGCAAACCATAAAGATAAGGATTGTTATTCTAGAAATTAGGAAATAAAACATGGAATGTCTAAAGTAAACCTTCAATCCAGGATGATCACAAGCGTTTAGCCACTCATGGCTTGATTCAACATCATGATAATAGTTTCAATGTTCAAGGGAATCACAAACATAAAACAAGAGATTAACAAGTGTTCATCAAGCTCCAAGTCTCTAATTTTTTCCAAGAATTCGTCCCCAAGTGAGTTGTAACCGAATGACAATGATAAGTCCCCATAAATCCTCTCCCAATGGCCATTTAATGTGTAAGTTACAAAACAAGATCAGTCGGTGCCATAACCTACGGCCCTCCGCCGTAGGTAACGGCAGTCAGTACATCAGCACAGAGCATAAGGCGTCGTAACCTACGGCGCTCCACCGTAGGTTACGGCAATCAGTGGTTCTTTACGGCTAGGTACTTCTGATCTACGGCGATGCAATATGTCCATTGTTAGGGTGTCGTAGCCTAAGGCCAGGTACCGTAGGTTACGGCACTGAGTGACGTATTGCTTTATTTTCTTCTTTTAATTCACCGTTTCTTCAATTCTTGCACTGCCACTTTCTAACATCCGTCTATGCTCCCTAAAACTTGCATCTTGGACACTTTAATACCTGCACATCAAATCATCTAGTGGTTACCAAGTTCAAGCAAATAACCGGGCAAAGTATGAGATTTTAAGCTATTTAACGGCATTAAGGGTTGTCCTACGGGCCACCCGTCACCTAGCCCGATATATCCCATTTTAATTTTACACCATTGTGGACCTTACGCCTTTTTTACTCTCTGATCAAGGTTCTCGGCATTGAAAAATCTTCGTAAACTAAATCACACGTGTATATGATGACGTTTAAGAGATATACAGTCAAGAAAATCAAGGGCAATGGTGATATATATGCGGATTAGACACCAAAAAAAAACACTCAACAAATGGATACAATTTAAGGAATGTGTTTAGTGACGGCATCAGATTCCTAATTGATGGAGAAAGGTCTGGGGGCAAGAAAAGCTGCTTCTAGTAGGTTGTCAACTATTTTCGCTCGACGATTCCATTCTTGGGTGGTTGGTTTGGCCCATGTTCCTGTAACTCGAATCCTAGCCCGGTATATCCCATTTTAATTTTACACCATTGTGAACCTTACACCTTTTTTACTCTCTGATCGACGTTCTCGGCATTGAAAAATCTTCGTAAACTAAATCACACATGTATATGTTGACATTTAAGAGATATACAATCAAGAAAATCAAGGGCAATGGTGATATATATGCGGATTAGACACCAAAAAAAAACACTCAACAAATGGCTACAATTTAAGGAATGTGTTTAGTGACGGCATCAGATTCCTAATTAATGGAGAAAGGTTTGGTGGCAAGAAAAGCTGGTTCTAGGAGGTTGTCAAGTGTTTTCGCTCGACGATTCCATTCTTGGGTGGTTGGTTTGGCCCTTGTTCCTTTAACTCAAATCCTAGCCCGGTATATCCCATTTTAATTTTACACCATTGTGAACCTTACGTCTTTTTTCTCTCTGATCGAGGTTCTCGGCATTGAAAAATCTTCGTAAACTAATTCACATGTGTATATGTTGACATTTAAGAGATATACAGTCAAGAAAATCAAGGGAAATTGTGATATATATGCGGATTAGACACCAAAAAAAAACACTCAACAAATGGATACAATTTAAGGAATGTGTTTAGTGACGGCATCAGATTTCTAATTGATGGAGAAAGGTTTGGTGGCCAATAAAGCTGCTTCTAGGAATTTGTCAAGTGTTTTTGCTCGACGATTCCATTCTTGGGTGGTTGGTTTGGCCCTTGTTCCTGTAACTCGAATCCTAGCCCGGTATATCCCTTTTTAATTTTACACTATTGTGAACCTTAAGCCTTTTTTACTCACTGATCGAGGTTCTCGGCATTGAAAAATCTTCGTAAACTAAATCACACGTGTATATGTTGGCATTTAAGAGATATACAGTCAAGAAAATCAAGGGCAATGGTGATATATATGCGGATTAGACACCAAAAAAAAACATTCAACAAATGGCTACAATTTCAAGAATGTGTTTAGTGACGACATCAGATTCCTAATTGATGGAGAAAGGTCAGGTGGCAACAAAAGCTGCCTCTAGGAGTTTGTTAAGTGTTTTCGCTCAATGATTCCATTCCTGTAACTAGCCCGGTATATCCCATTTTAATTTTACACCATTGTGAACCTTACGCCTTTTTTACTCTCTGATCGAGGTTCTCGGCATTGAAAAATCTTCGTAAACTAAATCACACGTGTATATGTTGGCATTTAGGAGATATACAGTCAAGAAAATCAAGGGCAATGGTGATATATATGCGGATTAGACACCAAAAAAAACACTTAACAAATGGCTACAATTTAAGGAATGTGTTTAGTGAGGGCATTAGATTCCTAATTAATGGAGAAAGGTCTGGTGGCTAGAAAAGCAGCTTCTAGGAGGTTGTCAAGTGTTTTCGCGTGACGATTCCATTCTTGGGTGGTTGGTTTGGCCCTTGTTCCTGTAACTCGAATCCTAGCCTGTATATCCCATTTTAATTTTACACCATTGTGAACCTTACGCCTTTTTTACTCTTTGATCGAGGCTCTCGGCATTGAAAAATCTTCGTAAACTAAATCACACGTGTATATGTTGACATTTAAGAGATATACAATCAAGAAAATCAAGGGTAATGGTGATATATATGCGGCTTAGACACCAAAACAAAGACACTCAAAAAATGGCAACAATTTAAGGAATGTGTTTAGTGACGGCATCAGATTCCTAATTGATGGAGAAAGGTCTGGTGGCAAGAAATGCAGCTTCTAGGAGGTTGTCAAGTGTTTTCGTTCGACGATTGCATTCTTAGGTGGTTGGTTTGGCCCTTGTTCCTGTAACTCGAATCCTAGCCTGTATATCCCATTTTAATTTTACACCATTGTGAACCTTACGCCTTTTTTACTCTCTGATCAAGGTTCTCGGCATTGAAAAATCTTCATAAACTAAATCACACGTGTATATGTTGGCATTTAAGAGATATACAGTCAAAAAAATCAAAGGCAATGGTGATATATATATGCGGATTAGACACAAAAAAAAAATACTCAACAAATGGCTGCAATTTAAGGAATGTGTTTAGTGACGGCATCAAATTCCTAATAGATGGAGAAAGGTTTGGTGGCAAGAAAAGCTGCTTCTAGGAGGTTGTCAAGTGTTTTCGCTCAACGATTCCACTCTTGGGTGGTTGGTTTGGCCCTTGTTCCTGTAACTCGAATCCTAGCCCGGTATATCCCATTTTAATTTTACACAATTGTGTACCTTACGCCTTTTTTACTCTCTGATCGAGGTTATCGGCGTTGAAAAATCTTCGTAAACTAAATCACACGTGTATATGCCGACATTTAGGAGATATACAGTCAAGAAAATCAGGGGAATTGGTGATATATATGCGGATTCGACACCAAAAAAAAAACACTCAACAAATGGCTACAATTTAAGGAATGTGTTTAGTGACGGCATCAGATTCCTAACTTATGGAGAAAGGTCTGGTGGTGAGAAAAGCTGATTCTAGAAGGTTGTCAAGTGTTTTCGCTCGACGATTCCATTCTTGGGTGGTTGGTTTGGCCCTTGTTCCTGTAACTCGAATCCTAGCCCGGTATATCGCATTTTAATTTTACACTATTGTGAACCTTACGCCTTTTTTACTCTCTGATCGGGGTTCTTGGCATTGAAAACTCTTCGTAGACTAAATCACACGTGTCTATGTTGACATTTAAGAGATAAACAGTCAAGAAAATCAAGGGCAATGGTGATATATATGCAGATTAGACACCAAAAAAAACACTCAACAAATGGCTACAATTTAAGGAATGTGTTTAGTGAAGGCATCAATTTCTAATTGATGGAGAAAGGTCTGGTGGCAAGAAAAGTTGCTTCTAGGAGGTTGTCAAGTGTTTTCGCTCAACGATTCCATTCTTGGGTGGTTGGTTTGGCCCTTGTTCCTGTAACTCTAATCCTAGCCCGGTATATCCCATTTTAATTTTACACCAATGTGAATCTTACGCCTTTTTTACTCTCTGATCGAGGTTCTCGGCATTGAAAAATCTTCGTAAACTAAATCACACGTGTATATGTTGACATTTAAGAGATATATAGTCAAGAAATTCAAGGGCAATGGTGATATATATGCGGATTAGACACCAAAAAAACACTCAACAAATGGCTGCAATTTAAGGAATGTGTTTAGTGACGGCATCAGATTCCTAATTGATGGAGATAGGTCTGGTGGCAAGAAAAGCTGCTTCTAGGAGGTTGTCAAGTGTTTTCGCTCGACGATTCCATTCTTGGGTGGTTGGTTTGATCCTTGTTCCTGTAACTCGAATCCTTGCCCGGTATATCCCATTTTAATTTTACACCATTGTGAACCTTATGCCTTTTTTACTCTCTGATCGAGTTTCTCGGCATTGAAAAATCTTCGTAAACTAAATCACACGTGCATATGTTGACATTTAAGAGATATACAGTCAAGAAAATCAAGAGCAATGGTGATATATATGCGGATTAGACACCAAAAAAAACACTCAACAAATGGCTACAAATTATGGAATGTGTATAGTGACGGCATCAGATTTCTAATTGATGGAGAAAGGTCTGCTGGCAAGAAAAGTTGCTTCTAGGAGGTTGTCAAGTGTTTTCGCTCGATGATTCCATTCTTGGGTGGTTGGTTTGGCCCTTGTTACTGTAACTCGAATCCTAGCCCGGTATATCCCATTTTAATTTTACACCATTGTGAACCTTACGCCTTTTTTACTCAATGATCGAGTTTCTCAGCATTGAAAAATCTTCGTAAACTAAATCACACGTGTATATGTTGACATTTAAGAGATATACAGTCAAGAAAATCAAGGGCAATGGTGATATATATGCGGATTAGACAAAAAACAAACACTCAACAAATGGCTACAATTTAAGGAATGTGTTTAGTGACGGCATCAGATTCCTAATTGATGGAGAAAGGTCTGGTGGAAAAAGAAGCTGCTTCTAGGAGGTTGTCAAGTGTTTTCGCTCGACGATTCCATTCTTGGGTGGTTGGTTTGGCCTTTGTTCCTGTAACTCGAATCCTAACCCGGTATATCCCATTTTAATTTTACTCCATTGTGAACCTTACGCCTTTTTTACTCTCTGATCGAGGTTCTCGGCATACAAAAACCTCCGTAAACTAAATCACACGTGTATATGTTGACATTTAAGAGATATACAGTCAAGAAAATCAAGGGCAATGGTGATATATATGCGGATTAGACTCCAAAAAAAACACTCAACAAATGGCTACAATTTAAGAAATGTGTTTAGTGACGGCATCAGATTCCTAATTTATGGAGAAAGGTCTGGTGGCAAGAAAAGCTGCTTCTAGGACGTTGTCAAGTGTTTTCGCTCGACGATTCCATTCTTGGGTGGTTGGTTTGGCCCTTGTTCCTGTAACTTGAATCCTAGCCCGGTATATCCCATTTTAATTTTACACCATTATGAACCTTACGCCTTTTTTATTCTTTGATCGAGGTTCTCGGCATTGAAAAATCTTCGTAAACTAAATCACACGTGTATATGTTGATATTTAAGAGATATACCGTCAAGAAAATCAAGGGTAGTGGTGTCATATATGCGGATTAGACACCAAAAAAAACACTCAACAAATGGCTACAATTTAAGGAATGTGTTTAGTGACGGCATCAGATTCCTAATTGATGGAGAAAGGTCTGGTGGCAAGAAAAGCAGCTTTTAGGAGGTTGTCAAATGTTTTCGCTCGAAGATTCCATTCTTGAGTGGTTGGATCGGCCCTTGTTCCTATAACACGAATCCTAGCCCGGTATATCTCATTTTAATTTTACACCATTGTGAACCTTACTCCTTTTTTACTCTCTGATCGAGGTTCTCGGCATTGAAAAATCTTCGTAAACTAAATCACACGTGTATATGTTGACATTTAAGAGATATAAAATCAAGAAAATCAAGGGCAATGGTGATATATATGCGGCTTAGACACCAAAACAAAGACACTCAAAAAATGGCTACAATTTAAGGAATGTGTTTAGTGACGGCATCAGATTCCTAATTGATGGAGAATGGTCTGGTGGCAAGAAATGCAGCTTCTAGGAGGTTGTCAAGTGTTTTCGTTCGACGATTGCATTCTTAGGTGGTTGGTTTGGCCCTTGTTCCTGTAACTCGAATCCTAGCCTGGTATATCCCATTTTAATTTTACACCATTGTGAACCTTACGCCTTTTTTACTATCTGATCAAGGTTCTCGGCATTGAAAAATCTTCGTAAACTAAATCACACGTGTATATGTTGACATTTAAGAGATATACAGTCAAGAAAATTAAGGGCAATGGTGATATATATGCGGATTATCACCAAAAAATAAACACTCATAAAATGGCTACAATTTAAGGAATGTGTTTAGTGACGGCATCAGATTCCTAATTGATGGAGAAAGGTCTGGTGGCAAGAAAAGCAGCCTCCAGGAGGTTGTCAAGTGTTTTCGCTCGACGATTCCATTGTTGGGTGGTTGGTTTGGCCATTGCTCCTGTAACTCGAATCCTGGCCCGGTATATCGCATTTTAGTTTTGCACCATTGTGAACCTTACGCCTTTTTTACTCTTTGATCGAGGTTCTCGGCATTGAAAAATCTTCGTAAACTAAATCACACGTGTATATGTTGATATTTAAGAGATATACCGTCAAGAAAATCAAGGGTAGTGGTGACATATATGCGGATTAGACACCAAAAAAAACACTCAACAAATGGCTACAATTTAAGGAATGTGTTTAGTAACGGCATCAGATTCCTAATTGAAGGAGAAAGGTCTGGTGGCAAGAAAAGCAGCTTTTAGGAGGTTGTCAAATGTTTTCGCTCGAAGATTCCATTCTTGAGTGGTTGGATCGGCCCTTGTTCCTATAACTCGAATCCTAGCCCGGTATATCTCATTTTAATTTTACACCATTGTGAACCTTACGCCTTTTTCACTCTCTGATCGAGGTTCTCGGCATTGAAAAATCTTCTTAAACTAAATCACACGTGTATATGTTGACATTTAAGAGATATACAATCAAGAAAATCAAGGGCAATGGTGATATATATGCGGCTTAGGCACCAAAACCAAGACACTCAAAAAATGGCTACAATTTAAGGAATATGTTTAGTGACGGCATCAGATTCCTAATTTATGGAGAAAGGTCTGGTGGCAAGAAAAGCTGCTTCAAGGAGGTTGTCAAGTGTTTTCGCTCGATGATTCCATTCTTGCGTGGTTGGTTTGGCCCTTGTTCCTGTAACTCGAATCCTAGCCCGGTATATCCCATTTTAATTTTACACAATTGTGAACCTTACGCCTTTTTTACTCTCTGATCGAGGTTCTCGGATTGAAAAATCTTCGTAAACTAAATCACACGTGTATATGTTGACATTTAAGAGATATACGGTCAAGAAAATCAAGGGCAATGGTGATATATTTGCGGATTAGACACCAAAAAAAACACTCAACAAATGGCTACAATTTAAGGAATGTGTTTAGTGACGGCATCAGATTCCTAATTGAATGAGAAAGGTCTAGTGGCAAGAAAAGCAGCTTTTAGGAGGTTGTCAAATGTTTTCGCTCGACGATTCCATTCTTGGGTGGTTGGTTCAGCCCTTGTTCCAATAACTCGAATCCTAGCCCGGTATATCCCATTTTAATTTTACACAATTGTGAACCTTACGCCTTTTTTACTCTCTGATCGAGGTTCTCGGCATTGAAAAATCTTCGTAAACTAAATCACACGTGTATATGTTGACATTTAAGAGATATACAATCAAGAAAATCAAGGGCAATGGTGATATATATGCGGCTTAGGCACCAAAACCAAGACACTTAAAAAATGGCTACAATTTAAGGAATGTGTTTAGTGACGGCATCAGATTCCTAATTTATGGGGAAAGGTCTGGTGGCAAGAAAAGCTGCTTCTAGGAGGTTGTCAAGTGTTTTCGCTCAACGATTCCATTCTTGGGTGGTTGGTTTGGCCCTTGTTCCTGTAACTCGAATCCTAGCCCGGTATATCCCATTTTAATTTTACACCATTATGAACCTTACGCCTTTTTTACTCTTTGATCGAGGTTCTCGGCATTGAAAAATCTTCGTAAACTAAATCACACGTGTATATGTTGATATTTAAGAGATATATCGTCAAGAAAATCAAGGGTAGTGGTGACATATATGCGGATTAGACACCAAAAAAAACACTCAACAAATGGCTACAATTTAAGGAATGTGTTTAGTGACGGCATCAGATTCCTAATTGATGGAGAAAGGTCTGGTGGCAAGAAATGCAGCTTCTAGGAGGTTGTCAAGTGTTTTCGTTCGACGATTGCATTCTTAGGTGGTTGGTTTGGCCCTTGTTCCTGTAACTCGAATCCTAGCCTGGTATATCCCATTTTAATTTTACACCATTGTGAACCTTACGCCTTTTTTACTCTCAGATCAAGGTTCCTGGCATTGAAAAATCTTCGTAAACTAAATCACACGTGTATATGTTGACATTTAAGAGATATACAGTCAAGAAAATTAAGGGCAATGGTGATATATATGCGGATTATCACCAAAAAATTAACACTCATAAAATGGCTACAATTTAAGGAATGTGTTTAGTGACGACATCAGATACCTAATTGATGGAGAAATGTCTGGTGGCAAGAAAAGCTGCTTCTAGGAGGTTGTCAAGTGTTTTCGCTCGACGATTCCATTCTTGGGTGGTTGGTTAGGCCCTTGTTCCTGTAACACGAATCCTAGCCCGGTATATCCAATTTTAATTTTACACCATTGTGAACCTTACGCCTTTTTTACACTCTGATCGAGGTTTCTGGCATTGAAAAATGTTCGTAAACTAAATCACACGCGTATATGTTGACATTTAAGATATATACAGTCAAGAAAATCAAGGGCAATTGTGATATATATGCGGATTAGACACCAAAAAAAACACTCAACAGATGGCTACAATTTAACGAATGTGTTTAGTGACGGCATCAGATTCCTAATTGATGGAGAAAAGTCTGGTGGCAAGAAAAGCTGCTTTTAGGAGGTTTTCAAGTGTTTTCTCTCGAAGATTCCATTCTTGGGTGGTTGGTTCGGCCCTTGTTCCAATAACTCGAATCCTAGCCCGGTATATCCCATTTTAATTTTACACAATTGTGAGCCTTACGCCTTTTTTACTCTCTGATCGAGGTTCTCGGATTGAAAAATCTTCGTAAACTAAATCACACGTGTATATGTTGACATTTAAGAGATATACAGTCAAGAAAATCAAGGGCAATGGTGATATATTTGCGGATTAGACACCAAAAAAAACACTCAACAAATGGCTAAAATTTAAGGAATGTGTTTAGTGACGGCATCAGATTCCTAATTGATGGAGAAAGGTCTGGTTGCAAGAAAAGTTGCTTCTAGGAGGTTGTCAAGTGTTTTCGCTCAACGATTCCATTCTTGGGTGGTTGGTTTGGCCCTTGTTCCTGTAACTCGAATACTAGCCCGGTATATCCCATTTTAATTTTACACCATTATGAACCTTACGCCTTTTTTACTCTTTGATCGAGGTTCTCGGCATTGAAAAATCTTCGTAAACTAAATCACACGTGTATATGTTGATATTTAAGAGATATACCGTCAAGAAAATCAAGGGTAGTGGTGATATATATGCGGATTAGACACCAAAAAAAACACTCAACAAATGGCTACAATTTAAGGAATGTGTTTAGTGACGGCATCAGATTCCTAATTGATGGAGAAAGGTCTGGTGGCAAGAGAAGCAACTTTTAGGAGGTTGTCAAATGTTTTCGCTAGAAGATTCCATTCTTGAGTGGTTGGATCGGCCCTTGTTCCTATAACACGAATCCTAGCCCGGTATATCTCATTTTAATTTTACACCATTGTGAACCTTACGCCTTTTTTATTCTCTGATCGAGGTTCTCGGCATTGAAAAATCTTCGTAAACTAAATCACACGTGTATATGTTTACATTTAAGAGATATACAGTCAAGAAAATCAAGGGCAATTGTGATATATATGCGGATTAGACACCAAAAAAACACTCTACAAAAAACTACAACTTAAGGAATGTGCTTAGTGACGGCATCAGATACCTAATTGATGGAGAAATGTCTGGTGGCAAGAAAAGCTGCTTCTAGGAGGTTGTCAAGTGTTTTCGCTCGACGATTCCATTCTTGGGTGGTTGGTTAGGCCCTTGTTCCTGTAACACGAATCCTAGCCCGGTATATCCAATTTTAATTTTACACCATTGTGAACCTTACGCCTTTTTTACACTCTGATGGAGGTTTCTGGCATTGAAAAATGTTCCTAAACTAAATCACACGCGTATATGTTGACATTTAAGATATATACAGTCAAGAAAATCAAGGGCAATTGTGATATATATGCGGATTAGACACAAAAAAAAACACTCAACAGATGGCTACAATTTAACGAATGTGTTTAGTGACGGCATCAGATTCCTAATTGATGGAGAAAAGTCTGGTGGCAAGAAAAGCTGCTTTTAGGAGGTTTTCAAGTGTTTTCTCTCGAAGATTCCATTCTTGGGTGGTTGGTTCGGCCCTTGTTCCAATAACTCGAATCCTAGCCCGGTATATCCCATTTTAATTTTACACAATTGTGAACCTTACGCCTTTTTTACTCTCTGATCGAGGTTCTCGGATTGAAAAATCTTCGTAAACTAAATCACACGTGTATATGTTGACATTTAAGAGATATACAGTCAAGAAAATCAAGGGCAATGGTGATATATTTGCGGATTAGACACCAAAAAAAACACTCAACAAATGGCTAAAATTTAAGGAATGTGTTTAGTGACGGCATCAGATTCCTAATTGATGGAGAAAGGTCTAGTGGCAAGAAAAGTTGCTTCAAGGAGGTTGTCAAGTGTTTTCGCTCAACGATTCCATTCTTGGGTGGTTGGTTTGGCCCTTGTTCCTGTAACTCGAATCCTAGCCCGGTATATCCCATTTTAATTTTACACCATTATGAACCTTACGCATTTTTTACTCTTTGATCGAGGTTCTCGGCATTGAAAAATCTTCGTAAACTAAATCTCACGTGTATATGTTGACATTTAAGAGATATACAATCAGGAAAATCAAGGGCAATGGTGATATATAGGCGGCTTAGACACCAAAACAAAGACACTCAAAAAATGGCTACAATTTAAGGAATGAGTTTAGTGAGGGCATCAGATTCCTAGTTGATGGAGAAAGGTCTGGTGGCAAGAAATGCAACTTCTAGGAGGTTGTCAAGTGTTTTCGTTCGACGATTGCATTCTTAGGTGGTTGGTTTGGCCCTTGTTCCTGTAACTCGAATCCTAGCCTGGTATATCCCATTTTGATTTTACACCATTGTGAACTTTACACCTTTTTTACCATCTGATCAAGGTTCTCGGCATTGAAAAATCTTCGTAAACTAAATCACATGTGTATATGTTGACATTAAAGAGATATACAGTCAAGAAAATTAAGGGCAATGGTGATATATATGCGGATTATCACCAAAAAATAAACACTCATAAAATGGCTACAATTTAAGGAATGTGTTTAGTGACGGCATCAGATTCCTAATTGATGGAGAAAGGTCTGGTGGCAAGAAAAGCAGCCTCCAGGAGGTTGTCAAGTGTTTTCGCTCGACGATTCCATTGTTGGGTGGTTGGTTTGGCCATTGCTCCTGTAACTCGAATCCTGGCCCGGTATATCTCATTTTAGTTTTGCACCATTGTGAACCTTACGCCTTTTTTACTCTTTGATGGAGGTTCTCGGCATTGAAAAATCTTCGTAAACTAAATCACACGTGTATATGTTGATATTTAAGAGATATACCGTCAAGAAAATCAAGTGTAGTGGTGACATATATGCGGATTAGACACCAAAAAAAACACTCAACAAATGGCTACAATTTAAGGAAAGTGTTTAGTGACGGCATCAGATTCCTAATTGAAGGAGAAAGGTCTGGTGGCAAGAAAAGCAGCTTTTAGGAGGTTGTCAAATGTTTTCGCTCGAAGATTCCATTCTTGAGTGGTTGTATCGGCCCTTGTTCCTAAAACTCGAATCCTAGCCCGGTATATCTCATTTTAATTTTACACCATTGTGAACCTTACGCCTTTTTTACTCTCTGATCGTGGTTCTCGGCATTGAAAAATCTTCGTAAACTAAATCACACGTGTATATGTTGACATTTAAGAGATATACAATCAAGAAAGTCAAGGGCAATGGTGATATATATGCGGCTTAGGCACCAAAACCAAGACACTCAAAAAATGGCTACAATTTAAGGAATGTGTTTTGTGACGGCATCAGATTCCTAATTGATGGAGAAAGGTCTGGTGGCAAGAAATGCAGCTTCTAGGAGGTTGTCAAGTGTTTTCGTTCGACGATTGCATTCTTAGGTGGTTGGTTTGGCCCTTGTTCCTGTAACTCGAATCCTAGCCTGGTATATCCCATTTTGATTTTACACCATTGTGAACTTTACACCTTTTTTACTATCTGATCAAGGTTCTCGGCATTGAAAAATCTTCGTAAACTAAATCACACGTGTATATGTTGACATTAAAGAGATATACAGTCAAGAAAATTAAGGGCAATGGTGATATATATGCGGATTATCACCAAAAAATAAACACTCATAAAATGGCTACAATTTAAGGAATGTGTTTAGTGACGGCATCAGATTCCTAATTGATGGAGAAAGGTCTGGTGGCAAGAAAAGCAGCCTCCAGGAGGTTGTCAAGTGTTTTCGCTCGACGATTCCATTGTTGGGTGGTTGGTTTGGCCATTGCTCCTGTAACTCGAATCCTGGCCCGGTATATCTCATTTTAGTTTTGCACCATTGTGAACCTTACGCCTTTTTTACTCTTTGATGGAGGTTCTCGGCATTGAAAAATCTTCGTAAACTAAATCACACGTGTATATGTTGATATTTAAGAGATATACCGTCAAGAAAATCAAGTGTAGTGGTGACATATATGCGGATTAGACACCAAAAAAAACACTCAACAAATGGCTACAATTTAAGGAAAGTGTTTAGTGACGGCATCAGATTCCTAATTGAAGGAGAAAGGTCTGGTGGCAAGAAAAGCAGCTTTTAGGAGGTTGTCAAATGTTTTCGCTCGAAGATTCCATTCTTGAGTGGTTGTATCGGCCCTTGTTCCTAAAACTCGAATCCTAGCCCGGTATATCTCATTTTAATTTTACACCATTGTGAACCTTACGCCTTTTTTACTCTCTGATCGTGGTTCTCGGCATTGAAAAATCTTCGTAAACTAAATCACACGTGTATATGTTGACATTTAAGAGATATACAATCAAGAAAGTCAAGGGCAATGGTGATATATATGCGGCTTAGGCACCAAAACCAAGACACTCAAAAAATGGCTACAATTTAAGGAATGTGTTTTGTGACGGCATCAGATTCCTAATTGATGGAGAAAGGTCTGGTGGCAAGAAATGCAGCTTCTAGGAGGTTGTCAAGTGTTTTTGTTCGACGATTGCATTCTTAGGTGGTTGGTTTGGCCCTTGTTCCTGTAACTCGAATCCTAGCCTGGTATATCCCATTTTGATTTTACACCATTGTGAACTTTACACCTTTTTTACTATCTGATCAAGGTTCTCGGCATTGAAAAATCTTCGTAAACTAAATCACACGTGTATATGTTGACATTAAAGAGATATACAGTCAAGAAAATTAAGGGCAATGGTGATATATATGCGGATTATCACCAAAAAATAAACACTCATAAAATGGCTACAATTTAAGGAATGTGTTTAGTGACGGCATCAGATTCCTAATTGATGGAGAAAGGTCTGGTGGCAAGAAAAGCAGCCTCCAGGAGGTTGTCAAGTGTTTTCGCTCGACGATTCCATTGTTGGGTGGTTGGTTTGGCCATTGCTCCTGTAACTCGAATCCTGGCCCGGTATATCTCATTTTAGTTTTGCACCATTGTGAACCTTACGCCTTTTTTACTCTTTGATGGAGGTTCTCGGCATTGAAAAATCTTCGTAAACTAAATCACACGTGTATATGTTGATATTTAAGAGATATACCGTCAAGAAAATCAAGTGTAGTGGTGACATATATGCGGATTAGACACCAAAAAAAACACTCAACAAATGGCTACAATTTAAGGAAAGTGTTTAGTGACGGCATCAGATTCCTAATTGAAGGAGAAAGGTCTGGTGGCAAGAAAAGCAGCTTTTAGGAGGTTGTCAAATGTTTTCGCTCGAAGATTCCATTCTTGAGTGGTTGTATCGGCCCTTGT
The DNA here is from genome assembly GCA_030545235.1 of Helianthus tuberosus. NCBI lineage: Eukaryota > Viridiplantae > Streptophyta > Magnoliopsida > Asterales > Asteraceae > Helianthus > Helianthus tuberosus. The sequence continues at coordinate 42,366,787 of CM060393.1, read as the reverse complement.
TCCTAAAACTCGAATCCTAGCCCGGTATATCTCATTTTAATTTTACACCATTGTGAACCTTACGCCTTTTTTACTCTCTGATCGTGGTTCTCGGCATTGAAAAATCTTCGTAAACTAAATCACACGTGTATATGTTGACATTTAAGAGATATACAATCAAGAAAGTCAAGGGCAATGGTGATATATATGCGGCTTAGGCACCAAAACCAAGACACTCAAAAAATGGCTACAATTTAAGGAATGTGTTTTGTGACGGCATCAGATTCCTAATTGATGGAGAAAGGTCTGGTGGCAAGAAATGCAGCTTCTAGGAGGTTGTCAAGTGTTTTCGTTCGACGATTGCATTCTTAGGTGGTTGGTTTGGCCCTTGTTCCTGTAACTCGAATCCTAGCCAGGTATATCCCATTTTAATTTTACACCATTGTGAACCTTACGCCTTTTTTACTCTCTGATCAAGGTTCTCGGCATTGAAAAATCTTCGTAAACTAAATCACACGTGTATATGTTGACATTTATGAGATATACAGTCAATAAAATTCAGGGCAATGGTGATATATATGCGGATTATCACCAAAAAATAAACACTCATAAAATGGCTACAATTTAAGGAATGTGATTAGTGACGGCATCAGATTCCTAATTGATGGAGAAAGGTCTGGTGGCAAGAAAAGCAGCCTCCAGGAGGTTGTCTAGTGTTTTAGCTCGACGATTCCATTTTTGGGTGGTTGGTTTGGCCCTTGCTCCTGTAACTCGAATCCTAGCCCGGTATATCCCATTTTAGTTTCGCACCATTGTGAACCTTACGCCTTTTTTACTCTCTGATCGAGGTTCTCGACATTGAAAAATCTTCTTAAACTAAATCACACGTGTATATGTTGACATTTAAGATATATACAGTCAGGAAAATCAAGGGCAATGGTGATATATATGCGGATTAGACACAAAAAAAACACTCAACAAATGGCTACAATTTAAGGAATTTGTTTAGTAACGGCATCAGATTCCCAATTGATGGAGAAAGGTCTGGTGGCAAGAAAAGCTGCTTCTAGGAGGTTGTCAAGTGTTTTCGCTCGACGATTCCATTCTTGGGTTGTTGGTTTGGCCCTTGTTCCTGTAACTCGAATCCTAGCTCGGTATATCCCATTAGTTTTACACCATTGTAAACCTTACGCCTTTTTTACTCTCTGATCGAGGTTCTCGACATTGAAAAATCTTCGTAAACTAAATCACTCGTTTATATGTTGACATTTAAGAGATATATAGTCAAGAAAATCAAGGGCAGTGGTGATTTATATGCAGATTAGACACAAAAAAAACACTCAACAAATGGCTACAATTTACGGAATTTGTTTAGTGACGGCATCAGATTCCTAATTGATGGAGAAAGGTCTGGTGGCAAGAAAAGCTGCTTCTAGGAGGTTGTCAAGTGTTTTCGCTCGACGATTCCATTCTTGGGTTGTTGGTTTGGCCCTTGTTCCTGTAACTCGAATCCTAGCTCGGTATATCCCATTAGTTTTACACCATTGTGAACCTTACGCCTTTTTTACTCTCTGATCGAGGTTCTCGACATTGAAAAATCTTTGTAAACTATATCACACGTGTATATGTTGACATTTAAGAGATATACAGTCAAGAAAATCAAGGGCAATGGTGATATATATGCGGATTAGACACCAAAAAAAACACTCAACAAATGGCTACAATTTAAGGAATGTGTTTTGTGACGGCATCAGATTTCTAATTGATGGAGAAATGTCTGTTGGCAAGAAAAGCTGCTTCTAGGAGGTTGTCAAGGGTTTTCACTCGACGATTCCATTCTTGGGTGGTTGGTTTGGCCCTTGTTCCTGTAACTAGAAACCTAACCTGGTATATCCCATTTTAATTTTACACCATTGTGAACCTTACGCCTTTTTTACTCTCTGATCGAGGTTCACGGCATTGAAAAATCTTCGTAAACTAAATCACACGTGTATATGTTGACATTTAAGAGATATACAGTCAAGAAAATCAAGGGAAAGGGTGATATATATGCGGATTAGACACCAAAAAGAAACACTCAACAAATGGCTACAATTTAAGGAATGTGTTTAGTGACGGCATCAGATTCCTAATTGATGGATAAAGGTCTGGTGTCAAGAAAAGCTTCTTTTAGGAGGTTGTTAAGTGTTTTCGCTCGACGATTCCATTCTTGGGTTATTGGTTTGGCCCTTGTTCCTGTAACTCGAATCCTAGCCCGGTATTTCTCATTTTAATTTTACACCATTGTGAACCTTACGCCTTTTTTACTCTCTGATTGAGGTTCTCGGCATTGAAAAATCTTCGTAAACTAAATCACACGTGTATATGTTGACATTTAAGAGATATACAGTCAAGAAAATCAAGGGCAATGGTGATATATATGCGGATTAGACACCAAAAAAACACTCTACAAAAAACTACAACTTAAGGAATGTGTTTAGTGACGGCATCAGATTCTTAATTGATGGAGAAAGGTCTGGTGGCAAGAAAAGCTGCTTCTAGTAGCTTGTCAAGTGTTTTCGCTCGACGATTCCATTCTTGGGTGGTTGGTTTGGCCCTTGTTCCAGTAACTCGAATCCTAGCCCGGTATATCCCATTTTAATTTTACACCATTGTGAACCTTACGCCTTTTTTACTCTCAGATCGAGGTTCTCGGCATTGAAAAATCTTCGTAAACTAAATCACACATGTATATGTTGACATTTAAGAGATATACAGTCAAGAAAGTCGAGGTCAATGGTGATATATATGCGGATTGGACACCAAAAAAAACACTCAACAAATGGCTACAATTTAAGGAATGTGTTTAGTGACGGCATCAGATTCCTAATTGATGGAGAAAGGTCTGGTGGCAAGAAAAGCTGCTTCTAGGAGGTTGTCAAGTGTCTTCGCTCAACGATTCCATTCTTGGGTGATTGGTTTGTCCCTTGTAGGATGATCCCTGGTGAATCCCAAGTGTCCCTATGCATGAAAAACCGTTGGTGCAGCCCCTGGGATCGAAAATCAGGCTTTTAAGGCGGTGGAACTGGCTGGAACAGGCATCTGTCCAAGAAATCTGTAACTGGGCATTTTTGGCGGCCCGCGTAAGCCAAGGCAAAGGCCTTACGCGGTCCGCGTGAAGGTCTAGTCCGGTCACAAGTTTGTCAGATTTGCACATTTGGTCCCTGGTCCTTCTAAACTTGATTCTAACTTGTTTTTATTGCACTTTTAACCCCCAAACTTGACTTTTAAGGGCTCTTGTAAAGACCTGCAAAAATGTCCCAAAATGACCCGTAAGTAAAAACCAGAACCCCTGAAACCCTAATCCATATAAAAAAAAAATCAATTTTCTAGTTTCACGCAGGCCGCGTAAACCATAAGGTAAGTTTACGCGGGCCGCGTCAACTTAAGATTTGACCGGATAAGCATCCGGGCCACGTGTTGTCCACCTGGCACACCTACTCGTGACACATCAAGCCTACACGTAGGCTAGGATCTCTCGCGGGCCGCGTAAAAGCCTGTTAAGTCTTACGCGGGCCGCGTAAAACTCATTTTTTCAGCTATAAAAGAGTTAGACATGAGCAGTTCATCTGTGTTCGAGAATTCAATCAAAAACGAAAGTATACTGCTCAAAATCATAATTTACAATAGCAAGGCGCTGCTACGATACAGGGTATTAACTCGATCGCTGCTACGATTCAATGTCCGATCGATTGAAACCAATCCGATGGATGTTTAAGTGATGCCCAAATTAGGGCTATACTTTGTCATTCGTCGTGAATTCAATGGATGTTTAAGTATTGCACTTTGTCATTCGTCGTGAGGGTTTTAATCTCGTGAGTTATCGTAAATGTTGTATTAAGTTACTGACCTAGTTCGTGTGCATTGTTATTTAATTTAGGTTACAAGGCTAAATTAGTAGGCTAAACTCTGCCCATTTAAACTTGCAATGTGAGTCATTCTCTTTTTATTAAAATTGTTTTACAATACCTCAAACTATTTTCAAAAGTTATAATTACAGGGATTAAGTCGTGGTTATCTTAAATCACTGACAAGTGGGGTATTGTGCACATTACTAATTTCTCACAGTTAGGTTCATCAACCTGACAGTGATAATCATCACTACTTGGGTGAAAGGACCTAATAGTGGTATGACCATTGTCACAAGGCTGTGACACGGTGCCAGATAAAAATAAGATAGTAGCCATTGTAATCGCTCTTATGCTGTAATTTATAACTATGGGTCACTTTATTAAACTTGAGTGACTCGCCAGTATTTCCCCGATGATAAAATATTTTTAAACATGTTTCAGGCGACCTGCTGTGAATCAAGGAAAAGTGCTACGGAGCACTAATAAAGCTTGAAGTGGTGGCTCAGTTAAATAAATAAACATGTTTTGTAAAACAGGGAATTTCCTCGTGAAATTCCTCTATTTTAAATTACGGGGTTTGTCCCAATTTATGGAAATAAAATAATCGGGCATTTTCAAGTTTAAAAGATCCTGTTAAACTTCCGTTGTCAACTCAAATAATAAATACCACGGGTTTCTGTCCCGCGGCTCCTGGACCAGGTCACACCGGGGCGGGGGCCGTGACAGAAAAAGGTGGTATCAGAGCCACTGATTTAAGCCCAATAATTATTTAGAAATACTTAATTTTTCTGATTGCCATTCTGTGATTCTGTGAAATTTTCATTTACCAACTTTTAACTTAGAATTTTTGTGTGTTTCTTCATGTATGCTAACAGCATGAATGAACTATGAGAAGCACTTCAAAATTTTTCTATCCATACCACAGATATGGATACCACTGGTACCTTCACTGGCAACCAGGTTGTTACGGAAGAGCCAATGGTATTCCAAGCCCAACCTCAAGAAAAACCTAAGATGAAAAAGAGAAGAAGGCTTATAGGTTGGGGGCGTGTGCGTAGGAAGAGACCAGCAACACAGAAAGTTATAAAGACGGAGGACCCGAAGGATAAAGGCAAAGGAATAGAGATCAGAGAAAGTTCAGGGCAAGCCCAGGAAATGCCACCCTGGGAGGAGCTGGACCACCAACTGGAAAATAGCGACCTCATCGGACCTACCGATGAAAACCTCTTCGATTACCCAGCAGAAGCACAACTTCCAGTCAATCTGGAACCCGCTATCCCAGATCCTATTATCCACCCCCGACCTCTAGGAGAGCTGGAAGAATGGTGGAACACTGACTGGCAATTTCAGAACCTCCTAAATAACCCTAATACCTTTTTTCCCTCATTTTGACCCGGAGCCTGCACCATATCCACCAATGAGCTCTGAAAATTTGGCTGAACTTCGTCACTACGGCGAGGAGCTGATTGATGTAGGAAACCGAATTAGGGATGTGGGGGAAAGAATCTCCTGGAAATACGACGAGAGAGAACGTCGTTTTTGAAATGCCAGCTGACGGTGGTTGTGTGGTTGTGGGAGTATGTGTTTAATAATTATATAATAATAAAAATATAATCATATAACATAACTGAAAATAGAACTTTTGTAAAATATTTAGTGTGTACGGATGCATACTACAATATATAAAAAAATGGAAGTCGCAAAGTCGACAATTTTGGCTATACTTGTTAACATGCTTATGTGTGATTGTGTTATTGTGACTAATTATTAAATAATTTTGTGCCAATAATTTATATATTGGTAATTATCAGATGGAACAAACCGACAATGAACTAGTTAACGAAGTTAATCAATCCGAACAAAACAATGAAGATCAATTTCTGAATAGGCAAGATATAGAAAACATCGTTGCCCAGGGAATAGAAAATGCTATTCCAGCAATCCTTGTTGCTGCCCGAAATCCAGTTGAACCTCAACCAATTTTTCCTAGCAAACGTACTCGTGAAGACAACTTCAGTAATAGTGTAAATGGAGGCAGCATCATTAACAATAACGATGATGTGATGCAGGCCCCAATTCTTAAAAGAATGAAAGTTGCAACGCCTGGTTGCACTTACAAGGAATTTCTTGCCTGTAAACCAGTTGAATTTTCAGGAAACGAAGGGGCGACTACTGCACTACGTTGGTTAGAGAAAACCGAAGCAGTAATTAAAATCAGTAAATGTGCCGATGAAGACAAGGTCATGTATACGTCAAATCTTTTTAAAGAAGGGGCACTAGAATGGTGGAATACGATACTACAAGCCAAAGGGAGTGATGTGGCTTATGCCATGAATTGGGAAGAATTTAAAAGTCTAGTAGAAAGAAATTTTTGTCCCGAATATGAAAAAGAGCAAATGGAAAATAAATTCTTGAACCACCGGATGGTGGATGTAGACTGTCGAGGGTATACTTCGACATTCTTCGAGTATGCTAGAGTTGTACCAACCCTGGCTTCGCCAGAACCGGTACTTATTTCTCGCTATATTTGGGGTTTGATTGGCGAAATCCGTGATATCGTTAAAACTGCGAGACCTCGCACAATTGACGATGCAGTGGAATTAGCCAACACTTTGACAGATGGATTAATTCGTACGCGAGAAGAAAATAGGAAGAAGGATGTAGCTCAAAAGATTACCCAAGGATTTCGTGTGGGTAATAGTAGTAACTTCAGGAAAAAGGGAACCGGGCAACCTTCCACGGCTCCATTCTGCCATACCTGTAAAAGGAAGCATTTTGGAAGATGCAAAGGATATTGCAATTTCTGCAAAATTCCAGGGCATCAAGAAGAAGATTGCAGGAGGAAGAAATCAATAATCTGCTTCAACTGTGGAGAAGCTGGACATTTTATGCCAGACTGCCCTAAATTGGTCAAACCAACTGACAACAAAGCCGAACCTGCAGAAGGAACTACCAAAAAGAACGCAAGAGCCTTCCAACTGACTACCTAGGAAGTAGAGCTAATCCCAGATGTGATAGCTGGTACGTTCCTAGTTCACGACGTTTATGCAAAAGTATTATTTGACTCTGGTGCAAACCAAAGTTTTATAAATACTTCATTCTGCCAAGCTCTTAACCTACCCTTAACCAACCTTAGACAAATTTTTACGGTAGAAACGGTAGACGGAAATTCTGTTAACATAGATTAGATTTTGCAAGAAGGAAAGATAGAACTTTTAGGCCATAAATTTTCTGCAAACCTGTTACCTATGAGTTTATCCAGATTCGATGTTGTGTTAGGAATGGATTGGTTAGTAGCCAACCATTCTCGAATCCTATGTGATAAGAATTCGATAGAAATTCATACACCCACAGGAGAAATAGTTGTGATTACAGGAGACAAGCCACGTAAACCAATGAAATTCATTTTAGTAATGAAATTGGCCAGTTATTCAAGAAAACAAGGAATAGTGTATATGATTTCAGTAATCATTAACACTAAAGGTAAGGAACCTAAGGAAATTCCAGTAGCATCAGAATACCCGGAAGTATTCCCAGAAGAACTACCTGGGTTACCACCTGATAGGGAAGTAGAATTTAGAATTCATCTAATTCCTGGAACTACACCGATAGCTAAGGCACCTTATCGATTAGCACCCACCGAAATGTTAGAACTGAAAAAGCAATTAGATGAATTGCTTAGTAAAGGATTTATACAACCTAGTTCATTCCCATGGGGAGCTCCAGTATTGTTTGTGAAAAAGAAAGATGGTTTGATGCGAATGTGTATCGATTATAGGGAATTGAATAAGGTTACAATTAAGAATCGATACCCATTACCTAGGATTGATGATCTTTTCGATCAACTTCAGAAGACATACCTAAAACTGCCTTCAGAACTAGGTATGCTCATTACGAGTTTACAATCATGCCCTTTGGGTTAACAAATGCTCCTGCAGCATTTATGGACATGATGAATAGAATCTGTAAACCGTACTTGGATAAATTCGTAATTGTTTTCATCGACAATATACTTATTTATTCCAAAAGTCAGGACGAGCATTGTAAACACCTGCATGTACTCTTAACTTTGTTAAGAAGAGAAAAACTTTATGCCAAATTCTCAAAGTGTGAATTTTGGTTACAAGAGGTACAATTTTTAGGACACATGGTGAATCACGAAGGTATTCACGTAGATCCCGCTAAAATAGAAGCGTTCACCAAATGGAAGGTCCCGCAATCAGCTATGGAAGTTAGAAGTTTTATAGGATTAGTTGGATACTATAGACGGTTTATTAAGGATTTTTCCAAAATAGCGGTACCATTAACTAAGCTAACCTGTAAAGCAGTTAAGTTTGTATGGGGACCTAAGCAAGAAGAGGCTTTTAAGATTTTAAATCAAAGGTTAACAAACGCCCCAATTCTTGCCTTACCAGAAGGAACAGAAGATTTTGAAGTATATTGCGATGCTTCTAAGCTAGGATTAGGATGTGTGCTGATGCAACGTAAGAAGGTAATTGCGTATGCCTCAAGACAATTGAAAAAGCACGAAGAAAATTATACAACTCATGACTTAGAGATTAGGAGCTGTAATTTTTGCCCTTAAGATTTGGAGACACTACCTGTATAGAAGTAAGTTTACTATCTATACAGATCATAAGAGTTTAAGATACATATTTGGGCAAAAAGAATTGAACATGAGGCAAAGTAGATGGATGGAGATTCTAAGTGACTACGACTGTGATATTCAATATCACGAAGGAAAAGCAAACGTAGTTGCTGATGCCTTAAGTCGTAAGTATCATGAAAAGCAAAAGCGAGTTCGTGCTCTTAGATTAAATCTACAAGTAGATTTAATGGAACAACTGAAAAACATTCAAGAAACAGCAATCAAGGATGATGCTGAAGGAATGAAAGGACGAATAAAGGAATTAGAGCAAGGAAGTGATGGAGTTTGGAGATTCCACAAAAGAAGAATTTGGGTACCTAAGCAAGGAGAATTAAGAAATAAAATTTTAGAGGAAGCCCATAAATCTAGATATACCATGCATCCTGGCAATAATAAGATGTACCAAGATTTAACAAATAATTTCTGGTGGATAGGAATGAAAAAGGATATAGCTAGATATGTTTCTAAGTGTCTAACTTGTTCACAAGTTAAGACAGAACACCAGAAACCTTCAGGGTTACTCCAACAATTAGAAATGCCTGTTTGGAAATGGGAACTCATAACAATGGATTTTGTTACTAAGTTACCCAAGACCAGAAAAGGTAATGATGTGATTTGGGTAATTGTGGATCGATTAACCAAATCAGCTCATTTTCTACCCATGAAAGAAACCTTTAGCATGGAAAGGTTAGCAAAGATGTACGTAGACGAAGTAGTATCACCACATGGAGTCCCACTCTCTATTGTATCGGATAGAGATAGTCGTTTCACTTCCCATTTCTGGACTAGTTTCCAGGAAGCAATGGGAACCCGACTAAATTTAAGTACTGCATATCATCCCCAAACAGACGGACAGAGTTAAAGGACGATCCAAACCCTGGAAGACATGCTAAGGGCATGTGTTATAGATTTTGGAGAAAATTGGGACAACCATCTACCTTTAATTGAATTCTCCTATAACAATAGTTATCATTCAAGCATCGAAGCTGCCCCGCTCAAAGCACTGTATGGACGTAAGTGTAGAACTCCAGTGTGTTGGGCAGAAATAGGAGAAAGTCAATTATCAGGTCCCGAAATAGTACAAGAAACCACCGACAAGATCACTCAAATCAAGGAAAGACTAAAGCCGGCTCGGGATCGCCAGAAAAGTTATGCAGATAATCGACGTAAGCTGTTAGAATTTCAAGTTAGAGACAAGGTACTATTGAAAGTTTCTCCTTGGAAAGGAGTAGTTCGATTCGGAAAGAAAGGAAAGCTAAGTCCAAGGTACATAGGACCATTTCCAGTAATTCAACGCATAGGACCAGTTGCCTATCGCCTGCAATTACCAGAGGAGCTAGCAGGAATACATGATGTATTTCATGTATCTAACCTCAAGAAGTGTTTATCCGACGAATCGCTAGTAGTCCCTCTTCAAGACATACAGGTGAATGAAAGGTTGAAATTCATGGAAAAACCGCTTCAAATAGAAGACTGAAAGATTAAGTTTCTCAAACACAAAAGATTGGTACTTGTTAAAGTCAAGTGGGATTCGAAAAGAGGACCAGAATACACCTGGGAGCTGGAATCCGAAATGAAGCAAAAGTATCCTCACTTATTTCATTAAATCTCGAGGACGAGATTTTAAATAAGGTGGGGAGGATGTAAGGACCTGCAAAAATGTCCCAAAATGACCCGTAAGTAAAAACCAGAACCCCTGAAACCCTAATCCATATCAAAAAATAAGAAAAATCAATTTTCTGGTTTCACGCGGGCCGCGTAAACCATAAGGTAAGTTTACGTTGGCCGCGTCAACTTAAGATTTGACTGGATAAGCATCCTGGCCACGTGTTGTCCACCTGGCACACCTACTCGTGACACATCAGGCCTACACGTAGGCTAGGATCTCTCGCAGGCCGCGTAAAAGCCTGTTAAGGCTTACGTTGGCCGCGAAAAACTCATTTTTTCAGCTATAAAAGAGTTAGACATGAGCAGTTCATCTGTGTTCGAGAATTCAATCAAAAACAAAAGTATACTGCTCAAAATCGTAATTTACAATAACAAGGCACTGCTACGATACAGGGTATTAACTCGATCGCTGCTACGATTCAATGTCCGGTCGATTGAAACCAATCCGATGGATGTTTAAGTGCTGCCCAAATTTGGGCTATACTTTGTCATTCGTCGTGAATTCGATGGATGTTTAAGTATTGCACTTTGCCATTCGTCGTGAGGGTTTTAATCTCGTGAGTTATCGTAAATGTTGTATTAAGTTACTGACCTAGTTCATGTGCATTGTTATTTAATTTAGGTTACAAGGCTAAATTAGTAGGCTAAACTCTGCCCATTTAAACTTGCAATGTGAGTCATTCTCTTTTTATTAAAATTGTTTTACAATACCTCAAACTATTTTCAAAAGTTATAATTACAGGGATTAAGTCGTGGTTATCTTAAATCACTGGCAAGTGGGGTATTGTGCACATTACTAATTTCTCACGGTTAGGTTCATCAACCTGACAGTGATAATCATCACTACTTGGGTGAAAGGACCCAATAGTGGTATGACCATCGTCACAAGGCTGTGACACGGCGCCAGATAAAAATAAGATAGTAGCCATTGTAATCGCTCTTATGCTGTAATTTATAACTATGGGTCATTTTATTAAACTTGAGTGACTCGCCAGTATTTCCCCGCTGATTAAATATTTTTAAACATGTTTCAGGCGACCTGCTGTGAATCAAGGAAAAGTGCTATGGAGCACTAATAAAGCTTGAAGTGGTGGCTCAGTTAAATAAATAAACATGTTTTGTAAAACAGGGAATTTCCTCGTGAAATTCCTCTATTTTAAATTACGGGGTTTGTCCCAATTTATGGAAATAAAATAATCGGGCATTTTCAAGTTTAAAAGATCCTGTTAAACTTCCGCTGTCAACTCAATCAATAAATACCACGGGATTTCTGCCCCGCGGCTCCTGGACGGAGTCACACCGGGACGGGGGCCGTGACACCTCTAAGTCATAAACAAACTTTGTTAAGTTCCCGGTTAGTTATACAATCACCGAATAAGTCCTGAGTTTCAACGTTGACGCTTTTAACCCCTTATTTACGAATGTTAACGTATTTTCCTCATACTATATCGAAACCTTGTGAAATTTTTTATCACTTATTCTTGGGAGCATATTTAATCATTACAAAGCTTTGGGTTCGTTAAAAGGTCACTCAGAGGTATAAATTAAACATGTTGACACATTTAACCCTTGCGGTTTGTAAACTTTCACTTTCTTCCACAAACGGCTTCATATGATTCATAATTCATTTGTTTAAGGGTATAAACATTGTGTAAGGTTGTTGAAAGGTATAATTATCAAAAGATGACACTTTGAATCTTGTTACACACCTACTTTCTTTGTTTGTCAACTTTAGTCCCTCATATTTGATCCATTGCACATTTAAAGCTTATGACACGTGTCTCCATCATATTGGTCGTGATTTTACGGGGTGTTACATTCTCACCCCCTTAAAAGAAATCTCGACCTCGAGATTTACTGAAATAAATGAGGGTACTTCTGTTTCATTGTGGACTCAACCTCCCACATGTATTCGGGACCTCTGCGGGGATCCCATTTAACCTTTACAATCGGTACGTGCTTCTTTCGAAGCTTCTTAACCTGTCGATCTTCGATCGAAAAAGGTTTTTTGACAAACTTTAAGCTCTCATCAATATGCACATCCGTATGTGGCATGACTAGTGATTCATCAGCTAGGCATTTCTTCAGATTGCAGATGTGAAACACATTATGAATTCCACTGAGCTCTTCAGGCAGGTTTAACTTGTAAGCCACTGTTCCGACACATTCAATGATCTCGAATGGTCCTATGTATCTTGGGCTTAACTTGCCTTTCTTGCCAAAATGCACTACCCCTTTCCAGGGTGATACTTTAATTAATACTTTGTCACCTACCTCAAATTTTCGAGGTTTACGCCTTTTGTCTGCATAGCTTTTCTGCCTATCCCTGGCAGCTTTGAGACGATCTCGTATCTGTACAATCTTATCTGTCATTTCTAGGACTATATCAGGTCTTTTTAGTTGGACATCTCCAACTTCTGCCCAGCAAACGGGCGTCCTGCACTTTCTTCCATACAACGCTTAAAAAGGTGCAGCTTGAATACTGGAATGATAGCTATTGTTGTATGAGAATTCAATCAATGGAAGATGATCATCCCAACTTCCTCCTAAGTCAATAACACAAGCTCGTAGCATATCCTCGAGTGTCTGTATAGTACGTTCACTTTGACCATCCGTTTGAGGATGATATGCAGTGCTAAAATTTAATCGAGTGCCTAGGGATTGCTGGAAGCTTTTCCAGAAATGCGATGTATATCTCGTATCCCTATCAGAGATGATAGACACTGGCACTCCATGAAGAGATACAATCTCGTCCACGTACAGCTGAGCTAGCTTATCTGAGTTGTGTGTTTCCTTAATAGGTAAAAAGTGGGCTGACTTGGTCAGTCTATCCACTATAACCCAAATAGTATCATTTCCTCGCTTTGTCTTTCGTAACTTGGTGATAAAATCCATAGTTACCATTTCCCACTTCCAGGTGGGAAGTTCAGGCTGTTGCAGCAAACCTGACGGCTTCTGGTGTTTGGCTTTAACCTGAGCACATGTCAGACATTTGGCCACATAAGTGGCTATAGACTTCTTCAAGCCTATCCACCAATAATTTGCCTTCAAATCCTGGTACATCTTATCACAGCCAGGATGAACAGAATATTTGGAGTTATGGGCTTCTTAAAGAATCACATCCCTAAGTCCTCTATAAATTGGAACCCACATTCGTCCATTCAGTCTTAGGATTCCATCCTTATCGTATGATAACTGTTCAGCAGTTACACCCAACTTTTCATTTGGATAGTTAGCTTCTAATACAGCTTCCTTCTGAACGGCTAACAATCTTTCATTCAAACTGTTCTTCAATTCAATGCTCTTGGCATTGATTCTAATGTGCTTAACCCTTTCCTTTCTGCTTAAAGCATCAGCGACCACATTCGCCTTACCTGGATTGTATCGTATTTCACAATCATAATCATTCAGTGTCTCCATCCATCGACGTTGTCTCATGTTCAGATCCTTCTGATTAAACAGATGTTGAAGGCTCTTGTGATCAGAATAGATCACACACTTGGTACCATATAAGTAATGCCTCCAAAGTTTTAGTGCAAACACAACGGCACCCAACTCCAAGTCGTGGGTGGTGTAATTCTTTTCGTGCAACTTTAATTATCGGGAAGCATAGGCAATAACTTTGCCCTTCTACATTAGCACACATCCCATGCCAGTGTGTGATGTGTCGCAGTATACCACAAACTCTTCTATTCCCTCAGGCAATATTAACACAGGTGCATTACTCAGGTTCTGCTTAAGTATATCAAAGGATTCTTGCTGCTTAGGACCCCAGTCAAATTTATATTCTTGCGAGTCAGTGAAGTTAGGGGTGCTGCAATTCTTGAGAAATTTCCAATAAAACGCCTATAATATCCTGCCAGACCCAAGAAGCTGCGAATCTCTGTGGGCGTCTTCGGCTCTTGCCAATTCATGATAGCTTCAATCTTAGAGGGATCCACCTGGATACCACGCTCACTAACCACATGTCCAAGGAACTGGACTTCACGAAGCCAAAATTCACACTTTGAAAACTTGGCGTAGAGCTTTTCTTGTTAAAGAAGTTTAAGAATACAACGAAGGTGCTTCTCATGGTCAGTCTGATTCTTTGAATAAATAAGAATGTCATCAATGAAGACGATGACAAACTTGTCCAAGTAGGGTTTGCAAACGCGATTCATGAGATCCATGAACGCTGCTGGTGCATTAGTGAGTCCGAACGGCATCACTAAGAACTCGTAATGACCATAGCGAGTTCTTAATGCAGTCTTGTGCACATCCTCATCTCTAACCTTCAGCTGATGATATCCTGATCTCAAGTCGATCTTGGAGAAGTAACTGGCTCCTTGAAGCTGATCGAATAGATCGTTGATCCTGGGCAATGGATATCTATTCTTGATTGTAACCTTGTTCAGCTCTCGATAATCAATGCATAAACACATTGATCCATCCTTTTTCTTCACAAACAGGATCGGTGCTCCCCAAGGAGATGAGCTAGGCCTAATAAATCATTTTGCCAACAAATCATCCAACTGAGTTCTCAACTCTTTCATCTCAGTTGGGGCCAACCGGTAAGGTGCTCTTGCAACAGGTGCTGCTCCAGGTATAATGTCGATTCTGAACTCCACTTGCCTATCTGGGGGTAAACCAGGCAGTTCTTCAGGGAATACACCAGGGTATTCAGAAATGATAGGGATGTCTTCAATCTTGGGCTTTGGTTCCTCAATTGTCACTTGTGCCATATAGATGACACAACCTTTATTCATGCACCTTGATGCCTTAAGCATAGACACTTGCTCAGGCAACCCGTACTGACTGTCTCCCTGAATTGTCAACGGCTCACCATACAATGTTTTAATAACCACTTGCTTCTTATCACAAACGATCTAAGCTTGATTATGAGATAACCAATCCATGCCAATTACTATGTCGAATCCAACTAGTTTCAAAGGAAGCAAAGACAATGGAAAAGAGTGGTTCCTAATGGATATGAAACATCCATCTAACACAGTTGAAGCAGTCTCTATGGTACCATCGGCCAACTCTACTTCATATTTTATGCTTAGGGTTTTAACAGGCAGATTTAACAATTTACAAAACTTATCATCAACAAATGACTTATCTGCACCCGAATCAAATAATACCCTTGCATAAACATCATTAATAAGGAAGGTACCTGTTATCATGTTATCATCCTGAACTGCTTCCCGTGCATTCATTTGAAAGACCCTAGCATTGGTCTTTTTGCCTTCTTCAGGTTTCTTGGCATATTTTGGGCAGTTAGACTTGATGTGCCCCTTCTCGTTACAGTTATAACACGTCACATCCTTTATCTTCTTGCAATCTAACGTCTTGTGCTCATTTGACTTACAAATCCCACAAGCCCTGGTTTGCGATTCGGATTTCGATTCGTACCTACATTTCCCCATATGACGTTTCTTGCAAATTTTACACTTGGGTTTTTCACCCGACTGTTGATCATCCTTTCTAAATCCGGAACTCTTTTTGTGGTCAGAGTTCCCTTTGTGCTTCTTATCAGAACGGTGTGAGTTATCATCCTCACGTTTTCTCTTTCCCGCATCAGAATTTCTAAGTGATCTCTGCCTAACCGCATCAAGGGTAAGAGATAATGACAAATCAGCTACTGACCTAAAGGTAGTAGGTCTTGATGCTTTCACACTTGCTTTGATCTCCGGGGCTAAGCCCCCAATGAAACGGGCTATACGCTTTGGTTTCAGTGTCACCAAATATGGAACCAATCGTGACATAGTGTTAAAACTTGTGAGGTATGCTTGGCAGTCTAAGTTCTTCATAACCAATGTTAGGAAGTCGGTCTCGATCTTCTCAACTTCATGTTGAGGACATAAATTCTCTTTTATCAAAGCAACAAACTAAGCCCATGATAAATTGTATAACGGAATCTTTCCTGTAGCTTGGATTAAGGACCTCCACCAAGCTAGGGCTTCTCCCTTGAACGACTGTGAAACATACTTCACAATATCTTTCTCGGCACATCCACTAATATCGACCACCGTATCCATCTCATCTAGCCACGTCATGCAATCAATGGCGCCTTTTTCCCCAGTAAAATCTCTGGGCTTACAAGAGATGAAATACTTATATGAACAGGTCTTTGCACGTGGCTCTTGATCAAATATAATCTTCCTAGACGGGACACTGTGATGATTTGAGGAGTGTTGAGCATCATCCTTCTTTGACTCATGAGGTTTAGAAGGTGGCTTACTATGAGCTACAGAGTGAGTATTTGAGCGAGTACCACTAGACTCTCTAAATTTCCTGTCCATGGCTTTAGAAACAGCATTATCAATCAATGCTTGAAGTTCCGCACCAGTTACATGAATTCTGGTAGTATCATGATTCTCTACAGGGTGACTGTTGATTTCTTCAGATTCTGCCATGTAGCTTGATTGCTACATAAAATGATGATAATGATTCATTCAGATCTCTATAACGGAATTGTTATTTTGATAATTTTATTAACCATGGTATTAATAAACCATATTGGTTAATTTATTAAGCATATTCATTCAGGATCATAATTTTCCTCAGTCATAGCTTATTAACATATTATAATTGGCACAAAAGGCCAAGTCACAGGGACAATTTAAACTATAAGCCATGATCTTATATGATCGAGGAATTAAGGCATTGAATCATAGTTCATTACCTTTCTTGACAAGGAGTCATAGACTACAGTTGTCCTTTGTCTTATATGACAATGATTATGGCCCGCAGGCATTACATCACTAATGGATGCTTAAAAATAATAAGAAAGGAATTGGAAGGATCCAATTTAAGGATGACTTATGCGATTTTATCGAATCACATTTGCCAGGAGTGTTAACATCTGAAAGATGTTAACAAGGGTTTTGAATCTTACAAGGAACTACCATCATGGCCCTGTCTTAAAGTGACACATGGCTAGTTCTTGCCTTCAAGATTTTCTTTTATATTTAATGGCAGATTAATTTTTAAAAGGAATGATATTTTGTTTTATTTTATATATTATATTGATGCATATAATGATAATTTAAAATTTAACACATTCCATAATTAAATAAAAGAGTACATAAATGCCCTAAACAGGATTTTAACATAAATGACTTGCCCACGCAGGGGCTAAACTGAAAATACAAGTCCTCGCAAGGACTGAATACATGAATAGATGTCCACGCAGGGACTTGATTGAAGCAAGGAAATTACAATACAAATAAATAAATAAGGAATCTTAAAAAATCCCTTTTCTTCTTTCCCTTGATTAAATTCGCCAGACCTTTGAGAAATCCTCGGTGGTTTCTACGCTCTTCTTGAACCTCCCGTTCCACCTGACTCAACCTTTGTAGAATCTTCGGTTGCTACGGTGGCGGTATCAGTGGCGGCTGCGGCGGCTGCTGATGCTGTGGAGGTTGTCACACCCCCAAAATCCATATGCGGAGTATCACCTCTTGGAGGCGTGACTGACCAGGATCAAGCCACCAATCATATTGAACAAGCATGTAAGTAATAATAAAATCCAACACAATACAATTGGTGTCCAAACAAAACATATTTTAAGTTGCAAGCGGAAGCATAATGTCAAAAACCAAAGCATAAGTAATAATGTTTAAGTTGATCATGAACACTTAATGTCCATGCTCCACAACGACTCTTCCCCATGCAAGCTCCTACTAAACCTAGTGACCTGCAAAGCATGTAGTAACGAGTCAACAACAATGTTGAGCGAGTTCACAGTTGGGTGTTTGTTTTAAGTTGTTTCAAAAAAAGTTTCCTTTAACTAGCATCCCTGCCGTGGGGGTTACCCCATAGTTGAAAACGTGATTTGTTTATCCCAGTTATTCTGGCAATCCAGCCGTGGGGGCTACCTCATGTTTATGTATATCTGGCTCTCTGGTCGTGGGGGCTACCCCATGTATATACTACTAGACTCGTTACCATATCGACTGCTGACTGTAGTCATGTTTATGTGCCCTGAACTGTCAATGTCTATCATCATTGACCTGCCCAGATCCATTAGTTCACGCCCGTCCTCTGCGGCACGGTGTGAGGCTTGTCAGACCTAAATAGCGCTATCTAACTAATGACCCGCTCGCCATTGGCCCGGCGATTAAGTCGATATAAAAAGGAGGGACTTCGTGATAGAGTTTTGGTCTAGTGAAGTTAACTGTTCATGAGGACGAGGAATTTATATTCCTGAACCCGTACTATCCTACCCAAGGAGGACGAGGAATCCCTATTCCTTAACCCATTCCCAACCCCTGGGAATCCCATGCTTTGTAGAAAGTGTGAACTCACCTTAGGTTAGCTCGGCAGATACACGAAAAGGTTGCTTAAGCTATAAGTGGTCAACCACGTCCTAACATGGTTACCATACAAGTCAGGTCTAGGTTCAAGTAATGCACGTATGATTACACATAGTTTAACAGGTTATGGACACGTGTTGATCATGGCAAACACATAATACATGTTAACACATTAACAGTAGCATTCAAGTACCAAACATGTCCAACTTGTGTGACCCGAAAGATAAAGCCCAACAGATAGGCGGCCCAACCTATTGTGCGATCAGCACAACTTGTACGATCCACAATGGGTTGTGCGATCAGCCTTAAACCCGGCCCAAACATAAAACACGGCCCAAATAATTATTAAAAACATATCTTGTGCGATCCAATAGTCTTGTGTGATCATGCATTAACAGGTTGTACTATGAGTTGTAACAGTTGTACCGTAGCAGTTTCTAACTTGTACGACTAGTTCTTGTACGACCAAGAACTTGTGCGATCGGCTCTGCGACCAGATCATCCAGGAACTGATCTTGTGCGATCAGTTATGTTTTCCTTAATTCAGGTAATTAATTACACTTACCCGATCCGCCCAAACAGTTTCCATCTTTTACATTGATTCGATCAAATCAACTAAATAAATGGATCATCAATATATTTGTTATGAACCCTAATCTGCTAGCCATATTAGATCAACAATAACAAACATATGTCAGCATTTAACACATTAACGACATGGAAAGTGGATTAACAACAGGCTTCTATTGTTCCCTATTATTCAAACATATGATATATATTGTGGTTGGTATATATATATTAAGGATTATATCATGCTAGCATAATCAACATAAAATCACTATTATAATCGGTAGTTCATATAACATGGCCGACCACTGTGCTCCAATTCCTAATACTATTGGACCACAACTAACAGTGACATCACATGTAATATGGATTGTTGGACTATTGTGCCTATTACATTTAGTGGGTCAGCCACTTCATCGATTATGACAATCATCAACAAGAAAAGTCATACTAACATCACATATACCCATGCTACTGTTACTTGAATTCATGCATAGCAAAAACAAACAATCAAGAATTAATATGAGTATGGGCCACTAACCGAATCACAAGTCAAAGAAGTCTCGAAAAGAGGGGGTGTTCTCCTGTCGTCGCAGATTGGGTGAGAAGGACTAGGGTTTGTTGTTGAAATTTTTGAGATTAATAACATGATTATGTACAAAGGCCTATATAAGGGTAACACTAAATCAAGTGGGCCGATCCACAGTTTTCTTTCGAGGCTACACCCCTTTGGGCCGAGCTAGTTAAGAACCACACAAAGAACATTTCAAGCATATATCATCATGTACCAAATATAATGCACACCAAATATAAATATAACCACAACACTTTGCAAACAAGTACTAGGTTAAGTCGAGTAGGGACCTTGAAAACTCGGGTTGTCACATTATCCCCAACTTGAAAGAAATTTCATCCCGAAATTTAGCACGTGGTTACTGAGGAAGCTAGTTGTGTTGTGTTGTTTCGTGGTTTTCCTGGGGTGTCACATCATCCCCCCGTTGATTTGGAATTTCGTCCCGAAATTCTGTAGTAGCTTCAGCCTCAGTAGTGGTTGCACTGTTTCCGAATAACTTGGGATACTTGAGTTTCATTTGATCTTCTCGTTCCCAGGTAAACTCTGGGCCACGATGGGAGTTCCAACGAACTCGAATAAGAGGTATTCTGGTGTGCTTGAGGACCTTAACATCCCGGTCCGTGATTTCAACTGGTTCCTCGACGAATCGCAACTGATCGTCGATAGTGAGCTCCTTCAAAGGAACTATGAGGGTCTCATCTGACAGACACTTCTTGAGATTTGACACGTGAAAAAACATTGTGAACTGCACTGAGTTCTGCGGGCAGATTTAGTTTGTAGGCCACCCTGCCTATTTTCTCAATGATTTCGAACGGTCCGACATATCGCGGATTGAGCTTGCCCCGTTTGTCAAAACGAACCACACCCTTCAAGGGTGAAACTTTGAGTAGCACTCGATCCCCAACTTGGAACTCGAGTGGTTTCCTGCACTTGTTTGCGTAGGCTTTCTGACGGTCGCGAGCTGCCGCCATGCGTTGTCGTATCTGAGCAATTCTTTCTGTTGCGTCTACTACAAGTTCTGGACCTGTGATCTGACTATCACCCACCTCTGCCCAACAAAGAGGTGATCGGCATTTATGCCCGTACAATGCCTCAAGTGGAGCGGCTTGAATGCTGGTGTGGTAACTGTTGTTATACGAAAACTCCACTAACGGGAGGTGTTTTTCCCAGCCGTTATCGAAATCGATTACACATGCATGAAGCATGTCTTCTAGATTTTGGATGGTGCATTCAGATTGCCCGTCTGTTTGCGGACGATAAGCTGTGCTCATATCTAACCGAGAGCCAAAATATTTGTGCATTGCCTGCCACAGTTCTGAAGTAAAACGTGCTTCACGATCGGAAATAATAGAGGTTGGCACCCCGTGCCTTGAGACAACTTCCTTAAGGTAGACGTCTGCTAAGGTGGAGAACTTATCCGTTTCCTTGATAGCCAAGAAGTGTGCAGACTTTGTGAGTCGATCCACGATCACCCAAATAGTATCATTCCCACGTTGAGATCTAGGCAGACCAGTAACAAAATCCATGGAAATCTGTTCCCACATCCATTGTGGTGTCTCTAGTTGTTGGAGTAGGCCCGATGGTTTCTGATATTCAGTCTTGACTCTCGCACAAGTCAAACATTTGCTAACGTAAGTTGCTATGTGAGCTTTCATACTAGGCCACCAATACGTAGTTCTGAGATCGTGGTACATCTTATCCGAACCAGGATGTACTGAGTAGCGAGACTTATGTGCTTCATCCATCACAAGCTCGCGTAAGTTTCCATAGTGTGGGACCCAGATGCGTCCTGTTACGTAATAGGCACCGTCTGCCTTTTGTTCTAACCGTTGCCTTGAGCCGCGTAGGGCTTCAGCCTTGACGTTTTCTGGTTTCAATGCTTCTATCTGAGCATCTCGTATCTGTGCAGGAAGACTAGACTGGATGGTAAGTTGCAATGCACGCACGCGTTTAGGGGTAGTATCTTTTCTACTGAGGGCGTCAGCCACCACATTGGTTTTGCCTGGATGGTACTTGATCGCGCATTCGTAATCGTTCAATAGTTCGACCCATCGATGTTGTCGCATGTTCAATTCCTTTTGCTTGAAGATATGCTCGAGACTCCTGTGATCGGTGTAAATGGTGCACTTGATACTGTACAGGTAATGTCTCCATATCTTGAGTGCGAAAACAACAGCTCCCAGCTCCAAATCGTGTGTAGTGTAGTTCCTTTCGTGAATCTTAAGTTGGTGCGAGGCGTAAGAGATGACTTTATCCTGTTGCATCAAAACACAACCCAGACCCTGAATTGATGTTTCGCAATAAACCACAAAGTCGTATGTGCCCTCCGGCAATGAGAGAATAGGTGCGCTACAGAGCCTATCCTTTAGGTGCTGAAATACGGATTCCTGTGTATTACCCCAACGATAGATAACGCCTTTCTGAGTTAGTGAGGTGAGGGGTTGTGCAATCTTGGAGAAGTCCTTGATGAACCTTCTATAGTAGCCCGTCAAACACAAGAATTGACGGATTTCTGTTGGTGTACGGGGTGCAGGCCAGTTCTTGATCGAGTCTACCTTGGATGGATCAACATGGATCCCATCCTTGTTTACCACGTGGCCTAGGAAATGGACTTCATAAAGCTGTTATGTTCGAAAGAGTTCCAAAATAAATCGTAGATGCTGCTCGTGTTCATCCTGTCTCTTAGAATAGATCAGGATGTCGTCGATGAATACTATAACGAACTTGTCTAGGTAAGGCTAGCACACTCGATTCCTCAAGTCCATGAAGATCGCAGGTGCGTTTGTCAGCCCAAAAGGCATGACCAAAAACTCGTAGTGTCCATAACGAGTCCTAAAGGCTGTTTTGGAGACGTCCTCTTCTCGGACTCTCAGCTGGTGATATCTCGATTTCAGATCAATCTTCAAGTAAAAGATCGACCCTTGCAGCTGGTCGAATAGGTCATCAAAGCGTGGAAGAGGATAACGATTCTTCACCGTCACCTTGTTGAGCTTGCGGTAGTCAATACACGTTCTGAAAGTACCGTCTTTCTTCTTCACGAATAGCACTGGAGCTCCCCAGGGCGAAGAGCTAGGACGAATAAAACCCTTATTCAAAAGCTCTTGTTGTTGCGTGGACAGTTCTTCCCATTCTGATGGAGCTAGGTGATAAGGTACATGAGCTATGGGTGCTGCTCCAGGAGCCAGCTCGATTTGAAACTCGACTTGACGATGAGGCGGAAGGCCAGGAAATTCCTCAGGAAATACCTTAGGAAAGTCACGTACAATAGGAAAATCTTCTATCTTCTTCTCTTTCTTCGAGGTGTCAGTAACGAGAGCCAAAATAGCAGTGTGGCCCTTTCGCAAACACTTCTGGGCTTTAAGGAAAGAGATGATGCTCACAACAGCACCACTCTTGTCGCCACGAATCATGAAAGGTTCATCCACTGAGCGAGGAATACGGACAAATCTTCTCGTTGCAAAGAATCTATGCTTGTTGTTGGGATAACCAATCCATACCAATAACGATGTCGAAACCACCACAACGTTGGGGTCATACCTAGCATCACCCTGACCAATCACGAACACTCGACCCCTGGCACCATTGCCGTCGTTATTACCCCCGTTGTTGCCTCCATTGTTGTTGTGGTTCTGATTCTGGTTCTGGTTCAACTGTGGGCAGTGTCTCATGAAGTGACCTTCAGCACCACACTGATAATATCCCTTGTTACCCTGCTGTTGCTGTTGATTCTGTGGAGCTTGTGGCTGCTGTTGTCGGTTCTGGTTTGCAGGACGTGAGCTTCTACAATCCTTGGCTCCATGACCAAGCTTGTTGCATCTCTGACAACGATCTTTGTTGCACGGCCCTTTGTGGTGTAAATTACATCGATAGCACTTAGGGTGGTTTCCCCTGTATCCACCCTGACTTCAATTACCAAAAGACTGCTGACTGGGGCCCCTGTACTCATCTGTTTTTCACTGCTGCGACTGAGACTGAATCGAAGTGGAACCCTTGCTCGAATTCCATCCCACTTGCGTTTGTTGTCACTAGGAGCATCCGAAGTAGTTGTAGCAGCATTAATATGTTTCGGCCGTTTGTTCTGTTCCACTGCCTGGTCTGTGAGACGATGTGCAAGACGAGTAACATCCTGGATGGTAGCAAGGTTAGCCGAAGTTACATGACTTTGAATTTCTGATACTAAGCCTCTGAGGTACATCTCAATACGCTTGATGGGAGGATCCACCATAGTTGGATACAACACTGCCAGTTCGATGGGTCGTTTCGCGTACGCTTCTATCTCTGACCCCGTCATCTTTAGGTTAAAGAATTCTACCTCCAGCATGTGGATATCATCACGATTGCAATACTCCTCTTTGATCAGTTCCTTGAAGTTGTTCCATGGGGTAGCAGCAGCAACCAACCCCAGCATTTGGACTTGAGCGTTCCACCACGTGGGCGCTATACCCTCAAGAGTACCAGTAGCATATTTCACCCTGCGAGCCTCAGGGCATTCACACATCTCGAAGACAGATTCGAGTTTCTCAAACCAGTGGAGGAGACCTACAGCTCCTTCGGTACCACTAAAGGTACTAGGTCGACAGTCCATAAAGGTCTTGAAAGTGCACACAGGTGGCTGAGCGTTCTGACCTTGTTGCGCGAGGAAGAAAAGACAGGGTTAAGCTCGAGAGTTGGGTCATGAGAGTAGGATCTAACATCCTAGGGTAGGTTCGTAACAGCAGGTTATACCTCCTGCCTGAGCGGCTGCAAGTGCTGCCGTAACTTGTTTGTTGACAAGAGCCGTCAGCTGGGCTTAAGTTAGGTTCACACGTCCATTCATGATCTTCACATCAAAGGAAACACAAGTAGGAAAGGTGTCGTTAATGTGTGTAAATGTGAAGTGACAGAAAGGAGTAAGCACGCATGTGTTTTCAAACTATAGTTGCTACGTTTATCTAAGCATACCATAAGCAATGTTCTTTGTAATCTAGCAAGTAGGCAAAGTAAACATAAATCATATCACCTAGAATGTCGAGCCTTGCACGTGGAGCGAAGTGTCGTTGTGGACCGTTGAGCACTGTACAGGTTATAGTCTGGTTTTAACAAAACTTTTTCCCTTATTAAAACCAAGTTCTCTATAACCAATGGCTCTGATACCAATCTGTCACACCCCCAAAATCCACATGCGGAGTATCACCGCTTGGAGGCGTGACTGACCAGGATCAAGCCACCAATCATATCGAACAAGCATGTAAGTAATAATAAAATCCAACACAATACAATTGGTGTCCAAATAAAACATAGTTTAAGTTGCAAGCGGCAGCATAATGTCAAAAACCAAAGCATAAGTAATAATGTTTAAGTTGATCATGAACACTCAATGTCCATGCTCCACAACGACTCTTCCCCATGCAAGCTCCTACTAAACCTAGTGACCTGCAAAGCATGTAGTAAGGAGTCAACAACAATGTTGAGTGAGTTCACAGTTGGGTGTTTGTTTTAAGTTGTTTCAAAAACAGTTTCCTTTAACTGGCATCCCTTCCGTGGGGGTTACCCCATAGTTGAAAACGTGATTTGTTTATCCCATTTATTCTGGCAATCCAGTCATGGGGGCTACCCCATGTTTATGTATATCTGGCTCTCTGGCCGTGGGGGCTACCCCATGTATATACTACTAGACTCGTTACCATATCGACTGCTGACTGTAGTCATGTTTATATGCCCTGAACTGTCAATGTCTATCATCATTGACGTGCCCAGATCCATTAGTTCACGCCCGTCCTCTGCGGCACGGTGTGAGGCTTGTCAGACCTAAATAGCGCTATCTAACTAATGACCCGCTCGCCATTGGCCCGGCGATTAAGTCGATATAAAAAGGAGGGACTTCGTGATAGAGCTTTGGTCTAGTGAAGTTAACTGTCCATGAGGACGAGGAATTTATATTCATGAACCCGTACTTTCCTACCCAAGGAGGACGAGGAATCCCTATTCCTTAACCCATTCCCAACCCCTGGGAATCCCATGCTTTGTAGAAAGTGTGAACTCACCTTAGGTTAGCTCGGCAGATACACGAAAAGGTTGCTTAAGCTATAAGTGGTCAACCACGTCCTAACATGGTTACCATACAAGTCAGGTCTAGGTTCAAGTAATGCACGTATGATTACACATAGTTTAACAGGTTATGGACACATGTTGATCATGACAAACACATAATACATGTTAACACATTAACAGTAGCATTCAAGTACCAAATATGTCCAACTTGTGCGACCCGAAAGATAAAGCCAAACAGATAGGCGGCCCAACCTATTGTGCGATCAGCACAACTTGTGCGATCCACAATGGGTTGTGCGATCCACAATGGGTTGTGCGATCAGCCTTAAACCCGGCCCAAACATAAAACACGGCCGAAATAATTATTAAAAACATATCTTTTGCGATCCAATAGTCTTGTGCGATCATGCATTAACAGATTGTACTATGAGTTGTAACAGTTGTACCGTTGCAGTTTCTAACTTGTACGACTAGTTCTTGTACGACCAAGAACTTGTGCGATCGGCTCTTGTGCGACCAGATCATCCAGGAACTGATCTTGTGCGATCAGTTATGTTTTCCTTAATTCAGGTAATTAATTACACTTACCCGATCCGCCCAAACAGTTTCCATCTTTTACATTGATTCGATCAAATCAACTAAATAAATGGATCATCAATATATTTGTTATGAACCCTAATCTGCTAGCCATATTAGATCAACAATAACAAACATATGTCAGCATTTGACACATTAACGACATGGACAGTGGATTAACAACAGTCTTCTATTGTTCCCTATTATTCAAACATATGATATATATTGTGGTTGGTATATATATATTAAGGATTATATCATGCTAGCATAATCAACATAAAATCACTATTATAATCGGTAGTTCATATAACATGGCCGACCACTGTGCTCCAATTCCTAATACTATTGGACCACAACTAACAGTGACATCACATGTAATATGGATTGTTGGACTATTGTGCCTATTACATTTAGTGGGTCAGCCACTTCATCGATTATGACAATCATCAACAAGAAAAGTCATACTAACATCACATATACCCATGCTACTGTTACTTGAATTCATGCATAGCAAAAACAAACAATCAAGAATTAATATGAGTATAGGTCACTAACCGAATCACAAGTCAAAGAAGTCTCGAAAAGAGGGGGTGTTCTTCTGTCGTCGCAGATTGGGTGAGAAGGACTAGGGTTTGTTGTTGAAATGTTTGAGATTAATAACATGAATACGTACAAAGGCCTATATAAGGGTAACACTAAATCAAGTGGGCCGATCCACAGTTTTATTTCGAGGCTACACCCCTTTGGGCCGAGCTAGATAAGAACCACACAAAGAACATTTCAAGCATATATCATCATGTACCAAATATAATGCACACCAAATATAAATATAAATATAACCACAACACTTTGCAAACAAGTACTAGGTTAAGTCGAGTAAGGACCTTGAAAACTCGGGTTGTCATAGAGGTTGAGGAGGTGGCGGGTATTGATACCCATAAGGTGGGTACCCAGTCAGGTATGGGACTCCATATGGCCCCTCAGGATGAAGAGCATTGTAGTTTGCCGCTACAAGGTATGGGTCAACTTCGGCGTAGTTGTAGTTAGTATAGGCTGGCTGCTCTACGCCGCCGCACCGGTGTATGAAGGAATCGGGTTATCATAACCCACCGGTGGCAGTGCGACTAGCGCAGAGTTCACCTCGGAAACGGGGTTTGAAGGCCCACCCATCTGTGGGTCTTCATATAGTGGCGGGTAATGACTGCCACTTGAATGCTGAGGGGTGCTGAAATGGAAATCCCCTCCTCGCACGAACATCCGTGCTCCTGATCTCCTATGCCTCGGTGGCTCCAGAGGCGGTTGCTGCACTGGTGGTGGTGGTGGCAGAGTGACCGCTACAAATCGTGAATCCTCCGAGGGATCCTGCTGCTGTTGTTGCTGCGATGGGTTGTAACTGGGAGTAAACACCCAGTCGTATTGGGCAAACCTTGCCTCATAGCTGTCTGGACCACGATAAGGTGATCCATGAAAAGACGACCCATCCGAAATCTCGATGGGGTGAGTAGGTGTCCCAGATGGTGGTTCTGCGGGATCTGGGTCATCGTCCATATCCATTCCCTGAGCTTCAGGGAAATGGTCTTCAGGGCCCAATGGGTTATGACCCATTGGTTCTTCATTTTGGTTTGCCGGGTTGAACCGGCTATGAAAATAAGGTGTCGGGTCCTGAAAGGCCCGATGAGAGGTTGACCGCCACAACGGTAAGAAAGAATGGTGCGAATCTTCGGGCTCGTTCTCCGATTGTGGCCCGAAGGAATGGTGGTAAGAGGGTGATGAACTTAGCGAGACAGATCGCCTCGCGGGCTCCAAATAGGTCCTCCAGTCTTCTTGAGGACTGGTGCTCATGGTAACAGACGGGGTTCGCCGGTGGGAAGGTCCGGCCTCGTGATCGTTGGGGGCGTTGAATGGCCCCTTGCCTCTTCCTCCTCTACGGAACCTTGGTGGCATTTTTGTTGATCCTGTCAAAACAAACAAAAGAAACAACAAGAAAAACTATAAAGGAACAAATAAAATAAATTAGGATTAGTCCTAAGTTCTTTGCCTAGACTCGGAAGTCGAGGAATGTGCAAACTGTGTCATTGAGATTAAACACAAAAGCCTAGTGTTTAATTCACTCAATGTTGGCTCTGTTACCAACCTGTCACACCCCGATATTTCCACGTACTACCGGTGGCCCCGGTGGGGGGTATCGTGACGTAGTTGATATCATCATAGACAATTTATCACAGTTTAATATACA
The DNA here is from genome assembly GCA_030545235.1 of Helianthus tuberosus. Taxonomy (NCBI): domain Eukaryota; kingdom Viridiplantae; phylum Streptophyta; class Magnoliopsida; order Asterales; family Asteraceae; genus Helianthus; species Helianthus tuberosus. The sequence continues at coordinate 42,338,319 of CM060393.1, read as the reverse complement.
GCGGAAGTCGAAAGATAAAAACATTACAAATCGAATGAAAGTAATATCAATTATTACAAAAACGGTTGTAAGGGATCCACAGGAGGATCAAAGTTAAAAGGATCATTGTTCAACAGATCTATAAACATCTAAGCTTGGAAGACTCTTTATTGATGCTAGGAGTAGCCAGCCTATTCCGTCTAGTACCTGCACTTAGCCTTTTTGGAAAATACGTCAGTTTACACTGGTAAATACAATTAACCGACTCATTCTTAAAAATGTTTAAGAAAATTGATTTGAATGCACAAGGCACAAAATATCTTTTATAACTTGGGATAATTGTTTAAAAATAAACTTGTTAAAGAATTATATGTTTATTATACGTTCAGTAGCCTGGGTTGAACACCGGGTTAAAGATTAATAGACACACCACATAATATAACCTACGGCGAGTTATTCTCGAACAGGCAGGTATATTATTTTACATACGCACCGGCAGGTGTATGCCTACACCCCGTGCTTAAGTCGTGGCCATTTCAATGAATGAGCCGAGGATATCCAGGACATGGTCATTAACCCCCCAAAGGCTTAGAATAAAAAAAATAGATTAAACGGGTTATCTCAATAATTTAACCTTCATACGCTTAAAAATTCAATACCCGACCAAGCGGTATTTTATATACCGTACCCCAAGCCCGTATAAGGGAAAATAAGTTAAAAGTATTTACCTGAGCAAATTACACAAATTTATCCCAACCGTACTATTCAGCAAGTGCAAGTATATTTTACTGGTCTCCTAAATCTGGAACGAAGGTTTTAATTAACCTATTAGATTCCTAACGGGTCTTACTTAAGTTTAAACTTAGACAGGTTAGTTTTAAAGAAAGGTATACGGTTCAAAACGCATGATTAAGCAGAGACCGGATTAGAATGTGGTTTAGACCAGACAAGTATGAAGACTTCTATAATATGGGTAAACTAAACACATTCTGGATTTTGAAGTGAAAATGATAAGGTTTGACCCGTTTCGGTTAAATTATGCAAACTAGTTACATAACCGTACTGAATGCGATAAATGCATAACGGGTAACCATATGAGTCATGAACAGGTTTCCTAAGTTAATATGCCTTAAATATGTTGTGATATCAGTAGGATACCTTCCATTATGCCAAAAACGAATTTAAACTCAAATTAAGCCCGTAGGGGTATTTTGGTCATTTTAAAGATTATAAAAGAAGTTAAATAATAATCTGAGGTTCTGGTCTAAACTAATCAGTAAAAATAATTTATTTAATAAGTTATATCAGTAGGGTATTTCACATATGTGAAATTTATCATTTGTAACCAAACTATGCACCGTAGGGGCATTTTGGTAATTTCACATAAGGTTTAAAGGTCAAATTTAGAAATCTGAGTTCAAAACTTTTGCTTACTGTTAAATTATAAAAATTTACTTAAAACATCAGTAGGTATTAAGTCTTATATGCCAAAAATAGTTTTAATCCATACTATGCGTTTAAAACCCGTAAAAAGTCGTTTTTAAGCGATTTTCGGGTTATAATAGGAAATCTGAGTTTTTGATTAGTTTATAAAGTTCAAAATATTTTATTTATCATATAAAATCAGTAGCAAAAAGTTTGGTATCAAAAAGTTATGTAAAACTCATTTTATTAGCAAAAAGGGTATAACCGTTAATTACCGAATCAAAGCAATAACCCTATGCTATGATTAGTATAAAAATAAATAAAAATCTTCAAAAATCCCAAAATATTATATTACATCAGTGGGTAAAAGGTTTGGTGTCAAAATTTGGGTTTAGATAGGCTTTATGCTAATTATGCCGTTTAATTAATAAAAAGCTTTCAAATTACGCTATTGAGCATAACTCCTAATCTAGACCTAAAACTGATGTCAAATTTTTAGGACATGTTTATAAATCAGTAACAAAGGTTTTTTGTCCTCTCACATTTTCAAAAATCTCGTTTTAAGGCCAAAAGGGCATAATGGTCAACATTTGAGCAATTAACGGAAACATGCATATGAATCGGATTAATTAGGAACCAAGTTGTATAACCTCAGAGGGTTATACTAACTTATAACTTGGTCCTAATGGAACTCTAAGGCATGTCTAAACTAAACTAAATCGGGTCAGAACTGAAAGTCAAAGTCAAAGCGAAAGTCTACTTTTGCGACTTTCGATTCCGAACCGAGCCAAGACTCAAAATTGTCGGGTTGAACATGCTTAGACATGTTCTTACATTAATTACCAAGTTATATAAGTGTTAAAACAGTTTTCATAGCTTCTACATTGTTAATTATCAGTTTATTTGAAAAATAGCTTTCTGTTGACTTTTTATAATTAAGTTTAACCCGACAATTGACCTAGTTAGAGTGGAAATCAGAGGGTGCCCTTTTAAGGGTTTATTACCCACATAATTACCAACACATAGCCACTTTCAATTCGAAAAATGATTGGACCATTAGTGATTAATCACTAAGTCAAAGCTTAATTACGAAGGCTTTGACTTTTCGTCATTAAACTAATAAAACTTGAACTTAGGGGGTTAAGAACACTTACAATGGTCCTTAACATGAATTTGGAACTTAAAAGAACTAGCTTGAGCTCCAGGAAACTCCAGAGAGAGTGATGTGAATAATTTTCAAGTGTGCAAGAACAATGTTGCAACAAGGCTCCTTATATAGGAAATTAGAATGCATGAGATCAATCCAACAAAGTCTACACATGATCCCTGATGAATCCCAAGTGTCCCTATGCATGAAAAACCGTTGGTGCAGCCCCTGGGATCGAAAATCAGGCTTTTAAGGTGGTGGAACTGGCTGGATCAGGCATCTGTCCAAGAAATCTGTAACTGGGCATTTTAGGCGCCCCGTGAAAGCCAAGGCAGAGGCCTTACGCGGCCTGCGTGAAGGTCTAGTCGGGTCACAAGTTTGTCAGATTTGCACATTTGGTCCCTGGTCCTTCTAAACTTGATTCTAACTTGTTTTTATTGCACTTTTAACCCCCTAACTTGAATTTTAAGGGCTCTAAGTCATAAACAAACTTCATTAAGTTCCCAGTTAGTTATACAATCACCGAATAAGTCATGAGTTTCAACGTTGATGCTTTTAACCCCTTATTTACAAATGTTAACGTATTTTCCTCATACGATATCGAAACCATGTGAAATTTTTTATCACTTATTCTTGGGAGCATATTTAATCGTTACAAAGCTTCGGGTTCGTTAAAAGGTCACTCAAAGGTATAAATTAAACATGTTGACACATTTAACTCTTGCGGTTTGTAAACTTTCACTTTCTTCCACAAACGGCTTCATATGATTCATAATTCATTCGTTTAAGGGTATAAACATCGTGTAAGGTTGTTGAAAGGTATAATTATCAAATGTTGACACTTTGAATCCTGTTACACACCTACTTTCTTTGTTTGTCAACTTTAGTCCCTCATATTTGATCCATTGCACGTTTAAAGCTTATAACACGTGTCTCCATCATATTGGTCGTGATTTTAAAGGGTGTTACACCACTGCCTTACCACAAATCACATCACCACCAAAAACATCCTCATTACCACCAACACCACCTGCCAAAAAGCAGAAGACTTAAGGTGACATATCATCTGTTGTAATGGCAATAGTGGTTGAAACACCAGTTGTTTCAACAACTGTTAGTCAACCATCTACCACTCAACCCACCAAAACGCCACCAACCTCTCCAAAACCTAAAAGGAGAAGGATAATTCTGAATGATGACCCTTCACCACCACAAACATCCACACAACCATTGTCCCTTGTTACCATTCCAAATCCTGTCCCACTCTCTTCAGCACAAGTCTCAAATTCAAACACTGCCATTTTTCCTACAGGAGTCCAGTATCCACTAGATCTTCCAGCAGTTAGAGAGGAGATCAAATCCTTCTACTCTGAAGATGACCCTGCTAAAAGGAACTTGCCATCTGTTCAAGGATATCCAAGGCCTAATAACATTGAAGAATACTTGAAGTTAAAGGCTCAACAAGCAGAGGATATCTCCAAAAGAAATACAGAAGGAAAATATGACAGAGAGATTCAAAGATACTACCAATATCTGCTAACCCAAGTCAAAACTTTGGAGCAGTTTTCAAAAGATCTATGTCAAAAATTATCAGAAAGAGCTGATGAAACCTTGAGGAAAGATTATCTTGATAATATCATGGCTTACAAAAAATACAAGGGAGAAAGGTACCAGTACAAAGAATGGACCATCAGTGAGCTAGAAAGTGAAACAGCCAGAATTCAAGATATGATCAAAAACAAGGTGAAGCAGACTCCTCCTATCTGGGCAAAGTTTAAGAAAAATGTACCAGAAAGGACTCTGCAGCTGAAGAGAATGAAAGAAGAGTTAATAACAGCTAATTTTGGGTCAAGGAACCAAGTAACAAGGTGGTCAGAGGATAAAGTGTAAGGCTCTTACAAAAAGCTAGAAGAATTAAGAAAGAAAAATCCTAATGTTCCACAAATGCCTATTTACCCTGAAGCAGTGGTTCCAGCTAAGCCACAAAGATACAAATCAGGAGATCCACTGATCCACCTGTTGCCATCCTTTACCAAAGAAGGAAACAAAAGCAGATGGATGCAGAAACAGCAGCAGATAAAGCAGCAGGGGATTACCTTGTAAAAATAGGCCTTAAGCAGATGATAGGAGAAAAACTTGAATTGACACAAACTACAAATACTGCTCAGCCAGTCATTACCAGACCACCATCTCCAAACTCATCATCAATAAAACCTCTCCCAAGAAACCCACTGGATTCAAAAATACTAAAGTGGAAATCTGACAAACAGACCGACGTATTGACTCTGATTAAATCCAGTGGTGAGGTGAAGAAAATATCAAGGGAACAAACACTAGGCCTGGGTGTTGAAGATCTGCAAGATCTCCTTGATCTTACACTGTGCAGGGATGAGGATGACACAGATTCCTTGGACTTTGAATTACAATTCAAAGGGCAAGTCAGGGAATTATTGAGGAGGTAATAAAGATTAACAATATAGACATCATTGATCGAAATGATCCTGACTATTTTGGTGAAGGTTGAATAGGGATGTCTGTATTGGAAAGTTATTGTATAAGAATGTCTATTTTTGTAATTTTTGTTGAATTGGTGTGAATTCTTTAATACTACAAGGGAAATGTGATATTTGGGTTTGTGTTTTACAGTTTATAGCAGAGTTAAGATTATTAGGTGTGTTAATGTTTGCGGTTATATAAGAAATTTTATGTATTTGTGAATTTGGTAAGTAACTGATTTGACTTTGAAAGTCAAAGGTGAAAGAAACATGGTTGACTTGACTGTTGGCATTGTTGGTAATCCTGATTTGCAGTAAAATACACTTTGAGCTTTTTTTTTACCCGTTTAATATGTTATCCTTTTAGTGAATTTTCTTTTCGAGTTGTCCCATCTAAGATAAAACACACGATTAAATCATATGGTCAAATTGTTAAGGGTCATGATGATTTAAGATGCTAATTGTGTGCCGTCTATTAGCTAATTATTTGTAATTTATGTTAACAGTGTTTATATGTTAACAGATGTTGACCAAAAGTCAAACAGATGTTGACGAATAGTGAAACAGATGTTGACCTTAAGCAGATGTTTGGTTTCAGGCCAAATATCTCTTTATGGGCAAACATATGTTTAAGTTCAAACATTTGTTTAAGGCCAAACATCTGTTTATTGCCAAACATCTATTTATGGCCAAACATCTGTTTAAGGTCAAACATCTGTTTAAGTGCAAATAACTAATATAGAACGCCAAACATCTGTTTAAGCCCCAACATCTATTTAAGTCTAAACAGATGTTTAAACATCTGTTCAAAACACTGTTCAATCTAACATGGGTTTCCATCCAACTGTTGACTAAACGTCAAACAGATTTTCAAACCACTGATTGAGTTATTCAAATTTCTGTTGAATACTAAATGAGATATTGACCAAAACTCAAACTGGTGTTGACCAAAAGTCAAACAGATGTTGACGAAAAACTAAATGGGATGATCCGACCCGGTTACATGGAATATTTTTAAACCTTCTAACTTTTTAAAGATCCTCACAAAATCTCGGTTCCTTTCTCTCTCCACGTTTCTTTGTACACTTTCTCCAAGAAACTCTGTCATCTTCTTCGATTTCTTTCGATCTTCATCAATATCATCTTGTATAATAACAAAGGTATTGTTAAATAATTTGATTTGTTTTGTTTTTTTTTTTTCATGTTTATTCTTTTAGTTTTGAATTCCATAACCGATTATCGTTCTTGCTGTTTTAATGAAGAAGTTGTAATCGACGGTGGTGTATTCATGTAATTCCCTGTTTTTTTTTTCAATCCATTATTGGTTAAGATTGCGTTTATTGTTGCGGCTTATACTGGAACAACTTCTGATACTCCTAATTTTTTTGTATATCTGATTACTATGTAGTTATTATGCATGTTATGATAGACATATATGATTCTAAAAAAATTGATCTGCATCTCGTGTATCTACCATTTGTCTTATTTTGATTAGTAGTTGGTATACTGTTATTCTGAAGTATAATATAAATTTCCGATTTTAACTGATGTATTCTAATGTGTATTTGAAAAGTTGAACTTATTTTGATTAGTAGTTGGTATACTGTTTTTAAGTTTTTGTTTGGTATAGACACAAGTCACTATCCTGTCTTTCTATACAATTTATTCAGCTGATGATCCTGCATGTCTATTTGTGATACTTAATCGAAAAAGTAGGTTTTAAGTTTTAATTATATGATTTGCTGTAAAAAATATATATATTTCGATATGATAAGAAATTACATGTATTCTCACCTTTTCGATGTTGTCTATTGTTATTTTGATATATATTAGTTGTATCATCTTTTATTTAGATGTATTGCATACCCTAATGGATTGTATTCACTTGTTTCTTAATGTTATTTATTTTGATTCTATATGATTGATACTGTTACAGTTTTACGTGAGAATGATTTATGGATTTCCGTGTTACCTTGAAGACAGTAAAAGGAAATGTTTGGTTAGTAATTTTATCCGATCTTAGTTTAACACTTAATTTTAATTTTTTGTATGATATCTAGCAATAAAAGTGTTTCTTTTATTTATGCTTAGATTTTACCAAAACAGTATCAAAATTGGATTCACCAGTTTAATTATCTAACTGGAAATACAAACATCCGGACCATAACTGGAAATGTTTTTAAAGTCAAGATCTATCCTCTAAGCAATGGCAGATATTATTTCTATAATGGTTGGTGTCAGTTAGTAGACAGTTTGAAAATACCTTCAGATTCATGGTTGATATTTCATTATAAAGAAGCATTAGAAAGTTTCAGAATATTGTATTTTTATCAAGACATTGCTCTTGCTCCTTGTGAAGATTTTTACTACAAACCATCTGGTAACGAAGATTATGTGATATGTAACTTCGAAGATTATTCATCATGTAATTTTTTTGGAGATACAGTTGTTTAATTGTTGTTTTTTTATTTATTTACTTAATTTTCTGATATATTTTTACTAATATACTATATAATGTGTTTTATTCTGATTGTAGAGTATTAATCGTTCTTTTGTTCATCACAAGATGTTAAACACTGTTCCTTCATATCTGGTTCTTATTAAAGGATCTGGAAACCAGAACTGGTCTTTATGGATGGAAGATATCAACAATGAACTTTACATAACTACCGGATGGAAGGAGATAAAGAATGAGTTGTCATTAACTGCTGATCATCTCATTGTCTTTGAGATGATAGATCTTCAGAGTTTTCATATCACAGTTTTCAATTGTGCTACCTGTGATTTAGTGCTTCCACCGGAGGTCTGTGCTGTTGTTAAAGAAAATGTGATAGAAGAGATTGTCTTGAGTTCAGATACTGAAGATGTACAGGACATCGTTAATGTCAATGAATGTGGTATGGTTGTTGTGAATGAAGATAATCAGATCGTACCTATTTCTTTCCGTGTTGACGGTTATTTTGTAAGTTTGTGATTATGAGTTTACTAATATATCATACTTTAGTAAGATTTTAAAGATGTGTTAATTCTTTGTTGATTGAATTGTTCGTTGTTTGTTACAGCGCCTTTTTAAAAAACAGGCTGAAGATCTTGGACTGAATCGTAAGATGGGTTTGAAGATTGTGGAAGTGGCAGGTGATGTTTGGAATGTTCAAGCTGCTATAGGTTCATCTCGAGGTCAACCAAGATATTATCTGCAAGGAATGAGAAAGTTTGTGAGTGATAAAGGCATGGCTCCAGGTGAAGCATTTACACTTAACTTTGTGAAAGGTAAAAAGCTTTTTATGTTCGGATGAATGTTCATGGGATTGAAAAAGGCAAATGCAGAAGCATACATTGAACCAAGTTTTTGGGTTGTAGTTCTTTGCTTTTCGAAACTGATTAGGAACCGGTGTAGTCCATAGTTTACAGATTATTTTTCGTTTTAACAAAACAAAAAGGTGCTGAGTTCGATCAAATAAATAAACATATTTTTTATTAATTTTTGTCCACGGGAAGCTTGACATCCCTTTTCTCTGACCAACATGCCATCCTGTCTGAAAACTTATTTAAAAATAAGGAATTGGCCTTTAATAATCCCAATTAGGTGTTATTGGCTATTGCCAGTCCTATATTTTGATATTCCCATGCCAGTTCCACCTTTCACATATTTTTCCTCCACCGGTCCTCAGTTAAAAAAACTTAAGTTAGGTTTTTTTTTCGAATTACAAACTGACGTATTAGGGTTTTTTTATTAGAATGAGGATACGAGTCTGTTGATATAAAACTTACATCGAAACGGTGCTCCAAACTAATATATTTTTTGTCAATTGGAAGTTATAAACACCCAAATTGAAGCACCGTTTTCATCATTTGTAGCACAATTTCAAGGTAAGTTTTACATCATTCGACTCGTATCTTCATTTTGATCAAAAGCCCTAAAACGTCAGCTTGTAAATTGTAAGTTTTACATCATTCGACTCGTATCTTCGTTTTCATCATTTTTTAACTGAGGACCGGTGGAGGAAAAATAAGTGAAAGGTGGGACTGGCATGGGGAATATTTAAAGGTGGGACTGACAATGGCCAATAACGTTTAGTTGGGATTATTACAGGCTAATTCCCCTTAAAAATTCATGAATGTATGCATTCTTTTGAAAACTCGACAATTTCACCTTTTGAAGTGTTCTTTGGGTGGTATTGTAGGAAATATTAAAGAGGAACATACAAGTTGGTATGTTTCCTCCATCCCACATTGGTGGATGGAGTGAAGTTTGAGTGGTTTATAAGGGATTACTCCTTATTGGCCACCAAAGTGTTAAATGGGTTGAGAAGTGGATGAAGCCCACACGCGCGTCGAGCCAAGTCGAGCTCGCGAATGGTCGCGTTTGAGGCGCACTTTGCACGTCGCACGTACGCATCGTCGTGAGGAGCTTTTATTTTTAGCTAGGGTCCGGTTCAGGTGTTTCAGATATGTGGATCGAATGAGATACGGAGATAGATATGAATTCGAAACGGTGGGGGGTTATCCCATTATCTCTAGTAATTCGAATTCGTGTGGGATATCTCCAGCAACCGAATTTGGTTCTGGATGGTTATCCCACTCCTCGTTTTTCTCATTCTTTGATGTGATCATAGCCTATAAATAAAAGCCTCCTGCTACCCATTCTAAACACCTAATTTTCACAGCCACCTCCCACTTTTATGTGCTCCAGTTTCTTCTCCAGCTTCTGCGTTTTTCTGGTTTCCTTTGCTGTTGGAATACCGGATCAGTTCTGCATTAAATCCTGGGAGTTTACGCTGCAGCTCACAGCAATACGAGCGTGTAAAATCCTTTAAGGATAGGAGTCATCCGTGCAGTTCAAGGATCTTCTTTCTCAATCGCCAGGTTGGTTTTAATTTTTGCGTGTTCTTTAAATTCGTCCGATAACGGGACAGTCTCCTTCTACCTTTCTTTAATCAGTTTGCTCAAGTTGGAACAAACTGGTTTGGCTGATAACTCGGTAATTAATAAAGTTTATATTAATTTACTGTTTGATTGAAATATTTTCAACAATCTTAAAGGATTTTATTTTTTATGTTTAATCAACAGTACTAATGGACTCTGAACTACCAACAGCCAATCTGAGATTCATGAATCAAGAGTTTGTCAAGTTGGACAGATTCGATGGTCAGAACTATACCCGTTGGGCAGACAAGGTTAAGTTCATGCTAGTTGTGCTGAAACTCTACTATATCCTTGATCCAGACTTGCCTGAAATCCCTGAAGACCCTCCTCTTGAGCCAGGAGAGGTCCCGAATCAAGATTTGGCAAAGCAAAGACTTGTCCTTAAGGAAGCTGAAGATCTTTTCCTGGGCCACATACCAAATTCTCTTTCGGATCGTCTCATTGACTTGTACGCGTCGGTAAAAAGTGCTAGAGAATTGTGGAAAGCTTTGGAAGATAAGTACAAGGCTCATGAAGAAGGTACTAACAAATACCTTATTTCCAAGTACTTAGACTTTCAAATGGTCGATGACAAGTCAATCCTGGAGCAAGTGCATGAACTCCAAGTTCTTGTTAACAAATTGACCTCACTTTCTATTCCCCTGCCAGAAATATTTCAAGTAGGGGTCATTATTGCAAAACTGCCTCCTAATTGGAAAGATTTCTCAAAGAGAATGATGCACAAATCTGAGGACTACTCTTTGGACGAACTGTTGAAGCACCTCCGAATTGAGGAGGAAACGCGCAACAGGGACAAAAGAAGTAAAGTCAGATCGAGTGTGAATCATGTTGCTAGAGGATCTAGTCAAAAGGGAAAAGGGGCATCATCAAAGAATAAGAAGTTTACAGCACCAAAGAAAAAGGAATTCAAGAAGTCACAACACACTAACAACCATCAACCAAAGAGGTCTGGTAAATGTCATGTTTGTGGAGAAACCGGGCAGTATGCACAAGAGTGCTCTCAAAGGAAATCTGGATCTACGGTTGGTTCTACAAGTGCTATTGATGTTGAGAAAGTCACCAATCTAGTGGCCAATGTGGGTCTTGGAGAGGTGAACATGTTTTCTCAATATACACGCATTATGGCATGTAAAGGATGGTTTTTGGATTCTGGAGCCACTGTTCATGTTTGTGGGAATCGTGGCTCATTTATTACTTATGGTCCTGTTCCTCAAGGAACAGTGGTGGTATGTGCTGATGGACATCGTGTAGAAGTTCGTGGTAAAGGCACCATGCGACTAAACTTTAAAGATGGTCAAGTGGTTACCCTTCAGGACGTGTTTCATGTTCCTGGTATCACCAAGGGTCTTGTTTCTGCTGATAAGTTCGATCGGAATGGTTACAAGCTGGTTCTCAAGAATCTCCGTGTGAAGTTTTCTCTAAATGACTTCTATGTGGGTCAAGCAAAGAACACGGGTGGGATGTATCGTCTTGACTTAGCTGAAGATGGGATTGATGAAGAAGTAGACTCGGATGAAGGGGGCGTTTCTGTGATTGATGGGTTTGGGAATGAAAGTGATAGTGGTAGTGATAGTACTAGTTTTGGTGAATGTAATGCAATTGGTTTTGAATTGAATAAAATTATGTCTTCTGATTATATCGCTTGTTCAATTTCTTTATGGCGTAAACGTTTAGCTCATACAAATATTAAAAACATTGAAAAAATGCATACTAAAGGTTTATTAAAATTAAAAGATAAAGACTTTGAAAAATGCGAAACTTGTGTGAAATCAAAATTCACAAAGAAACCTTTTCCAAGTGTCCATAAACGCAATACATCACTACTACAACTAGTTCATTCAGATATTTGTGAACTGAATGGAGTTCTTACTCGTGGGGGTAAGAGATATTTTATCACTTTCTGCGATGACTCGAGCCGATACTTATATGTTTATTTGTTGCATTCAAAAGACGAAGCTTTTAAGGTATTTAAAATATATAAGGCTGAGGTTGAAAAACAAAAGGAGAAACGCATTAAAATTCTTCGCTCGGACAGAGGCGGAGGATACTTTAACCGAAAGTTTGATACATTCTGTGAAGAGGAAGGCATCATACATGAGAGAACTGCACCGTATACTCCCCAACAAAATGGTTTGGCTGAGAGAAAGAACCGAACCTTGGTAGAGATGGTTGACTGTATGTTAAATCAATTGGGTCTACCTCGTAATATGTGGGGGGAAGCTTTGTTGACCGCATGTTATGTTCACAATAGGATCACTAGTCATGTGATACCTACGAGCTCATATGAGTTGTGGAAAGGAAGAAAACCAAACCTAGAGCATTTGAGGGTTTGGGGTTGTCTTGCCTACTATCGCGTACCTGATCCAAAGACACTCAAACTGGGAGAACGAGCTTTCAAGAGTGTATTCATTAGATACGCGTCGCATAGTAAGTCTTACCGATTGTTGGATGACGAATCAGGTATAGTTGTAGAATCCAGAGATGTGGAATTCTTTGAGAACAAGTTTTCTAGAGATGATGAAAACTCAAATTACACCACAGGTTCTAGTACTTCTGGAAAAAGAGTCCAACCCTCACCGATAGTTAAAGAACCGAGAAAAAGTACTAGAGTTAGAAAAGAGAAAAGTTATGGAGATGATTTCTTTTCTTACCTAGTTGAAGGAACTCAAAAGAAAGTGACGAGAGAGGTCATTTTCGCTGTAAATTTGGAAGATAATCCTAAAACTTTCAGCGAAGCAATGTCATCAAGAGATGCTCCTTTGTGGAAGGAGGCAGTCAATGATGAAATGGATTCCATTATGAGAAATGAAACTTGGGAGTTAGCTTATCTACCCAAGGGAAAGAAACCTATTCGATCCAAATGGATTTTCAAAAGGAAGTATCATCCAGATGGATCCATTTCTGCCTATAAAGCGAGATTAGTTACTAAAGGGTATAGGCAGAGAGAAGGGATCGACTATTTTGATACCTATGCACCTGTGGCTAGAATTAGTTCTATTAGAACTCTAATAGCGGTATCTGCTTTGAAAGGGTTGTACATCCATCAAATGGATGTAAAGACTGCATTTCTAAATGGGTATCTAAATGTGGAGATTTATTTGGAGCAACCAGAAGGGTTTGTGATGCCCGGACAAGAGAACAAAGTGTGTAGACTTATTAAATCTCTATATGGTTTGAAGCAAGCTCCTAAATAGTGGCATGAGAGATTTGATACCACTGTGACTGCTTTCGGGTTTCAACACAACAGTGCTGACATATGTATTTATACTAAATGCGAACCCGGTTATACAGTCGTGATTTGTCTCTATGTTGATGATATGTTGATCATTAGCACTCACCTTGAAGGTATTTCTGAAACTAAGAAATATTTGTCCTCAAACTTTAAGATGAAAGATCTAGGAGAAGTTGATACCATTCTTGGGATCAAGGTGAAGAGAACTGGAAGTCAGATTTCTCTAAGTCAATCTCATTACATAGAGAAAATTCTGACTAAGTTTCAACACTTAAATATTAAAGAGTTTAATACCCCGTTTGATCCAAGTGTGAAACTTAAAGTGAACACTGGAAGAGCAGTGGCTCAACTGGAATATGCGAGTGCTATTGGAAGTATGATGTATGTAACGCATTGCACTCGTCCTGACATTGCTTTTGCTGTAAGCAAACTGAGTCAGTATACTGTCAGTCCAGGGACAAAACACTGGAAGGCAGTGGGTAGAGTACTTGGATACCTGAAAAGAAACAGTAACTTAGAACTGACATACACATCTTCTTCTAGAATACTCGAAGGTTATTCTGATGCAAGCTGGATTGATCACACCAGTGATTCAAAATCTACAAGTGGGTGGATTTACACTCTAGCAGGAGGAGCAATTTCTTGGGCGAGCAAGAAACAGACGTGTATTGCCCACTCAACTATAGAAGTTGAGTTCATAGCGCTAGCTGCGGCTGGTAAGGAAGCGGAGTGGATTAGAGATCTACTTACTGAAATCCGTCTGTGGGATGTTTCAATGTCGTTTATTCCCATGTATTGTAATAGTGAGGCCACACTATCTAAAGTATACAACGCAGTGTATAATGGGAGGTCAAGACACATAGGTCTTCGGCACAATTATGTGAGACAACTGCTTGAAAGTGGTACCATCAAGGTTATCTATGTCAAGACAAGTAAGAACTTGGCAGATCCGTTTACTAAACCTCTGACGAGAGATTTGGTTGTGAATACCGCGAGACACTTGGGTCTAAAACCACAATAGAATTGTTAGTGATGGAAACCCAACTTGAACTTAGTGCTCCTATTTCTCAAGTTTAATGGGTAAAAACGAAGTCGCTTAACGATAGAAGGTACTATCAAATTTGATAGATCCATGTGAGGTATGATAGTACGTCGTTGCCGAGAACAAGGGTGAGCTAATGCTCTTAACAAAGTTTTGGAGGCATCTAAGCAACGTGGATGATGTAAAACTCCGCCTATATGATCTAGGGGTGGTGTCGCCTTAAGTGAAGATTAGTGGTTTATCTTCTAAAGGGTCATGAAAAGGATTTATAGCGCACGGGCATATTCGAGCTCAGTGAGAACGCAAAGTCAATTGGTGATGTGTGGGGGTAAACTGAAGGGGGCTATCAGGTTAATGGTTTAATTCCATAGGACACCATCAAATCTGTCTCTTCTTGTTTATCAACATAAACTGGGTTTAATATTCGTGACACCTAGTGACATCATCAGTCTAAGTGAAAGGAAACATTCCAACTTGGTGGGGGATTGTAGGAAATATTAAAGAGGAACATACAAGTTGGTATGTTTCCTCCATCCCACATTGGTGGAGGGAGTGAAGTTTGAGTGGTTTATAAGGGATTACTCCTTATGGGCCACCAAAGTGTTAAATGGGTTGAGAAGTGGATGAAGCCCACACGCGCGCCGAGCCGAGCCGCGAGCTTGCGAATGGTCGCGTTTGAGGCGCACTTTGCACTTCGCACGTACGCATCGTCGCGAGGAGCTGAGGAGCTTTTATTTTTAGCTAGGGTCCGGTTCAGTTGTGTCAGATATGTGGATCGAATGAGATAAGGAGATAGAGATGAATTCGAAACGGTGGGGGTTATCCTATTATCTCTAGTAATTCGAATTCGTGTAGGATATCTCCATCAACCGAATTTGGTTCTGGATGGTTATCCCACTCCCCGTTTTTCTCATTCTTTGGTGTGATCATAGCCTATAAATAAAAGCCTCCTGCTACCCATTCCAAACACCTAATTTTCGCAGCCACCTCCCACTTTTCTCTGCTCCAGCTTCTGCGTTTTTCTGGTTTCCATTGCTGTTGGAATACCGGATCAGTTCTGCATTAAATCCTTGGAGTTTACGCTACAGCTTACAGCAATACGAGCGCGTAAAATCATTTAAGGACAGGAGTCATCCGTGCAGTTCAAGGATCTTCTTTCTCAATCGCCAGGTTGGTTTTAATTTTTACGTATTCTTTAAATTCGTCCGATAACGGGACAGTCTCCTTCTACCTTTCTTTAATCAGTTTGCTCAAGGTGGAACAAACTGGTTTGGCTAATAACTCGGTAATTAATAAAGTTTATATTAATTTACTATTTGATTGAAATATTTTCAACAGGTATATATTGCCCTTAATTGAACAACTAAACAACCGGTGGTGAGCCCAAGATTTTTTCCCAATGGGTAGCATATATTGCTTTATGTGGGTCCGCCCTGTAAACAACAACGGTTTTTAATGTTCTTCTCAAAATCGTTTTACGATTTGCAATTTTCAATTTACATCCTGATGCACCGATTTTTATTTGATTCCTCTACTTATCTTCTTCATGTTTGTTTCTTTGATCCTTTAATTAGAGTATAAACATGTTAATGTGGTATCCCACTCAACACCTTTTATGTTTTATTAAAAAGAAAACTAACCGGCTACTATCGATTCCTAATCTTTTTTTCTAAAATGTGTTTAGATTTAACAAGTAGAGTGACTTTTATAGTAAAAAAGTTTAGTTGGGGACTTTTATAATAAAAAGATGAAAGAAGATTTTTTTATGTTACAAATACATAAAATTAAGATATAACTACATGAAATGGAAATATAGATACATGAAATGAAGGTAAAAAATATGAAATACATGAACTAAATGCATAAAAGCTAGAATTATATGAAAATATGAATGGTTTAATTCAGAATGGTTAATTTTAGTTAAACAAAAGCACAAAAAATCGATAATCGATTTTGGTTAATTCGGGTTTTAGTTAAGCAGTTTTCAGTTAATTCAGTTGTTGATTAATTTCAGTTCAGTTTCGTCTTTTTTTCGGTTCGATTTCAGTTAACAATTCAGTTATTGCTCACCCGTAGACATCGTTAATCACGTAACATAACAATTTTTTAATTGAAAAAACGATAGCAATACTATACTCAAATTAAAGATAATAAATACTCGTTTTTATGGCATAATTAAAAAAATAAACACTAACGTACAAAAAAGTTACGAGTGTTTAAAAATCATGGGGTAGTTAGTTTTTTATAGGGTTATTGGATTTTAATAATCCAAACTTTGACCAATTGGCCAGCAATAATCCCAACTTAAAAAATTCCCCCTGCTAGTCCCAACTTTCAAGCTATTTTCCTCCACCAAGCCTTTACTAACCGGGTAATAACCCAGTTAGTGTTTTGCATACGTGGCACCTTATGTGGCACACAACCCTGTTAAATGCTGACGTGGAAGCTTACGTGGCATCAACACCATCACCACCTTCATCACCACCACCCACTACCACCGTCTTCCACCACTATCACCACCACACACCGCGATAACTTCTTCTGACGACCTTATAACTTGTTCCAGCGCTACTAGAAAATACACTTATTTTGACACGCGAACAATGACACACACTCATTTTATGACATTCAAAAGCGTATGTCAAGAAAAAAATGTCATAGTTTACAAAATTCAATAAATCATGACAATCTTTTTTGTGTGTCATCTTTTTAGCGTCATAGAAAAAAACAAGATATGTCTTGACATGCGAACAATAACACACGCTCATTTTATGACATTCGAAATTGCATGTCAAGAAAAAAATGTCATGGTTTTAAGAAATCCAATAAATTTATGACATTTTTTGTGTGTCGTCTTTTTAACGTCATAAAAAAATATTATGACACTCTTTTTATGTTATCTTTTTAGCAATTTTTTTTTAAATTAAGTTCCTCAATTAATTTAACACAAATACCTGATCTCCTTTAATTTAAACATTTAGTATCATAAATAAATAAGCAAATAACCGTTTAAATTCCTACATATATATAAACATTAAAAACCTTAAACCATTTGCTTTCCCATATTCACGTTCAAAAATCAAAAGAGATAATACTTTGTTAATGTTATATATGTTACGCTAGTATCCATTTAATATCACACATTATTAATTAATTTTAAAATATAACAACAAATTATTTGTCAATTTATATGCTTTGTTAATGTTTTATATGTTACTAGGTTATAACCCCGTGTATTACACGGGTTAAGTAAATAAAAAATCAAATAATTAATAAGGAAGATTTAACAATTAGAAAACGATATTTTTAAGACGCGTTTCCGATATCCAAACAAAATTTTGTGTCATGTATGATCAAAACGTGTGATGTTTGTCAAGTTTACAAATATGAAAACATTTGAACCATCGATTAGAAGACCACCTTTATCATCGACTTTCTCACGAGTTTTAACAGTCATGTGAACATACATTTAATAACCCAAGTTTTATTTAAATAATAGTGGTCTTAATTTATTAGTTCTAAAAAATGTTGAAATGTCCAGATTAGGCATATAGCAATTAGTCAAATATATAAACTTATAGCTACAAAATAATATTTAAATTTTATAAATTATCGGTAATTATTAAATTATATAACTTCAAAATTTAATATTTTATGAAATTTTATCCGTAATTTCTTAAATGTTTGAAACATATATTAAATTTAATAATTTAAATTAAATTAGATGGTCTAGAATTATGACAGGTGTATATTTATTGGTTTCTTTTATTATATAGTATAGATAGATATTAAAAAAATTATTATTATTATTATTTTTTTAGTTAAAAAATTCAATATATATTAATTTTAAACATATCTATTATTTTAGTTCAAATATTCAACAATATATAAGACGTATTTCAACATTTTTTTATAATTATTATTATTATTTCAAAAATGCAATATATATTAATCTTAAACATATCTATTATTTTAGTTCAAATATTCAACAATATATAAGACGTATTTTAGTTCAAATATTCAACAATATATAAGACGTATTTAAACATTTTTATAATTATTATTATTATTATTATTATTATTATTATTTCAAAAATTCAATATATATTAATCTTAAACATATCTATTATTTTAGTTCAAATATTCAACAATATATAAGACGTATTTTAGTTCAAATATTCAACAATTTAATTTAAATTAAATTATAATTATCTACAATTAATGATGTTCTAGAATAATGACAAGTGTCCATTTATTGGTTTCTTTTATTATATATATAGATATAGATATAGATATAGATATAGATGTTAGTATCCATTTAAAATCAACGTTTATTAATTAATTTTAAAAGATAATAACAATTTACTCTTATTTTTATTATAGCTAAATAATAAACATTGCCGAAAACTTTTAATATTTGTAACTAAAATATCTAAATCATGATTGTAAAATTACGTTTTATAATCAACTGTTCTCTTATTATGTTTTTTATTCAATAATTAACATTTGTATTATTATTATTATTTTTTATTTCCCTCCCTAGATCTCAAATTTTTTAGATTTCCCACTCAGTTTCCACATTTCACGGCCATCAATGTGTATGTTGAGTAGGGGCGGTTGAAGAACATTTCATTGATTCCGGAATGAGGAAGGCGTATTCATTAAAAATTGATGTAATTCTCACAAGGAGTTCGCTTCAAGAGTCGCAATTGAAGGATTACGTCAAACTTTACTCTTCTCGTGGGTGGAATATTCTTGTTGTTACCGATATTCTCAATCCGTAAGTTCATCACTACTCAATTACCTGTAACATATAAAGGGATTTTGATAATTTGACCCATGGAAAAGCTTCTGAGGTATGATAAAGAGGATTGGATAGTGTAGACTCCGATTAGAATGATAATATATGTTAATAATGTTAAAGGTATAAATCATAATTCTAGTTATATTCCAAGGACCATGTAACAGGTCTTTTTCGATTTGGTTATGTTGGATTTGTGTCTACATGTTGATTCAAGTCCCATGCTCTGTGACCATCAAGTATTCAAAGTTTGGGTTTTTTTAACTCGGGTCTCTTTTGTTTTCGAAATCTGAATCAAATGAGCAAATGAAATACCTTTGTTGAGAACTACTGCTGTAAGGTTTTCATGTCCTTTGATTTTTTTTTTTTTTTTTTTTGTTGATTTACTACCCTATATGATTCTAAACCTTAGTGACGAATCAAGGAATTTATTCTAATGGTGTCACTGTTTTTAAATGTTCCAATTTCATTCATATAACTGGACATAAAAAATTTCGAGTCAATTTGACGGGCCGGGTTGGGTCAGGTCAGGTCAGGTTCTGAACTACATGTATATACATCTCAACAACAATTTGACAGACACGATTTCATATTCAGTAACTACACTAAAAGTTTTGTGAGTGTATATTAAATTTGGCTGGCCTGGTTTAACCTATTTCATGTATCTATTATACCAAAGATAAATGTATACTAGATTGCTGTATTTTTTGTAGTGATTATTAAGTAATCATTTGAAAGGATTACTAAACCTGAATTTTGGTTTTTGTAGAAATCGTTGGATGTTGATCTGAAAATAACTACTTGCTATTATCTTGATTCCCTAAAGCCTAGCAGTTTTAATGAGCAGTTGAGGCAAATTATTGATATGTAAGTAATATAAATATCATAATGTATAATAAAAGAGTTGGGATATGCTTTGATATATTTTTTAGTTTTTTATAGGGCAGTGGTCGTCTATGCTGACGAAGTGGTATAAAATCACAAAGGCAATGTTAGATGTTATATACAAAATGAAGGTACCTACATAGTCTTGTCTTTTGAACCAGTGGCAACAAGGTTGGTATCTTTGCTATCTGCAAACGCAACAAGCAATAACAAGAAAAAAAAAGTAGCATTGCTGATAAAAACATTTTTATATTCAATAAGTACATGATAACCAAGATCATATACATTTATTTTGTTTTTTTACAACTTGTGACAATCTGTGATCAAACTTAATTATCATGACAACCGTTTTTTACACATTCAGGATGAGCTGCATAAATCAGAAGGTTTTGGAGAGGTTATATATGAAACACATGATGTGCTTACAAATGAGTTGAAATACTTGACAATGACAACGTAAGTTTAGACATATGTTAGCCTACATGTTAGAGAAATATGTACTTATATGTCCAAACAAATGCTTAAATTCATAGATTATGATAAAATTTTGATTTTTAAGATTTATTTTATTTAGTTGTTGTCTCAGGTTGGGGCAGGAGTAGACGAATACTCGGCTGCGGATATGGATGACATTTGCGAAGATTGGTCAACTTATGTGTTACCTCTATTTTAAGTGACAAACTATATTTCCGGTGTTAGACGAATGTACTGACAAACAATTCTTTTTGTTAATGTTAAAATACTTGTAGCATACTTGACAAATGATTATGTAATGGTTGTTTTGGTATATATATATATATATATGTGTGTGTGTGTGTGTATTTGTTATATGAAGTAATTTCTTTTTGTTGTTATATATGTATTCAGGGTAAATTAGTAACTCTATTAATTTTTTTAAATAATTAAAAGCATGACACACGAAAATGAATGTCATAAACATGTGTCATAAATGCGTGTCAAGAACGTGTGTCATTATTAAAGAGTGTCATAAAATGTGTGTCATAAACGCGTGTCATAAATGTATGTCATTAATGTGTGTCATAAAAACATGACACACAAATGTCCGTCATGTTAATTTTATGACTTCTCAATCAACGACATGCTTTTGCGTGTCATAATTACCCTTTTATGACGTGCAATGCTTGTCAAGAAAGATGTTGCAAATTACTTCGACGACCTTATAACTTGTTCCGGCGACCTGCAACTTGTTCCGACGACATTCTTTACCTGTGAAACCACCAAACAAGACAACCACCAGTCATCTCCAACCTCCTTTGACCTTCACCACTCAGAACTTCAAAATTTCCACCATCGCCTTGTTTCACATTTTTCCGGTGAGGTTGGAGTTGTGGACAGTAGTTTAATGGAGGTGGTCGGAGGTTCGAAGGGTGGGGTTTTCGGTGGAGATCCACCTTTCGAACTTCGGCTACCACCATTAAACTACCATCCACTACTCCAACCTCACCGGAAAAACGTGAGACGCGACGATAGTTGAAATTTTGAAGGTTTGAGTGGTGGAGAAGGTCACCGGAGGTTGGAGATGACTGGCGGTTGTCTCGTTTGGTGGTTTCACAGGTAAAGAGTGTCGCCGGAACAAGTTGCAGGTCGCCGGAGTAAGGTTCAGGTTGTCGGAGTAAGGTGTAGATCGCCTAAACCAGTTGTAAGGTCGCCGGAACAAGTTGCCGGAGTAAGGTGTAGGTCGCCGAAACAAGTTGTCGATGGTGTGTGTGGTGGTGATGGTGGTGGCAGGCAGTGGTTATGGGTGGTGGTGTTGAAGATGGTGATGATGATGGTCCCATGTAAGCTTCCACTTCAACATTTAACCAGGTTGTGTGCCACATAAGCTGTCACGTATGCAAAACACTAACTGGGTTATAACCTAGTTAGTAAAGGCTTGGTGGAGGAAAATAGCTTGAAAGTTGGGACTGGCCGGGGGAATTTTTTAAGTTGGGATTATTACCGGGCTAATTGGTCAAAGTTTGGATTATTAAAATAGGGTAACTTTGTAGAATAGTAACCAAGTTTTAAAAATGTTCCAATTAGGTCACTCAAGTTTCAAAAGTGTTCCAATCAGGTCACTCAACATTCATTTTTCATTAAAATTAAGAGTTTTTTCATCCATTTCATAAGTAACCATGGTGATGTGGATTTTTGTTTCTTTTTTCCCTTTTATTTGATGCTAACTTTGAGTGATGACGTGAATTGTAACTTGTTTTTTTAATTTTTAATGTAATTAAAGTGTTTTTATTTTTAATAAATATAATTTCATATATTAAAATAATCCGACCCCAACATCCTATTCTTCATTTTTTTCTTGACACATAGAAAAAAGGACATGACTCGATTTGAATGTTAAGTTATCTAATTGGGACAAAAACGATACGAGTGGCCTAATTAAAACATTTTTGAAACTTGGTTACTATTCTGTGACATATTCCCAATCCAATAACCCTTTTTTATAATGGATAAAGTGTAACTACTAAGTAATTATCTATAATTTTGTTAAAATAAGAGATTAAATTATAATTAAGATGAGGGGATTAAAGTGTCTATACTATATATATAATTCATAACACAAGGACATTTTAAGACACTCAAAAGTTAATGTCACACTCCAACCGATGGCGGAATCATCGGAGCGGGATGAAAAATATTGCAAGAGACTTCATAACGCTATTTGTGTCGAGTATTTAATAATTACTTTTTATATCGATTGAACTAGAATATAACAAATTTGAATGACGACAAGTGTAAAAGAACTAAAATTTCATTTCATTAATAACGGTTTAATACAATATTTGGAAACTAAATACAACATGTTTGAAAATACAATACGGTACAACAAATATTAAAGTTTAAATGCGTTTCTAGGCAATCCTACTAGATTTCTCGCATCATTAAAATCCTGCAACATGTATTAAAAGCATAGATCAATACAAAAGTATTAGCGAGCATACAAGTTTGAATATAAGTATAAGTATAAAAGTTTATCTCAATCAAACGTGGCAATTTATATTCAAGTTGAATCTAGCATATATGAACAACCTAAGCATATCGAATAGCATAGATATACAAGCTGAATCTAACATGCATAAACAACCTAAGCATAACAATTGCATGGATATACAAGCTGAAACTAACATGCATAAACAACCTAAGTATAACAAATAACGTGATTGAAGGATTGAGTGGTTGAATATGTTCGTTTGTGTGTAAAGTGGATTTTGTTAGTTAATACATATTGCACCCAAAATGCGTTAAAGCGTATAAAGGGGTCGAGTATATAACAACCCTCCAAAATATTTTTCTGATGCCCTAATATATTTAATATACCCCAATATGTCCAAAAATATACCCCGTATGCGAAAACGGACCCCGAATACCTCTATTTCATTAAAAATTAAATAAAAACAAGAAATTGAGGCTGTCGCGGGCCGCGTAGCCTTTGGCTACCTCCTACGCAGGCCGCGAGCGATCATCAACGAGGCATCACCAGGTGCTGCCACGTGGCAGCACGTGTTGGACCTATACGCGTGACCGGACAAGGCTACGGCCTAGATACTCTACGACGCGGGCCGCGTAAGACTCCCTCTAAGTCTACGCGGGCCGCGAGAGACCCCAAATCAACCCCTATAAATTTGGAGCTCGGGCCTTCAGTCGAAACTCGCTCACGATCTTTTCTTTCTCTCAAAATTTACAAAGTAGGCATAATTCTCGGGTATAATACCCCCCTAATTAACGAAGTTCTGCTCCGTTGTAAGTATTATAACCCTGGTTACGTATTAGATACGCTGCCCGATTGATCCAGGATTCCGTAACGACTATCGAGGTTCTGCCCGACGTGGTCGTTGGAATGCCGTCTCGGGGATGGTATTACTAATGTAAATAATGGGTTATTTTACTAACACATGTACATTTGTGTAAATTATAGATAATCACCAGGAAACCCTTACAGAAAACCTAAGACAGCAATGTGAGTAATCTCCTTTTTGTAAATTGTTTTACAAAACCTTAAATGTTTTACAATGTGATTAAGCAGTGATTGAGTCTTTGTAGTTCTTCAATTACTGCCGGTATGTTGGGGTTTTGTATACAAAATGTGGAACACATTACCATTGGACAACGAGATAGCCAATGTGTAATATGACCCACCAGTCAGGATTTACAATACTAAATGAGTAATTTTGTAGAAATAAACAATGTGATAGCTCTCAATATTGTTAAAGGATAAAACTCTTTTGATTAAATTGGGATTCACTCGCTAGTATTTCCCACTGACAAAATGTTTTTAAACGAGTTTCAGGTAACAAAATGTGAAAGCCAACTAGAAGCCAGCTGAACAGCACTGAAGGCTTGGAAAAGCGGCTATAAAAGTTACCTAAATAAAAGAAGATGTTTTATTCAATAAAATAGGGATTTCCCCTATGAAAAATGTTTGTAATGAAAACTTGGGTTTTATCCCAATATGTATAATACTATAAAAGTGTGGTATTTACTCTGATAAACATTTCCTAACTACGGTCCTGATGAAATTTCCGCTGCAAAATTGTTAAACAAAACGATACCACCAAAACTGGTCTCGCGGCCGCCCGTTCCCGGGACAGATAGGGGGCGGGGGTTGCGACAGAGTATGCTCACAGTTTTGCGTAGGAAGTACACTTAAACCGCGAGGAAAGTTGGTGGAGTCTCGTGATAACGAGTGGTTGCGTTTGCGATTCCTTGTAAAATAACGCACGAATAAAAATTGAGAAACTGAACGAACGAAACGGTTATCCTAGATAATAACATGTAACGAACTTGTTAATATTTAAGCTAAAGTTTAGTATTTTGTTTATAGAGTAGGGTTCGCACGGAAAGTGTGTTTTTCCTAGAAAGTCTAGGAAGCGATCTGGTCCATCCGATTGGTGTGTTTAAGGGTTGAGATTAAATCAATGGCAATCTTGTAATATTTGAGTTTAATTAATTGATTGTTTTAAATGAATAGGGGCAATTTTGTCAAATGGCCGTTTTTTAAATCAATTAGATAACTGCAATCCCTACTTTCATGGGATTTTCCCTCTCTCTCTCCATTATTGATTTGATTTTCTCTCTTTCTCTCTCCAATCCAACCCTAAACATAATAAAACCTGCGATCTCTACTCCCCCTTGCTGTTGGCGACGCAAAACAGGACCCCAAAAGCATTCAGATTTCGGTTCCAAGGCTTGTTGATACCCCTTTTCTTCACTAGGTATTCATATCTTGTTTTGTGATTAAAGTTCTTGAACTGCATATACGTTTTCGGTCTTAATCTGCTTGTAACTTGGTTGTGTTTTTTTTGTTTTAATTGATGATTGTAGAGAGGCATGTAAAACACAGCGTCAAGAATCTGCTTGCTGTTAAAACACAGTGTCAAGAATCTGCTTGCTGTTAAAACACAGCGTCAAGAATCTGCTGGCTGTTAAAACACAGCGTCAGGAATCTGCTTGCTGTTAAAACACAGCGTCAGGAATCTGCTTGCTGTTAAAACACAGCGTCAGGAATCTGCTTGCTGTTAAAACACAGCGTCAAGAATCTGCTTGCTGTTAAAACACAGCGTCAAGAATCTGTTTGCTGTTAAAACACAATGGCCAGCTTGCTGTTAAAACACAATGTCAAGAATCTGCTTGCTGTTAAAACAACATAAAACACATTCAGAGTGTTAAAATGCAAAATAACTGTTAAAACACAACCTGATTATATATTGACTTCAGATTGTTAAAACACACTGACTTCAACCTCTCTGACCGGTAAAACACATCACCAAGAACATGCTGATAGTTTCAGATAAACACATTGACTTGCAGATTTGAATTCGAAAACAATAAAAATTCCGAAAATCATGGAATTTTAGTTAATGAAGATACATTCCAAAAATAAGATTAAAATGTGAAATTACATGATAGCCCTTCTACTTAAAATCCCTCAATGACACATGTCCAAATCTTATTCCTTCCTAGACTTTCTAGGAAAAATAGACTTTCCACCCAACTCCTACTCTTTGTTTATATGTTAGTTATTTACATATAATAATTTTCTTGTTAATTTGTTATTTGTCTAAGATGGGATTTTAGATTTGAATTATGTAAAGGACAAGAATTAGCTGACATACTTACACATTTTATTTGACTAATAAATTCCACTAAATAATAAAATTAATATTAGAATTTATTTGTGAGCTTGTCACCCATGATCTATTACATGTATAAAACTAAACTAAGTATATAAATTAAATCTGACAAAAATATGATTTATTAATGTTCTAATATTGCTATAGTTTTTTTTTAATAATAAACTTGACATATTACGTGATTAATAGTGTTGAAGGATGAGCAATAACTGAATCGTTAACTGAAAACAGACGACACCGAACCAAAAACAGAATTACCTAAAAACCGATTAACCGAAACCAAAATTAACCGAATCGAACCATTCATGTTTTCAGATATTTCTATCTTTTATAACTTCAGTTCATGTATTTCATATTTTATATAATTTGATTTTATGTATTTATACTTCAATTTTATGTATTACCACATATAAATAAGCAACATTTTGTTGCTTTTGTTGTTGTACTATATGGATAGGGAGTGTTTCAAAAAAAAAATTTGATTTTTCATTTTCAATCCAAATGTTTTTATCTTTTTATTCTAATCCTTTTAAGTTTTTAACTTTTATCTCAAAGGTTTTCATTATTTGCAATTTAATCCCAACACTTTTTTTTCAACTTTGATCCCCTATGCTTTTCGTCTTTTGCAAGTTTTTCGTTTTACGTTTCGTTTAAAATTTCGCGAGTCAACACGCCGCAACTGTGTGTCTCTGTGGTTCAACGTTTTTTGTCTGTTTTTTTCCCGTTTGACAGGCCCGTCGCAACACGTCTATTATTCTACGATTGACAAGTTCGTTCCAATGCGCGGGACCCTAAATCAACTTAGTTTTTTTCTTTCTACGTTTTATGTTTCGGTCTAATTTCTTCGCATTAACATACTGCAACGGGTGTGCGGGATTCAACGATTTTACGTATGTTTTTCATTCAGTGTATTTTTTTCTTTTTTTATTTATTTTAATTTACGAGCTCTTTTGTTGTTGGTTGTGTGGCATTGGGATACTTGGCACGATTTTACAAACGTATTTAACCTATTAATTTTTGTAGTAAAAATAATTTGTTCCGAGTGCACCCCTATTAGGGGTGTTCATCGAATCGAATATCGAATTTTTGAATTATTCGAATCGAATTGTTCGAATAATTTTTATTTTTCCTTGAATTCGAATTCGATTAAAACCTACCGAATTCGATTCGAATTCGTATTCGAATAAAAAACCCAATTCGTATTCGATTCGTATTCGATTAAAAATTCGAATTCGAATCGAATTCGAATAAATTCGATTTAATTCAGATTCCTTTAAAAACATGTAAAAAACTTTCATAATGAAACATAAATTTTTAAGCAGCCATAAAGCACGATATCACATTAAAAAGTTCCAAATAAAGTACCACAAGTCTAAAATTCAAAACGAGAAGTCGAAAATAACCACTCCACATTACAAGTTAATATTTTTACGCTTAAAAATCTATTGATAGATTTGTTACTTAGGTTTTAGTTATGAGCCATGTAGTGGGTTTGGTAATGGGTAATTTTAATACTTGGAAAAAATTTGAAAATAATTTATAGTATAGCCTAATCAAAGTTATATATATATATAAATAATAAATAAAAATGTATAATTTTTATACGAATTTCGAATCGAATCGAATTTGAAATTATAAATTCGTATTCAATTTACTTGACTCGAATTGAATCGAATTCGAATTTGAATTCTTATAATCGAAACGAATTCTTGATAATCGAATCGAATTTAAACGAATTTCGAATTTTTCGAATTCGAAACGAATTCTGCACACCCCTAACCCCAATACCTCCTTTACTTAAAAAAACATATTTTTATGTATGTCTCGGTATGAATTCGATTTGTTCTACGTTTTGACGTAAACTTTTTTCTGAAAACGAGTCAGATCAAATATAATACTTTTTGTTTAAAAAAAACATCTTTAATGTGCATATTTTATGTACGTTTCGGTATAAATTCGAGTTGGCGTATGTTTCAACGTAAAAATTTTTGGGAAATGAGTGAGGTCAAATATAATATGTTTTCGTGCTTATTTTATGAATGTTTCGTTAATTTTGTTTCGAACCGAGTGAAGTCAAATTGTGGTTTTTTTTTTCAAAAGTTCTAAGTCATTTCTTTTGATTATACGTGTTAGCTTTTACGTTATACCCGTTACATTTTCTATGTATGAGTCGGATCCTATATAATACGTTATAACTGTACGGTATAAATCTGATTTACTTTATGTTTTGATCTAATCGCAATGCTTATATAGGTTACATTGAGTTCGATCAGATATGTCGAAATGCGTGTTTTCATATGGTTAACGCATCACATAACGTTTAGGCTAATCCATTCAATGTTTGCAATGTACCGCGCCGCAACGCGCGCGGGTGTTATTTCTAGTTTATACATCAATTTGTTGTATTTTTAAGCAAAACTTTTAGCCCAAGTTTGATTTTATCTTTTAACTAAAAGTAAACACTACTACAAAAACAGGCATCAACTACGGAGTTTTGCTACGGAAAAAAGTGGTGGCAGATTTTGCTACGACTTAGCTACGGATTAGCTACGAACACATTTTGCTACGAATTAGCTACCGGTTAGCTACGAACTTCCGTCGCAAATGCATTTCGTAGCAAAACTCATAGCAAATCCGTAGCAAAATTGATGAAATTAATATAAATCAAATAACGTAGCAAAACCGGTAGCAAAATCCGTAGCAAAACCATGAAAATTTTGCTACGAAAAAAAATGGTGGCAAATTTTGCTACGAGTTTGCTACGGATTAGCTACGAGCATATTTTGCTACGACGAATTAGCTACGAAATTCCGTCGCAAATGAATTTCGTAGCAAAACTCATAGCAAATCCGTAGCAAAATTGATGAAATTAATATAAATCATATAACGTAGCAAAACCGGTAGCAAAATCCGTAGCAAAACCATGAAAATTTTGCTACGGAAAAAAATGGTGGCAAATTTTGCTACGGAAAAAAATGGTGGCAAATTTTGCTACGAGTTTGCTACATATTTTGCTACGAATTAGCTATGAAATTCCGTCGCAAATGAATTTCGTAGCAAAACTCATAGCAAATCCGTTGCAAAATTGATGAAATAATTAATAATATATACTATACCAAAATCATAAAAAATAATTAATAATATATACTATACAAAAATCAAAATCAAAAATATTAATTACTTAAAAATAGTTAAAAAAAGGTCAATTTTACACGGTTCGAATCGGTCACCAACAAGACTCGAACCCGTGCCCCTCGAACACACATACATGAATAACCGGCTGGACTACCACCATCGTTGTTCATATCTCAGATTTATGTTATATATATATACACTTTAGAAATATAAAATATATATATTTAAACCTGCATATCCGCGCTGTTGACCGGACTTCGACAAACCCCGATGTTTACATATTGATACATTTATTAAAATTGTAAAACCCGTCAAAATTATTTATAAAACAATTTTTATAAATTTAAAACAGTTTAATCTTTAAAAATTCATATTAAATAAAATATTTCGAATTTAAATCTGAAAATTTTATGATAATTATTTTGAATGTTAATTTTTATAACAATAAATTTATTACTGATATTTTTAAATAATAGCACTTCGAAATCAAGTGGCTTTACTAGAAGAGAAATTGAAACAAAGCAATGAGAACTCGGAAAAAATGTTGATGTTCATGAGCTCAAAGTTTCCGGACTTATATGTTTGACTGTAAACTTTATTAAAGTTTAGAATTAACATGCTATAAGGCTATGGGGTGAGGATGGAGCCCCATGGGGCTTTATAGGTGCCACATAGGATCCACGTGTACGATGGAGCCCCTCTTTAACATGGAGGGTGTGGTGAGGGGCGCTATAGAGAAAAAAAACAAATTTGATTTGTGCAAACAAGTGGGCCCCAGCTGATAACCCCCCCTCTCTCGCCATCTCTCGCCATCATGTTGGCGGAAGCTTGATGGCGCCCCCTCCTTAACATGGAGGGTGTGGTGATGGAGCCCCTAGGGGCGCTATAGAGGCTGAGGTGGCGGGATGGCGCCCCCCCACACCCCATAGCCTAAGATCTGCTCAGTTCGGTTCGACTCGGTTGGCTCGGATTATTTTTAATATATATATATATATATATATATATATATATATATAGGGGATGGCTAAAATGAGAACCACCACGAGTTGTAAGAACCATGAGAACCGCGACCCGCCGCGTGCCGTCGGCGACGAAATTTTTTTTACACCTAGATCCGTATATTTTAACACCGGGGGTAAAAGTTGGGTTCAAACGGCGCGCCCGAGGGGGTAGTTTTTTACGCCCAAAGTTTGGGTTTTTTTAATTTTTTTAATTTTTCTTTTTTTTTTACCAAACTTTGGGCGTAAAAAACTACCCCCTCGGGCACGCCGTTTGAACCCAAAATTTACCCCCGGTGTTAAAATATACGGATCTAGGTGTAAAAAAAATTTCGTCGCCGACGGCACGCGGCGGGTCGCGGTTCTCGTGGTTCTTACAACTCGTGGTGGTTCTCATTTTAACCTTCCCCTATATATATATATATATATATATATATATATATATCTAGGGGGCCGCTAGAATGAGAACCACCCCGAGTTATGAGAACCGCGAGAACCACACCATCGGGGGCGAGGTGGACCAAATTTTTTTTTACAACTAGATGTTTATATTTTAAACACATTCGTAAAAAAAAAATGTCGTGTGGGTAGTTTTTTACACCCAAAGTTTGGTGGAAAAAAAAAACAAAAAACACCAAACTTTGGGTGTAAAAAACTACCCACACGACATTTTTTTTAAATTTTTTTTTTTACGAATGTGTTTAAAATATAAACATCTAGTTGTAAAAAAAAAAAATTGGTCCACCTCGCCCCGGATGGTGTGGTTCTCGCGGTTCTCATAACTCGGGGTGGTTCTCATTCTAGCAGTCCCCTATCTATATATCTATTACTATATATAATGTAATGCATAAGGTACAACACATCAAAGCTACAACTCATAAAGCTTCTAAAACACAACCAATAGAAATGCAGCACAGGGATTATGATCCACACCGTCTATTCCAATCCCCATCGACACTTGAAAGATAATCTTGAACCATCAAAAGGGCTCATATTCTCAAAACTTTTAACACAAAACCAGACAAACACATCTTACCCACAAGTCCCTGCTCTCTCCCTCTCGATTCCTTCGCCGGCGAATTATAGAGAGGAGCCGGCTAGACTCTCCGACAACACCTACCCCCTCGTCCCTCTCAAACTCCGACGATCGGAGATATTTCCGACAACCACAGAGAACCGGCGCTGCTGGTGGTTCTCTCCGACGGGCGAGACACCCCCCCTTCTGTCTTCTGCTTATCGGCAGCCACCACCAGATGGTGGTGGCGTGTGGCGGCTGCAACAGGAAGAAACGAAGAGAGAGAGAGAGAGCTGCGGAGAAGAGAGAGAGCTGCGGAGAGAGAGGGAGAGAACTGTAGAGAGAGAGGACGATGAGAGAGAAAGAAGGGCGGCAACAGCCCCCCCCCACCATTCACACTTGCAGATCGGAAGCAACCTGATGCCTTGTTTCTTCCGACAACACTCACACAACTACCCCCCCCCCTTCACACTTGCAGATCGGAAGCAACAGGAGAGCCGTTGCACATGGAGGCGGCGGCGTGGCATCTCAATGGCGGTGATGACTGATGAAGATGGTGACGTGCCGATGGTGGTTGCCGACGATGGCAGATGGAGCGACGACAGCCGCGGTAAGCCGTGAATCCCCTCGTTTCTTTTAGATTCCTTCAATATCTAAATGTAAAAATATCTTATATAACCTTATTGTATTTCAAATATCATTGGTATGCCACTACAAGCATATTATATCCTTTTTCAAAACAGGTCAAAGTTTTATAATTGAAGGTATTAAAGTTTTATAATTGAAACTTGGCAGTTGGTGGAACTTTACACTAGAGTTTCAATTTGAAGGTATTAAAGTTTTATAATTGAAACTTGATAGATGATATTTCGTAACTGTGATACAGACAGTTTGTGTTGAGTGGTGTGTTTTGGTGATAATAAGTGGCAGGTTTGATTATTAACCTGCAAGATTATATGTGTATGTTCAAGTTTAGCTTCAAGTTTTTAGTTTCATGTTGGTGTTCAGGAGTCAAGACCACGGTAATGATTCCTTTTTTTTTTTTGTGTATTTATGATTTTACAGACAAGGCTGCAAGTACAGGTTGCTGGTGTCCATAAATAGATGATTCTTTGTTGTCTTTTGATTCATCTGGGATTAAGAAAGCTGGTACTGAAAGATCTATTTATGTGATTCACATTCCAGTTACATATTTTAACTTCAAAACATCATGTATTTCAATTTGTAAATGCCGATTACCCATAGTTCAAATCCGCAAGATAGAAGTGACAGTGACGAGGTTCGTAATACTTTAGTAAAAAAAACTACATTTTTATGTGATAAAAGACTAATAGTAGGTTATGTATGTAAATATATCAGCTTATATTGAGTTAGGTTTGTTTGTAATGTGCTATAACAGCCCCATTTAGATGTAATGAACTTCATATAATGTGTCATGTTATAAGGCGTGATAATGGATTTTAACGGGTCATGTTTGCTTTGGACGTTATAGGTGCAACGTTTGAAGGAAAAAATTGCGGAGTTGGAACAAGATAAGATAGAGAAGCATGCTGTGATGGAGAAAATCGAAGAAAGTGCGAGGTTGTGCGCCGAAATGAACGAGAGAATTCAATTGCTTTCACAAAACCCGCCACTAACTTAGATATGTTGAACTTTATTGTATTTCTTTTGGATCTTTATCGTTGCTTTGGGTTAATTTAGATCTTTATTATTGCGTTGGGACTTGGGATAACTTGGATCTTTATCATGTTACTTTGGTTATGTTTGAAACTTTGAGTTATTTTTCTATTTGGTTTTGAGTTTTTATCTTTGGTATAGTTTTTTTGTTTATTGAGATTTGATTATAATGTTTAGTGGCAAAAAGTAGTATACAATATAAAAAACGAAAATGCTTGGAAAATTTAAGACCAGATGTGTAGCTAAATCTGCTTCAAAAACCTTGCAAAACCCATAGCTATACTCATAGCAAAATTGAAATGAAATTCGTAGCTAAATTCGGTAACAAAATGTGTAGCAAAAGATAGCAAATTTCCGTAGCCAATCCCTAGCATATATGTAGCAAATTTCATAGCCAAATTGCAACAAATCCGTGGCAAAAATAGTAGCAAAGTCTGTTGATGCAGATTTTGTGTCCGATGCTTGTCGAATAGATTAGTTATTATTTTACGCTGAATTTGTAATAGTTAGTGAAACGGTCAAACGAACGTGTATTGACCCGCTCGTTTGAAGTGGTCAAACGAGAGGGTTATTCGGTTGACCGTGTGTGTTTGCAAGACAAGGGGTGTGACTATAAATAGAAAACCCTTGTCATTTGCAACACTAAGAGAGTGAGAGGAGGTTTGAGACCTCACCCAGGGAGAGATCACCACTTGATCTCTCCCGGAATGTATACTCCTTTGGTATTAGTTCGGTTATCATGTAATCGGGCCGATTTGTAATGTTTTACTACCGGATTAATACAAAGTTGTTTGTTTATCATTGCTAATCTCTTCCGTCTTTGAACATAATCACAAGAATCACGGTTTCGGTCACGAAACTCGGTCCTACAATTGGTATCAGAGCCATGGTGCCCGATTTAGTAAATCTAACAGTTTACTAAGTCACATGTGCTCTAGATCTGTGATTTTTGTGCTTTTTGTTCAAGATGTAAAAATGGTGAAAATCAAGAAAAACTCAGATCTGGACCCGAATATTCAGATCTGTGCTGAAACGAGTGTTGGGTTTTATGTTTTTCACCTAAACATTCAAGTTATCATCATCAAAAACTGTATACAAAGTGTTTTCGTCAAATCTGCAAATTTACACAGTCGCTGTGTTCTTGATGTTCTTGACAGCTTCATACTCCGAAAGATGAAAGAGATCCAGTTTTGTTTTTCGAAAGATCAAAAAGGATTCGAAGGGTCATCTTAACGATTTCGAAAGATCAACTTTTTCACAACTGACTTCGAAGGGTCATCTCACAACTTCGAAAGATCACACAGTTTTTTTTTTGTTTCGAAGGGTCATCATTCTCAACAACTTCGAAATGATTCATCTTTGAAAGATCAACAATTTCGAAGGATCAACAACATCGAAAGATACCAGATTTCGAAAGATATCTGGATCGATAGATACCTGTTTTCGAAAGATATCTGGATCGATAGATACCTGTTTTCGAAAGATTTATGGATCGAAAGATACCGGTTTTCGAAGGATCCAGCATCTCTGATCAGCTCGAAGGATATCTTTCGACCTGCTGTTTGTTCATCGAAGGATATCTTTCCATCTTTCGACCTGATATCTTTCGATCTGGATGTCTGATGTTGGTATCGCAGGAAGAAGATGAAGGCTTCTGTTGTTTGTGTATATCAGAGAAGAAGAGATGAAGAAGGGTTCTGGATGCTGCTTGTTGTTTATCGCAGAAAGTGAAGACCTTGTCGGTAGGATCAGTGGTAATCTTTTGGTTGTTTGAGACATCGAAGAAGAAGAAGCAGTCCGATATAAAGATGATGTCTGCGATTTATTTGTTGAATAATGGAGTTTTTGATAGTTTTGGTGGTGATGTATCGAAGAGATGAGGTATTTTGTTAAAGGGATATTAAAGATGATAGTGACTACTGTACAAGGAAGTGTTGTCGGCTGTTGTACAAGGTTGTGACAATTAGGGTTTCTTACAAGTCGCAAACATCAGCAGCCTACCAACATTTCTGTTTGGACCCACGATTTTTACTTCACAAGATTGGGCCTATTTCTTTGCTGGGCTACATTCTTTGGGCTGTGAGTGCTTGATGATAGATCTTATGTTTGGGCCTCTTTGAAGTAAACAAATTTAGTAGTGGGCCTCTTGTGAAAGAGTCAAACTCATACAAGATTATTTTATTGGCCAATGAAATGACTGAATCAGTGACGGACGTATTGTGAGGAATGCCACTTGGGCCGGGTATTATTATTATTATTAAAAAAAAAGGGGGAATTAGTGGTGATGGAATGTTGATCAGTTTGGTCGGGTGTTCGTGAAGTTGATTTGAATCGCGCTTCTAAATATCAAGGTCAAAATTCGTACGAATTTGGGAGCGCGCGGGATGATGCGGCATGATGAAAACAAGAGATGATGAAAACTTGATTATTTGAAAAATGTGGGGTAGTCACGGTTACCGATGAAAACGTCAAAAATGGTGACGCGACTATTATGGGCCAAAAACGAGAACGGTATGTTCACTTCCGCACGTCGATTGTTTATGATTGTTATCGGTTATTCGAAAATGTTCGAAAGCACTTTGTTATTTGTCATATTCTCGCATTTGAAGACGAACGTATGAACCTTGAACGCCAACACCGGTCCTAACGAGTTCACAAAGTCTTTGGAGGGATACAAGTCGGATCCGATGGGGTACTAGGCGATATTGCTTTATCAACTAGAATATGCAACGAAGAAATCCTTTTGTTTATTGTCATATTCTCGCATTTGGTAACGAATGAATGAACCTAGAATGTCAACACCGGTCCTAACGAGTTCACAAAGTCTTTGGAGGGATACAAGTCGGATCCTACGGGGTACTAGGGGACGTTCTTATTCAACTAGCTTATGCAAAGAAGAAATTCGTTTTCGTGATTTTTCGAAAAACCAAGAACATTCAACGGAGATTGATGACAGTTCCGCTTAGTGGAGGGAACTGGTGAACATTTGACGACAGTTTCTTTGAAGTGGAGAGAATCTGTTAAGGTTTAGAAATCTTACCAAAGAAATAGGGGGAATAAAAATTTCGTATGTTGAATTTCTTCGGTAAATTTCTAAACGCAATCACAGGTGGTAGAGTTTGTGATTTTCTGGTGATACAAACGGTTCGGCGTGGAATGTTTTGCACATACACATATTTGAGGATTTTAATTAATTCTCCAGCCAGCGTGAAGGGTTTTGCACGGAAAAATACAGGTTTCTAAAGTCTACAGTAGTTACAAAAGCGCTGTTCACTGAAGACCTGGGGAATCTTTCTGAAAGCTGATAGTTCAAGACTGAAGACCTGCAGGATTCAGTTTTGGGTTTGATGTTTCTTGGGATTTTACAGGGATCTGGGGGTAACTCAATTCGTTGAGTTTGCAAACGATGTACTTGGTCAAGCTGACTTCCTGAGTACTGATGCTGAAGATCCGTAGTGCATTACGTGGTCAACTTCACAAAGGCGAGACAATGAGATCTGGATGTAGTTCAACTAAGCATGCTGGTTGAGCTTGCAAGGGATACACTTGGTCTAGCTGACTTTCCTGAGTGTTGATGCTGAAGATTAAAGTGCATTACTTGGTCGATTCCACAAAGACGGTTTACAGAAGACAGTTCACCAGAAATCTCTATCGATGTAGTATGCTTGTATGAAATAGAGTTCTTATGACAAGATCAAGACTTGATGCAGTTCTTAAAGATTGGAACCCTTATCAAATGCCGTTTGGAGTATTGGAAGATCAGCGGAAGATCGGTCAATTGAGGAAATTGCACAACACCCAACACGGATACGCGTACTTTAAGGGGGAAATATTTTACAAGGAGCGTCAAGATACTACTTACCTGGATCATCGGTCAAGGGGGAATTTGTTAACACAGAGAAGATGAATACTTGACTGAAGATCGATTGCAGTTGCATTTTCAGCATTCGACAGCAACGGACAAGGGGGAATTTGTTGATGCAGATTTTGTGTCCGATGCTTGTCGAATAGATTAGTTATTATTTTACGCTGAATTTGTAATAGTTAGTGAAACGGTCAAACGAACGTGTATTGACCCGCTCGTTTGAAGTGGTCAAACGAGAGGGTTATTCGGTTGACCGTGTGTGTTTGCAAGACAAGGGGTGTGACTATAAATAGAAAACCCTTGTCATTTGCAACACTAAGAGAGTGAGAGGAGGTTTGAGACCTCACCCAGGGAGAGATCACCACTTGATCTCTCCCGGAATGTATACTCCTTTGGTATTAGTTCGGTTATCATGTAATCGGGCCGATTTGTAACGTTTTACTACCGGATTAATACAAAGTTGTTTGTTTATCATTGCTAATCTCTTCCGTCTTTGAACATAATCACAAGAATCACGGTTTCGATCACGAAACTCGGTCCTACAAAGTCGTAGCAAATTGTCATCGACAAAGCGTAGCTAGCATCCATAGCGAAAAAATCTCCGTAGCTAATAATCCATAGCCAAAAAATGGTAGCAAAGTTCCGTAACTAAAAAACCGTAGCTAAAATCCATAGCAAAAAGACTCCGTAGCTAATAATCTGTAGCAAAAAAATGGTAGCAAAGTTTCGTAGCAAAAAAACCATAGCAAACTTTTTCGTAGTGAATCTGTAGCTAAAATAGCGACGTCACTTTTTGTAGCTAAACCCGTCGCAAATATAATTTTCCGTAGCAAAGTTCGTAGCAAATAAATTCGCGACGAGACTTGTAGCTACGGACCAAATCCGTGGCAAATCCGTAGCAAAATGGGTGTTAGCTACGGATTTGCTACGGATTTGACCGTAGCAAATACCAGTTTTTGTAGTAGTGAAACGAATCAAACCAAAAATCGTTTATCTAACCGAACAAACTGAAATAATTAACCGAAAATCAATTGGTTAATAAAATAAACTAACCGATTACTTCGGTTTCGGTTGAGGATAATAATCGAACGATGCACACCTTGGCAGTGTATTTCCCACTACATTGCACGACACACTTCTAGTATTGTATAGAATATTTTTTTAGAAGAATTGACTAAATGTTATTATAATTTATAAAAGTCTAGAAATTAATTTACATCGAGATAAATGGTAAACTGGTAACAATTGCGCCGCTACTTCTTTTTGAATGACAAAACTACGTCCATAAATTTCGGGGACATAACATTCCTATGCATGACCCTTTGGATATTTGATTTTTTTTTATTTCAACTTAATGATTTCCTATTTGAATTCTGATTCCTAACTATAAAAGGCATCTAGAGTTTAAGTAGTTTTGTTGATGAATATTATGAACGTTGTTTTTAAACCTTTCGGTGACTTTGAATAATCATTAAGCTTTTAAGATATCTGATTGCTTTTGAAACTTCATCAAAACTAGTGACAAGTACGTATTTGAGATATTCGAAGAGTTTAACTTTAAGCCCAACATTATATACCAAGTTTCACTTAACCATCAAGTCCAAACGAACCTATTAATAATTTTTACTTAATATAAATCAATAAGTTACGTAATATGAAATATGTTATTATTTATACTTATATAGATATGTACTTACATAACATCATCATCATCATACTCAGTAAATTCCATTAATAGCAAAGCTAAGTTAGGTTAGGGTCTGAGAAGGGTAAGATGTAGACAGCCTTATCTCTACCCGTTAAGAATAGAGAGACTGCTTCCAGTGAGACCTCCGGCTCGATAGTAGTTTTGCATCAAGCCTTGTACATAAGGCACATAACACTCAGCAATTAAGACAAACGTTTTGTATAAATACAAATACATATATAAATATACAAATACATATATAAATATATACAAACGTTTTGTATAGGTGAAGAGTTTTGTTAAGCTATATGTGTTTAACTATAATATGAAATATGTAACTATTTATATAACAATTAGCATGTGTGTGGCAGGCAGAAGTGGAGTTCTTGGGAAAGTTTATTCACCCAAATCTAGTAAAACTCTTGGGATATTGTTGGGAAGATCAAGAGTTCCTTCTGGTCTATGAATATATGCAAGAAGGAAGCTTAGAAAACCATCTTTTTAAAGGTGAGTATTATCATATATATATATATATATATATATATATATATATATATATATATATATATAGGTAGAGGATCTTGTAAAAAGTGTTCAAAGTGTGAGAAGTGTATTATAACACTATATATAATACT
Source organism: Helianthus tuberosus (assembly GCA_030545235.1). Classification (NCBI taxonomy): domain Eukaryota; kingdom Viridiplantae; phylum Streptophyta; class Magnoliopsida; order Asterales; family Asteraceae; genus Helianthus; species Helianthus tuberosus. Next base: position 42,299,229 of record CM060393.1, on the reverse strand, counting down.
ATATAACACCATATAAACACCGTATAACAATATGTAACACCATATAATACCATATAACACTTTGTAACACTATATATCATTATATAACAAATATAACACTATAGGTTGTCTGATAGCATGTCTATGATAGATGTATAGTGTTATATTTGTTATATAATGATATATAGTGTTACATAGTGTTATATGGTATTATATGGTGTTACATATTGTTATACGGTATTTATATGGTGTTATATAGTATTATATATAGTGTTATAATACACTTCTCACACTTTAGGCTCTTTTTACACTATCCTTACCCTATATATATATATATATATATATATATATATATATAGGATAATGCTTAGTAAGAAACCCCATATTCTTAGAAAACTTAGCAAACTATAATAGTGGCCATCATTTAGCCACGTATGCATCCCACACTTCTTGTTACTTTTTGCAGGAAGGTTATTTATGTAATTTTGTGTTAGGCAAGAGTTGAATTGACATCAGCATTTAATGCACATCAACTCACTTGTACAATGCACCCACCCCCATATTTCTTTTACAATTTCTCATTTTTATATATTCTTCAACTGATCTACATATTCATCTTCTACTCCCATGTTCATTTCTCCATTAATATCCATGGACACAAATCCACCAACCTCACAATCAATGTCGCCGATCCATAGTTTCCCCAACCGGTTCTTTTGCAGCGACTTCCAAAATGATGAGGAATTTAATGCTCCAGGTTTGTCCATATATTTAATTTAACTGTTCACGAAGTCCTGTTTTTTTTGTCTTTTACAACTTTTTAATCTAATAATCCAAACTATACTGCATGTCCATGTTCACTTGTTCCATTCGAAGCTTCTGTATACACTTATATGCATGTTGATTGTTCTCGGTCATCTGAAGCCCCTGTTAGATCCCCGGATGTTGTGATATCCAACAATTTCATGAACAGCGCGTTTAATGATGACCAGGTTATGGATAATGAAGAAGGTTTGTTTTTTCTATACTTTGGTTTTGTTTTTTTCTTCCCCAGATATGGCATTGTTAGAAAACTTATTCCATAATGTTCACATGTAGCATCCCAAGATTCCCATATGCAGGACATGACTGTTGCTGTTTCTGGATCACCGTATGGTCCTTCTATGTTTGCTGAATCATCACGCGGCCAGTTAGACGGTTGTATATATTACATGGGAGCCCACTTTATTCTCATATCACAGATTTCTAACCTTTTGTCATGCCATGTATAGCAGATTCCTAACCTTTTTCGTTTTATGATGCAGGGCCATCGAATCCATACTTTGTTTTTGATACCCCTCAGGGAACCCGTTACTGGATTCCTAATGTCGCTGATAAGTTCATACCAGTGTGTGGGAAATCTTATCCAACTTTTGCGGATGTTCTTTCGATGTATGAACTTTATGCTTTTGAAGCAGGTTTTTCTGTAAAAAAAGGGCAAACTAAAGTCTGGAATGGAATTCCCACACACAAGTATCTTCGATGCTCAAAATATGGAAAACCACAACCCAAGAGGAAATTTGACACCCTAGATGAATCTTCTGTTAAGCACCGGAGGACCAACTTCACATGGTGTGACTGTAAGGCAAGCATACTAGTCTCAATCTCGAATGATTCATACACACTTCTGAGTTTCAATGATATTCATAATCATGAACTTGTTGAGAGTTACAACCGTGATCTTAGCAAGATATCACGGAAGCTGTCATTCTCCACGAAACAATTCATTCACAATATGAGTCTAAACCGTATCGGACCAATGAGAGCTTATAGATGTCTTGTTGCTTTAAAAGGAGGGCATCACAATGTCAATGGGACTCCGATGGATTTTAAAAACTGGAGCCACCAGTTGCGAATTTTTATTGGTGAACGCGACGCACAAGTTTTCCTTGAACGCCTGCGTGAGCGTTTTGACAACCTACCCAACTTCTATTTTGATTACACTGTATCAAATGGAAAGTTGTCTTCTGTATTCTGGGCTGATGAGATTTCAAAGCTAAACTACAAAGCTTTTGGTGATGTCCTCGCGTTTGGCGCAACTTACAGCACTAACAGGTTAGTCAAACCCCCCCCCCCCCCCCCATTAACATGTGTTAGGCCTGATCCCCAAGTATACAACCCTAACCCAAAAAAGTTTTACATATTGTTAACATCAAATCAATTTTTTATTCATAGGTACAAGATGGTTTTTGTGCCATTCACGGGTGTGGATCATCATTTCCAATGTGTTACATTTGGAGCGGGTTTGATATCAACCGAGTCCATTGAATCTTATGTGTGGTTGCTTAAGGCTTTCTTGAAGGCACACGATACTCAACCAACTCTCGTGCTGAGTGATCAAGACCCATCCATGCTACAAGCTGTTCCTATGGTCTTTACCGAATCACGACACCGTCTATGCATGTGGCATATAATGAAAAAACTACCCTCCAAGGTTAGCTTAATTTGTTAGCCCTTAACATGTGTTATCCAACATAACACATTTTTTATATGTCTTCTCAAACTGTTTTTAATCTAACTCGTGTTAGTAACTATTAACTTTTTTCAGATTTCTGCCGACGTTCTCGATAACACTGATCTTCGGTCCTGCATTCACCGGTTGGTTTGGAATGTTTATATCAAACCTGAAACGTTTGAGTCCCGCTGGAATGACCTCCTACAAACATTTGGGCTTCAAGACCACAGCTGGTTGAACGACATGTACAACATCAAACATCTCTGGGTACCAGCCTACTTCAGGGAACTGCCCATGTGTTGCTTAATGAAGACCACTTCCCGCTGCGAAAGCTCTAACGCTGCCTTCAAGGTCAACTCAACAAGCGCAAACACCCTTGTACAATTTATGATGTGCTTTGAAAATAGGGTAGACAGCCAACGATATCGTCAACGTGTATCGGAGTACAAAACCTCATCCACGATGTTCACTGGCAATACTGATTTAGCGATAGAAAAGCACGCGTTCACCATTTACACAAACGCTGTTTTCGCGCAAGTTCAAAAAGAGATAATTAAAGGGAAGTTTTTATGCTACATCACAAACCAAACCGAGTCCAGCAATTCCAGTCTTCTGATAGACGTCACTCATTTGGATAAAAGGAACAACATCACAAACGTCTATCAGGTAACACATGTTAGGCAATTTCATTATTACACATCCTCTAACACATGTTAGATCTAAAGGGCTTTCTTTTTTTTGTTGTCTATGCTCAAAACAGGTTACGTATAACACTGTAGACCAATCCGCCAGTTGCTCATGCAGGAATTTCACACGTATCGGATATCTGTGTCGCCATGTCTTTTGCGTCTATCGATTGAAAAATGTTGAAAGGATTCCACCACAATACATAAACGATAGGTGGCGTCGAGATGCCCTCCCCAAACAGGTTTTTTCAATTTCCAGCCGATACGGAGTCAACCCACACGCACCGTCCGTTATGCGGAATGAAATCCTCGACCTCGTTACTGAATGTGTTGATGTGGCCAGAACCGATGAGGATTCGTTGGCAAAATTGGTGGACCAACTTAGGGATTTCAAGATCAATGTGCTTTCCAAGCAACCATTGTCTACAATTCAAAATGAATCAAACGAGTGTCAAATGGAAGAAATAGTTGGACAGCCAATCAACATTCCAGTCGAAGTTGCTAATCCAGAAGTTGCACGCAATAAAGGATGTGGTACTCATACTCGCATTTCTGGGCCCGGTGAGAAGGCAAAGGCAAAACCACCAAAACGTCCAAAGCAGCTTCGTTTATGCAAGCGTTGTGGTCTGTATGTCGACGACCACGACTCACGCAACTGCCTTAAGGTGGCTGCAATGAAAGCAGCAAAGGCAGCTGCTGAACAACAAAGGCAGACCGCCTCTGGCGACTCACCCTCTGATTAAAATCTTTATTGTCGTTTTCTAGTACTATTTCATGGGAGACTCTCTTCATTTTGTCCTTCTTACACACATGTAACAGTATTTTGACATCATCCTGCTCTTCTCTGTTACGTGTGTAAGAAGGTGGAACCATTTTGATCCCATTAACCATAATTAGGATTGTAAGAAACTCTACGGCCTTGGCCACTTTTGTGTTTGTAGCCCTACTTCTTTGGGGACCTCTATTTGCTATTAATGGGCATATCTAAATATTATCTCCATTTGATAATTGTGTTTTTGTGTTTTATTTTTTTACAATGGCATAAAAACAGATGCTTAACACATGTTAGCCCCCATAATGCTTGGTTCTTTTAATTTGAAAGGATCAAAACAATCTGTGTTAACCACACAAAAACAGGTTCTGGGCTGATGAGATTTCAAAGCTAAACTACAAAGCTTTTGGCGATGTCCTCTCGTTTGACGCAACTTACAGCACTAACAGGTTAGTCAAACCCACCCCCCCCCCATTAACATGTGTTAGGCCTGATCCCCAAGTATACAACCCTAACCCAAAAAAGATTTACATATTGTTAACATCAAATCAATTTTTTTTTCGTAGGTACAAGATGGTTTTTGTGCCATTCACGGGTGTGGATCATCATTTCCAATGTGTTACATTTGATACCCATGGCTATGTGTTTTATTTTTTTACAATGGCATAAAAACAGATGCTTAACACATGTTAGCCCCCATAATGCTTGGTTCTTTTACCTTGAAAGGATCAAAACAATATGTCTTAACCACACAAAAAAAACTTATATATTAAACCACGTCAGGTTATAGAATTAAACTTCACGTCTAGCCAACTTAAACACACATTCTACTAATAGGTTACACCCCCCCCCCCCCCCGCGTCTGGAACACATTGATTGCCAAAAAAAAAAAACATAATAAAATACCAACAAAACGACATTGGTATGTCGTTTTGTTACAACATAGGGTCATCAGTGTAACACATCTTCAACCATTTTCAACATACTAACTACCCATTGTAATCCTCCATCTCTAACAAGCTTTTCATCATGGTGTGGGAAATTCCTCATCATGAAAGTACAGAGGAGAGGGGCTGCGCTCACTCTCCCATGGGTCATGGTAACACCAGGACTGGATTGTTTCGGGCGAGTATGGACACAACGGGCAACCACATAATTCATGGTCTGGATCCGTCAGCAACCTAACCAACTCATCTGGTAGCCCCTTCAACTTTTCAGCTTCTGGAACAACGTGTTCCCTACGGCGTGACGTTTCTTGCGACACACCAGCTACATCAGTTACATTTTTGGTTCCGCTTTCTGCAACATCGTCACCAGATGCTACTCCAGTTTTCCCGTGTTCTCGATTTTTCTGAGACACTTTTCTTTCGTAGCACACCCCGTACTGGCCCTCACATGCTTCCTTCCCCTTTTGCATCCGCTTCTCCATGCCTGGTTGGGTAGCCGTAACCTTACCTTTACACGGGTCCATGAGATTACACCACTTTGGAACCGGTAACAGTTTATGGTTAACTGAAGTGGTGAAGTATTACAGAATATGACTTTGGTTCTTCACCACAATACTTATAGAGGTTTGAACTGGGTACATTTAATATAGGTCTTTGTGACTTGACTTTGATGTGACCATAAGGGGCCAAAAAGCAATGGTTCCTTTCCCAATAAAGTTGTGGTATAGACACCAACCCCTATGTTTGTAGACTTCTGCCACCTACTTTCCCCAATTTCCAATATTCCTACTACATTTTTAGAAAGAGTGGTTCCCTTGGAAGCATCATTTTCTCATTTCCTATAATGTTACACGTACCTTTATATAATTTCAAACAACCTCATTTAAAACATTATCATCTACGTCAATCAACTAGATTAATAATATTCTAACACATCCAACAACACATCAATATTCTTTAGAGTATAGAATTATCAAGTTACTAAACATCAGATTGTATATCGATAGTCTATCCCCAAAAAGACATCGTGACGATGCCATACCCAACAAAACACCTACCCCGTCGTAAGTTTAAAGCAACATCCCCAAATCCATCAAAGTACATTACATGTTTCCAAAAACAAAGCTGGTGCAATTTAATGCACACTGGTGCTACAGTAACTACCATTTCACCCCCCCTAACACGTGTTACTCTATTCGGCAATCCTGCTTGATTTTTGGCAGCAGCACATTCACCTCCGAACATAAGATGTGCGCAGCATACCTCTTTCTCAACTTTCGCACCTCCGCCATCTTCCTCGCCCCATTCATGCTGAACCCACAGTTAAAACTTTTGTTTTTTCCCATGTAGCACTCCATGTGCCGCATCAAGAAGACCCCACAATCAGTTGTGTTTGCGGTGGTCGCCCAAGGAACCGGCATACGCTGGATGTTGCAGTACTCTATGTCATCGGCTCGCGGATTCCCAACCTCCCGAAGATATTGCACAAACATATCTTTCTGCATACACATATACAAGCCATGCTCAATAAAAAAGCAGTTGCTCAATATTATCACACTTATTTGTTCAACAATTGTCAGTTTATAAGAAACTTACGATCTTATACGCTGTGTCCTTGTGGAGGTAGTAGACACTATCTTCTATCAACTGACCTTGGCGGGCTTTGTCATTATCAACGACATAAATTCCTGGGTCGCGTAACTCAAACACTAGCAAGTAAAAGTGTTTGTGCTCCAATATCGGGAAGAAAACAATGTCGTGATTTCGAAAGTCAGGAACATTTTCACCGCCGTTAATCGCACCTTTTATTCCCAGCCGAAACTTGTGCATCCGCGCCTCGACTCCACCTTCCTCAGTTGTTAGCATCCACGGAAACTTTAACCACAACAGATAAATTAATAAGCTCAAAAAGTCGCCACACTGTAATCTCTATATACATGACACTCACCACAACTTTGGTACCAAAGAATTGCCTACTGTAAGCCCCCCGTGATTTCCGTTTCTCTTGGAAGTTTAGCACCTCCGCCCAACAGTCGATAATACCATCTGAGATCTCATTGCCAACGTTTAAACTCTTGAACATAGCCCGAGACGCTTCAACATGGGTAGGGCTTCTAAACAGCAACTCCCTGGTTTGAGATGTACAAATTATAAATTAAATTGCATACTTTAACACATGTTATTTATTATTTTACTAAATTTTGGTACGGTGACCCCCCTACTTACACAGCCATGTGTATCGGACTATCTACATCAACAACCGACGACGAACCCTGTTCCCTCCTGCGGAAAAAATCAAAATATAACGAATTATCTAGCGTGGAACTTGGTTCATGGTTTACCCTATTATTATAAAACAATAAACCACGTTGCAGTTCTACTTACACGTTTGCCTCCATTGCCCGCTTCCTACGAGAATGCCCATTTAAATAGTGCAATGGGCTTTCATCAGCGTATATGTACTCCCACAGATTTGCCTCCTTCTTAGTTATTGCCTGCCCCATGTCAACAGACCTTATATAGTAAGGTGATCTGTTTGCTTCCGCTGCCACTTTTTCTCTGAAAGGGAGCTGTCGTTTTTGGGCCCGCAACTCATCCAACATACGCACACGGTTTGCAAGTGGAATATTGTCCTCCACATCATTCATATCACCCCCACAAAATTCCAGACCAGTTAGCCCTTTGTGGATTGCAAGTGCCGGGTCATAGGAGCTAACTGGTTCTACCATTAGAACCATACTCAAGTCCGTGGTAGCCTCCATATCGCCTAAAACATATAAAATAAATAACTCAGGTTACGCATTGAAGAATACAACACTTTTCACAGTAAATGAATGTATTTCAGCTCACCGGACGGCTCCAGCACTGTTTCTGTCCGAGAAATATCATCCACCTTCCCACTTGTGCACCCTGCACGTTTAATGCAAATAAGTATATTACAGATGACTCCTACTAACCCATCAATACTGAGTTTCTTTAATGCTCTATCGTACCGATTTCCTGTGACACGTCCAATTCACCCCCAATTTGTGTCATTCCAAGACTCCAATTGGGGCCATCTAAATTCCGTTCATCAAAAATCGTATCGCCTTCGCACACTGTGTATATGATTAACACATGTTAACTAACTAAATGATACAGGCAGGGGAGCAGTTAACACATCTTAGAGCATGAAAAACTTTACCGTTCTTTTCCGGCTGACACACCTCCTGGGCCGCTTTCCCTTTACCCTTGACATCCTGGTCCTTATCGAAAGCTGCGCCTGTGACAGAGTCTACCACCGCGCTACTGCACCCTTGCATATTTACATCAGTTGAATGCATCCCATCATGCTCAATCTTACCTTCTTCAGCTGCATAAAACATTCTTATCACATCTCATCCACAACTTAGTACCAGAAGCTGCATAAATAATTACCCTTAAAATCACGGTCACACTCATCAACAGACCCCGTGCCATTGCCATCCAGAACCACATGTTCGTCCTTATCATTAACAGCACCTTCCACAGATGCAAACATGACGCCACCACTCTCTTCTTTTCTTCCATCAGCTGCAGCCCTAATTTCATTCTCAATCTTACTATCTGTAGTTGCATAAACATTTTTCGAATAAATTAGACCTGCCTAAACATGGCTAATAAAATAAAACGGTTTGCGAAGACTGTGTATATGATTAACACATGTTAACTCACTAAATGATACAGGTAGGGGAGCAGTTAACACATGTTAGAGCATGAAAATCTTTACCGTTCTTTTCCAGCTGACACACCTCCTCAGCCGCTTTCCCTTTACCCTCGACATCCTGGTCCTTATCGAAAGCTGCGCCTGTGACAGAGTCTACCACCGCGCTACTGCACCCTTGCATATTTACATCAGTTGAGTGCATCCCATCATGCTCAATCTTACCTTCTTCAGCTGCATAAAACATTCTTATCACATCTTATGCACAACTTAGTACCAGAAGCTGCATAAATAATTACCCTTAATATCACGGTCACACTCATCAACAGCCCCCTTGCCTTTGCCATCCAGAACCACATGTTCGTCCTTATCATTAACAGCACCATGCACTTCTGCTTCTTTAATACGCATTATTGCACGCATTAAACCCAGCGGCTTATACACTTCTTCAGCATCACTTTTATCCACGCTTCCGGCTCCTTTATTTTGTTCGGCCCCACCAATACTACAGTCACCTCCACTTGAATTACCAGCATCAAGAACACTCTTATCACTTTCGACGACTTCATTTGTTTCTTCCACAAAATCACTAAACCCCAGTTCTCTCTCTTCCAGTTGCTTCTCAGACTTGTTGAAGCCTATAACATCACAGAAAGATTAAATGGGTTTCAGACACGTACGCATATTAGAGGGTAATAAATTTTACGAGCAACAAACTACGCGTCACCGTCAACGTGTACTTCTAAATCTAAATGTATGATGAAACTGGTAACATATGTTACAGTTTACCTGATTCGAGTCCATCATCCGTTTTTTCCCGATTGACGATTAAATTTTTCTTCGGGCAATTCGGGGTCACAAAGCTTGCTTTCATTTCAGGAGCATCCTTTAACTTATTCAGACGGGGAGATCTCCTTACCCGCAACAACATACCACCTTCTTCCAGCGCTCCGGTACACTCAGTTCCATCAGCAACTACGCTTGATTCCCCCGCACCATCTGCTGCAACCACAATAGAATGTTAAACTATACGATCAAAGTCACATTAACATGTGTTAGACAAAACATTTCATTCCATAACATATAGTACAGGTACATAAACTCTTTTCGCGCTATAAACGTACTCTTAAAATGGTAATACATGTAACAATTTACCTTTTTCTTTGCCACCATCCGTGTATTGTCCACCAAACTTCATATTTGTCTTTCTTCTTTTTGGGGTCACAACCCCTTCTTCTGTCTCACTAACATGCTTTAACTTCCCGATTCTTGCAGATCTCCTCACCTGACCCGACTTTCCACCATCTTCCATCTTTTCAGCATAGTCTTCTCCACCATCATCTACGATTGATTGGCCCGCAACATCAGCTGCAACCCCAAAAAAATTAGTCAATCAATACAGGTTGCCACACCCGTCAAATGTGTTACCGTGATCACTTTAAGAATGATAACCAACACAACAGGTATCACATTAACACGTGGTTCAGTGTTCATTTCATAAACATTGTCAGCACACCTTCTTGGGCATCAAAGTCTATTGCTGAAGATCCTACTGCTTTCAATCTACTTTTACTGATTTTTTTGTTTCGCCGGATAAGCGACTTCCTGTACAAGCTCGCTATTGGTGACCCATCCGAAAAATCGTCGTCCACGCCATCCCCTACGAAATCGTTTGCACAACGATAAATGGATTCCAAATTATTAAACTAAATAACACAAAGAATAACAGTTACTAACCAGCGTTCTCTCCTTCGTTGATGTGAAAGCTTTCATCATTTCTCAAATCTCCCAAGACCGAATTGATCTTGTGTGACGCTAAATCTACCGCGTCATCGTGATCCTCACTTTCACTAACTTTCTTCTCAAACATACTTTCAAACGTTGCCTTCAACGTTTGTACTTCTTCGTCTTCATGGCTCTCTACCAATAGCGATTCTAACATCCCCTCAATTTTGACTTTGTTCTTCTTTGTCACGTTTATTAACTGTCGTACTATCGTCAACCTCTCCTGTTGAAAATAGTTTTTCACCATTTTGATACTAACACTATATACTAATTGTAAAAAACACATCTTAGAGCATATAACTTTACCTCTTTACTTGCCCAGTGTTCCACGTTATAGTTTCTGGGACGTGTTAATCCTTTAAACCGTCCTAGTCCAAACCCACCAGCAAGTATTTCAAGCCTTTCTCTCTCTCGCAATCTTTTCAAGTTCCAAAAAGCTAAAGGACACACCGCACTGTCTACCTCCATCCCCGTGCACTCAATGCTATCAACATACAACAACTACAAGAAACAGCGATCCGTTCAGCCCGGAAATAATCGAGTATTCTAACACATGTTAATTTATCTAAAATAATTAAAAGTGCACTTACCATCAGAATCGTTAGAGGACCGACGAAGAAACTTTGTGGGTCAAGCCGATTCCAGGTATCTTTGCAAGTTCTCAGCTTTTCTACAACAAGGTCACACCAGTCTATTGTTGCAAAGTCCATCTCGTCATCCAGATACTCTAAGATTTCTTCCCGTAAACAACTTTGTTTATGACAATCAACCAGCACTGCCACAAAACACATTACAAAATCCATCCTGAAATCAAAGCTGTCTTCACCATCGGACTCATCTATCATCTTCACCATCTTTGTTGGAGGCACCATTACACCCGGGTATCTCGCCCTCCAATCAGCAATGGCATCAATCAGCATCGGCAGCTTAGTAATCGAACTAATCTTTTGTCCACCAGTCGGAATCCCTAACAACTTATGTATCACTTTCCTGTTCACCTTGATATCCCCGGCAGGCGTACATATCACCATCTTATCGGGATAAAAATTGTCCACAACAAAATAAGCTAACTTAGCCGGCAAACCATCAACGCTGAAAGTTAGCAAACGACCAAAGCCCATTTGCCTGACTGCGTCACGTTGTTGTTCTGTCAATGCCCGTACACATTTATAAAACTGCAGTGGTGCAGATCTTGTCCTTACGCCTGGAAATTCATCCTTTTTTGCTCGCTTACGGGCTTTCTGAACCTTTTCCGGTTTGTTACCAACTACCTTTGGTTTCCCTGTTTTACCTTTCCCATTGTCCTCCGAACCCTTCTTCTTTTTGGTCCTTAACGTCCCACCCTTCGATGTAGCCGTCACTTCTGCCCTACTTACTGAAATAACATTTTATACGAAACCACAACAACCCAAACAATTAGTGTACTTTACAACCACGTATGACAACATGTAACAATTTTTCATTCGTAACATCCAAAAGTTTTGAAGGGCTTAAAAAATAACTAACCACGGTTTTTCCGCATTACATTCCCAGACTTATCATCGGCGCTGTTTCTTTCCCCTGCTGATTATCACATGTTAATGAATTTTCAAGGTCATGCCCAATTAACACATGTTAAACAAAGCCAACAATATTTAACTAACCACGTTTTCTTTTATTTCCACACCCAGAACTATCCCCGACAATGCTTTTCTTCCCTACAGTTTCAAACATGTTACTCAGATTTAACTGGATACGCAATTAGTCACTATTGTAACAAAAGGAACTTTCCACACAACCTTCATTTAGCACCGATAGATTCGTAACGAAAACGATTAGCCCAACAAGACATTATACAAATTATAAACAATATTACTGGTTACCCGTTACCTGCTTTCCGTCTTTTCCCATGGCTTGGTGACACACTATCGGTATCATCATACACTGCAAGGCAGCCAACAAAATTCTGTTATGCACAATTTCTTATCCAACACACTATCCATATATAGATCACCTTGAACAATGTTAAGAGACATAAAAATTCTAACCTAACTCCCGTTGGGTCGCACCAAAGTCAGATTGTTGTTTGGAAGGTCCTGTCTTGGGTTCGTCGGATATAATCACAACTGTACGGCTCTCAGACCTTTTTTGCCCTAATCTGTGTTTCGAAGTCCTACATATATAAAAGAAAACAAACTCAGGTGCCATTTTCCGATAAATCGGTAGAACAAAACCACCTTTTACATGACCGATTACAACAAAACTAACCTTTTAATTGAACTGTGAATCTTCCTTAATCGTTTCATCTTCACGGACGACGACAATATTATGAACGAGTTCCTCATTGTGCAAGTTGGCCACAATCGGCTTCTATGTGAGCGTTCCGGAACAGATGAGGTTCTGAGTATAATGTGAAAGAAGAAAAAATTTTGAATTTTGTTTGCTGTTCTTGATTAGACGGCTACTGCATGGCAGTGATTTCTGTTTTCCAATGTCTTTGTTGACTTCCGAAAATGCCCTTCAATGGTACTAAATGGCAGTACTTTTTATTTCTTTTTAATTTTATTCATACCAAAATAATCATAGCCATTGATCAAGTTTGATGTAAGCTATTCAATGGTTCACAATGGGTTTCCATAGTTTCCTTAAAAAGATAGAGTTTCTTATATAACCAAGCCCTATATATATATATATATATATATATATATATATATATATATATATATATAAGGGTGTACCTATTTGCACAAAAAACACCTTTTTGGGTTGACTACCAAGTTATTTATTAATTTATATCTTTTTTAGTGGATAGTTTGAGCCTTGGAAAATCATATATATAGTAACAAATTAACAAAATGTAATCAAAACTAATAATTATTTAACACTGTGTTTATACCAAGTTATTTATTTATATCTTTTTTAATGGAGAAGGCAGTGAACCACTTCCATGGGAGACAAGGATCAAAATCGCCATGGGAGCAGCTCAGGGACTTGCTTTCTTGCATAGTACCGAAAGAAAAGTTATTTATAGAGATTTTAAATCCTCAAATGTCTTGCTAGATGGTGTAGGTTTTATATACACAGTAAAGTTGATTTCATAACTAAAATATTACGAGAACAAAAATAACAAACCAAAATAATTTAACTTATATTAACGATTAACGCTTTTAATTTTTTATATATAAAAATATGTATGCTATGTACAAAAAAAAAATCCATTATAATAATTCTTTCATAATATCCTTTTATAACTTTTAAACATTCACCTACACATATGTAGGTAATATGACTTGCACATCGTTGCACTTGTGTAAGTTTTATAATTAAACTAAATTTGTTTATTTTTAAAAAAATTCAAGAGAGATGGATAAACATTGTTTTAGAAGAAACAAATTATCACTATCATATTATATCATAACTTCAAAAACTCATCTACACCATTAAATGTTCTTAAAAACGAATTTTGTGACAGGATTTTAACTAAAACTCTCAGATTTTGGATTGGCAAAGCTAGGTCCAGTTAATGGAGAATCTCATGTGTCAACAATGATAGTGGGAACATATGGTTATGCAGCTCCTCCTGAGTATATGATTACTGGTTAGTCACTTGTCTAAATTTGTAGTCAATCTAATAATTTACGTGCTTAATTTGTTTTGGGTTGGTAGGTTTTGAATATGTAATTTTAAATATGAACCGGAAGTAACTCATTTCTTTATTCATGTTAAAATATTCAACTTTAAGTTGGTTACAATTAAAATCGACCCATTTAATTAAACAATCAAACGGATTGTAAATATATTGCACTTAAGCTATAGAAAAGTTAAAAATGTAAGGGGTGTTTGGGATTCCTTTTGATCCAAAAGTCCTTTTCAAAAGTAATAAGTAAGAATTTCTTACTTATCAACCTCTCCTTTTTTTAAGGCTTTTTAAGGCAAAAAAGGACTTTTTAAAGGGTGTTTGGAATTCCTTTTAATAAAAAAAAGTTCTTTTCGAGAGTGTGTTTGGTATTCCTTCTGACTTTTTAGAAGTTAACAAGTCAAAAAAGCCTCCAAAAGTCCTTTTTAAAAGGAATCCCAAACATGCACGTAATATTCATTAGCAGCCACTTTATCTCGTCAAAGGTTGAAATCTTATTTTTGAACACAAGTTTTAACAAGTTCATCGTTTAATATAGCAAAAGGAGTAAACTTCCGTTTTGCTCCCTGTGATTTGGTCACTTTAATGGTTTTGCCCCAAACCTTTAAAAATAGCCAGTTTACTCACTGATCTATGAAGTTCATCTCTATTTCACTCCTCGCCCCTAACACCATCCAAAATGTTTGTTAAGAAGAAGGGCAATATGGTAATTTTACATGTAATAGGAAGGGTGTTTTGATAACTTTACAAATAATAGTTTAATTGTTCATAATTAATCATTAAATTCATTTTTAACTCTCATTCAACCCTTTCTCTCCTACTTATTCTCTGTAATACATTCTGCCACCACTCCACCAGCAACCAGCACCACCACCAACCACCATCAGCCACCACCAGCTAAACCTAGCCGCCATCGTCAAACCTAGATCAGCCAATTCTGTCGTTAATCCCTAAACCGTCTCTCTCTCTCTCTCTCTCTCTCTCTCTCTCTCTCTTCTCGCCGCCAATTACCATCCCCTACCACCACAAGTTGGGCAAAATCAGCCTATCACCATCATCACCGTCCTAATACATAAACCTTAGATCAGCCCAACCCCTCTCTATTTGCAGATTTGAACAATAAACCCCTCACCAAAAAACCACCCCCACCCCACTCCACCGTCTACATCAACGGAGTGTAAATGGAGAGGATCTTCGTCATCGGAATCTTCATCCGAGTGAAAGTGAAGGTGTTAACCGGAATTTCTCACCCTTTTCTTTGTGGCGGAAGGTTGAGCATAGGCGACAGAGGGTTGTCGCCACCGTGCACGCGGCGGTGGAGTGGATGTCCAAAAAACGATGTAGCGAAACGCCGACATTTCTGAGGGAACGACAGTAGGCTAAATGAGCCTCGGCTAGAGCGTATCGATGGCGGATCGCTGTGTCGAGAAAGAACGGCTAGAGCGCCACCGCTGGTGACTTGTCCGGCTTCGATCCCACATAGCCCTCATACACAAAAACTAACAATAACTTTTGTTGGTAATCACCCAAATTATCACCAAAAAACTTCTCGTGGTAATAACCCCAAACTATCAAAAAAAAATCAATACAATCCAACACCAAACTTGTTGGTAACAACCGCAAACAATAAGAAGAATATTGTTGGTAACAACCCCAAAGAATAAGCAAATTAGGGTGAGAAATTGGGTGTGAGAGATTGGAATTAAGAGATTTTACGGATTCGAAGAAAAAGGGGGCTGCAGCCGGGTAGATGGAGGTGATGGTTACAGTTTAGAGAGAGAGAAGGAAAGAGAGAGACAGAGATTGAAATTGAACAAGATTCCAGGTTTTATTATGGAGGATGGGAAAAGACTAGAATGCCCCTTGTGTGAGGGGCACGTGACCAAGATTTAACAGTTAAATTGGATGGAGTTAGAGGCGGGGAGTGAAATCATGAAGGGCTTCATAGATCAGGGAGTAAACTGGCTATTTTTAAAGGTTTGAGGCAAAACCATTAAAGTGACCAAACCACATGAAGCAAAACGGAAGTTTACTCTAGCAAAAATTTACCACAGGCAAATATTTAGTTATATTCTTTTAACTTACATTATATAAAATGGTTAGTTGGTTACCATATCCCCCACCTATTAATATTACTTATATTCTTTTAACTTACATTATATAAAATGGTTAACATATTCCCCACCTATTAACAAAGATTGTAAATGTTGTATTTAATTAGGTAGCTACCTAAGAGGTTTTGACTAAATTTTACATACATAAACAATAAAGTGTTGTGATGGAACTATAGGTCATCTATATGTGAAGAGCGATGTTTATGGTTTTGGGGTGGTGATGCTGGAGATGATGACAGGGTTACGCGTACTTGATCCTAATCGACCTCCCTCACAACAAAACTTGGTTGATTGGGCTAGACCTTCGTTAACCGACATCAAGAAACTAAAAGGAATTACGGATCCGCGATTGGAACAACATTATCCATCACAAGGTGTGATTAAGGCAGGAGAACTCATCCGAAAGTGTCTTGATGTGAATCCAAATCACCGGCCTTCAATGGAGTAAGTGGTGGCGAGTTTAGAAGAGATCAATGCAATCAGAATGAAACCCCGATCAATGCAATCAGAATGAAACTAAAGCGGTTAAAGATCAACAATGGACACTTGATGAGCCCACAACATGAACATAGGTATGGTGATCATCGTCGTGAGAAGTGCCACCATTCTCCCCTCCATGCGAAGCAACGGGGAGGTGTTTGGGTCGATAGATCACCCGTCCAATAGTATAAATAGAAGGAATTCCATTAACTCCTTTGATTATTATTTTTGATTGTTTACCGTAATTATATTTTATCTAATTCATTCATATAAATATAAATAAATAATAAGCAGCTTTCACATTTGCAATGGACATGGAAACAAAATAATTGTCATCTATCAAGGAGAACCTACAGTGATTCGAACTAATGTAACTCAATCGAATGCTTCTGTGACTGTACTTGTATAGAGGGTTGACCAGCAGTGGCCAAGGTTGTGGCAATGCCCGAGTTTGTGTTAGGGGAACACGTAACTATAAGATAATTCTAACAATAAATATTGAAATGATGTACTTACTTAACAGATACATAGTATATGAATTGCAATTTATCAGTGACTAGCTTTAGGAACAAACATGAATTTTAGTGATGGATCCTTCCTCTCACCATCGTCTTCTTCAATGCGTATATCCAATGATGTCGAAGAGGCTGAACTTTTCTGCTCGCCATTGTCTTCTTGGGGCATAATCCTTTTATCCAATATTGACGATGAGGCTGAACTTTTCTGCTCGCCATTGTCTTGCTCTTGTAGTTTCTGTAAATAATAAACAAGAATATCCAATACGGTAAGGAGTAATATAAGGAGTAATTTTTTTTAGGTATATACGTTTTCGACACCCAGTCAGAAATCTCAAGCTTCGCCACTAGAATCGGATGAAATAATATTAATAAAGTGGTAAGAGTTGAAAGTATCAATGTACATGCTAGTCAAGATTGGAAATGTGAAAAAAAGCTCGAACGAGCCGAGCTTAAATGAGCTCGAGCTCGAGCCCGAGCCTAAAAACAAGCTCGTTTAGTAAACGAGCCCGAGCTGAGCTTATCGAGCTCGAGCCTGCTCGCGAGCCTAATCGAGCTTTTTTGTTTATATATTTTGTTATTAATATATTAAACATATATTTATATAATAATAATTACCATTTATATAAATATAAAAAAATAACTAAATTATATGTATAATAATAATTATAATTAATATAAATTAATTAATATATACTAAACGAGCCGAGCTCGAGCTTGAAAAATTACCTTCGAGCCGAGCTTGAGCTTCAGAAATAAAGCTCGAATCAAGCCGAGCTCGAGCTCGAGCTTTCATATGGTAAACGAGCTCGAGCTCGAGCTTGATTGAGCTCGGGCTCGGCTCGGCTCATTTGCACCCCTAATGATGACAATTACCTATTTGTTTGTTATGCATGTTCGATAGATAGGGTTTGTTAGCATTATAAACTTAATATGTTATGTTTATGTATTGTATTCGAATTATATGTTTAATGTATACTTAATGTAGATAACAATATGTAATATGTGAACGGTTATGTGGCAAAGGTTGGCACCGTTTTAAACGGTTGGTTTTCCCTCCAAATTCAACCGCCACCAACCGACACTATATATGTGGATTGCCGGCAGTTATGTCCGGTACCAAGAGACAATATCATTCGATCTTGTACTCCAATAATATCTCTGTATATTTCTTTGATAATCATGAATTCCAAACCATCAATCGATTCAGCTGCAAGTACACATTCAAATCCAACAAGTGGTATCAGAGCCACTACTGGAAGAGAAGAGATTCCTGCAACAACATCAACAACTCTGCTATGTCTGCACTGTTCGTATGAGAAGAAAGGAAAACGAAGGTTACAAAGGAAGTGTTATTACTGCGATCAATCAGGGCATCAGATTGCAGAGTGTAAGAAGAAAGATGAAGACGAAGCCTCTCAACTCATACGTCTGGCGATTAACACGGGAACTCATTCTCAGAAGGAGATCGATGAAGACAGTCAAAATGAACGGAGTTCGGAATACATGGTGACGGGAACAGACGGAAGTTTCTGGTCAGATATCTGGTATGTTAGTAAATCGTTTAAACGACACTATTCTAGAAATTTAAACATGTTTAAGCGAATTAAACCACTGTTTGATGTTGAAACAAAAACCGGCGAATGTAATTTCTATTTTATCAAAGGAATAGGGGTCGTTGAAATGATTTCAGGATCTGAAAAATATCGAATTCAAAGTGTATTTTATACACCAGACATAGATCGAAACGTTCTGAGTTTTGATCAATTGATCACACAAGGCTATACAGTGAAGTTTATGGGTGATCAATGTAAAATTTATCCAACATTTAGTATTCCTATATTCAATAAAAGGAATGAAATGTCTGGTTACACAAGAGAAAATGATATAGGTAACAAAGAAAAGGAAGAGATGTTGAAATCTGAAACCGAGTATGAAAAATTCAAGAATGATTACTTGAATTCATACTTCGAGAGTTTAAACATATCTTCGGAAGAGCCCGATTGAAATATAATGATATTACAAGTAATGTCATTTAATGAATTCCAAGACTGTAAGGCTCTATTAGATATGTTGGAAGATGATGAATATGTCCGAAGGTACAAGTTCTATATAGAGAAAAAGTTCGAAGAAATGGTCGATTGGTTTCTAAAGGTTAAGTTAGAAATAAACACTAGACCGTTGCCTACTTATGCCGAAAACCACAGAAGAGTAAGTCTACTAGAATTATATTTAGCAGTTAAAAGAGAGGGTGGTCATCGTCGAGTGACAGACAATGATATGTGGGCTGTGATATCTAAGGACATGGGCCTCGAGTACAATGACGGAGAGTTAATGCGACTTATGTACGCAATGTATCTGGACGTGCTAGTGTATTATTACAATATTAAATCCACTCAACAGACAGCAGCCGAGAAAGAAGTCAAGGAGGACATCGGAGACAAAAGACGGACCAGGAGTATGGAGATGGATGTAGGCACGAGTGAGCAGCCCAGTACAGATCAAGGAGAAGCAGCAGACGAGCATTATGCATTCTTTGCGGGAAATGACTGGTATGGATTGAAGCGACTAAAGCAAAGAAAGAAATTCGATTTTCGAAGAGCTGAAAAGGCAGTAAACGAGGCGAATGATAGCGTGCTGAAACACTCACCAAAAGGAAATTAAGTTTATGGGGAGTGATTGTTAGCATTATAAACTTAATATGTTATGTTTATGTATTATATTCGAATTATATGTTTAATGGATACTTAATGTAGATAACAATATGTAATATGTGAACGGTTATGTGGCAAAGGTTGGCACCGTTTTAAACGGTTGGTTTTCCCTCCAAATTCAACCGCCACCAATCGACACTATATACGTAGATTGTCGGCAGTTATGTCCGGTACCAAGAGACAATATCATTCGATCTTGTACTCCAATAATATCTCTGTATATTTCTTTGATAATCATGAATTCCAAACCATCAATCGATTCCGCTGCAAGTACACATTCAAATCCAACAGGGTTGGCTGTTACTTTCTTGTTTCCAAATTGATAGCATTAATATCTTGCAAAAACGACACTATTTCCTCCATAGAAGGCCGGCTCTTGGGATCATGTTTAAGGCAACTTAGGATGAGCTCAGCAGCTTTACGAGCGGCTTTTGCAGGCTAACTTTTTTCCAATCGTGGGTCCATAATTTTGTGTATTCGTTTTTTATCTCTTAAGAGAGGGAGAGTCCAATCCGCCAAGTTCATTTTTGAGTCTTGTCGTCTAGGGTCAAGAGCTCGTAACCCTGTTATAATCTCGAGCAATACCACTCCAAAACCATAAACATCGCTCTTGACATATAGATGTCCTGTAATTGCAAAGCAACGCCACCGTTATAATTTATAAACCATGTAAAAAGAACGAAGAAGAAGACTATCCATTACTATTTCATAAAGATTTAAGTTGTGTATATCATAGTAAACATTCCTAAAAACTTATCTAATTCTTAATTTAAGGAAAAATCATCATCATCGTACCAAGTAAAACCCAATACCCCGTAGAAATAGAGAGGCTGCTTCAAGTTAGACCCCCCAGGCTCGATAGTACTTTTGCATCAAGTCTTGGACATAAGGCACATAACACTCTAACAATTTATGGAAAATGTGTGTCTAAAAAATAACCAAGTTTCATTACTAAGTTCCATGTTTGTCACTCAAGTTTTACATCATTCCTTTTCTATAAAATTCTTAGTAACTGTTTAAAAACCTCACTAAAAATTTCACAATAGTGGAATAATATGAAACTTTATGTGATTAAAGTGGAATAATATGAAACTTTAAGTGATCAAAGTGAAACAGTTATGAAACTTTGTATCAATCTTTCATCTAAATTCAGTAATTTAATTGTGAGCGAAAATTAATAAGAAGATAATCATAAACTATTCACAATTTGGGAAGTGATCACACAAACTATTTCATAAGTTTTAGTGAAAACCCCCAAATTAAATTCAAAGGGTTATAGAATTTGAAGGAATAAAATTAATTTAATCCAAAAAAACAGAACCGATTACTGCTAAAAGTCTAAAAATATATGCTTGCGCAAGGAGACAAGAGAACTAACCAGTAGCCACATACTCAGGAGCCGCATAACCACGGGTGCCTGCTACACGCGTTGAGACATAGGACTCTCCATGCGGTGGGCCTAACTTTGCTAGCCCAAAATCCGAGAGCTTCGCATTAAAATTCTGAAAATATAATACGTATAAAAATGATTGAACCTAAAACATCAAAATTATTAGAGGTGTAGACATTAGTAAAAACCATATATGCATGTTCAAACTAAGGGGTTGTGTTATGTTTGGCAACTTCTGAATGGTTAAGTGCTGAACTATTAAGAAGTTTCAACCATTAAGAGCTAGTATAATGTTTAATCGTTCTGAGGCAAATGTCTGACCAATGCAGATTAGAGGTCTTAACCATTCAGACTCATTATAATGTTTAACCATGCAGAGGCAAATGTCTGAACCATTCAGACATCTGCTCGCGAAACAAACAGTCTGTTTGACAACTTCTAAATGGTTAAATGCTAAACCAGTAATAGGTCTGAACCATTAAGAGCTAAACAAACAACCCCAAAGTTGATATGTTTTTTTACTTGCCTCGTCCAATAAAATGTTTGAGGTTTTAACATCCCTGCAAATGACATTATTTCCTGTAGTGTGCAAATAAGCAAGGCCTTGAGCTACTCCAATGGATATTTTAATCCTTGTAGACCATGGTAGTGCTTCTACACGTTCTACATAATCAAACTTAGAAAATAAATATAATAT
The DNA here is from genome assembly GCA_030545235.1 of Helianthus tuberosus. NCBI lineage: Eukaryota > Viridiplantae > Streptophyta > Magnoliopsida > Asterales > Asteraceae > Helianthus > Helianthus tuberosus. The sequence continues at coordinate 42,277,358 of CM060393.1, read as the reverse complement.
TTTTAATAAATTTAACAAATACAACATTTTTCGTATTTGTCGGTATTGATGTATGTTTGTAGTTGCATACTTCTGAATAGATGATTATCTAAGCTTCCTCTTTGCATATATTCATAAACACTGAGCAACTCCATATTTTTCTGGCAATATCCTAAGAGTTTAACAATATTTGGGTGGCTAAACTTTCCCAAGAAATTCACTTCTGCCTGTCACAAAAAAAAAAAAAAAAAAAAAAAAAACATAAAATTCACAATTTGATTTTTTTGAAGGTAAAGAAATTTTAATGGTCATAATAAGCTAAAACTGTGTTCAAAGTCCTGCTGTTGAACGGTCAAATTAATCCGTCATCATATATAATGAAGTGTTTTCATTTAATGAAAAATTATTGTTTAAAAATCTATAGCTTGTAGAAAAGAAGGTTGAAGTAGAATAACCCAAGAATTCAATAACTCATGCATGCCTTTTACAACATGCATCATTATACAACAAAATATGTTAATGCAAGAGACTAAACAAACAAAAATATACAGAAAAAAAAAGCGACAAAGAGAGAAACAAGCAAACCTGCCACTCTTTGAGTCCTTGCATACTCTCAGGATTTAATTTCTTGATGGCAACAGGAAGCCAATCACCAGCCTTCTGTGAGGTGTATGTTACCCTGTCCAACCACCCTTTGAAAACCTTCCCAAAACCACCCTCTCCAATGACTCTACCAAACTCAAAGTTATGTGTGGCGGTCTGTAGCTCAGAATACGTGAACTCCTTCAAGTTCAGCGCTATTGTGCCTTCCGTATGCAGCACCGCTTGCTGAGAAGCAGTTGCAACGCCACCATTATCAGAGTCGTCTTTCTTTCTTTCGGATATCACACGCCCTGCTTGAAACAATATGGAAACAGAATTAAATACTAGCGACATAAAAACAAGAACAAAAAATAATCAACCTTACTTGGAGTTTTGGTTAAAAACAGTGACCAAGCAATGTTTTTCCAATTACTAGCCCTCTGCGCACTCTGCATTGTCCATGTTAGCACTAACTCAAGCCTAGCCAGAACCACAGTCATTGTGGGTCGTTCCTTGGAACAAGTACGAAGGCATTCATATGCAATTTGCCCAAATCTCTTTAGACGTTTAACTGAAACTTGTCCCCTTAAACATGGATCAACAATTCGACTTATATTACCTCTTTTGATGCAGTGTTTGCCCCATCCAGCTAGGCTGTGCTGTTCCTCATCTAATGTAAAATTTAGAGCCGGCCTACCACATAAGACTTCCAACAAGACAACACCAAATGCATACACATCAGACTTTCTTGTTAGTCTGTGAGTTGAGAAATATTCAGCATCCATGTACCCAAATGTACTTATGATCTGACCCGTATAAACATTAGTGGTAGCACCTGACTGAGATGCTGGAGTAATTCTAGACAACCCAAAGTCTGCAATCTTACTTGCCAAGTTCTCATCCAGCAAGATATTAGAGCTTTTAACATCACGATGGATGACCCGATGCTGGACACCTGTACCCGTATGGAGGTAGTCCAATCCACGAGCAGCATCTATGCAAATATTGAGTCTTTGAATCCATGTCAGTGGAGAATAACTGCTTGTATTAGCTCTTTTTTTTGTGCGACTTCCATTGGGCATGTATTCATAAATAAGGATCATATCTGTTTCACAATATCCTAGTAAAGAGACAATATGACTATGGCGAATCTTGGAAAGCATTTCAATCTCTGCATAGAACTCGGTTGCTCCTTGATTGGAATTGCAATCTAACCTCTTGATGGCAACATCTGTCCTTGCCTCAAAATCGATTTTACCCTTGTATACCTGACCAAACCCACCTTTTCCGATGACAAAAGCATCATCAAAATCATTTGTTGCCAATTTGATTTCAGCAAGTGAAAAAACTTGACACTGTTTATACAGTGATGATGATGACAAAGATGGATCCTTCCTCTACCATGGTCTTCTTCATGCATGGATCGTATATCCAATGAATTCGACGAGGCTGAACTTTTCTGCTCACCATTGTCTTGCTCTTGTAGTTTCTGTAAATAATAAACAAGAATATCCAATATGTTAGAAAAGAAAAAAATAATTTAGAGAAAATAATGGATTCTCAACATCATCTCCATATTTAAGTATTTCCTTTTTATTCATTCTTGTAATGCCTATAAATAAAGGCTTGTTTTTATGTTTTGTATGAGAGAAATATATCAATAAAAACCAGTTCCTTTTGATTATTCTTTCTCATCTCTGATTATCATTTACAACATGGTATCAGAGCAGAGTTTCTGATCCCTGAAAACTCTGTTGATTTCCTACAATTTATCCCAGCCAAATTCAATCTCAAAACAAAACCAGAAAATCGTAAAACTTGCTGGGATCAGCCACAACACTGCCAGAATATAGGTCGCCTTCTCTTCAAACCCCAATCCAATCAAAGCCGTTTTTTTTCATACCAATATCATCCAAAAAAAAAAGAAAAAATTGAAACCTCAACATCGACTTCAAAATCTGACCTGAATCCACCGCCGCTGCAAGAAACCCTAGCCGCCGTCGTTCACTATTTCCGGCGATTTCTAATCCGATTCACGTTTGCCACATAAAACTCCCAGCCAGTCGCCACTATTTCCGGCGAATCAGTCCAATCAACACCGCTGTGCAACTCTGATCCGGCACGGTTCCGGCGAATCCATTCAGCAAAACCAACCTTCCACCACCGTCCTCCGGCCACCGCTCGCCGCTCATTCCTCCGATCAACGCCGAGATGAACGTAGAAAAGCTAAAGAAGATAGCCGGTGCTGTTCGCACCGGTGGGAAGGGTAGCGTTAGAAGAAAGAAGAAAGCAGTTCATAAAACAAACACAACAGAGGACAAAAGGCTGCAAACCAATTTAAAAAGAATAGGAGTAAATTCAATACCATCGATTGAGGAAGTTAACATCTTTAAAGATGATATTGTTATTCATTTCTTGAAGCTGCTGTTGCTGCCAATACTTGGGTCGTTAGAGGCTCTCCTCAAACAAAAAAATTGGAAGATTTTTTTCCCGGGCATTTTGGATCAGTTGGGCCCCGATGCTTTGAAAATGTTAGCAGAGCAGTTCCAGAAGCAGGAGGAAGAAGAATAGGCGAGAAAGAGAAAGAGGAAAAAATTAAAGCTTAAAAAGGAAAAAAAAATCTTTTTTAAAACATAAAAAAAATCTTTTTTCAAAGCCAAAAACTTTAAAACCCAAAAACTCAAAAAACCAAAAACCAAAAACCTCAAAACCCAAAACCAAAAACCAAAAAAATCCAAAACCAAAAACCGAACCAAAACAAAATCAAAACCCAAACAAATGCCAAGACCCAAATGGCCAAGTTGAATTTTTTCAACTTGAGGGGAAACTAAAACCCAAAATAGGCTGCCATGTCGAAAGGCGGTAGCCTCAATCAAACCAAAAGTTACCATGTCTAAAGGCGGTAACTCAATAGCTCAAACTACCACGTCAAGGAGACGGTAGCCAAACCAAAAACCAAACATAATCAAAACCCAAAATCAATCCAAGTTGAATCGTGACAATCCCACAATTCAACTTAAGGGGAAGTGTTAGAAAAGAAAAAAATAATTTAGAGAAAATAATGGATTCTCAACATCATCTCCATATTTAAGTATTTCCTTTTTATTCATTCTTGTAATGCCTATAAATAAAGGCTTGTTTTTATGTTTTGTATGAGAGAAATATATGAATAAACACCAGTTCCTTTTGATTATTCTTTCTCATCTCTGATTATCATTTACAACACAATACAGTGATGAGTAATATTAGAGTAGTAGAAAGATACATTCTTCTTCAAGTTATGAATTAGGGTACAAGAAATGATCAGTAGTTTATAGATGCCTTAAATGCTAAAGTTTGCTTTGATTAAGCAAATAAAGTGAAGTTCATTGTCTTGTATTGCCTCAAATGATCAAATCTTTATATTTGTTTCATCTTATTAATTAAGTATTTTTGAGACTTAATCAGATTAAATAAAGTTAATAAAGGACAAGAGATGGAAACTTCAATGTACATGCTAAGTCAATATTGGAAGGATCATTCTATACGCAACCCCCCCCCCCCCCCTCTTTCCTGATTATACCCCCCTTGTGAGAGGAAAACTGCCGGTTCCACGCAGGCCCCACCTGTAAGTATGTAAAAGGATGAGGGTGAAAAAAGTAAATAGTGGGTGTAGAAAGTAGCACCCTATTGGAAATGTGAAACCACTACTACCAAATTATGCCCCACTCCCATCAATAGACATCAATGATTATGATGTGGACATGTTAGACAATATGAAGTTGACCAATTTACATTTGACCTTTAACTCCATTGGGGTGTAAGGAGTGGTTAAACACTTTGGAGTGGCAAACCAAAAAACCGACCAATCAGAGCGCGCCATGTCAATCAGTCAAAAGTGTTTAAACTTTGCTGAAAAGTGTTGGCAATGGTTTAAACACTTGCTGAAGTGGTAAACTTTTATTATTATTATTTTTTATGCACTATTTTATTTAATATTAATAAATGTAGAATAAATACATTAAATTAAAAAACAATAAACTTTCATAAATAAAATTAAAAACATCAAAATTACACTAAATTAAAAAACAATAAAATTACATTAACTTCAAACAATTTAAACTATTCTTCGTCGGAATCGACCAAAAGGTGGGGTAAATCTTGACTTGCGAGATGATCTATGAGATCATGTTTTAGTCTCCAATGCGTGTCTTCATCCATCAACTCGTCCAACACCGTATCATCTAGAGCGGGCTCGACCGGAGGATCCCGAATGTGCACCGGTGCTATCGCCTTTCCTTCATCTTTCAAAATCATGTTGTGTAAAATAATACACGTGTACACGACACTCCTAATTTTTTTAACGGATTTTGCTCGCATCAGTCAACTCAATACACCCCATTTCGCCTTCAAAACACCAAAAGCCCATTCGACGTCTTTTCTTGCCGCCTCATGTTGCCTCTTGAATTTCTTTTGGTCTACTTCGTGAGGGTAAGGGATCGACTTCACAAACACGGACCACGAAGGGTAGATTCCATCCACGAGCAAATAACCACGTTTGTATAAATGGTTGTTAACATAAAATGGACATTTTGGCGCGGTTCCATTTCGTTCCATTAAAAATAAAGGAGATTGTTGTAGCACATTGATATCGTTTTGAGAACCCGGTGGACCGGCAAAAGCATGCCAAAACCATAAGTCTTGAGAAGCAACCCCTTCGAGCATAACAGTCAGGTATCGGTGATCTCCTCGCATAAATTGGCCTCGATATTCTGTCGGACAATATCGCCAAACAAAATGGGTGCAATCAAGGCTACCGAACATACCTGGAAGGTGATGTTTTTCCTCATGAGCTTGGTATAAAAGTGCCATGTCGTGGCTTGTCGGTCTACGTAAGAACTCGGGACCGTATATTTTGCAAACCGTGTCGCAAAAAAAATCTAGGCACTTGCGGGAAGTTCTTTCGGCCATATGCAAGTACTCGTCGTTCTCGTCTGGAGTGTTACCAGTTGCGAGTTGTTTAATAGCCGATGTCACCTTTTGCAACGCCGTAAACCCCTTCCTACCTCGCGCATCGGGGGCGTCTTCAAACCACGGGTCGTTCTCTAACACGTCGGCCACAATTTTTTGAAACAAACGTTTCGACATACGGAACCTATGTCGAAAGATATCTTCGTTGTACTTCGGGTCTTCGACAAAATAATCTGCCATTAGTGTCTCATGCCCCTCCTCACGTTGACGTTCAATATATCTCCTTCGGTTAGACGTGTCCGTGTCTTGAAGTTCGGCTTCTTCGATGAGATTTTGAAAAAAAAAGAATGCTACTATCGAATGAATCGTCGCTACTCATGGGTGGGAACCATAAAGGGAGTTCATCCGCCATTTTATTTTGTAGATGTTTGGGAAGGATTGGTGGTATTTTTGGTTTGGTTGGATATAAATTTGAAGATAGTTTGGTATGTTATTTATAGTTTAATTTTTAAAAGAATATTTTTTTTAATTAAAACGGTAATATTACCGTTGAAATCTCGCCCCCCAACGTAAACATCACCTTTCCCGCATCAGCTTCCCCTCCCCGCACCATTTCCTTCACCGCGTCGGCAAAACCTCGGCGGCGGTGTTTGCCGCTCGGCAAAAAGGTTTGCCGAGGTTTGCCGCGTCCCGCTCCGCACACCCTTATGCTTGTAACCCTGTCATAATCTCGAGCATTACCACTCCAAAACCATAAACATCGCTCTTGATCTATAAGAGGCCTGTAATTGCAAAAGCATCACCATTGTTATAAACCATGCATATCCAAAACCATTTTGGTAGCATTAGGTCACTCAAGTTTAATATCGTTCCATATTTATGAAAGAGTTAATTACATAGTTAGTCCCTATGGTTTGCACAAAATAACATACTTATATAGGTACTAATAGTTTAAAATCATCTTCTAGGGTATTAACTTTTCATTTTGTAACGTTTGGAGGTATTAACTTCTATGGTATTAACATAGTTAGTCCCTATGGTTTACACAAAATAACATACTTAGGTACTAGTAGAATGTGATTTTAAACCTTCAAATAACGTTAATACCTCCAAACGTTACAATGAAAAGTTAATACCCTAAAATGTGATTTTAAACTATTAGTACCTAACATAGGCGAGGCTTTTAAGGGGTGGGAGGGGGCGGCCGACCCCCCGAACTTTTCGCTCAGTAGTGGAGACTATGTAGTTTTTGTATAGAATTTTTTTGGTATATACGTTTTCGACCCCCGGGTTTTATAGAAATTTGTAGGTCTAGTAACTTCCGCCCCCCTCGGTCTGAAATCTCAAGCTTCGCCACTGGTACCTAAGTATGTTACTTTGTGCAAACCACAGGGACTAACTATGTAATTAACTCTTTATGAAATTCTTCATAAATGTTTAGTGAGTGACGTACATTAAACACTTATGAATACATGGTTACCATCAAATGTTTTTTTTAGGGTGCTACTTTCTACACCCCCCTATTTACTTTTTTCACCCCCCTCCTCTCACATACTTGAGGCCTGCGTGGGACCGACAGTTTTCCTCTCACAAAGGGGGTATAATCAGGAAAGGGGGTGCACAACTTTGAAAGACAATAAAGTAACTAAATATACAAAGTTTCATAACTGTTTCAATTAGTTTAATCGGTTATTAAAAAAATCACAATAGTGGAACAATATGAAACTTAAGGGATCAAAATGAAACAACTATGAAACTTTGTTACCATTATATGATTTTTATGGTTCATTCATCTAAATCCAATAATTCAATTGTAAACTAAAACTAATAAGAAGATAATCACTAATTAAGAAACTTTGGAAAGTGGTCACAAAAACTATATTCAGAAGTTTTAGTGAAAAACCCGTATTGATTCAAAGAGGACTGTGAAGGATCCCCGAGTAATTTAATCCCAAAAAAAGATAGCTGACTACTACTGAAATATATTTTGTTTAGAAAAATTAAAATATACAAGATTTTTTTGTATTTGCTGGTGTGGATGTGAATACTGGTGTGCTCTGTGCGCGTGGCTAGGGGACAATAGTCCTACTATAGAGAACGGCTCAACTAAACGGCACCACTAGAGGACCGCTTGTTAGATATTTTAGTGTAATCGAGATTGACTTGGTGATTAAAGCGAATAATAATACACATCAAGCAAGTTAGGAGGTGTGGGGGTCCGGGGGTAGCGCCTTTGGGAGCAGGGTCCAAGGGGCGGCAGCCCCTAGCGGGGTCAAAGGCATTTTTCATTAAATTGCCTTAACGAAACTACATCAGAAAATTTTATTTGGAAATTATCACATTTTCGAAATGATTAAAAATGACAGTTTTTTGGCAAGTTTTGTCTGAAATAGAGATAACTGCCATTAGGCAGTTACATCCCAAAAAAACCCAAAATTCGTAGACAGTTTTTGGTTGCATTCTTTCTGGTTCAGACAATTCACAGACAACCCTGGTTCAATTTCTCTAAATCAGAGTTGTATCCGATTGAATTATTCGGGTGAACCACCGAAATAATTTGATCTGAGAGTGATTACACGCCTCTCTGATTATCCGGTTTTCTAAAATTCCCCAACACCGTTGTCTTATAAAAGAACGGCATGGCATAAGAGCGGCTTAAAAAAATTAACCAGCAGCGACATCGAACCGTAGTCCTGTACAAGGCTCGCGACGGGTTAGTGGCTAAGCTGCTTGAACAATGGCAACAGGAAGCAATCAACGGCAATTTCTTATTCCATAATGATAACAGAACCAATAAGGCAATAGTGAAATTGTTTTTTTGGCTTGTTCGATAACATTGACGGAATCACAAAACAAAATCAACACAAAAGTGGTGTATATTTCGACACAACAGAGGATCCTTAAGCAAGGCTAGGAGAAAAAGACCTATCGACGAAGATACCAAAAACGTAACCGTTTAGTTTACAATGTATAGTAGAGACATATACCTCTCAAAAGTTAAATCGAAATGTTAAATTTTAATATATTCACGTGGGTAGGGTAGCCCACTTTTAAATAATTAGGCCGTGTACTGCCGACCCACACCCCATGCCACGTGGCATGGTGGCCGGCATGACAGGGTGCGGAACACCACGGAAAGGGCGGGGTTGGGGGTAGCGTGGGTGTGGAACCGGCATGGATGAGTTTGAAAAATGTGGGCACCATGCCAACGGTCTCTTGAACGTTCAAAAGTAAAAAAAAAAAAAAATTATTTAATTTAGTTTATATAAAGCACTCCTTTTTTCACATTTTTACACCAAACACCTACTTTCTACCATCTTCTCTCTACATTTTATAAACTTCATACACTTTTATAAAAATCATGTTTCCTTGAGGCAACATAGACCCGAACAATCCTTATGGAAGCATACTGAATACTGTTAGAAAATAAAATACTTTTTTAAATTAATAAGGATCAAAAGTCTTCATCATATCCCTTAATTAGACCATCCGTAGTGGGGCGTTATTTTTAAAAAAAATTGAAAAAAAACGCCCGGAAACGCCCCCACCACCATTACATGGGGCGTTATTTAAAAAAAAAATCAAAAATTGAAGTTTGGCGTTTTAGTAATAACGCTGATATGAAAAGAGAGTGGCCAATGAGAGTGTTTGCTTTTTCTTTTGCATGTGTCCAAGGGTTTGACCAGCCAATCAACAAGTGTTTGCTTTTTTTTTTTTGTTTAATAATTGGAAGGGGCATTATTAGGCATTATTCCCACTACGCCACTTTTGCTATAACGCCTCATGCTGACTGGGATGACACGTGTCGGATAATGCCCCATGGTGGGGGCATTATGTTTGTTCACCAATACACATGGTCTTAGAAGACCCTTGACAGTCATGCATTGCTTCATCACAGGAGGAACCAAATATTTTGTGACTATATTTCCTTTTATTCTTTTTCCATGTATCCATATATTTAGTTTTTGGTTGCATTCTCTGTATGAATTATCACAAACAAATTCAATATACATTTTTCAATGTTTCATTTGCAAAGATGGTATCAGAGCTTTGAGAGATCCTAGGATCATCTTATTTGCTCTTGCTCATCATCTACCACTCATTTTTAAGCAACCATATCGGACGACAATAGTGTACTGAACAATGACCTGTCAATACATATCGTAAATCTTCTCAAAGCCAACCTCGACCATCAAAATCAAAGGCCCAAATCAAACCTTTCCGATAGCCTCAACATTAACCTCAAGCTAAATAGCCAAAATTATCCCTTGTGGGCACGAGTCGCCATACGGGGTAAATAAAAAACGCTTATTAAACACTTATCCGAAAGTTCTCCCGAACAAAGTGACGAAAGTATGAGCAATGGGAACAAAACGATTTAATCGTATTCTCATGGCTCATACAAAATATTGAACCCGCCCTTGCTAGCAACCTCACCGAGTTTCCCACGACAATAATAAGCTCCAAACATTCGATTTACATGTCAAAGCAGACGAAATCAAACAGAATGGTGTACCTCTTGAGGATTGTGAAGCAAGGAATCTGGGGAGAAATCGATCGTGGAGATCCAACTGCGGATATTTCGACTTACAACAAAATAAGGTCCGAACAAAAACTGTTTCAATTTCTCAATGCTATAGACAGGCAATATGACCCGAAATACTTCGATGGGATCCATTACCCTCAGCAGCTGTTCGAAAGAAACTGCTCACCAAGCTAGCTATACTTGGAGTCGTCTCCTCCGGTAATTTACCACAGCAGGGCGTAGCGGTCGGGTTAGCAACCACTGATTCCGAGGGGTTAGCGTTCCTTTCAAGGGGTCAGACGAAACCAAATAGTGATAAATCAAAATTAAAGTGTACTCACTGTGGAATGATGAAACATACGAAAGATCAATGTTTTAAGCTTGTTGGATTCCCGGAATGGTGGAACGATGGAGCCACCGCCGTGGGCAACTCCGGAGCCACCAAAATAAGCTAATCCAAACACTATAAAAATAACTTATTAACTTATATAAGTCAATAAGTCATAAGTTACTCCAAAATAAGCTAACCCAAACACCCACTTAGTTCTCAAACTCCTCTATTGGTTCGTTATTTAGGTAGCGATTTGTATGAAGGAATAGAAGGTGGAATGGAATGAATCATTAAGATGGAATGAAAATAAACATATTTGGTTACCGTGTGGTAATGGAATGAAGCATTCCAAAGGAATGTAACTCCTTCCAAATATAAAAATCTTCATTCCTTGCTAAGGGGGTGTTTTTTTTTCATTCCTTCAAGGAATGAAAAGAAATATTATTGTTATTGTTATTGTTATTGTTATACAAAAATTTTATTATTAATTATTTTTACCATTAATATTATTATTATTATTAAGACAATTATACTTTTGTCGTTTTTAATACAAATGTGTTTCGTTGTTTCGTCTTTTTTTGTTTATCAAATTGTTAAAAGTAATGATTCATTCTGTTCACATATGAGTAACCAAACATCACAAAGGAATGGAATGATTCATTTTATTCCGTTGTACATTCCATTACCTCGTCCATTCCATTACCCCATACCAAACAGACCCTTAGTGTTATCACAGTCAATTGTATTGTGGATACACTCGTTGACCGGTTCCACGGCCATGGGTGAATAGGTATTACCATCATCATTCAGTTTCGCTCTTTAGGACATGAGACAAGTCTCGCTCTTCGGGGCTTTACACTCGTTAGACTCGCACATCACATTTGGTTTATTTTATTTATTGTTGATGGCCATTATTTGTGATTATTTTCATTAACACATGATTTGTATGTTAACTTTTTAAATAAATTATTTTATTTAAACTAAGATTAAATCTGAGGTTAGACATAAAGTTGTAAGTAGTTCAAGTGACAGTAGAAATATAGTTTAATGTCTAAATCACGTGACGAGTATGGGTAAGGGAGTATGAAAATGAAAGTTATGTTAGTGTATTAATATCCGAATGTCTACAGTAATGTGTATTAGTATAGGCTCACCTCCAATGAAGATATGAAAGAAATTAGGAGCAACATTAGTAATAGAATGTAGTGGTTGTCCTAGATAAGCGGGAATGGAATAATAATAAGTATCCAGTGATAACGTTAAACTCAAATGAATGTAGATAAAGATTTAGTAAGTAGATGGTCCAAATTATTATGTGTTAGCGAAAGTGCCTAGAAAGGTTAATAATGATAGAACACAGAGTTAAAACTACAACAAGTATTCGTAGGGCTAATGCAAGAATGTAATATTTTCTTTATGATATGAGTGAGGTGGAGATGGTATAACCCACTGCGAATGGTAAATGCATGAAAGTCCAACGCCTGATTTATAGGGCAAGAACATGATATATACTTATGGTTGAAAACGAATCCCACCTCTTATATAAGTCAATAAGTGTTATTTGAATGTAAGGAGCATCATGAATGAAGAAATGAATGGATTAAAGGTAGAATTGGTCAAATAGGAATAAGCAAGGTTTCGGGGACGAAACCTCTTTTAAGGGGGGTAGACTTGTAACACCCCAAAAGTCGTATATGTAAATATGACGCAATAAGTATTTATGAATATAATTGTCGTTAGAATGGTAACTAGAATTACGAACCTAATTAAAGGGGTAAATAAGATATTAACCTAAAAAGAATGCAAATTGGCCATAATATTGTAAATATCCAAACATGAGGGGTTAAATTGTAAAGAATGGAAAGATAAAATATAAAAATTAAAATTAAAACACCAAACACACATCTGGGCGTGTGTGGGTGTTCGACCAGAGAAGAAGCAGGAAGGGGTTTCCCCTCTCAAACCCTAAATCAATAAATTGAATGGATTTTTGGCCACTTGTAACACCCCAAAAGTCGTATATGTAAATATGACGAAATAAGTATTTATGAATATAATTGTCGTTAGAATGGTTACTAGAATTGCGAACCTAGTTAAAGGGGTAAATAAGATTTTAACCTAAAAAGAATGCAAATTGGCCATAATATTATAAATATCCAAACATGAGGGGTTAAATTGTAAAGAATGGAAAGATAAAAAATATAAAAATTAAAATTAAAACACCAAACACACATCTGGGCGTATGTGGGTGTTCGACCAGAGAAGAAGCAGGAAGGGGTTTCCCCTCTCAAACCCTATATCAATAAATTGAATGGATTTTTGGCCAAAATCGGATTGCATGAACCTTAATAGTGATCATTTAAGCAAGCTTTAGCCAAGGTATGTTTCAATTTTCAGTTTTGGTGAACAACCATTAAGTGGGTGTTGGATGAATATGTGAGTTCGATCTGAATTATGATGAATGCTTGCTAATGTTATCATGTTTAAGTTGAATAATGGCTTAATTTTAGTTATCTTGGTGATTTAGGATGAAACCCTATATGTATGAGTATGAGAAAGATTGTGATGAACATGTGAATGTTAGTAATTTTAATTATGTTGATACACTAGATGTTATGTAGTAGGTTTTGATAGTAAACATGATGTAGAAATTGTTGATAATGTGATCTTGTATGAATAAGATAATTCATGAGATGAAATTGGGAAGAAACATGCTTAAAATACTAGTACACTATGCTTAATAAGTTGTATACACACCAAGTGTTTGATAAAATGCATAGGTGAGATTTTGGAAGAGATTTGATGAAAAAGAATCTGTCCAGAAAGTTAAATCCAAATTTAATCAGCTGTAACCGGGTCAAATCTGGTCAAAAATTGATGTTTATTGAGTTTGTGATGAACTTCCAGGAAAAACCTTTCAAACCCAACTGGAATTGCATTTTTTAGACGAAAAATGAACGTTTTATGAATTTTTCCGTATCGAAGGTTTAGGCTGCGTTTTCTGGTAGAATTTGCAGCCCATTACGAATGTCATAACGATCTCAAATTTTTACTGTAGGTAGCTTCAGGTGATTCCAAAAATCTCCAACTGGAATTTCGTCAATCGGATAAACGAGGAATTTTAAATGAATTTTCCATAAGCTGCAGTCAGAAGTGACGAATCAGATTGCAGCTTAGTAAATGAATTTTTATAATTTTTTGTTAGAGAGTTAGACTGTAAAAATTTAACACAATGATAACCCCTTCGAGGGCACGTCACATAAAATATTGTAATTTTTGCAAGCTCGTAAGTACAGTAAACGAACGTCACAAAACAGCCTATTTTCAGTGAATTAAGCTATACATGTTAGTGAATGATTGATTAATGAAAGAAATGTGACTAACTGGTTATATGTTTATCGGATTGGAAGTGTGTATGATTGACAGTTGACTTTTTAGAAAGTCAAAGAGGTATGAATAATAAGGTTAGACTTCCTAACACTATTGTGAGAACAAGAAGATCATGTGAATATTTGCTAGATTATTATATGACGTACATGACGGTAAGTTGAATTGGTTATGTTATGAAAGATGTGATAATGGATCTATGCCATATTATGTTAGCAGTTGCCTACTAGTAATGGTCTATGGCATTACGAATTGTAAATTATATGTATTGTTATGTAATCATTGGTAATTATGCATGTATGAATGTATTTAATTTAATGTATGGTGGAATGTGTACTATAACACGCGTATGTGGTATATAGAACCATGTGTAGAATTTCTCGATGTATGAATAAAGTAATTGATAATATGAGTTATAACTTTTGCTAATAATGACATGTAAACGTGGACATGAAAGGATAGGTACATGCCATTTTGGGCGCGAACTCGGGAGGCAACAAGACGAACATATGGAATACGTATCAACTACTTACGGGTCAAAGTAAGTGCTTCTTGCACTTAATAGTTGTATGCATGAACATAGGTTTATTGTTTGCAGGTTCTTGTACTTGTATACGTAGAACATTTTGTGGTTTAATGTGGAACTTATATGAGAATATTAAAGTATGAAATGTTAAATTGGAGGTATTCATAGGAGAACACCATGGATAAGGGAATCATAACCCACGGGTATGGTAAGTATCTATATCATAGATTTGAAACTATTTAATTGGTAAGATGAATTCAAGTCATGGGTACATGACTTGCCTGGTGATTATTATGTTTTTTTTAACTAAGGGTAGAATTTTAGATGTGTTGATAACGGTTAATCTAATAAAGGGTTGTTGACTTATTAAAAGTCAAATTAGTACGTGGCTTCCAAACCACAATCTTAATAAATGGGATGCTTTGGATTAAATAAGTACATATGCACATGATTCCATGTTGTGTACAAATATCATAACCATGATGTTTATTTAGTAAGTGGATTAGATTACAGTGGTAACTAGTTAAACTATTGTTTCGAATTATTTAACTTGGGGTAAGCAAGTAGATTTGGGTCACTTGATCCACATGAATGAAAAAGATTTGGATTCTGGCTAAGTAAAGCATTAATGAAATCTTTGGATCTGTTAGAAATAAATATTAATGGTCTAATAGTTGAATGAGATTTTTATCACAGGTGGCATAATTGTGAATTCTAGTGGAGGTTGATTCACAAGTTGGAAGTGATAGTTGACTATGAAATTAATGGAGTCGAGTTCATTGGAAGTTTGTGAAAAATATAGATCAGAATCCACCTATTAGAGTTATCTAATATATATTATATATAGAACTCATAACATGCATGTTGGGTTTCAGGTATAATGGGAACTAGAGGTTCGCGGACTGATGAATGGAACAAGGTTTGGCGATAAATCCGAGATTGGGTCAGCAATGTCGGTTCGTCCATCCGTCAGGTTATATCACCGACTTAGACAGGTCATCATTTTTTACTTGCCTTTTTAGGCATTCGGTTGTTTTAAACCGTGTAAGCTTCATGAGTCAGACGTAGTGTCTTGTTTTGTTTATGTTCAAGTTTAGAGTTGTAAAATGGATTGTAAACATGTTTTGTTACCATAACAGTTATCCGTATTACGAACGGGTCATGCCGAAATTTTATAAAAATTGGCATGAAATATGTAAGTGTTTAAATGATGGTAACTATCAAATGAAAGTCAAGACACTATAATTGTTTCTAGAAATTGAAGCTAAAAAAAAAAAAAAAAAATGGGCCTACTTTCCGCATACTAAGAATGTTTAGAAAATTTATGGGCGTTACAAGTTGGTATCAGAGGCCTGGTTTGAGGGAAATCAAGTATGAGGAGTTAAATACTTGAACTCAAACCTGTGTGCTCTTGTGACAAGGAACCCGTACAATCCAAGACTCGATCAAGATATAAAGGTAGAAGAGAATGTAAGTATGTATTTAAGTATGTATATGAAGAAAACTAACAGTATGTTATGTGTAAGGTAAGCATAGTTGTTTAGAGAGGATGATTCGCGAATGCGGTCTAGGATCGACACCAAGGCATGTAATAAGACAAAATGATCCCAGGTACGTAGATTTAATATAATCAGTACATGTAATGGTAAAAACCTATCAATAGATGGAGAATTTTAAATGAAAGATAATAATGGAATAGTAATGAGGTTTTGAAAATGTTACACGTGCTGAAAATAATTCTTCGGACATAAGGTGACGATTATGCGAAGACATGAAACTAGTATATGGATTGTGTACCTGGCCAATACACAAGAAACATATGACGTTCGTGAGACCATGATAATTGTTACAGGTATATCCGTTAGAATTAGGGAGTAGGTGGACGTGATGATGAAAGGAAATGTAAGACTCTCAAGAAATTGAAAGTACCAAACACGAAAGAGAAGTATGAATGATATGTTAGAATCGGCGAGACGGATTCGAAACATAGAAGGAATGAGAAAGTATGAATAATATGCTAGAATCCGCGAGATGGATTCGAAACATGAAAGGAATGAAAGCATGAGTGATATGTTAGAATCCGCGAGACGGATTCGAAACATGAAAGGAATGAAAGCATGAATGATATGTTAGAATCTGCGAGACGGATTCGAAATATGAAAGAATGAAAGAATGAATGATATGTTAGAATCCGCGAGACGGATTCAAAACATAGAAGGAGTGACGAATATGAATGAGATGTTTGAATCCGCGAGACGGATTTAGAACATAGAAAGGAATGGAAAGTGGAATGAAAAGTCCGAATTCGTAAGTAAATGCTGACCGAAGAGGTAATTATTTTAAGGCAGATATTAACCAAGTTATGTTTTAAAACTTTTTACTATATATAAATATAATTATTCAAATGCGTTGTATGCAAGATGGTTAAGAGGGGCAAATGAGTTATGCGGATCAAATGGTGCTTGCCATTGTACCCGGTATTTAATGTTTAAAATGGTCAAGTCATATATTTGTAGGTGAGCATAATGTATGGTCATGTAATGTCACAAATTGGAAGGAAATAGTCAACGCCAGGCATGGATAACGAGTCAATGGATTTGACTCGCGCCAGGTATGTATAAAGGTTATGCTTTTAATAGGAGCTTATGGCTCGACTAGAGGGTGATGTGTCAGAATAAGATAACTAATACGTATATGTAAGGATGTATTTACAAATTAAACTTCCAAAAACTCAAACGGAGTGAAATTAAAATTAAGAAGGCAAGTGATAGAAAAATAGAAAGAAAAATCCCCCCCCCCCCTAAATAAGTGAGTATAACCGTTGAAAACGGTTGTTGTAGCAAAATTTAGTTGGAAGAAAGAAACTTTGAAACATGTTACGTATTAGACATATTACTAAATGACTCTTGAGGGTCAGAATGAATGACGGGTTACGACTTAGACAATAACTTAAGAGTGGAAGGGAAGGGTAGGTTTTGACAAGGATACTGAAATAATGTAATGCAGTCTTTACAAGTATGCATGAATGGAAAAGAAGGATGAACGTCTACTTCGATACGTCTGCGATAAGTAAGAAGTGTCAGTTTGACGTTGAAAAGTCAAACTGCAAAGGTTGATGAAATAACCAATAAAATGAAAAGACTGTATGCAAGAAATGGAATGTGATATGTTTAAAACAAGTACGTAAGAAATTGTGAAATAGTCATAGGCGAACAAACACCATGTGGAATGCAAATATGAAAAGTTATGTGCTAACCGTTAATTTTTACAGATAAGAATGATGAAATTATTAGTATAATGATAGTAAAAAAAAGTTGTTGGGAGGATGCTCACGAGTGGGAGCATATTTCACGAATGAATGAGACCAAATTCTGGTACGGAAGGTACCTGTAAAGAAGCGGAACGATCCAGCTCCCGGATCACTGATCTACGCAATGAAGGCGAGGTTAGTAAAAATGTTTAATTCCTTATTGATAAGCAAGAATCTGTAAATTTGTTGGTACGTGTGAGGGAAATAAATGGTAGGTTAATTATGGTATGGTATGAAATAATCGACTTGTAATGGTCAGCCTAAGGAAGTACTTATGTCATTAAGAGGAAGATCTAAAGGCCTTGAATGAAAATTTGGACTAATTGGTTAATGCTCGTATGGTGCCCTCACACGACATACCAGATTAGTATAATAAAGTAATGCGAATGATTAAATCTGAGGTTAGACATAAAGTTGTAAGTAGTTCAAGTGACGGTAGAAATATAGCTTAATGTCTAAATCACGTGACGAGTATGGGTAAGGGAGTATGAAAATGATAGTTATGTTAGTGTATTAATATCCGAATGTCTACAGTAATGTGTATTAGTATATGCTCACCTCCAATGAAGATATGAAAGAAATTAGGAGCAACATTAGTAATGGAATGTAGTGGTTGTCCTAGATAAGCCGGAATGGAATAATAATAAGTATCCAGTGATAAAGTTAAACTCAAATGAATGTAGATAAAGATTTAGTAAGTAGATGGTCCAAATTATTATGTGTTAGCGAAAGTGCCTAGAAAGGTTAATAAAGATAGAACACAGAGTTAAAACTACAATAAGTATTCGTAGGGCTAATGCAAGAATGTAATATTTTCTTTATTATATGAGGGAGGTGGAGATGGTATAACCCACTGCGAATGGTAAATGCATGAAAGTCCAACGCCTGAATTATAGGGCAAGAACAAGATATATACTTATGGTTGAAAACGAATCCCACCTCTTATATAAGTCGATAAGTGTTATTGGAATGTAAGGAGCATCATGAATGAAGAAATGAATGGATTAAAGGTAGAATTGGTCAAGTAGGAATAAGCAAGGTTTCGGGGACGAAACCACTTTTAAGGGGGGTAGACTTGTAACACCCAAAAAGTCATATATGTAAATATGACGAAATAAGTATTTATGAATATAACTGTCTTTAGAATGGTAACTAGAATTACGAACCTAGTTAAAGGGATAAATAAGATTTTAACCTAAAAAGAATGCAAATTGGCCATATTATTGTAAATATCCAAACATGAGGTTAAATTGTAAAGAATGGAAAGATAAAATATAAAACTGAAAATTAAAACACCAAACACACATCTGGGCGTGTGTGGGTGTTCGACCAGAGAAGAAGCAGGAAGGGGTTTCCCCTCTCAAACCCTAAATCAATAAATTGAATGGATTTTTGGACACTTGTAACACCCCAAAAGTCGTATATGTAAATATGACGAAATAAGTATTTATGAATATAATTGTCGTTAGAATGGTAACTAGAATTACGAACCTAGTTAAAGGGGTAAATAAGATTTTAACCTAAAAAGAATGCAAATTGGCCATAATATTATAAATATCCAAACATGAGGGATTAAATTGTAAAGAATGGAAAGATAAAATATAAAAATTAAAATTAAAACACCAAACACACATCTGGGCGTGTGTGGGTGTTCGACCAGAGAAGAAGCAGAAAGGGGTTTCCCCTCTCAAACCCTAAATGAATAAATTGAATGGATTTTTGGCCAAAATCGGATTGCACGAACCTTAATAGTGATCATCTAAGCAAGCTTTTGCCAAGGTATGTTTCAATTTTCAGTTTTGGTGAACAACCATTAAGTGGGTGTTGATGATTATGTGAGTTCGATCTGAATTATGATAAACGCTTGCTAATGTTATCATGTTTAAGTTGAATAATGGCTGAATTTTAGTTATCTTGGTGATTTAGGATGAAACCCTATGTGTGTGAGTATGAGAAAGATTGTGATGAACATGTGAATGTTAGTAGTTTTAATTATGTTGATACACTAGATGTTATGTAGTAGGTTTTGATAGTAAACGTGATGTAGAAATTGCTGATAATGTGATCTTGTATGAATAAGATAATTCATGAGATGAAATTGGGAAGAAACATGCTTAAAATACTAGTACACAATGCTTAATATGTTGTATGCACACCAAGTGTTTGATAAAATGCATAGGTGAGATTTTGGAAGAGATTTGATGAAAAAACATCTGTCCAGAAAGTTAAATCCGAATTTAATCGGTTGTAACCGGGTCAAATCTGGTCAAAAACTGATGTTTACTGAGTTTGTGATGAACTTCCAGGAAAAACCTTTCAAACCCAACTGGAATTGCATTTTTTCGACGAAAAATGAACGTTTTATGAATTTTTCCGTATCGAAGGTTCAGGCTACGTTTTCTGGCAGAATTTGCCGCCCATTACGAATGTCATAACTCAATTTAGGAATTGAGTTATGATCTCAAATTTTTACTGTAGGTAGCTTCAGGTGATTCCAAAAATCTCTAACTGGAATTTCGTCAATCGGATAAACGAGGAATTTTAAATTAATTTTTCCGTAAGCTGTAGTCAGAAGTGACGAATCAGATTGCAGCTTAGTAAATGAATTTTTATAAATTTTTGGTTGAGTTAGACTGTAAAAACTTAACACAATGATAACCCCTCCGAGGGGCACGTCACAGAAAAATATTGTAATTTTTGCAAGCTCGTAAGTACAGTAAACGGACGTCACAAAACAGCCTATTTTCTGTGAATTGAGCTATACATGTTAGTGAATGATTGATTAATGAAAGAAATGTGACTAAGGGGTTATATGTTTATCAGATTGGAAGTGTGTATGATTGACAGTTGACTTTTTAGAAAGTCAACAAGGTATAAATAATAAGATTAGACTTCCTAACACTATTGTGAGAATAAGGAGATCATGTGAATATTTGCTAGATTATTATATGACGTACATGACGGTAAGTTGAATTGGTTATGTTATGAATGATGCGATAATGGATCTATGCCATATTATGTTAGCAGTTGCCTACTAGTAATGGTCTATGGCATTACGAATTGTAAATTGTATGTATTGTTATGTAATCATTGGTAATTATGCATGTATGAATGTATTTAATTTAATGTATGGTGGAATGTGTACTATAACACGCGTATGTGGTATATAGAACCATGTGTAGAATTTCTCGATGTATGAATAAAGTAATTGATAATATGAGTTATAACGTTTGCTAATAATGACATGTAAACGTGGACATGAAAGGATAGGTACATGCCATTTTGGGCGCGAACTCGGGAGGCAACGAGACGAACATATGGAATACGTATCAACTACTTACGGGTCAAGGTAAGTGCTTCTCGCACTTAATAATTGTATGCAAGAACATAGGTTTATTGTTTGCAGGTTCTTGTACTTGTATACGTAGAACATTTTGTGGTTTAATGTGGAACTTATATGAGAATCTTAAAGTATGAAATGTTAAATTGGAGGTATTCATAGGAGAATACCATGGACAAGGGAATCATAACCCACGGGTATGGTAAGTATCTATATCATAGATTTGAAACTATTTAATTGGTAAGATGAATTCAAGTCATGGGTACATGACTTGCCTGGTGATTATTATGTTTTTTTTTAAACTAAGGGTAGAATTTTAGATGTGTTGATAACGGTTAATCTAATAAAGGGTTGTTGACTTATTAAAAGTCAAATTAGTACATGGCTTCCAAACCACAATCTTAATAAATGGGATGCTTTGGATTAAATAAGTACATATGCACATGATTCCAAGTTGTGTACAAATATCATAACCATGATGTTTATTTAGTAAGTGGATTAGATTACAGTGGTAACTAGTTAAACTATTGTTTCGAATTATTTAACTTGGGGTAAGCAAGTAGATTTGGGTCACTTGATCTACATGAATGAAAAAGATTTGGATTCTGGCTAAGTAAAGCATTAATGAAATCTTTGGATCTGTTAGAAATAAATATTAATGGTCTAATAGTTGAATGAGATTTTTATCACAGGTGGCATAATTGTGAATTCTAGTGGAGGTTGATTCACAAGTTGGAAGCGATAGTTGACTATGAAATTAATGGAGTCGAGTTCATTGGAAATTTGTGAAAAATATAGATCAGAATCCACCTATTTGAGTTATCTAATATATATTATATATAGAACTCATAACGTGCATGTTGGGTTTCAGGTATAATGGGAACTAGAGGTTCGCGGACGGATGAATGGAACAAGGTTTGGCGACAAATCCGAGATCGGGTCAGCAATGTCGGTTCATCCATCCGTCAGGTTATATCGCCGACTTAGACGGGTCATCATGTTTTACTTGCCTTTTTAGGCATTCGGTAGTTTTAAACCGTGTAAGCTTCATGAGTTAGACGTAGTGTCTTGTTTTGTTTATGTTCAAGTTTAGAGTTGTAAAATGGATTGTAAACAGGTTTTGTTACCGTAACGGTTATCCGTATTACGAACGGGTCATGCCGAAATTTTATAAAAATTGGCATGAAATATGTAAGTGTTTAAATGATGGTAACTATCAAATGAAAGTCAAGACACTGTAATTGTTTCTAGAAATTGAAGCTAAAATAAAAAAAATGGGCCTACATTCCGCATAGTAAGAATGTTTAGAAAATTTATGGGCGTTACAAGTTGGTATCAGAGCCCTGGTTTGAGGGAAATCAAGTATGAGGAGTTAAATACTTGAACTCAAACCTGTGTGCTCTTGTGACAAGGAACCCGTACAATCCAAGACTCGATCAAGATCTAAAGGTAGAAGAGAATGTAAGTATGTATTTAAGTATGTATATGAAGAAAACTAACTGTATGTTATGTGTAAGGTAAGCATAGTTGTTTAGAGAGGATGATTCGCGAATGCGGTCTAGGATCGACACCAAGGCATGTAATAAGACAAAATGATCCCAGGTACGTAGATTTAATATATATAAGTACATGTAATGGTAAAAACCTATCAATAGAAGGAGAATTTTAAATAAAAGATAATAATGGAATAGTAATGAGGTTTTGAAAATGTTACACGTGCTGAAAACTAATTCTTCAGATATAAGGTGACGATTACGCGAAGACACGAAACCAGTATGTGGATTGTGTATCTGGCCAGTACACAAGAAACATATGACGTTCGTGAGACCATGATAATTGTTACAGGTACATCTGTTAGAATTAGGGAGTAGGTGGACGTGATGATGAAAGGAAATGTAAGACTCTCAAGAAATTGAAAGTACCAAACACGAAAGAGAAGTATGAATGATATGTTAGAATCCACGAGACGGATTCGAAACATAGAAGGAATGAGAAAGTATGAATAATATGCTAGAATCCGCGAGACGGATTCAAAACATGAAAGGATTGAAAGCATGAGTGATATGTTAGAATCCGCGAGACGGATTCGAAACATGAAAGGAATGAAAGCATGAATGATATGTTAGAATCTGCGAGAGGGATTCGAAATATGAAATAATGAAAGAATCAATGATATGTTAGAATCCGCGAGACGGATTCAAAACATAGAAGGAGTGACGAATATGAATGAGATGTTTGAATCCGCGAGACGGATTCAGAACATAGAAAGGAATGGAAAGTGGAATGAAAAGTCCGAATTCGTAAGTAAATCCTGGCAGAAGAGGTAATTATTTTAAGGCAGATATTAACCAAGTTATGTTTTAAAACTTTATACTATATATAAATATAATTATGCAAATGCGTTGTATGCAAGATGGTTAAGAGGGACAAATGAGTTATACGGATCAAATGGTGCTTGCCATTTGTACCCGGTATTTAATGTTTAAAATGGTTAACTCATATATTTGTAGGTGAGCATAATGTATGGTCATGTAATGTCACAAATTGGAAGGAAATAGTCAACGCAAGGCATGGATAACGAGTCAATGGATTTGACTCGCGCCAGGTATGTATAAAGGTTATGATTTTAATAGGAGCTTGTGGCTCGACTAGAGAGTGATGCGTCAGAATAAGATAACTAATACGTATATGTATGGATGTATTTACAAATTAAACTTCCAAAAACTCAAACGGTGTGAAATTAAAATTAAGAAGGCAAGCGATAGAAAAATAGAAAGAAAAATTTTGCCCCCCCCCCCTTAAATAAGTGAGTATAACCGTTGAAAACGGTTGTTGTAGTAAAATTTAGTTGGAAGAAAGAAACTTTGAAACATGTTACGTATTAGACATATTACTAAATGACTCTTGAGGGTCAGAATGAATGACGGGTTACGACTTAGAAAATAACTTAAGAGTGGATGGGAAGGGTAGGTTTTGACAAGGATACTGAAATAATGTAATGCAGTCTTTACAAGTATGCATGAATGGAAAAGAAGGATGAACGTGTACTTCGATACGTCTGCGATAAGTAAGAAATGCCAGTTTGACCTTGAAAAGTCAAACTGCAAAGGTTGATGAAATAACCAATAAAATGAAAAGACTGTATGCAAGAAATGGAATGTGATATGTTTAAAACATGTAAGTAAGAAATTGCGAAGCAAGAAATGGAATGTGATATGTTTAAAACATGTTTAAAACATGTGGAATGCAAATATGAAAAGTTATGTGCTAACCGTTAATTTTTACAAATAAGAATGATGAAATTATTAGTATAATGATAGTAAAAAAAGTTGTTGGAAGGATGCTCATGAGTGGGAGCATATTTCACGAATGAATGAGACCAAATTCTGGTACTGAAGGTACCTGTAAAGAAGCGGAACGATCCAGCTCCCGGATCACTGATCTACGCAATGAAGGTGAGGTTACTAAAAATGTTTTATTCCTTATTGATAAGCAAGAATCTGTAAATTTATTGGTACGTGTGAGTGAAATAAATGGTAGGTTAATTTTGGTATGGTATGAAATAATCGACTTGTAATGGTCAGCCTAAGGAAGTACTTATGTCGTTAAGAGGAAGATCTAAACGCCTTGAATGCAAATTTGGACTAATTGGTTAATGCTCGTATGGTGCCCTCACACGACATACCATATTAGTATAATAAAGTAAGGCGAATGATTAAATCTGAGGTTAGACATAAAGCTGTACGTAGTTCAAGTGACGGTAGAAATATAGCTTAAAGTCTAAATCGCGAGACGAGTATGGGTAAGGGAGTGGGAGTATGAAAATGATAGTTATGTTAGTGTATTAGTTTTCGAATGTCTACAGTAATGTGTATTAGTATATGCACACCACCAATGAAGATATGAAAGAAATTAGTAGCAACATTAGTAATGGAATGTAGTGGTTGTCCTAGATAAGTGGGAATGGAATAATAATAAGTATCCAGTGATAACGTTAAACTCAAATGAATGTAGATAAAGATTTAGTAAGTAGATGGTCCAAATTATTATGTGTTAGCGAAAGTGCCTAGAAAGGTTAATAAAGATAGAACACAGAGTTAAAACTACAATAAGTATTCGTAGGGCTAATGCAAGAATGTAATATTTTCTTTATTATATGAGTGAGGTGGATATGGTATAACCCACTGCGAATGGTAAATGCATGAAAGTCCAACGCCTGAATTATAGTGCAAGAACAAGATATATACTTATGGTTGAAAACGAATTCCACCTCTTATATAAGTCAATAAGTGTTATTGGAATGTAAGGAGCATCATGAATGAAGAAATGAATGGATTAAAGGTAGAATTGGTCAAGTAGGAATAAGCAAGGTTTCGGGGACGAAACCGCTTTTAAGGGGGGGAGACTTGTAACACCCCAAAAGTCGTATATGTAAATATGATGAAATAAGTATTTATGAATATAATTGTCGTTAGAATGGTAACTAGAATTACGAACCTAGTTAAAGGGGTAAATAAGATTTTAACCTAAAAAGGATTCAAATTGGCCATAATATTGTAAATATCCAAACACGAGGGGTTAAATTGTAAAGAATGGAAAGATAAAATATAAAAATTAAAATTAAAACACGAAACACATATCTGGGCATGTGTGGGTGTTTGACCAGAGAAGAAGCAGGAAGGGGTTTCCCCTCTCAAACCCTAAATCAATAAATTGAATGGATTTTTGGCCACTTGTAACACCCCAAAAGTCGTATATGTAAATATGACGAAATAAGTATTTATGAATATAATTGTCGTTAGAATGGTAACTAGAATTACGAACCTAGTTAAAGGGGTAAATAAGATTTTAACCTAAAAAGAATGCAAATTGGCCTTAATATTGTAAATATCCAAACATGAGGTGTTAAATTGTAAAGAATGGAAAGATAAAATATAAAAATTAAAACACCAAACACACATATGGGCGTGTGTGGGTGTTCGACCAGAGAAGAAGCAGGAAGGGGTTTCCCCTCTCAAACCCTAAATCAATAAATTGAATGGATTTTTGGCCGAAATCGGATTGCAGGAACCTTAATAGTGATCATCTAAGCAAGCTTTAGCCAAGGTATGTTTCAATTTTCAGTTTTGGTGAACAACCATTAAGTGGGTGTGGATGAATATGTGAGTTCGATCTGAATTATGATAAATGCTTGCTAATGTTATCATGTTTAAGTTGAATAATGGCTGAATTTTAGTTATCTTGGTGATTTAGGATGAAACCCTATGTGTATGAGTATGAGAAAGATTGTGATAACATGTGAATGTTAGTAGTTTTAATTATGTTGATACACTAGATGTTATGTAGTAGGTTTTGATAGTAAACATGATATAGAAATTGTTGATAACGTGATCTTGTATGAATAAGATACTTCATGAGATGAAATTGGGAAGAAACATGCTTAAAATACTAGTACACTATGCTTAATAAGTTGTATGCACACCAAGTGTTTGAAAAAATGCATAGGTGAGATTTTGGAAGAGATTTGATGAAAAAGAATATGTCCAGAAAGTTAAAGCCGAATTTAATCGGCTGTAACCAGGTCAAATCTGGTCAAAACTGATGTTTATTGAGTTTGTAATGAACTTCCAGGAAAACCCTTTCAAACCCAACTGGAATTGCCTTTTTTCGACGAAAAATGAACGTTTTATGAATTTTTCCGCATCGAAGGTTCAGGCTGTGTTTTCTGGCAGAATTTGCAGCCCATTACGAATGTCATAACTCAATTTAGGAACTGAGTTATGATCTCAAATTTTTACTGTAGGTAGCTTCAGGTGATTCCAAAAATCTCCAACTGGAATTTTGTCAATCGGATAAACAAGGAATTTTAAATTAATTTTTCCGTAAGCTGCAGTCAGAAGTGATGAATCAGATTGCAGCTTAGTAAATGAATTTTTATAAATTTTTGGTAGAGAGTTAGACTGTAAAAATTTAACACAATGATAAACCCATTGAGGGGCACATCACATAAAAATATTGTAATTTTTGCAGGCTCGTAAGTACAGTAAACGGACGTCACAAAACAGCCTATTTTCAGTGAATTGAGCTATACATGTTAGTGAATGATTGATTAATGAAAATAATGTGACTAAGTGGTTATATGTTTATCGGATTGGAAGTGTGTATGATTGACAGTTGACTTTTTAGCAAGTCAACAAGGTATGAATAATAAGGTTAGACTTCCTAACACTATTGTGAGAATAAGGAGATCATGTGAATATTTGCTAGATTATTATATGACGTACATGACGGTAAGTTGAATTGGTTATGTTATGAATGATGTGATAATGGATCTATGCCATATTATGTTAGCAGTTGCCTACTAGTAATGGTCTATGGCATTACGAATTGTAAATTGTATGTATTGTTATGTAATCATTGGTAATTATACACGTATGAATGTATTTAATTTAATGTATGGTAGAATGTGAACTATAACACGCGTATGTGGTATATAGAACCATGTGTAGAATTTCTCGATGTATGAATAAAGTAATTGATAATATGAGTTATAATATTTGCTAATAATGACATGTAAACGTGGACATGAAAGGATAGGTACATGCCATTTTGGGCGCGAACTCGGGAGGCAACGAGACGAACATATGGAATACGTATCAACTACTTACGGGTCAAGGTAAGTGCTTCTTGCACTTAATAGTTGTATGCAGGAACAAAGGTTTATTATTTGCAGGTTCTTGTACTTGTATACGTAGAACATTTTGTGGTTTAATGTGGAACTTATATGAGAATATTAAAGTATGAAATATTAAATTGGAGGTATTCATAGGAGAATACCATGGACAAGGGAATCATAACCCACGGGTATGGTAAGTATCTATATCATAGATTTGAAACTATTTAATTGGTAAGATGAATTCAAGTCATGGGTACATGACTTGCCTGGTGATTATTATGTTTTTTTTAATCTAAGGGTAAAATTTTAGATGTGTTGATAACGGTTAATCTAATAAAGGGTTGTTGACTTATTAAAAGTCAAATTAGTATGTGGCTTCCAAACCACAATCTTAATAAATGGGATGCTTTGAATTAAATAAGTACATATGCACATGATTCCAAGTTGTGTACAAATATCATAAACATGATGTTTATTTAGTAAGTGGATTAGATTACAGTGGTAACTGGTTAAACTATTGTTTCGAATTATTTAACTTGGGGTAAGCAAGTAGATTTGGGTCACTTGATCCACATGAATGAAAAAGATTTGGATTCTGGCTAAGTAAAGCATTAATGAAATCTTTGGATCTGTTAGAAATAAATATTAATGGTCTAATAGTTGAATGAGATTTTTATCACAGGTGGCTTAATTGTGAATTCTAGTGGAGGTTGATTCACAAGTTGGAAGCGATAATTGACAATGAAATTAATGGAGTCGAGTTCATTGGAAGTTTGTGAAAAATATAGATCAGAATCCACCTATTTGAGTTATATAATATATATTATATATAGAACTCATAACGTGCATGTTGGTTTCAGGTATAATGGGAACTAGAGGTTCGCTGACTGATGAATGGAACAAGGTTTGGCGACAAATCCGAGATCGGGTCAGCAATGTCGGTTCATCCATCCGTCAGGTTATATCGCCGACTTAGACGGGTCATCATGTTTTACTTGCCTTTTTAGGCATTCGGTAGTTTTAAACCGTGTAAGCTTCATGAGTCAGACGTAGTTTCTTGTTTTGCTTATGTTCAAGTTTAGAGTTGTAAACAGGTTTTGTTACCGTAACGGTTATCCGTATTATGAACGGGTCATGCCGAAATTTTATAAAAATTGGCATGAAATATGTAAGTATTTAAATGATGGTAACTATCAAATGAAAGTCAAGACACTATAATTGTTTCTAGAAATTGAAGCTAAAATAAAAAAAAATGGGCCTACATTCTGCATAGTAAGAATGTTTAGAAAATTTATGGGCGTTACAATCCCTTCAACAACCCAAACGTCCCCAACAACCCGAACAATCCCAACAACCCGACCCAACCGAATGTTTTCTTGGTTCTGGGATATTATCCGACAATCGAACCGAACCAATTCTCTCAATATTCGTCAAACACCTTTGCCGCATTACAACACTCACCGAACCAATTCTCTCAAAATCAAGCCCTTCAACAATTGATGATGCGGGGTGCTTTTAATCTCCAACCGAACCTGACGCAACCCGTTCAACCCCAATCCGAACCCGACGAGGATGTGGAAGTTTTTCCTGAAACCCAACTGCAAAAAGAAAAAGGCAAACGAAGAAAAGGCAAGCAAGTGGTGGGTGAGCAACCGTCCAAACCAAAGGCGAAACCGTTGACGCCAATCGAAGAAGCAGCCTTAGCTAAGGCTTACATAGGCACGTCTACACACCCGACAAAAGGTTCGTAAAACTAACTTTTTTTAAGTTTATATTTTTTAGAATTAGTTTTTTTTGTAACATATTTTTTTGTAACATATTTTTTGTAACATATTTTATAGGTAATAATCAAACGGGTGACGGTTTTTGGAATGCGGTTTTGGCGAAGTTTCTTGGTCTAATGGACCAAGGCCCGTATCGAGATATCGACTCGGTTTCATCAAAGTGGTGAAAAATGAACGGGTTCGTCAATAAGTTTTGCGAAGAATATAATAAAATATATTCAAGTGGGCGTCGTAGCGGCATGAGCGACGAGGATGTGTTTAAAAAGGCGTTGGAGAAGTACATGGAGAACAATGGTAATACCTCGTTCGCACACCTTCGCGCGGGGGAAGTTTTGCGAACGCACCAAAAATGGGCGCCGATTCCCAACGAGGTGGAGATGGCGAAGCGGCAAAGGACATCGGAATCGGGTAGTTTTAGCGTCGGCGGATCGGACGTGAGGTGTCACATAAACTTAAACGATGAAGCCGAGTTCGACGAAGAAGAATACGCCGTACATGAAGCGGAGCGTCCCACGGGCCGGGACAAATTAAAGAAGGAGCGGGCGAAGGGGAAAGAAAAGGAAAAGTTGGACCCGAAGATGGACGAGTTTATGGCGCAATTTAAAACGTACACGGACGTCTCGGCCCAAAAGGCGAAGGCGAAGGAGCAGACCATCGAAGAAAAGTCTCGTGTGGCGGAAGAAAAGTTACGCGAAAAGGTCCGTTTGTCCAATGAAAAAATCTGATTGTCCGATGAAAAGATTCGGCTCAAGGAATGAGAAATAATAACGATGGATGTCGATAATTATCCCGAGCCGAAACGTTCAATGTTGAAAAAACTAGAAAACGACATCATGAAGAAGCATCAAATTATTTAAGTCTGTGTTTTTTTTAAGTTTATGTAATGGTTTTTAATATTAATGAAAATATTTTTATTAATTTATTTGTTAAAAGTTAAAAAAAGTGGAAGATTAAAAAAATAAAAAATATGAAAGTGGTGGGGTAGGATCATATAGGACCATCCTCCCATTTCCACTAGTTTTGTGGGATGGACCATCTTTGGGAGGACTATGATGTGGCGCCTACATGGCGGATCATCCTCCAAGGGAGGATGAGCACCATACCCTCTAGCCTAACTTATGTGAATGTATGTTATGGTTGTAAAGATATGCTTATCCAACAACAAACACATCTATTTTATTATAATCAAATTAATCCTAGAGTAAACTTCCGTTTTACTCCCTGTGGTTTGGTCACTTTAACAGTTTTGCCCCAAACCTTTAAAAATAGTCATTTTACTCCCTGATCTATCAAGCTTATCTCTATTTCTGTAACACCTCGTAATTTCATGTCCAATATGATATCGACACGTGTCACGAGCTTTAAACGTGTAAAAGATTACTTATGAGGGACTACAGTTGACAAACGAAGAATCTACATGTATAAAAGGATACAAAGTGTCAACAATGGATAAATATACCTTTCAATAACCCTACACGATGTTTATATCCTTAAACGAATGAATTATGAATCATACGAAGCCAATTGTGGAAGAAAGTGAGAGATTACAAACTACAAGGGTTAAAAGTGTCAACATGTTTAATTTATACCTCTGAGTGACCTTTTAGTGAACCCGAAGCTTTGTAATGATTAATTATGCTCACGAGAATAAGTGATAAAAATTTCACAAGGTTTCGATTCCGTATGAGAAAGTTATGCTAACATTCGTATATGAGGGGTTAAAAGCGTCAACATTGAAATTTATGACTTTTCGGGTGATCATAAAGTTAACCAAGGACTTAACAAAGTTTGGTTATGTCTTAAGGTCCTTAGAAATCAATTTAGAGGGTTAAAAGTGCAAGAAATGAACTTAAAACCACTTTTAAAAGGACTAGGGGCCAAAATGTAAATTGCTGAAACTTGATAACCTGAACCTGAGCCTCACACGGGCCACGTAAGACCAGGTTGGTCCCTTACGCGGGCCGCCTCAGCCTGCCAACGACAGAAAACAAGCACAGGTGTCTGTTTCAGCTGTGTAACCGACTTATATGCATGGTTTTTGGATTCTAGGAGCGTGGGCAGTAGTTTTACATGCATAGGGACACTTGGGCATAATCTAACATCAGTTGTAGACCTATTTGTCATGATCTTTGTAACACCTCGTAAAAATCACGTCCAATGATGTATCGACACGTGTCATGAGCTTTAAACGTGTAAAAGATTACTTATGAAGGACTAAAGTTGACAAACAAAGAAAGTATGTGAATATAAAGGATTCAAAATGTCAACAATGGATAAATATGCCTTACAATAACCCTACACGATGTTTATACCCTTAAACGAATAAATTATGGATCATACGAAGCTAATTGTGGAAGAGAGTGAGAGATTGCAAACTACAAGGGTTAAACGTGTCAACATGTTTAAAGTATACCTCTGAGTGACCTTTTAGCAAACCCGAAGCTTTGTAACGATTAATTATGCTCACAAGAATAAGTGATAAAAATTTCACAAAGTTTCGATAAAGTATGAGAAAGTTATGATAATATTCGTGTACGAGGGGTTAAAAGCGTCAACGAGGAAAAACTTGTGTTTTCGGTTATCGTTTAATGAAACCGGACCTATTTATAATTGGTTTTATCTCATGGATCATAGAAATATAAATTTCAAGGGTTAAAAGTGCCTAAAATGGAAGAAATTACGCATTTGAAGGTCCAGGGGGTGAAAGTGTCACATTTTGAAACATGTTGGCTGATATGTGGGGTGCTGGCGTAGCGCCACCACCTGGGCACCCGTCCACGGCACCACGCGACGGACTGCCAGTTCAGCAAACTCTTCCTCAACGTGGCAGCTTGCATGTGTGCTCGAATCCGCGAGTTTGCCACCCACTAGCTCCTTGAAACAAGTCCTATAACACTTGTATTCATCCCTGGAGATGCCCTAACACTTGTATCCATCTCCTTGACCCTCCATGGCTATATATAGGACCAATTGTTGCAACTTATGAACTCACACTTTGAGCAATTCACTTGGAAAGCTTCCAAACCTTTGTTCTGAAGATTTCTGGAGCTCAAGGGCACTTCCCTAGCATTCTTAGTCGTGCATAGGACTTCAGTAAGTGTCTTTAACTTTCCTTATTCAGTTTAGCTTAGTTCATTAGCCTAAAGTCAAACCGTCGTAATTAAGATTTGACTTTGTCATTAATCTTAATTTGTCCAGTCAAATTTCAAATTGAAAGTACCTATGAGTTGGTAATTATGTGGGCAATAAACCCTTATAAGGGCACCCTCTGATTCCCACTCTAACTAGGTCAATTGTCGGGTCAAAGTTAATTTTAAAAAGTCAACAGAAAGTGAATTTTCGCATAAACACATAATTAACAATATAGAAGCTATGAAACCTGTTTTATCACTCATACAACTTGGTAATTAATGTAAGAACATGTCTAAGCATGTTCAACCCGACAATTTTCAGTTTAAGCTCGGTTCGAAACCGAAAGTCGCAAAAGTAGACTTTTGCTTTGACTTTCAGTTCTGACCCATTAGAGAATGTTTTAGAATTGCCTTAGAGCCCTATTAGGACCAGGTTATTGATTAGTGTAACCCTCTGAGGTTATACAACTTGGTTCACTAGTTATCCGATTCATATGCAAGTTTCCGTTATATGCTAAATGTTGACCAATATGCCCGTTTGACCTTAAAACAAGAATTTTGAAAATGTGAGAGGACAATAATATTTGTTACTAATTTATAAACATGTCCCTAAATTTTCACATCAATTGGAGGTCTAGATTAAGAGTTATGCTCATTAGCGTAATTAGAAAGCCTTTTATTAATTAAACGGCGTAATTAGCATATAGCCTATCTAAACCCAATTTTTGATACCAAGCTTTTTACCTACTGATATGAAATAATATTTTGGGATTATTGAAGATTTTTATTTAATTTTAGGCTGAGCATAACATAGAGTTCTAAGCTTGATTCGGTAATTGTCGGTTTTGCCCTTTTGGCCTATAAAATGAGTTTTACAAATCTTTTTGATACCAAACCTTTTTCTACTGATCTAATATGATAAATAAAATATTTTAAGCCTTCTGGAATAATAAAAATATCAGCTTTCTTTATAAAACCCGGTAATCACTCGAAATCGCCTTTTTACGCGTTCTAAACGCATAGTATGTATTAAAACCATTTTAGATATATAAGACTTAATACCTACTGATATATTAAGTAAATTTTTATATTCTAACAGTAAGTAAAAGTTTTTAAACTCATGTTTCCAGTTTTGACCTTTTAGGCTTAAGTGAAATTACCAAAATGCCCCTTCGGTGCATAGTTTAGTTATAACTGGTAAATTTCACATATAGGTAATACCCTATTGATATAACCTAATAATTTGAGTATATTTACTGTTTGTATCAGATCTGAAACTTAGAATCATATTAAATCTCTTTTATAACCTTTTAAATGACCAAAATACCCCTTTGGGGTATAATTTGAGTTTAAATTCATTTGGGGCATAATAGAAGATATCTTACTGATGTCACAACATATTTAAGGCATATTAACTTAGGAAACCTGTGTATGACTCATTTTGGTTACCCGTTACGCACTTTTCGCGTTCGGATCGGCTTATGTAACTAGTTTGCATATATTAGCCGAAACGGGTAAAACCATATCGTTTTCATCTCAAAATCCAGAATGTGTTTAGTTTACCCTTATTACACAAGTATACAAGCTTGTCGGGTCTAAACCACATTCCATTTCGGTCTTCGCTTAATCATGTGTTTTGAACCGTATCCTCCTTTAAAACTAACCGGTCTAAGCATAGGCTTAATTAAAGACCCGTTAGGAATCTAATAGGTTATTAAAAACCTTCGTTCCAGATTTAGGAACCCAGTAAAAGCTATCTGTACTTGCTAATTTGATATACGGCTGGGATTGAATTTATATTTAGCTCAGGTAAATACTTTTAACTTATTTTCCCTATACGGGCTTGGGGTACGGTATATAAAATACCGCTTGGTCGGGCATTGAATTTTTGATCCTATGAAGGTTAATTTATTGATATGACCCGTTTAAATTGTTTTGTTTGCTTAAATCCTTTGGGGGGTTAATGACCATGTCCCGGATATCCTTGGCATCATTTTACGAAATGGCCACGACCTAAGCACACGGGTGTAGGCGTACACCCGTTAGTGCATATATAAATAATAAGGTATAACCGCCGGTTTTGGGAATAACCCGCCGAGGGACTATATCATGTGGTGTGTCTATTAAGCTCTAACCCGGCGTCAATCCGGGCTACTGAACGCATAAGGAACATGTAATTCTTTTACAAGTTTATATATAAATAATTATCCCAAGTTATAAAATGTTTTGTGCCATGTGCATTCAAATCAATTTTCTTAAACATTTTCAAAATGAGTCAGTTAATTGTATTTACTAGTGTAAACTGACGTATTTTCCCAAAAAGGTTAAGTGCAGGTACTACTAGAAATAGGCTGGCCTCTCCTTAGCATCAATAAGAGTCTCGCAAGCTTGGATGCATTTTAATTCTGATGAACTATGTTTCCTTTTTATTTGATCCGCCTGTGGATCTTTTTCAACTATTTTGTGATTCTTGATATTACAATTTATTCGGTTGAAATAAATCTATCTTTTGCTTCCGCTGTGCATTTAAAATTGTGTTGTTTGACTATGATGATATCAACTACGTCACGATACTCCCCACCGGGCCCACCGGTAATACGTGGAAATATCGAGGTGTGACAATTTATGAGAGCATCTTGTAAACATTGCTTTGTAACCGTTTTCTAGATTAATACATTGGAGTGTTAATCGGTGAATCTTGTGTTTTACGTGTTCATAACTTGGTTTAACTTACCCGTTTAGATTCCGCACTCACGGGTTCGTCGGAAAACAAGAATAGAGGTTGACTCGATCCTCTGGGTGGACCTACAAGATTGATCCTTATTAGAAAGCTATGAACTTGCAGAACATCGAAGGCTTTTTAAACAACTCACCGTGTTAAAAAGCTTAGAGCGAGAGAGACCCTAGCCGTGTTAAACAACTCGCCGAACGTCCAGTTATCAACGATTCCGATGATTTTCCGATTTGAATACCGAATCATACAGTTCGAGTACCACGCCCCTGCCTCCTTCTGGTTCAGACAGTTCCGTTGAAGCGACGGAATCGAGTTTTTCACGCAGTTTTCGCAATCTTCCCGTCCGATATCTCCGCGGCGGAGTGTGACAGCGATTATTGGTGTTTCCGGAGGTTGAATGGTGGAAACCGTCGTTTTTGCGACGTTTCCGGTGAGTGCGGTTTCGATGATTTGTTAATATGATGTGGTGAAGTTGTGAGTGGTTCTGCGCTTGTAGACGCCGAAGTTGGTTGATTGAGCTGTGGTGAGATTATTGCCATTGTTGATTGCTTGAAGAAGAAGATACAGATATATAAATATGAATTGATCACTTATGCAATTCATTGTATGTGAACATAAAATATGAAATAGTAACATTCCTTTTATAAGATCTACCATTATAATAAAATGGCAAAATCTAAAAAGGGCAGGACCTAGCCATGTGTCGTTTTAAGACAGGGCCAAGATGGTAGTTCCTTAATTAGATTAAGATCCTTATTAACATCTCAATTTAGGATTTTTCTGCGTTAAATATTAAAAAGAATCTTAAAGGTACAACCTAACCTATATGTCATTTCAGACAAGGCCAAGATGGTAGAACCTATTCAAAAGATTCAAATCCTTGCTAACACCTGTAAACGTGTTAACATTCCTAGCAAATGCGATTCAATCACATAAATCATCCTTATACTGGATTCTCCCGAAATCCTTTCTTATTTGGTGAATTAAGCATCCATTAGGGATATAATGCTTACGGGCCGTATTCATTGTCATATAAGACAAAAGACAGTCGTAGCCTACAACTCCCTGTCAAGAAAAGGCATGAACAACGTTCAAGCCTAAATACCTCGATTCTACAAAATCATGGTTTATAATTTAAAGTTGCCCTTGTGACTTGGCCTTTTGTGCCATAGTTATATTTCAATTAAATCTAGGATAATTATAATGAAAATCCTGAATAAAATAAATATCATTCCTTTCCTGCCAGTATACATATTAAAAGGAAGTCTTAAAAGGTATAACCTAGCTTGAATGTCATTAAAGACCTAGCTACGATGGTAAGACCTGTTTAAAAGAAATTCAGATCCTTGTTAACATCTGAAAACATGTTAACACTCCTGACAACAGTGATGCGATAAAATCACACTTGTCATCTTTATATTAGGAATTTCCAAACCCCTTATTTAGCGTAAATGATCAATAGGAATCATGGCTAATAAACGCCGAACATGATGTACATATCAAAACATCCATTGGGATGAATACCTTCGGGCAAAGATGTATACATGAGAAAATAGTTTTATTTCATAACTTCTTGTCAAGACAATGAATTATGAAATTTTCTGATCCAAAGGAATCATCGATTATGTTTTAAAATTTCCCTAGTGACAAGGCATCTATGCCACCAAAAAGTCCTTTGGAACAAGCCCTGGTGCTATATATAAAATGTCGGTACGACATTGACAGTCGTGACTTATGTCCCCTGTCTAATAGATATGAAGGATTATATTTCGTTAGAACGCCAAATATGGTTTATTTAAAAACCTAGGCAAAACTTAATCAAATAAATTTAATACTATCTATTCGCCTATATGGTTTATCTGTACCATGGCTATTTAATCATCAAATTCGATAATTCACCATATAATTAAACCCATTATTACTACTTGGTCTGTAGCCTTCAAAGCTTCACCATGGCTGACTCATCTGAAGCTCACAATCATCCAAGTTGATCAGAACGATAATACAAGACTGAACTTAACGGGCACCGAGTTACATGCTATGTTGGATACAACCGTAAACAAAGCCGTGGACCGTGTATTAAAGGATCATAAGCGAAAGTGCGATAATACCCCAAATAAAGGTTACAAAAAGGGTAAGACCGGTTCAAACTATGACCAGTCCAAGCCAAAGGAGGCAAAACCCAAATGTAAAACCTACGGGAAGAAGCATTTCGGAAAATGTTTCTATGAGCAGACCGGGGGATGTGCCATCTGTAAAGAGATGGATCACAAGACCCATGAATGCAAGGACTTGAAGGACGCCACCTACTATGGTTGTGGCGAGAAGGAGCACATAAAGACCCGCTGCCCAAACAAGGCAACTAAAGGGAAATGCACTCTGGAGTCACAAGCTAGGCCTTATGGGATTTGTAATAAGAAAGGGCACAAGACCTTGGAGTGCCAAGACATAAAGGACGCAACCTGCTATGGTTGCAATGAAATAGGGCACATCAAGACAAATTGCCCAAATAAAACCAAGAAGCCTGGGGAGGCTAAAAAGACCAACGCTGGAAGCTCTTAAATGGATGCTCAAGAGGCTATTCAGGATGACAATGCCACAACAGGTACTTTCCTTGTTAGTGACGTTCATGCTAGAGTATTATTTGATTCAGGTTCAAATAAGTCTTTCTTAGACAATAAATTCTGTAAATTATTAAATATGCATGTTAAAACTTTAAGCGTTCAGTATGAAGTAGAATTGGCCGATAGAACCTCGGAGACTGCTTCAGCAATATTAGATGGATGTTTTATATCCATTAGGAATTTTTCTTTTCCGCTGTCCTTGTTTCCGTTAAAATAGAGGGACTCGATATAGTGATAGGAACGGATTGGTCATTTTGTAACCAAGCCCATAATGTGTGTGATAAGGAGAAAGTAGTTATCAAAACTCCTTATGGCGAGCCTTTGACAATTCAAGGAGACACATGGTACGGATTGCCTAAGCACTTGTTGAATTTGGTATTTAATACCAAAGATTCGGGTATGGAAAACTCAGAAGAGACAAACAACAGTCGCGATGCTGGAGATGCAACAAATGTTAATGGTGCATCCAATGTGAACCTCAATGTTGATGGAGTTAATCTCCAAAACTGTAATTAACGCAGGTGTTAGGAAGGCTATGAGAAAAGTCATGAAAAGGTTCAAGGAGCCAAATGCTGCTCGCTCTAAAAACACATGTCGCTGCTCATGAGAAGAGCTTTATTCATACTTCAAATGCGAGGAATAACCCAAACAGAATCATATGTGGCAAGGAGCCCATTCCTTTTAGGATGTACTTAAAAGTACTTCGTCTCTTGGAAGTCAAGAGACTTCAATAGTAAAAAGGGGCCAACGATT
The DNA here is from genome assembly GCA_030545235.1 of Helianthus tuberosus. Taxonomy (NCBI): domain Eukaryota; kingdom Viridiplantae; phylum Streptophyta; class Magnoliopsida; order Asterales; family Asteraceae; genus Helianthus; species Helianthus tuberosus. Next base: position 42,238,726 of record CM060393.1, on the reverse strand, counting down.
GCAGGAAATTGTTGGATGAAGTAGAAACCACTAGGTGTATCAGCAGTTATGCTGGAAAAGACACGGTGAGGTATGCATCACAGTCGCTCGATGGCAATACCCTTAATTAGTGAGGACATTAATGAAGTCCCCAAGAAAGATCCTCTTATACAATATGGGATGGTCCAAGTTTTAAGGACCCTATTAGAAAAAAACTATTATCCGCATCACGAAATGGAAAAAGATGGAATAAGAATTTTCTGACTCTCACCATAAAAGTTCTAGACTGTCATCAATATGTTACAAATTTTAAATTCATTGGTTGAGATAGTACCGTATTCCATTTACCCAAAAATCTAAGCTTAATGCAAATAATTATTGGTGGTTAGCAACGGCAATAAAAAGGCACATTAAGGTTTCAAAGCCTGCTCATTCTAAATCCATTATGGATCTACCCCAGTTACTCACGTTATATAGATTAAGAAATAACCAGTCAAAGCTGAGACTGCCCTAAAATTTCCAAAGATTTTGCAGCTAAGTTTAAAAGGATTAAGAATGGAGGCGTTTAACCCTCCTGAGGAATGATAAGAGGCAGTTCACATTAATAATGACACCAGATAAATCCCTCATTGTGATTTTATTGCTAGGAGTTACGTCTGGTCTCTCATAAGACCATAAGTTTAGCAAACTCTTAGAAATTTTCCTGTAAGAACCCCAGATATTAAGTGTAAGGAAAAAACTTACAGGCAAAATCATGGGAACCAATTCTTCTGTTCCTGTTAGAAGCCTTCAGTCGTAGAATTTTTGAAGTATCCTCTCTAGAGGAAGTGCGTCAGCATATATAGTTGATATCTCTTTGATCTCTATCGATTACGAATACCAGACGGTATGATAAAAAGCGCCATATGAGAATTGGTGTATCTTAATATGTTCCAAGATTGCTTCCATGCCTGATCAGTATGGAGGTTTAATGCATGGGACCACAAAAATATTTCGATGGTCATATGGTATTAAAGTCAGCCAATGGTATTCAAAGAAGATATCCAGAATGGAATTGTTCAAGTAAATGCCTCTGATTAAGGAATTCATGGACTCGTAACATAAATGTGTCACTCATTTGACACAAGCAAGGATGGATGAACTGGAGCCTGAGATTTGGAAAATCTCTGTAACCTCCTTGTATCTTGATTATCTTCTCCTAAGATTACCCTGTTTACCTCCTGAGAGGCAAATAGAGTTAAGATTTATATCCTATTTAGGGCTGTTTTATTATGAAATCTCCAAGACGGCTAGTACCATCATTGGAAGAATCGAAACCCTGATTAAGTTAGTTTTAAAATAGAGGTTCATATAGCCTAACTCAATATTCTAAGAATTTGGTATAGTTAATTAAGAAAGACGGTTCATTTTGCTTATGCATTGATTACCGCAACCCTAATTAGGCAACAATTAAGAATTTCCATCAGCTGCCCAGGATCGTCGATTGGTTCGACTAACGGCAAGGATTAGCTATTCCTTAAGATTAGTTTTAAGCAGTGGTTAGAATAACCATCTCACCTTAAAAATAAGCTTTTTGTAATAGTTGTTATATAAGTATCAAGGTTGCTCCTTTGGAGACCTTGTACAGATGAAATATCAAAACATCCGTTTGATGGATGAGACTTTGGAAAGTCCAATTACCAGGATCTGAAAGTTGCCTTGGAAACAACGAATAAGACCATAGAAATCCATAATCATCTGTAAGTTGCCAGTATTCGGCAGGAAATCAAGGATTAATGAAAGTAGCAACCCTCCTAAGTTCTTGTTAAGGAATAAGGTTCAACAAAAGATATTACCCAGGAAGGGTGTGCCAATTTGTTAAATTATCAGGTTAGTTAAGCTCTGAATATATAGAATCATTCGAAGGAAATCGAATGTATCAAGATCACATAGCTTATAAACTAAAACCTATTTAAGGATCTTAGAGGAGCTCGCAATGCCTTACACACTAATGATTTAAGGATGTGTTTCGCCAATCAGTCGAGAAGCATTATCACATAATGATATGCAGATTTATGATATAATGAGCAACCTATACCGATTAAAGATCGGCAGGTTAAGAAGCTCCAAAAGGATACATGTATCTAATATAAAGGTCACTTTGGGAGCTTGGAGAGACTCCAGATAGGCTATAGAAGTTAAGTCCATTATGCGACAAAAAAAACTTCCAGCATTTTAGCAAATCTCGAGGTCGAGATTTCTTTTAAGGGGGTGAGGATGTAACACCTCGTAAAAATCACGTCCAATGATGTATCGACACGTGTCATGAGCTTTAAACGTGTAAAAGATTACTTATGAAGGACTAAAGTTGACAAACAAAGAAAGTATGTGAATATAAAGGATTCAAAATGTCAAAAATGGATAAATATGCCTTACAATAACCCTACACGATGTTTATACCCTTAAACGAATAAATTATGGATCATAGGAAGCTAATTGTGGAAGAGAGTGAGAGATTGCAAACTACAGGGGTTAAACGTATCAACATGTTTAAAGTATACCTCTGAGTGACCTTTTAGCAAACCCGAAGCTTTGTAACAATTAATTATGCTCATGAGAATAAGTGATAAAAATTTCACAAGGTTTGATAAAGTATGAGAAAGTTATGATAATATTCGTGTACGAGGGGTTAAAAGCATCAACGAGGCAAAACTTGTGTTTTCGGTTACCGTTTAACGAAACTGGACCTATTGATAATTGGTTTTATCTCATGGATCATAGAAATATAAATTTCAAGGGTTAAAAGCGCCTAAAATGGAAGAAATTGCGCATTTGAAGGTCCAGGGGGTGAAAGTGTCACATTTTGAAACATGTTGGCTGATATGGGGGTGCTGGCGTAGCGCCACCACCTGGGCACCCGTCCACGGCACCACGCGACAGACTGCCAGTTCAGCAAACTCTTCCTTAATGTGGCAGCTTGCATGTGTGCTCGAATCCGCGTGTTTGCCACCCTCTAGCTCCTTGAAACACGTCCCATAACACTTGTATTCATCCCTGGAGATGCCCTAACACTTGTATCCATCTCCTTGACCCTCCATGGCTATATATAGGACCAATTGTTGCAACTTATGAACTCACACTTTGAGCAATTCACTTGGAAAGCTTCCAAACCTTTGTTCTGAAGATTTCTGGAGCTCAAGGGCACTTCCCTAGCATTCTTAGTCGTGCATAGGACTTCAGTAAGTGTCTTTAACTTTCCTTATTCAGTTTAGCTTAGTTAATTAGCCTAAAGTCAAACCGTCATAATTAAGATTTGACTTCATCATTAATCTTAATTTGTCCAGTCAAATTTCAAATTGAAAGTACCAATGAGTTGGTAATTATGTGGGCAATAAACCCTTAAAAGGGCACCCTCTGATTCCCACTCTAACTAGGTCAATTGTCGGGTCAAAGTTAATTTTAAAAAGTCAACAGAAAGTGAATTTTCGCATAAACACATAATTAACAATATAGAAGCTATGAAACATGTTTTATCACTCATATAACTTGGTAATTAATGTAAGAACATGTCTAAGCATGTTCAACCCGACAATTTTCAGTTTAAGCTCGGTTCGGAACTGAAAGTCGCAAAAGTAGACTTTTGCTTTGACTTTCAGTTCTGACCAATTAGAGCATCTTTTAGAATTTCCTTAGAGCCCTATTAGGACCAGGTTATTGATTAGTGTAACCCTCTGAGGTTATACAACTTGGTTCATTAGTTATCCGATTCATATGCAAGTTTCCGTTATATGCCTAAATGTTGACCAATATGCCCTTTTGACCTTAAAACAAGAATTTTGAAAATGCGAGAGGACAATAATCTTTATTACTGATTTATAAACATGTCCCTAAATTTTCACATCAATTGGAGGTCTAGATTAAGAGTTATGCTCATTAGCGTAATTAGAAAGCCTTTTATTAATTAAACGGCGTAATTAGCATATAGCCTATCTAAACCCAATTTTTGATACCAAGCTTTTTACCTACTGATATGAAATAATATTTTGGGATTATTGAAGATTTTTATTTAATTTTAGGCTGAGCATAACATAGAGTTCTAAGCTTGATTCGGTAATTGTCGGTGCCCTTTTAGCCTATAAAATGAGTTTTACAAATCTTTTGGATACCAAACCTTTTTCTACTGATCTAATATGATAAATAAAATATTTTAAGCCTTCTGGAATAATAAAAATATCAGCTTTCTTTATAAAACCCGGTAATCACTCGAAATCGCCTTTTTACGCGTTCTAAACGCATAGTATGTATTAAAACCATTTTAGATATATAAGACTTAATACCTACTGATATATTAAGTAAATTTTTATATTCTAACAGTAAGTAAAAGTTTTTAAACTCATGTTTCCAGTTTTGACCTTTTAGGCTTAAGTGAAATTACCAAAATGCCCCTTCGGTGCATAGTTTAGTTATAAATGGTAAATTTCACATATAGGTAATACCCTATTGATATAACCTAATAATTTGAGTATATTTACTGTTTGTATCAGATCTGAAACTTAGAATCATATTAAATCTCTTTTATAACCTTTTAAATGACCAAAATACCCCTTTGGGGCATAATTTGAGTTTAAATTCATTTGGGGCATAATAGAAGATATCTTACTGATGTCACAACATATTTAAGGCATATTAACTTAGGAAACCTGTGTATGACTCATTTTGGTTACCCGTTACGCACTTTTCGCGTTCGGATCGGCTTATGTAACTAGTTTGCATATATTAGCCGAAACGGGTCAAACCATATCGTTTTCATCTCAAAATCCAGAATGTGTTTAGTTTTCCCTTATTACACCAGTATACAAGCTTGTCGGGTCTAAACCACATTCCATTTCGGTCTTCGCTTAATCATGCGTTTTGAACCGTATCCTCCTTTAAAACTAACCGGTCTAAGCATAGGCTTAATTAAAGACCCGTTAGGAATCTAATAGGTTATTAAAAACCTTCATTCCAGATTTAGGAGCCCAGTAAAAGCTATCTGTACTTGCTGATTTGATATACGGCTGGGATTGAATTTATATTTAGCTCAGGTAAATACTTTTAACTTATTTTCCCTATACGGGCTTGGGGTACGGTATATAAAATACCGCTTGGTCGGGCATTAAATTTTTGATCGTATGAAGGTTAATTTATTGATATGACCTGTTTAAATTGTTTTTTTTTTTTGCTTAAAGCCTTTGGGGGGTTAATGACCATGTCCCGGATATCCTTGGCATCATTTTACGAAATTGCCACGACCTAAGCACACGGGTGTAGGCGTACACCCGTTAGTGCATATATAAATATTAAGGTATAACCGCCGGTTTCGGGAATAACCCGCCGAGGGACTATATCATGTGGTGTGTCTATTAAGCTCTAACCCGGCGTCAATCCGGGCTACTGAACGTATAAGGAACATGTAATTCTTTTACAAGTTTATATATAAATAATTATCCCAAGTTATAAAATGTTTTGTGCCATGTGCATTCAAATCAATTTTCTTAAACATTTTCAAAATGAGTCAGTTAATTGTATTTACCAGTGTAAACTGACGTATTTTCCCAAAAAGGTTAAGTGCAGGTACTACTCGAAATAGGCTGGCCTCTCCTTAGCATCAATAAGAGTCTCGCAAGCTTGGATGCATTTTAATTCTGATGAACTATGTTTCCTTTTTATTTGATCCGCCTGTGGATCTTTTTCAACTATTTTGTGATACTTGATATTACAATTTTTCGGTTGAAATAAATCTATCTTTTGCTTCCGCTGTGCATTTAAAATTGTGTTGTTTGACTATGACGATATCAACTACGTCACGATACTCCCCACCGGGCCCACCTGTAATACATGGAAATATCGGGGTGTGACAATCTTGTTGCATTAAATCTCCTATATAAGAAGCTCATTTGTTGCAACATTGAGCACATCACTTGCAAACTTTCACAACTCATTTTCTGGAGATCCCTGGAGCTCAAGAGCACTTCCTAGAGGTCTTTATTCATGCATAGTATTTTAGTAAGTGTCCTTAACCTTCCTTAATTCAGTTTTACTTAGTTAATTAGCCTAAAGTCAAACCGTCGTAATTAAGGTTTGACTTCGTGATTAATTAAAATTTGTCCAGTAAAATCTCGAATCGAAAGTACCTATGAGTTGGTAATTATGTGGGTAATAAACCCTTAAAAGGGCACTATCTGATTTCCACTGTAACTAGGTCAATTGTCGGGTCAAACTTAATCATAAAAAGTCAACAGAAAGCTAATTTTCAAATAAATGCATAATTAACAATGTAGAAGCCATGCAACCTATTTTATCACTAATATAACTTGGTAATTAATGTAAGAAGATGTCTAAACATGTTCAACCCGACAATTTTCAGTTTAGGCTCGGTTCGGAACCGAAAGTCGCATAATTAGACTTTGCTTTGACTTTCAGTTCTGACCCAATGTAGCATGTTTTAGAAATGCCTTAGAGCCTTATTAGGACCAGGTTACATATTAGTATAACCCTCTGTGATTATACAACTTGGTTCATTAGTTATTTGATTCATATGCATGTTTCCGTTATATGCCTAAATGTTGAGCATAATGCCCATTTGACTTTAAAACAAGAATTTTGAAAATGTGAGAGGACTATTACTGATTTATAAACATGTCCCTAAATTTTCACATCAGTTGGAGGTCTAGATTAAGAGTTATGCTCAATAGCGTAATTAGAATGCTTTTTTATTAATTAAACGGCATAATTAGCATAAAGCCTATCTAAACCCAATTTTTGATACCAAACTTTTTACCTACTGATGTAAAATAATATTTTTGGATTTTTGAAGATTTTATTTTATTTTTAGGCTGAACATAACATAGAGTTATACATTTGATTCGGTAATTGTCGGTTTTGCCCTTTAGGCCTATAAAATGAGTTTTACAAATTATTTTGATACCAAACCTTTTTCTACTAATATTATATGATAAATAGAATATTTTAAGCCTTCTGGAATAATAAAAATATCAGCTTTCATTATAAAACCCGGAAATCGCTTAAAACCGTCCTTTTACGCGTTTTAAACGCATAGTATGTATTAAAACTATTTTAAACATATAGGACTTGATACCTACTGATATTTTTAGTAAATTTTTATATTTTAACAGTAAGCAAAAGTTTTAAACTTAGATTTCCAGATTTGACCTTTTAAACTTATGTGAAATTACCAAAATGCCCCTACGGTGCATAGTTTAGTTGTAAGAGGTAAATTTCACCTATATACCATACCCTACTGTTATGACTCATAAAAATAAGTATTTTACTGAATATATCAGACCTGAAACTTAGATTTATATTTAAACCTTTTTATAAGCTTTAAAATGACCAAAATGCCCCTATGGGGCATAGTTTGAATTTAAATCCATTTTGGGCATAATGGAAGGTATCCTACTGATATCACAACATATTTAAGGCATATTAACTTAGGAAACCTGTTCATGAATCATTTGGTTACCCGTAACGCATTATTCGCGTTCGATGCAGTTTATGTAACTAGTTTGCATAAATTAGCCGAAACGGGTTAAACCTTATCATTATTTTCTCAAAATCCAGAATGTGTTTAGTCTACCCATATTATACAAGTCTTTAAACTTGTCGGGTCTAAAAACACATTCTAATCCGGTCATCGCTTAATCTTGCGTTTTGAACCGTATGTCTTCCTTTAAAACTAACCGATCTAAGTTTAGGCTTAATTAAGACCCGTTAGGAATCTAATAGGTTATTAAAACCTTCGTTCCAGATTAGGAGCCTGGTAAAAGCTAATTGCACTCGCTGTTTGTGAATTATACTTGCTCAGGTAAATACTCTTAACTTATTTTCCCTATACGGGCTTGGGATACGGTATTATAATAATACCGCTTGGTCGGGTATGTAGTCATTTAAATCGGATTGTGATTAATGTATTTACATAACTCGTTTTAATCTGTATTATTTGGTGTATGGCCTTTGGGGGTTAAATGACCATGTCCCGGATATCCTTGGCATCATTCATGAAATGGCCACGACCTAAGCACGGGGTGTAGGCATACACCTGACAGTTGCATTATGTAAAAACTGGTAATCCACTTAAAGGAATCAACCTTGTGGGAATTATATCTGTGGCGTGTCAGTTAATCTTGTCCGGCTCTTCTTACCGGCCCTGACGAACGACAAATAAGTAGAACTGTATACAAGATTATTTTTAAATAATTGTCCCAAGTTATAAAAGATATTTTGTGCCGTGTGCATTCAAACTAATTTTCTTAAACTCTTTTCAAAATGAGTCAATTAATTGTATTTACCAGTGTAAACTGACGTATTTTCCAAAAAGGCTAAGTGCAGGTACTAGACGAAATAGGCTGGCTACTCCTGGCATCATTAATCAAGTCTTGCAAGCTCTAGATGTTAAAGTCTGTTGAACAATGATCTTTTTATCTTTTGATCCACCTGTGGATCCTTTACAGTCCGTTTGTAATACTTTGATATTACTTTTTATTCGGTTTGTAATGTGATTCACCTTTTTGCTTCCGCTGTGCATTTAAATTGTGTTGTTTGACTATGATGATATCAACTACGTCACGATACTCCCCACCGGGCCCACCGATAATACGTGGAAATATTGGGGTGTGACAGGTTGGTATCAGAACCAACATTGAATGAATTAAACACTAGCCTTTTGTGTTTAATCTCAATGACACAGTTTGCACATTCCTCGACTTCCGAGTCTAGACAAAGAACTTAGGACTAATCCAAATTTGTTTTATTTTAATTTTGACCTTTATATTTCTTTGTTGTTCTGTTATTTGTTTTGACATGTTGAACAAGATGCCACCTAGATTTCGTGGAAGAGCTAGAGGCAAGGGGACACTCATCGCCCCAAACGATCACGAGGCCGGGCCGTCACACCGGCGAACACCATCAGATTCCCTTAGCAGAAGTCCTCAAGAAAACTGGAGGACCCATATTGAACCCGCAAGGCGCTCAGTCTCGCTGAGCTCCTCACCTGCTTATCTAAACTCTTTTGGGCCTCAATCTGAGAACGAGCCCCATAACTCACACCATTCCTATATACCCCTTCAAAACCCCAACTCACCCTTCAACGACCCAACACCCTATTTCCAGAGCCGGTTCAACCCGGCAAACCTGATTAATGAACCAATGGGTTATAACCCGTTGGGACCGGAGGACCACTTCTCCATGGATATGGATGAAGATCTGGAACCTGCCCAACCACCAACCGGGACGCCTACTCACCCCTTCGAGATTTCGGATGGGTCACCCTTTCTTGGATCACCTTATAATGGTCCCGACAGCTACGAGGCGAGGTTTAACCAGTTCGACTGGGTGTTTACTCCCAGTTACCATAACTCACCGCAGCAGCAGCAACAGGATCCCTCTGAGGATTCCCGTTTTGTAGCGGTCACTCCAACGCCACCACCACCAGTGCAGCAACCGCCTCCGGAGCCACCGAGGCGCAGGAGATCAACCGCATGGATGTCCGTGCGAGGGGGAGTCCGTATCAGCACTCCTCAACCATCTAGTGGCAGTCATTATCCGCCACTATACGAAGACCCACATATGGGTGGACCTTCGAACCCTGTTTCTGAGGTGCAGTCTGCGCCGGTCGCACCGCCACCAGTGGGGTTTAACAACCCAATTCCTACATACGTTGGTTCAGCAGCGTACAACCCATTTGAGCAGCCGGCCCACACCAACTACAACTTCGCCGAGGCTGACCCATACCTGGTAGCGGCAAACTACAATGCCCTTCATCCGGAAGGACCCTTTGGAGTCCCATATCAAGCTGGATATCCACACTATGGGTACCCACCCTATGGGTATCAACAACCGCCACCTCCTCAACCTCCACTGTTTCAGCAGCCCCCGCAGCCGCCAGTGATATCGCCACTGCAGCATCAGGAGATTCTTCAAAGGTTGAGTCAGGTGGAGGAGGAGGTTCGGGAAGAGCGTAGGCAAAACCGAGGAATTTTCAAGGGTCTGGCGAGCTTAATCAAGGGGAAGACCAAAAAGGGTCATTAAATCCTTTATTTGTTTATTTGTAATTCTTTAATGTTTAATCGAGTCCCTGCGTGGACATCTGTTTCTGTAATCAGTCACTTGTTGGTGCATTCATCTGTCGTCTTCGTCTTATGTCGAGTCTCGGGTTTGTTGCTGTTTTGTTCAAACATGATGTCATGATGACATCATCAAGATGACATCATCAATGACATCACCACACAAGAAGACAAATTAATTTGCATGTTTCGCTTGAACAGAATACAAATTGTGTGTGTTTCGCTTCAAGGCAACTAGAGGGTTTCGCTTGAAGTGTCATGTATAGTCTCAAGCGAAACCTTGACACTATAAATAGGGTGTTGGTTATTTCATTTGTAACTGTTCTGAAATTCCATACCGAGGTGCTGCCGGTGTGAAGACTGATTGTAATCGATAGTATATCAATATAATCAGTGTTTAAAGTGATAAGCAAGCTGTTTCGACATCCGTTTCTTAGTTTCCACCTCTGAAACTGACTAAATCTCTTCTGAACGACTCGTTCGGGTCGCAAAACGATCCTACAAGTGGTATCAGAGCTCAGGAGGAAGAGATTTCGCAAAAACAGCCTGTTTTCATCACTTTTTCTGTTTCTACACCATTCTTTCTCAAATATTAAAAATTTTCACGGATAAAATCGGCTCAAATTCACACATATTATGCGCAATCATGAATTAACAAATCCTGGAAAGTTTCAGAACTATAATCGGCTTAAAATTGATGCAAATTGATCTGTCGCTTGAAATTGGTTCGCATTTGCTGACATCATCTAGGCTTTCGCTTGAGTTCATTTGAAACGCCCTTTCGCTTGAAAAATTTGGTGGTGTTTGAAGCGAAACACCGGCTTTAGCTTGAAATTGACGTGTTTCGCTTGAGTATGTACATCGAGTGTGTGAAAAAGTCTGCTTAATGTTGTCAGGTCACAGATAATTGGGAAAAGAAATTATGTTCTGTTGTCGGTTGCATGTGTGAATCTCTGAATCCATTTATTGCATGTGAAATCTTATCCGATTATTAATCTAGAGAATAGTGTTGTAATATTCAAGATGTTTGGCCAAATCAGTTTGTGTTGATCTTTTAAAAAGGTGTAGGTTCATAGCATGTGAACTTTAAAAAAATTAAATTGCATCGTGATTTGTGTGAAACATTAAAATAGATCATGTGATAGTTCATTGGATTCGAGATGTCAGTTTGTTGGGACTAAAAAAAATCACAAGTCGATCACATAATTGCTTTGTTAAAAGTTTGTATGTGACATTAGTTTGTTGAATATAAATGTTTGCATGTGAAGACTAGGAATTGTCGGCCATGTGTTGAAAGATTAAGTGTTTTGTCGATACATGTGATAACTTGTGAAGATTGCATGTGATAAGAGAATTGTTGTCAGCTGCATGTGCATGTGATTTCCAAGAAACATTGAAATTGTTAATCTAGTTTACATGTGTTTTTGACCAGATTTGATTTAAATAGATAAGTTCAAATATTGCGGTTCAATTAGAGACATTTTATATCTCGACTCATGTGCATATAAAAATTTTGAGTTGATAAGTGATTACATGTAAAGTTGTTGTCGGCTTGTTATATTCATCGATCAAAGGCCCAAGTTTCATTATCATCGACCCAATCATATCGGATTGCATACTTCTTGGCCCAATCATTGTTTAGTGCAGCCCACTTTATACTCGGAAAATTGAAAGTGTGTTTTTGTAAATCGAAACATGGATTTTGAAGAATTGTTGGCATATGTGTATCTTGAATCTCAGCAGTATATTCCGATAAAGCAAGAAGGAGAAACAGTCTCAGCAAAAGAAGTTGTTGAAAAAGGTCCGATTTTTTATCATTCGTCTGATGAGGAGGATGACAAGTATGAAGAAGAAATCCAAAAACTTGAAAATCTTAAACAACAACTTCCATCTGATCAACGTAGTGGAAAGTTATTTTATTCTGATAAAATTGAAAAATTGAAAGAAAAACAAGATGCAAAAAGAAAGAATCAAAAGGCAGTCATTGTTAAAGAAGAGATCAGAACTGAGCAGATTGAACAAGTTCCATCGGTCAAGGTTGAGAAAGTAGAATCGGAAAAACTTGTATCATTGAATCCTGAACCAGTATTAAAGAAAGAGGTTGCAGAAGATGCACCTATCTTTGATCATTCATCAGAAGAAGAGAGTAAGAATGAAAGTGTTCATGAGGGGAAGAAACAGGTTGAAAATATTTCAGCTTTGAAGGTTGAGACGAAAGCTGATGAGAAACAGATTACTGGGAAATGCTTAAACTGTGAAAAATCTGAGACAGACAATGCCAAACTCTTGAAGAATGTAGAGAGTTTGTCATTAGAAAACAAAAATCTGAAAAATCAGAAAATGTTTTGAAAAATCAAATACAACATTTAGAAAATGAAAAAGTAAAAATTGAGAAAGATTTTCAAAGTCAAATAAAAATTTTAGAAGATGAGAGAGATTTGTTTGGTAAAAACAATCTTGAAAAACAAATTGCAATCAATTCTCATCTTGAAAAGATTATTCGACTTGAAAAGGAAGCAGAGTGTGCTCAAAAGAAAATTAAGGAATGGGAAGAAAAGTTGAAGGTGTTTGTGAATACTTCAACTATTCCTTGTTCAAAACCTTTAAATTCAGTTCCAATAAGTGACGATGTCACAAACTTTGACAATGTCAAAGTTGAAGATTGTGATGAGAAATCTGATGATAAAAAAAATAAAAGTGAAAAACAAAAATTGTTTTTGAAATTAAATGAAAAATTTCAAGAAACCGTTCCTCAATCAACCGAAAAGGGAGAATGCTCTAAGCAAAAACTTTTGAAGAAGAAAGTGGAACAAAAACAAAAAGAGAAAATTTTGAAAAATGTACAAAAAGATAATAAAAGCTCATCAGATCGATCATCCAATCGCAATAAAAAATTACAAAAATCGAAAAATGAAAATTCTAAAATTGTTGGCAATAAGTGGTGCGGGTCGGACCACAGTGCTCAAAAGTCAAATCCAGCAATCAAAAGAAAAAAAGGAATATCACCAAGCCAAACAGTGCTTTGATTTGAGCATTTGGACTGAAAATGGTGATTGGTACGATAACAGAGTGTGTTACAAATGCGGTTATCAAGGACACATTGCTGTTAACTGCCAGAGTTGGAGTTTTGAGACGAGGAGATGCTTTAACTGCAACATCATTGGCCATATTGCTAGAGATTGCTCAATGAGATCAATGAAAAGATCGAGGGCTGAATCTCAGAGGCAGGTGAAGAAACCAGTCAATGTCAAGCCCAAAGAACAGAAGGTTCAAGAACCTAAAGTTCAAGAAAAGAAAGTAAAGCTTTCACAGGGGCAAAAAGACAGACTGAGGAAGAAAGGGAAAGAATATCTCGAAAGGATTTTGTCCTCGGATACAACTAGTAAAATAGATAAAAGTTCTGATAAATCGTCTTGCTCGCCAAAGAATGACAAATCAAGCAAAACGGATTCATCAGATACAAATCTGAGGACGAAAGAGGGAAAGAAGAAGAAGAAATTGGTCGGCGATGAATCTGATGTGTCAAAGTCAGACAAGCCACCTTCAGGTGATGAATCTGACATGTCGAAGTCAGACAAGCCATGTGCAGGCAATGATTCTGGTTTGTCAAAGCCAGAGGAGCCATTGGTTGAGGTAAAATTGGAGAATTCAGGTTTAACAATGGATGATGAAAATTTTCCACCATTGTTGAACAAGAATTCAAAATCACCCAAGGATTGTCAGGCTTGGGTGAATTTGTTCAAATAGAAAAACCTGACTTGCCGGAGTTCCCAGGTTGGTAAGCGTGGAACATGAATCGGCATATTTCTTGAGAAATTCACGAAAGTGATTTCGATTTAAAAGTGGTAAATCAGGGACATTAAATTGTACTTGATTTTCTACAAGTGATGTTTGTGGATTGATCTTAAAAATGTTAATTGTTACAAGTGGTTGAAAGAACAAGGTGATGAAACCCCATGTTTGAGAAATGACTCACAAAACTTATTTTCCGGAAAAACCATTTTGATTAAAACAAACTTAAGTGTTTTGAAATCAATATGGGAAAATAGTTTGTTGTCAGGGGGAGTTCTGATTGTTCAAGCCAAGTGAATGGAGAATTGAAGTGATTCTCATCATGTTGTCACGTTTCTTGTACAGTTTGTTTTCAAATTTTCCCAGAAAATCAAAATTGAAACATATTTTGATTTTAGGGGGAGTAAAAATTTTAAAAAAATTTGAAAATTTGAAAAGTCGAAAACATTGAAAAATGCAAAAATGAGTTTTGTTGTGAAAAAGAGGAAATGATAGTAGATCAGTTGGACTATCACAGCATGCTAAAGAAATGGAAAGTCAACATGTGATAAACGATCTCACTAAAGATGTGACGGTAGGCTCAGCTAGACTAGTAGATTTGCAATAACGATACAAACTTAAATGAAAAAGCCTAGTTCTAGTGGGAAACACGGTCGAAAGCATAGTACTTAGTTTTGTCCTTCTTGACTGTGTGCCTACTCAGTAATCGCTGATTGTCGAAAGACATAAAACTGGTTAAGTTTGTGAACTTTCACAACTTTGCTAAAAAGTCGCTGTGATTGTGCATTTCATTTTGCAAAGATTTAAACTTGTTTTATTTCTTTATTTTGTTTAAGCATCGGACATCCTCTGCGTATACGTGAGTATCGACCTGGATGTTGTTGCCTAAACGTTCTGCTTTATTTTCTTTGGTGTTTCGTTTAAGCTTTGGATCACCTCTGCGTATACGGGAGTATCGACCTGGTGGTTAAAGCCTAAACAACTTTAACTTGTTTTATTTTTCTTATTTTGTTTAAACATTGGACTTTCTCTGCGTATACGGAAGTATCGACCTGATTGTTAATGTTTAAACGTTCTGCTTTGTTTTCGCACAATTCACAGTTGATAAAAGTTTAAAGGCATTACTTGAGATAGTGTATTGCATGATGAGGGGATATGCTGAGATCGTGGGGTCTATAAGAATTTAGTGCTATCTAAATATACCTTAACGTATCGGTAAGCATGTTGAAAGTTTTTAGATTGAGCTTAAGAGGACAAACATATCGTCAATCTATGTGAATCGTTTAGAGCTTAAAATGTATAAAGCTTAACGGTGTTGGTGATTGGTCACATAAACTGATATGATCCTCTTGCACGAACTCACAAAAACATTGTCTGTAAATATTTCATTTCTGCATTTCATTCTATTAAAAAATCCAAAAAGATTTTCAGTGTGTTTTAGCATAAATTTTGTAAAAATACAAAAAGATTTTCGACAACTGATGTTGGAAAGCTGATTTTCAAAATTTCAAGTGCTGAACATGATGAACTAGTTTGGGAGTGTGTGTTTAACAGAAGAAATTTTATTTTAAGAAAGAAGTTGAGATTAGTTAATCAGGGTCATTAATTTGAACTTGATGTAACTATTTCTAATAAGTTTTTCTTATTGATTTAAGTAAAAAATTATGTGTTTGTGAGAAGTGTGCAGGAAATGAGCTTAAACAGAATTTAAGCCAGAGATTGATCTCAAGGTGATAGCTAATTCCAGACGGCGATCCCATCATGATGAGAGGGGGAGTCTGACGAGGTTAGAGCCAAAGAGAAGATCCTGGTATATGCTAAGAAAGAAAAAGACCGATAAAGACTGAAGATTGAGAATACTCGACATTTAAGACTCGTCAACATCTGAGGGGGAGTCTGTTGGTGCATTCATCTGTTGTCTTCGTCTTATGTCGAGTCTCGGGTTTGTTGCTGTTTTGTTCAAACATGATGTCATGATGACATCATCAAGATGACATCATCAATGACATCACCACACAAGAAGACAAATTAATTTGCATGTTTCGCTTGAACAGAATACAAATTGTGTGTGTTTCGCTTCAAGGCAACTAGAGGGTTTCGCTTGAAGTGTCATGTATAGTCTCAAGCGAAACCTTGACACTATAAATAGGGTGTTGGTTATTTCATTTGTAACTGTTCTGAAATTCCATACCGAGGTGCTGCCGGTGTGAAGACTGATTGTAATCGATAGTATATCAATATAATCAGTGTTTAAAGTGATAAGCAAGCTGTTTCGACATCCGTTTCTTAGTTTCCGCCTCTGAAACTGACTAAATCTCTTCTGAACGACTCGTTCGGGTCGCAAAACGATCCTACACACAGCGAGGACTTGTATTTCCTGTTAGCCCCTGCGTGGGCATGTCTTTTCTGTTTAGCCCCTGCGTGGGCAAGTTATTTCAGTTAAAGTCACGTTTAGGGCAAAATGTACTCTTTTTAAATTATTAGTGGCATGTTATCATTTAAAATTTATTTGTCATTATATGCATAAATGTAATATGTATGAAATAAATAAATCCAAAATATGTCATTCCTTTTACAAGATCTGCCTTTAATGTTAAATAAGAATCTTAAAGGGTATAACCTAGCCTGCATGTCATTATAAGACCTAGCCATAATGGTAAAACCTGTTTAAAAAGAGATTCAAATCCTTGTTAACATCTGAAAACATGTTAACATTCCTGGCTGATGTGATTCGTAAAATCACACGTGTCATTCTTATATTGGATTATTCCAATTCCTACTTTATTATTAAACATCCATTTGTGATGTAATGCCTACGGGCCATAATTATTGTCATGTAAGACAAAAGACAGCCGTAGCCTATAACTCCCTGTCAAGAAAGGTAATGAACTATGATTCAAACCTTCGTACCTCGATCATATAAGATCTTGACTTATAATTTAAAAGTGTCCATGTGACTTGGCCTTTTGTGCCATTATTATATTTAATTATAACTAAGGGTTATTAATGAAAAATCTTGAATGAAATACTTAATAAATTAGCTAATATGGTTCTTTAATACCATGGTTAATAAATTAATAAGATAACAAATCTATTATAAACTTCTAAGAAGTCATTGTCATCATTTTATGTAGCAAGCAAGCTACATGGCTGAGTCTGAAGAAGTCAACAGTCATCCAAGGGAAAATCATGATACCACCAGGATCAACGTAACTGGTGCGGAACTTCAAGCACTGATTGATAATGCTGTTACCAAGGCCATAGATAGGCAATTTAATGAGTCAAGCGGTACTCGAAGTAGGACCTTATCAGTACCCCATTCTAAACCTAAGACTCACTCTGAGGCTCATAGTAAGCCACCTTCTAAACATGATGGATCAAGGAGGGATGACGATCATCACTCCTCAAATCAGCATAGTGTTCCGTCAAAGAAGATTGAGCTCAAACGAGAACCACGTAGTAAGTCCTGTACCTACAAATATTTCGTCTCCTGCAAGCCTAGGGATTTCACTGGGGAGAAAGGGGCTGTGGACTGTATGACATGGTTGGACGAAATGGATACCATGGTAGACATCAGTGGTTGCGCTGATAGGGATGTTATGAAGTATGTGTCTCAGTCGTTTAAAGGAGAAGCACTAGCCTGGTGGAGGTCTCTAATCCAGGCTACTGGGAAGATTCCATTGTACAATTTGTCTTGGGATCAGTTTGTTGCACTCATCAAAGAGAATTACTACCCTCAGCATGAGGTCGAAAAGATTGAGTCTGACTTCTTATCTCTGGTGATGAAAAACCTAGACTGTTAGACATACCTTACTAGCTTTAATACCATGTCTCGACTGGTTCCGTATCCGGTAACACCGGAACCCAAGCGAATAGCTTGATTCATTGGGGTTTTAGCCCCAGAAATCAAGGCCAGTGTCAAGGCATCACGACCTGCTACTTTTAGGTCAACAGCTGACCTATCTTTATCCCTTACCTTGGATGAGTTCAGGCAAAGATCGCATAAGAACTCGGAGGAAGGTAAGAGAAAACGTGAGGACGATAACTCACGACGGTCTGAGAAGAAGCATAAGGGAAACACATACCACAAGAAGAAGTTTGGGTCTGGCAAGGGTAGTCAGCAAGCAGATGAGAAGCCAAAGTGCAAAACCTGCCAAAACGTCACTTTGGAAAATGCAGGTTCGAATCCAAGTCTCAGTCAAAACCATTTGCATGTGGGTTATGCAAATCCAAAGAGCACAAGACGATAGAGTGCAAGAATATAAAGGATGCAATGTGATATAACTGTAACGAGAAAGGGCATATCAAGTCCAACTGCCCTAAATATGCCAAAAAGCCTGAAGAAGTCAAAAAGACCAATGAAAGGGTCTTTCGAATGGATGCACGAGAAGCTGTTCAGGACGATAATGTGATAACAGGTACCTTCCTTATAAATTATGTTTATGCAAGGGTGTTATTTGATTCAGGCGCGGATAAGTCATTTGTAGATGGTAAGTTTTGTAAGTTGTTGAATTTACCTGTTAAAACCTTAAGCGTGAAATATGAGGTAGAATTGGCTGATGGTACCTTAGAAACAGCCTCAACTGTGTTAGATGGATGTTTTATATCCATTAGGAACCACTCTTTTTCGTTATCCTTGCTTCCTTTGAAATTAGCTGGTTTCGACATAGTAATAGGCATGGATTGGTTATCTCATAACCAAGCCCAGATTGTTTATGACAAGAAACAAGTGGTGATCAAGACTCCGTATGGTGAGCCACTTACCATACAAGGAGATACTCAGTATGGGTTGCCTAAGCAAGTGTCTGTGCTTAAGGCATCCAGGTGTATGAAGAAGGGTTGTGTCATCTATATGGCATAGGTGACTATTGATGAACCAAAACCTAAGGTTGAAGACATCCCTGTCATTTCTGAATATCCCGAAGTATTCCCCAAAGAACTATCTGGTCCGCCACCAGATAGACAAGTAGAGTTCAGAATTGACATCATTCCTGGAGCAGCACCTATCGCTAGAGCGCCTTACAGGTTAGCATCAACAGAAATGAAGCAGTTGAGGACTCAACTGGATGATTTGTTAGCCAAAGGTTTTATTAGACCTAGCTCATCCCCCTGGGGAGCACCAATCCTGTTTGTAAAGAAGAAGGATGGATCGATGCGTCTATGCATCGATTATCGCGAGCTTAACAAAGTCACTATCAAGAATAGATATCCATTACCCAGGATCGATGATCTGTTCGATCAATTACAAGGGGCAAGTTACTTCTCCAAGATCGACTTGAGGTCAGGCTATCATCAACTGAAGGTTAATGATGAAGATGTACACAAGACTGCATTTAGGACTCGTTATGGTCATTACGAGTTCCTAGTGATGCCTTTTGGGCTCACTAACGCACCAGCAGCGTTCATGGATCTCATGAATCGTGTTTGCAAACCCTACTTGGAAAAGTTTATCATTGTCTTCATTGATGACATTCTTATTTATTCAAAGAATCAGGCTGACCATGAGATGCACCTTCGGTGTATTCTTTCACTGCTTCAACAAGAGAAACTCTATGCCAAGTTTTCGAAATGTGAGTTTTGGCTTTGTGAAGTCTAGTTCCTTGGACATGATTAGTGAGTGTGGTATCCAGGTGGATCCCGCTAAAGTTGAAGCTGTCATGAATTGGCAAGAGCCGAAGACGCCCACTGAGATTCGTAGCTTTTTGGGTTTGGCAGGATACTATACGCGATTTATTAAAAACTTCTCAAGGATTTCTGCACCCCTAACCTCACTAACCCGCAAGAATATCAAGTTTGATTGGGGTCCTAAGCAGCAAGAGTCTTTTGACATTCTTAAGCAGAAATTGAGCAATGCACCTGTGTTGACATTGCCTGATGGAATCGAAGAATTTGTAGTATACTGCGACACATCACACACTGGTATGGGGTGCGTGCTCATCCAGAAAGGCAAGGTCATTGCCTATGCTTCTCGACAATTAAAGGTGCACGAGAAGAATTACACCACCCACGACTTGGAGTTGGGTGCCGTTGTGTTTGCACTAAAACTTTGGAGGCATTATCTATATGGTACCAAGTGTGTGATCTATTCTGATCACAAGAGCCTTCAACATCTGTTTAACCAGAAGGATCTGAACATGAGGCAGCGACGATGGATGGAGACACTGAATGATTATGATTGTGAAATCCGATACCATCCAGGAAAGGCGAATGTGGTCACCGATGCCTTAAGTAGGAGGGAAATAATTAAGCTCATAAGAATCAATGCCAAGAGCATTTAATTAAAGAACAGCTTGAATGAAAGATTGTTAGCCGCTCAGAAGGAAGCTGTATTAGAAGCCAACTACCCGATTGAGAAGTTGGGAGTAACTGCTGAGTAGTTATCTTATGGAAAGGATGGAATCCTAAGATTAAATGGACGAATATGGGTTCCAATCTATGGAGGACTACGGGATGTTATCCTCTAAGAAGCCCACAGTTCTAAATATTATGTTCATCCTGGAAGTGACAAGATGTACCAGGATTTGAAGGCAAATTATTGGTGGATAGGCTTGAAGAAGTCTATAGCTACTTATGTAGCCAAATGTTTGACGTGCGCGCAAGTTAAACTGAACACCAGAAGCCGTCAGGTTTGCTACAACAGCCTGAACTTCCCACCTGGAAGTGGGAAATGGTGACTATGGATTTTATCACCAAGTTGCCAAAGACGAAGAGAGGAAATGATACTATTTGGGTTATAGTGGATAGACTGACTAAGTCAGCCCACTTCTTACCGATTAAGGAAACACACAGCTCAGATAAGTTAGCTCAGCTGTACGTGGACGAAATTGTATCTCTCCACGGAGTGCCAGTGTCTATCATCTCTGATAGGGATACAAGGTATACATCGCATTTCTGGAAAAGCTTTCAGCAATCCCTAGGCACTCGATTAAATTTCAGCACTGCATATCATCCTCAGACGGATGGTCAAAGTGAACATACCATACAGACACTAGAGGATATGCTACGAGCTTGGGTTATTGACTTGGGAGGAAGCTGGGATGATCATCTTCCATTAATCGAATTTTCATACAATAATAGTTATCATTCCAGTATTCAAGCTGCACCTTTTGAGGCTTTATATGGAAGAAAGTGCAGAACGCCCATTTGTTGGGCAGAAGTTGGAGATGTCCAACTAACAGGACCTGATATAGTCCTGGAGATGACAGATAAGATTGTACAGATACGAGATCGTCTCAAAGCTGCCAGGGATAGGCAGAAAAGCTACGCAGACAAAAGGCGTAAACCTCTAAAATTCGAGGTAGGTGACAAAGTGTTACTAAAGGTATCACCCTGGAAAGGGGTAATGTGATTTGGTAAGAAAGGGAAGTTAAGCCCGATGTATATAGGACAATTTGAGATTATCGAATGTGTCGGAACAGTGGCTTATAAGTTAAACTTGCCTGAAGAGCTCAGTGGTATTCATAATGTGTTTCACATCTGCAATCTGAAGAAATGTCTAGCTGATGAATCACTAGTCATACCACATATGGATGTGCACATAGATGAGAGCCTGAAGTTTGTTGAGAAACCTTTGTCGATTGAGGATCGACAGGTTAAGAAGCTTCGAAGGAAGCATGTACCGATTATAAAGGTTAAATGGGATGCCCGTAGAGGTCCCGAGTACACATGGGAGGTAGAGTCCACAATGAAAGAAAAGTACCATCATTTATTTCAGTAAATCTCGAGGTCGAGATTTCTTTTAAGGGGGTGAGGATGTAACACCTCGTAATTTCATGTCCAATATGATATCGACACGTGTCATGAGCTTTAAACGTGTAAAAGATTACTTATGAGGGACTAAAGTTGACAAACGAAGAATCTACGTGTATAAAAGGATTCAAAGTGTCAACAATGGATAAATATAACATTCAATAACCCTACACGATGTTTATATCCTTAAACGAATGAATTATGAATCATACGAAGCCAATTGTGGAAGAAAGTGAGAGATCACAAACTAAAAGGGTTAAAAGTGTCAACATGTTTAATTTATACCTCTGAGTGACCTTTTAGCGAACCCGAAGCTTTGTGACAATTAATTATGCTCACAAGAATAAGTGATAAAAATTTCACAAGGTTTCGATTCCGTATGAGAAAGTTATGCTAACTGTTGGTGCACGGAATGTCTGTTTACTGCGTCTTTAGTGAGTCTTAGGTCTTGATAGGTTAGATTGGAGCTCGGAAATGAAAAAGTGAATATTAGAATGTAATTCCGCTCCAAATGACACTTGTGTCATTAGGAGCGAAATCAGGAAAGTATGTAACATGTGATTCCGCTCCAGATAGGTCTAAGATGTTAATTCCGCTCCTGATGAACATTGTTGATTCCGCTCCTGATGAATTCAGGTGATTCCGCTCGTAATGTACATGTATATAGGAGCGGAATCAGGGGCCTATATATAGGTGATATGTTGAGTCCATTTAAAAAGTTGGAGCGGAAACAGGTCTTGTGCTAGGTGTCGAAACTCTGTCAAAATTCATTCAGAAAGCATTAATAGAAAAGAAATTAAGAGGATATAGCTGTGTGACTTTATTTACTTTGATTCCGCCTCTGTATATGAAGATGAACTGCCTTATACTGACTGTTTATGGTCTCAACACGGTCCAACAAGTGGTATTAGAGCTCAGGACGAGGAGTTCATACCATAGCAGCTTGATTCTACCAGAATTTCTCACTTCTACTCACTTCTTCTTATATTTTTCTGATTTGAACTAGTTTCAACGGTCGGAATGATCTGAATTTCGAGTATATTGTGTAAAACATAGTATTAACAAACCCTAGAAAGAATCAGGTTAAAACTAGGATTAAAACTGGTAAAAATGGCTTAAGAACCTGATTCCGCTCGTAAGGTTCTTCGCTGATTTCGCCCTAAAAAGTTAATTCCGCTCGAAATTTAGTTGTTGATTTCGCTCGTAATCAGATAAAGTCTGATTCCGCTCGAAAACTATTTTCTGATTTCGCTCGAAATCGAATAGTTCAGATTCCGCTCGTGAAACACAATTCTGATTCCGCTCGTAATCAGAACAAGTCTGATTCCACCTGAAACGTATCTTCTGATTCCGCTCGAAATCAGACTAAAGCTGATTTCGCTCATAAGCTGATTCCGCTTGAATTAGCTGTGTTTCAAAAATTTCCGAAAATTTTCTAAGTGTTTGCTGATTTTTCAGGTACGTACAAGATGGATGATTTCAATCCGTTTTATGACATGTATGCGTTTGTTGGAGACGGTGGAAATGATACATCTTCGAGTAACACCAATGAGAACACGCCGAATCCAAAGAAAAAGTTATCGGATGCATTGGAGGTTGAAAGTGCTTTCGGAACCTACAACAAACCCCCGAAGTTGATGGCTATAGAAGAATACAGTCGGTGGGCAAAGAAATTTGAAGATTGGTTGATGGCCTTTGCTTTTCCCAGCTGGAAGAGTCTAAAAAATGGTTACAATAATGGAGGCAAAAGTGGCGAAACCTTAACAACACCTGATGAAATAGAATCGTTTGTTGCTGAGCAAAAATGTATTGCGTTGCTGTTTCAGTCCGTCAGAGAAGATATAATATCATTGATCGAATACTCTAGTGCTACAGATCTCTGGAACAAATTGAAAAACAAATGTATAGGAAGCGAAGAAATTGTGAAAAACAAAAAGAAACTACTTAGAAAAGAGTTTGATTTGTTTGGGTGTTTAAAGAATGAATCAGTTTGTAAAATGATTGAGAGGTTTGGGCATCTGAAGCTGGAACTGGCGAGACATGAAATTTCCTATTCTCGAGAAGAGCTAGTCGACAAACTGTTTGACGCATTGCCAGATGAGATGGATTGGCAATATTATGCTTTGATGCTAAAGAATACTATCAATCCACCAGAAGCGTTGACAGTCAACTTGTTGATTGAGAGATTAGAGAGTCACGAGTTGGAATTAAAGAAGACGCACAAAGTCAATCACTCATCATACCAGCAGAACTTAGATTTGTATTATCCAAAGAGCATGATGCCAAAGACTACATCTCCCAAGACTGCATTTTCTGCTGAGAATGTCTCCACAACAAACAAAGAAAGTCAAAGCAGTGGTTATCACAGTGGATATCACAGTGGGTCTTCATCAAATTCAAACCAGTCTAATGCAAAGAATTTATTTCAATGCAACATCGCTGTAGACTTGAAGAACGCTCAGAACTTCAGCGAGGAGTCTGCCAAACAAGAGATGGTTTTCCTAGCATCTGTGCTAGAATCTTATGAAAGTCTTGTAGCAGGGAAGATAGGCAACACCAACCTGACGAAAGAAGATTATGATCAGATTGATCCTGAGGAGATGGAACTAATCGACATAAGGTGGTGTATGGCCAGTGCAGTTCGTCGAGCACAGCGTTTCATGGAGATAACCGGTAGGAAGTCAATTGGTGGACCATCTACCAAGTTGGGCTTTGATAAATCCAAGGTGACATGCTTCAAGTGCAAACAGAAAGGTCACTTTAAGCGTGAATGCAGAAACGCGTATGCTGATGAGTCTGAAAACCCATTTAGAGAAGACTACTACAAGAAGGCAATATATCATCAGAACAAATCGGAGCCGCCAAGAATGAAACAGATTGAAGATAACAAAGAAAAATATAGAGCTCTTGCGGTCATTCACGACGATGAAGGTTACGACTGGAGTGAGTTGTTACCTGAAGAGGATGCGGTTGGATATGCTTTCATGGCAAAAACTGAACCTGTTCCTTGGAAAGATAACAGAACTAAAGAACAGAAGTATAATTACAGAAGGATGTTAGCCACGAACAAATTGATCAGAATATCTGGTATTTTTTCTGAGGCAAAAAGAGCAAAGAGATGGGATCCAGACAGGGAGTGTTATCTTGACCCCTATGGAAACATTGTTGTTGATCATAACACTCTTGATGTGGAAACCATAATCCAAGAGTATAAAATTGAAGATGATTATTGGCCGAAGAAATGGTGGGGAAGCGGAGAAGATGAAGAGAAAGAGAAGAAGGAGAAAGAAGAGAAAGAGAAGAAGGAGAAAGAAGAGAAAGAAAAAGAAGAGAAAGAAAAGTCAAAGAAGATTGACACTGGGATCATTGACACGACACAGGAGTTGAATGCTGAAAACATGGGAAAGATGGCTGACAAGGTGCTGGCTGCTAATGCACTTGAGGTAGATTCTAAATCCGTTTCTGAGTCTAAAAGCCAAGTCAGTTCAAACGCGTCAACGACTGAGTCAGGTAAGAAGGTCAATGGTGATGTTGACTGCAAAAATTGCATCAAGGAATGCAAGGTTTGTAGTACAAACACTTATCTCAAAGGTAAGAAGATTGAGGATCTGACTGCTAAAGTCAGAAGTGTTGAGGATCAAATCCTTGATCGTGACAAAATGGTGAAAGCTTTAACTGAACGATTAAAAGAATTAACTAACAAAATTTAAACTGATAAAATTGATCAAGAAAAGGTTAGGAAAGAAAATGAGAGGTTAGTTCTTGAAAATCGTCAGATCACTGAAAAATTTGAGAAGCTTAAAAGCACGATTAAAGATAATGATGATAGAAACGGTAAAACTTACAAAGAAAATTGCCAATTGCAATGTGTTTTGAGAATCAAAGAAGAATTAATCAACAAACAATTGGATGAAATTGCTAAATTGAAACTTCAGTTTGAAGAAGCCAAGATTGAGAATGAACGAATCAATTTGAAATTGAACAGTTATAGCTCTGCAAGCTTTGTTTTGCAACACATTATTCCCAAACCCATCGGGAAAGACAAAGCAGGCGAAGATGTATACTGTGATGGAACTGGGGTCGGGTTTCATCAAGTTCCACCACCAGTTCTAGACAATTATTCGAAAAAGCAATCTGGGTTGGTTAATCTTGAGGAAGAAAATGAAGTGAAACTTCCTGATTCAATTGATGTGACATTTTCTTCATCATCATCTGATGATAGTGTTCAAACTGAGATTGTTAAAGGCATGGCTGAAAGTGTTTTGGATAGTGATTCAGCTGAGGATGAAAAATGTTTTCTGGACAAGTACATTCAGAAACCAAAATCCAAAAACAACTTAGGTGATGAACCGGGTCTTGTGATGTACAAGATGGCTGGATCGGATAAGTTGTATTCGGATTCTGAGTTTCCTCTGGAGAATGTAAATGTTTCAAAATTGACAAATGTGTTCAAAATGGTTGAAATCAATTTGTCTGAAGTAAAAAGTTTAAAACAAACAAAAAGGCAAATGAATTTTGAGAAAGATAAAGCTTACTACAAGAAACCTGTAGTTCCACCACGTTTTTATAACAACAATCGAAACAATTGGTCGGGTGGATATCAGGGTGGTAAGAGTTATCAGAAAAGGAGTTTTCAAAACAAAAGGTTTGTTGAAAAGAAGGTGTTTGTGAACGGTTCAAGTCCACTTTCTGATGAGGAAAATGAAATATTTTCGAAATCAAATGAAGAGTTCTTTGAGAAGAGGGCCTCACAACCTCAGTCTGAAGGCACAAGTCGGGTAGTTGATACTCGTACATGTTTTAGATGCAACAAAGTTGGTCACATTGCAAGAAATTGCACCAACTCCAAGCCTAAGACTGAAGTTGTTGAGAATCGATAGAAGAAGGTTGAAGCAAAAGGAAAAGCTCCAATGGTTGTTGAGAAAATTTTGAAAAATGAAAAATCAAAAGTCAAAATTGAACCTGTTAGGAATGTGGTAACTAAAAATGACAAATTTTATAAACGGGTTGCATCATCTCAACAAACATGGAAGCCAAAAGTTATTGATAAACCAAAGGTTTCAGTGTCGGAAAAAAAATCGTCTTCTACCACACCGGTAAAGATGGATGTTCCTTTGGATTACTATGAAAAGTTGGAAAAACAATCTTCTACTCCACCAGAGAAGAAGAATGTTCAAAAGAAAAATCAACCAACCGGTCAACTTAAGATAGATGAGTTTTTCTTATACAAAAAGGTTGAGGTTGGATCAGATGAAAGTTTGAAAATGAATGATAAAAAATTTCCGCCACTTTACACTGCTAAAACTCACATTAAAGTCAAGTTACCCGAGTCAAAAGAGGCTTGGGTGGCATCAAAATCTCACTAAAGATTTTGGACTTGCCGGAGCTTCCTAGTTGATAATTGTGCAGCATGAATCGGCATCTTTAATGAATTGTTTGTGATATGTGCAGGAACTTCCGAGAGCTATTTCAAGATGGATTATGGATAGCGGAGCGTCTCGACATATGACAGGGAAGACTGCATTGTTGTACGATGTTAGAAATTTCAATGGAGGATATGTGGGATTCGCGGGAAACCAAGGTGGTAGAATTATTGGTGAAGGAACGTTATCCAATGGGATTGTTACCTTTGAAAGAGTTAACTACATTGCTGAGCTGGAGAATAATCTGCTGAGTATCTCGCAGATTTGTGACAGGATGTATACCACTCACTTCACAGACAAAGAATGTTTGATCTTGAAACCAGGATCTGTTATCCCTGAAGAATGGATTATCATGCGAGCACCAAGATTCAATGATCTGTACGTGTTGGACATGAGCGTAGCTACTACAACCACGGGTCAGGCTCATTGTTTTGTGTCTAGAGCAACAGAGAAAGAATCGAAGTTGTGGCACCGGAAGATGGGGCATACACATCTTAGAAAAATGAATCACTTGGTGCACAATGATTTGGTTCTTGGAGTTAATATCAAAGGTTTTCATCTGGAAGAGGAGTGCATTAGTTGCGTCAAAGGCAAGCAGAAGAAAAGGTCACACCCTAAAAAGCAAGTCAATTCAGTTTCCAGACCATTAGAGAGACTACATATGGATCTGTTTGATCCAGTAAACGTCAAAAGTATTACAGGGGATCTCTACTGTCTTGTGGTTACTGATGATTATTCCAGATTTTCATGGGTTTCATTCTTGAAGTCGAAAGATGAAACGTTTGACAGTTTGATGGCGTTATTAAGAAAGATTGAAAATCTGTACCAAAGGCGTATCAAAAGAATCAAAAGTGATAATGGTACTGAATTCAAGAACAACAAGATGGAAGAATATTATGATGAAAGAGGTATATTGCATGAGTTTAGTGCTCCGTACACTCCGCAGCAGAATGGAGTTGCAGAACGTAAAAAAGGACGCTAATCGAAACGGCCAGAACAATGCTTGCTGATTCAAAGCTACCGATAAATTTTTGGGCAGAAGCAGTTTCCGCCGCATGCTATACACTCAACCGGGTTCTCACTGTAAAGAAATTCAACAAGACATGCTTTGAGTTTATCAATAATCGCAAACCGAACCTGAAGTTTTTAGAACCGTTTGGGTCTCCTTGTACAGTTCTAGAGCCTTTTGGTAAGTTTGGTCCAAAGAGTATTGAAGGAATATTTGTGGGTTACTCAAGTCTACAAAGACGTGTTTTTGTTCCAAGCATGAAGCAGATCATCGAAGCACAACATGTTGAGTGTCAGGGGTATACTATGCCGCCTCAAAATCCCGGTGACTCATGGCGTTTTAATTACGATAAATTATGGGATTCGTTTGACATGGAAGAAGAACAAGAAGAAGAAGAAGATTTCTTTGATGAGTTGGATATTCTGAGAGAGTATGAAGAATCGTAGGAAAGGTTTCCAGCTGAGTATTCAAGAAAACCGCAACGAGCTTCAAATGATGATGAAGCAGGTCCAAGCAATGCTGGTG
This sequence comes from Helianthus tuberosus, assembly GCA_030545235.1. NCBI lineage: Eukaryota > Viridiplantae > Streptophyta > Magnoliopsida > Asterales > Asteraceae > Helianthus > Helianthus tuberosus. Next base: position 42,210,149 of record CM060393.1, on the reverse strand, counting down.
AACATGATGATGTCCAACAACATGAAGTTGCTCAGGATAATCAGTCGGCACAGAATGATAATCAAGAATCTGAGAACATGCTAGTATTTGATCGTGGTGATTCAGATTCTGAGGGGGAGCAAATTCAGATCTCAAGTCAAACAAACCCAATCAGTGAACAAGATGCAAATCAGAATGTTACTAATCTGGAAGGTGATGTAGATGTTCCAGGCGAAGTAATGCCACGAACTCTTTCATATCATCCGGAGGAATTGATCATTGGAGAATTGCAGACAGGAGTCCGCACTCGAAGACAGATTGATAAAGGGCTTACATGTTTTTATACAAAAGTTGCTCCTTTGCAAACTGAATTCTCATTGAGTTGTTTTATCTCGCAGGTTGAACCAAGGACTTACAAAGAGGCGCTTACTGAAGATTCCTGGGTCAATGTAATGCAGGAGGAACTGAGCCAATTTGAAAAGTTGGGAGTGTGGAAGTTAGTGGATTTACCAGATGGTCAAAGGAAGATAAACACCAAGTGGGCGTTCAAGTGTAAGAGAGACGATAGAGGAGTTGTGGTTCGCAACAAAGCTCGACTCGTAGTCCAGGGTTTTAGTCAGCAGGAGGGTATAGATTTTACCGAAGTGTATGCTCCTGTAGCTCGACTAGAAGCTATCAGAATCTTTCTAGCATTTGCATCATGGAAAAACTTCAAAGTATATCAGCTAGATGTGAAATCGGCAATTCTCTATGGGAAGGTAAAAAAGGAGGTTTATGTCGGTCAGCCACCGGGCTTCACCGATCCAATCCACAAAGACAAGGTCTACTTGCTAGACAAAGCGCTGTATGGTTTACACCAGGCCCCGAGAGCTTGGTATGAGACATTGTCTCAACACCTACTAGCCAACAGTTTCATCCGTGGAAAAGTGGATGCCACTCTCTTCACCAAAGAGGTCGACGGACATCTTCTGATAGTTCAAATATATGTGGACGACATCATATTTGGGTCAACAAATGAGGATCTATGGAAAGATTTTGAACGTGTTATGAAGCAGAAATTTGAAATGTCATCAATGGGTGAGATGAAATTCTTTTTGGGATTGCAGGTTGATCAACTACCCAAAGGAATTTTCATACATCAAACAAAGTACGTTCATGATATTTTGGAGAAATTCGGGATGTCAGGTTCTACTCCAACTTCCACCCCATTAGCAACGAATCATGGGATAAACCCTGATCTCACCGGAGAGAAGGTAGATGAAACGATGTATCGTTCCATGATCGGTTCGCTGATGTATTTGACAGCTTCAAGACCCGATATTATGTACCCAACCTGCCTCGCAGCAAGATTTCAATCTAACCCGAGAGCATCGCATATGGTGATTGTGAAAAGGATATTGCGCTACCTGAAAGGAACTTCATCATTGGGGTTGTGGTATCCAAGAGAAGGCGATTTCACTCTTGAAGGTTATTCCGATTCAGATTTCGGATGCTGCAAAGTAAATGCTAAATCAACAACAGCAGGGTGCCAGTTTTTTGGACCATGATTGGTCACTTGGCAATGCAAAAAGCAAACCTCTGTGGCTTTATCCACATGTGAAGCGGAGTATGTATCTGCTAGCAGTTGCTGCTCACAGATCTTGTGGATCCAGCAACAGATGCGCGACTACGATTTGCAATTTCTAAACACCCCTATCTTTGTTGATAATGAGGGAGCAATTAACATTACTAAAAATCCAGTTCATCACGCTAAAACGAAACATATAGAGATTCGTCATCACTTCATTCGAGATTGTTTTGAGAAAAAGTTGATACGAATTGAGAAAATCCACACGATCAAAAAGCTGATTTACATACCAAAGCATTTGATAGAACACGTTTTCAATATTTGCTAAAACTGAATGGTATGAAGCTTTTATCGGTGTTGGAGGAGATTCTTGGCGTTGATGAAGGAGACATTGTAGATGATGTTGAGAAGCAATCTGCAATGGTTTGTCAATTTTTTACTTGTTTTGGTATTTAGGGGGAGTATAGGGTAATTTTTCAGAAAATACAAAAACAATAAAAAATGACAAAAATACAAAAATATTTGATATTTTTTAAATCCAATAACAATAGAAAACCAGAAAAAGAGCTTGTGTAAAAAGGGAAACTGATAGTACATCGGCTTGACAGTCACGGTATGCTAAAGAAATGGAATGTTTAAATGAGTTAAACAGTCTCGCTGATGATATGCCGATAGGTTTTTGCACATTTAGTAGGTTTGTTCGGGATATAAACTTAAATCTTACTTGCTTATTTCGTGGGGAACACTACTTGGATATATAGGTAACCCCTGAAATCTCGTTTGAAATATTCCTTTTTCTGATATACTAGGTTTTTATACTCAGTGATATCTGGGGTATTATTCCGGGACTTCTGCAGAATGGAAGTTCTGACCTAGTCCTCGAATAATACTTTCCGCAATGCTTGAAACATAGCATCACCCTCAGCATATATGATAAGACAATAAAATTGCTTAGCAATGCTGTTGTAAAAAAAGATCCTCTAAAGGGGACACACCCAAGTTGAGTCATGATCTCTCTGCTGAACGGTAGTTCTGACCTGAGCTCTCATGATTCTTCATAATTTATTAACCCCTTACAGATATCATTTGTGTTATAATTGCCTGTAAGACTGAATATCGGGATCTGGATACGGGAGTATATTCAAGAGGTGGGACACACGTATAAGTTTAAGTCTCTAAAACACTAAATCCGTATCCTGGACAGATTGAAATGTGTGTGAGAATTTAAGTGGATCAGTATATCGACAATCTAAGCGAATTGATTAATTCTGAGTTTGTAATTGAAGCTTAATGGTACTTGTGATTTGTTGAATAGCTGATATGATTCCCTAACACGCTCATCAAAAATATGTTTGTAGATAGTTTACTTTCATTGCATTTTAGTTCTGTTTTTCATTCCTAGTTTAGAAGTTTTTTAAAAAAAAAAAATCCAAAAAGATTTTTCATTTCTGCTTTATTTTTTACAAAACAAAGTGGAGAGTTGATCTTCGGATTCGAAAGATTGAAAGCAGATGCAGAAGATTTCTGGATTAGAGGATGAGTCGTGAGCTAAATCTTGATAAGTTTGAGAAGTTGAAAAGTTAAAGCAAGTTCATTAATTTGAAACTTGTAATTTTCAGAAGTGTTTGAACTTATTTGTTTTTAAATGTCAGTGTGATTTGTCTCAGATCAACCAAGGTCATTAAATTGGACTTGGTAGATAAATTGAGTAATCAGGGTCATTAACTTGGACCTGAATACTTAAGTGGATTTCAAACACTGAAGGTTAAATGGTAAAGGTTAAGATTGAAACTGTTATTATCATATATCTTATTTTTGGGTAGAGTTTATACAGGAATTCCCATGGCAACAAATCGTTAAAGTGTGAACCAGAATCAGAGCCCTAGCTGTCCGAGAGGGAGAGTCTGTGAAAGGGGGAGTCAGGATTCTGGATCAACAATCAAAGGGGAGATTGAAGATGGAACTAGATTGAGTTTCTGAAATGTGTGAAGAAAGAGTTTTTGCAATGAGAAGACAGATTTGGAAAGAGACCAAGACTGAAGATTTAATGCCAAAGACTTCATCAACATCCAAGGGGGAGTCTGTTGGTGCACGGAATGTCTGTTTACTGCGTCTTTAGTGAGTCTTAGGTCTTGATAGGTTAGATTGGAGCTCGGAAATGAAAAAGTGAATATTAGAGTGTAATTCCGCTCCAAATGACACTTGTGTCATTAGGAGCGAAATCAGGAAAGTATGTAACATGTGATTCCGCTCCTGATAGGTCTAAGATGTTAATTCCGCTCCTGATGAACATTGTTGATTTCGCTCCTGATGAATTCTGGTGATTCCTCTCGTAATGTACATGTATGTAGGAGCGGAATCAGGGGCCTATATATAGGTGATATGTTGAGTCCATTTAAAAAGTTGGAGCGGAAATAGGTCTTGTGCTAGGTGTCGCAACTCTGTCAAAATTCATTCAGAAAGCATTAATAGAAAAGAAATTAAGAGGATATAGCTGTGTGACTTCATTTACTTTGATTCCGCCTCTGTATATGAAGATGAACTGCCTTATACTGACTGTTTAGGGTCTCAACACGGTCCAACACTAACATCCGTATATGAGGGGTTAAAAGCGTCAACGTTGAAATTTATGACTTTTCGGGTGATCATAAAGTTAACCAAGGACTTAACAAAGTTTGGTTATGTCTTAAGGTCCTTAGAAATCAATTTAGAGGGTATAAAGTGCAAGAAATGAACTTAAAACCACTTTTAAAAGGACCAGGGGCGAAAATGTAAATTGCTGAAACTTGATAACCTGAACCTGAGCCTCACACGGGCCGCGTAAGACCAGGTTGGTCCATTACGCGGGCCGCCTCAGCCTGCTAGCGACAGAAAACAAGCACAGGTGTCTGTTTCAGCTGTGTAACCGACTTATATGCATGGTTTTTGGATTCTAGGAGCGTGGACAGTAGTTTTACATGCATAGGGACACTTGGGCATGATCTAACATCAGTTGTAGACCTATTTGTCATGATCTTGTGGCATTAAATCTCCTATATAAGAAGCACATTTGTTGCAACATTGAGCACATCACTTGCAAACTTTCACAACTCATTTTCTGGAGATCCTTGGAGCTCAAGAGCACTTCCTAGAGGTCTTTAGTCGTGCATAGGACTTCAGTAAGTGTCCTTAACCTTCCTTAATTCAGTTTTACTTAGTTAATTAGCCTAAAGTCAAACCGTCGTAATTAAGGTTTGACTTCATGATTAATTAAAATTTGTCCAGTCAAATCTCGAATTGAAAGTACCTATGAGTTGGTAAATATGTGGGTAATAAACCCTTAAAAGGGCACTCTCTGATTCCCACTCTAACTAGGTCAATTGTCGGGTCAAACTTAATCATAAAAAGTCAATAGAAAGCTAATTTTCAAATAAATGCATAATTAACAATGTAGAAGCCATGCAACCTATTTTATCACTAATATAACTTGGTGATTAATGTAAGAACATGTCTAAACATGTTCAACCCGACAATTTTCAGTTTAGGCTCGGTTCGGAACCGAAAGTCGCATAATTAGACTTTTGCTTTGACTTTCAGTTCTGACCCAATGTAGCATGTTTTAGAAATGCCTTAGAGCCTTATTAGGACCAGGTTACATATTAGTATAACCCTCTGTGATTATACAACTTGGTTCATTAGTTATTCGATTCATATGCATGTTTCAGTTATATGCCTAAATGTTGACCATAATGCCCATTTGACTTTAAAACAAGAATTTTGAAAATTTGAGAGGACAATAATCTTTATTACTGATTTATAAACATGTCCCTAAATTTTCACATCAGTTGGAGGTCTAGATTAAGAGTTATGCTTAATAGCGTAATTAGAAAGCTTTTTATTAATTAAACGGCGTAATTAGCATAAAGCCTATCTAAACCCAATTTTTGATCCCAAACTTTTTACCTACTGATGTAAAATAATATTTTGGGATTTTTGAAGATTTTTATTTATTTTTAGGCTGAGCATAACATAGAGTTATACCTTTGATTCGGTAATTGTCGGTTTTGCCCTTTAGGCCTATAAAATGAGTTTTACAAATCATTTTGATACCAAACCTTTTTCTACTAATCTTATATGATAAATAGAATATTTTAAGCCTTCTGGAATAATAAAAATATCAGCTTTCATTATAAAACCCGGAAATCGCTTAAAACCGTCTTTCTACGCGTTTTAAACGCATAGTATGTATTAAAACTATTTTAAATATATAGGACTTGATACCTACTGATATTTTTAGTAAACTTTATATTTTAACAGTAAGCAAAAGTTTTAAACTCAGATTTCTAGATTTGACCTTTTAAACTTATGTGAAATTACCAAAATGCCCCTACGGTGCATAGTTTAGTTATAAGAGGTAAATTTAACCTAATACCATACCCTACTGTTATGACTCATAAAAATAATTATTTTACTGAATATATCAGACTTGAAACTCAGATTTATATTTAAACCATTTTATAAGCTTTAAAATGACCAAAATGCCCCTACGGGGCATAGTTTGAATTTAAATCCATTTTGGGCATAATGGAAGGTATCCTACTGATATCACAAAATATTTAAGGCATATTAACTTAGGAAACCTGTTCATGAATCATTTGGTTACCCGTAACGCATTATTCGTGTTCGGTGCGGTTTATGTAATTAGTTTGCATAAATTAGCCGAAACGGGTCAAACCTTATCATTATTTTCTCAAAATCCAGAATGTGTTTAGTCTACCCATATTATACAAGTCTTTAAACTTTTTGGGTCTAAAAACACATTCTAATCCGGTCATTGCTTAATCGTGCGTTTTGAACCGTATATCTTCCTTTAAAACTAACCGGTCTAAGTTTAGGCTTAATTAAGACCCGTTAGGAATCTAATAGGTTATTAAAACCTTCGTTCCAGATTAGGAGCCCGGTAAAAGCTACTTGCACTCACTGTTTGTGAATTATACTTGCTCAGGTAAATACTCTTAACTTATTTTCCCTATACGGGCTTGGGATACGGTATTATAATAATACCGCTTGGTCGGGTATGTAGTCATTTAAATCAGATTGTGATTAATGTATTTACATAACTCGTTTTAATCTGTATTATTTGGTGTATGGCCTTTGGGGGTTAAATGACCATGTCCCGGATATCCTTGGCATCATTCATGAAATGGCCACGACCTAAGCACGGGGTGTAGGCATACACCTGACAGTTGCATTATGTAAAAACTGGTAATCCACTTAAAAGAATCAACCTTGTGGGCATTATACCTGTGGTGTGTCAGTTAATCTTGTCCGGCTCTTCTAACCGGCCCTGACGGACGACAAATAAGTAGAACTGTATACAAGATTATTTTTAAATAATTGTCCCAAGTTATAAAAGATATTTTGTGCCGTGTGCATTCAAACTAATTTTCTTAAACTCTTTTCAAAATGAGTCAGTTAATTGTATTTACCAATGTAAACTTACGTATTTTCCAAAAAGGCTAAGTGCAGGTACTAGACGAAATAGGATGGCTACTCCTGGCATCATTAATCAAGTCTTGCATGCTCTAGATGTTAAAGTCTGTTGAACAATGATCTTTTTATCTTTTGATCCACCTGTGGATCCTTTACAGTCTGTTTGTAATACTTTGATATTACTTTTTATTCGGTTTGTAATGTGATTCACCTTTTTGCTTCCGCTGTGCATTTAAATTGTGTTGTTTGACTATGCTGATATCAACTACGTCATGATACTCCCCACCGGTAATACGTGGAAATATTGGGGTGTGACAATTTCACTCCCCGCTCCTAACACCATCCAATTCAACTGTTAAATCCTGGTCACATGCCCCTCACATGAGGGGCATTTTAGTCTTTTCCCATCCTATATTTTAACATATTTTCTATTTATTAACATTTTACAGTAAAAGATAAGCACCACCTCATGATCTGCAGAGTAATTCCAAATTCCAAATTCAATTTTGTTTTCCTATATCACCATACATGTGCAAAACCATATGTCAGGCATAACTCAAAACCAACATTACCAAATTCAATTTTGTTTTTCCTATATCACCATACATGTGTAGAACCATCCGTCAACTACCGCCATCACCAACATTAACCACCACCACCAATACCAACCGCAACCACCGTTTGCATCATCTTCATAACACGAAACCCTAGTCATCTTCATTCGCATCCTCTTCATCAAATCTGAGCAAACCCCAACCACCAAATCGGAGGCCAGATCTGAAACTTCTAGTGGCCACATCAAACCATCTCAATCACACGAAACCCGTAGTGTATAAACTCCGACGGCCAGAACTGAAACCTACGGAGACCGCAGGCTTTATCCAGAGAGTGGTGGTGGCAGATGTAGAGAGAGAGTGGTAGTAGCAACCACCTAAGGAATCCGTTGTCACCATCAGATCTGTTTTTTCACATGGCTTCAACCCCCAAATTATGCCCAAAACGAGTTGATTGTGAACCACTTTCTAGACGAATCAGTGTTAGTTGTGGTGGTTCTAATGACGAGGTGGTGGTGGCGGTTTGATGGAATTACTGTGGTGGCAGTTTGACGGAATTACTGTGGTGGCGGTGGTTTACCGGAACTATTGTGGTGGTGACCGGAATCATTGAAGAAGATGTTGGGTTTAGAGAGAGAGATAGATGGTAAGGGTGAAAGATATAGACTTAGTTTTTAGAATCTGCATAACTTAATAATAAATAATTAAATCTTTATTAATTGAGATGAGAAAAGACTAAAATGCCCCTCCTCATGTGAGGGGCATGTGGCCAGGATTTAACAGTTGAATTGGATGGCGTTAGGGGCGGGGAGTGAAATAGAGATAAGCTTGATAGATCAGGGAGTAAAATGGCTATTTTTAAAGATTTGGGGCAAAACCGTTAAAGTGACCAAACCACAGGGAGCAAAACAGAAGTTTACTCTTAATCCTATATGTTATTCAACACATGTTTGCTTATAATTTGCAGGGGTATAGCAGACTACAAAACATGTGATTTGATAGTGAAAAACTATCAGAGATAAATAATGATAAATAATGAACTAACTATTTGCTAGAGTGAAAATCACGAACCCACAATCTCAAAATCGATCATGACACCTTCTTTCGACCCAAAATCACCTATGGAACGGAACCTCTAAAATTCATATGGAATATGTTTTCTTTGTATTAGGGTTAACGGGGTGCTTATATAGGGTTAAAACTTACGTTTTCTCGCTGATATGACACTCCCCTCACGTGACACATATATGGGATTCATCGCACGACGTGACGCGATACCGTTTCTGGAAAACGGTTTTCTTCATAACTTATTCGTTTCAACTCCGTTTTCTTTACCGTTTTCGCCTACGTCTTCGTAATTCAATTCTCTATCATCTCATATTCTGAAATATCCATTTCCATTCCATGAGACTCTTTCACTTAGCCCAAACATTCTACTGTATTTCTTTAACGTTTTAGCTCGTTTTTGCTTCATCTGCACACGAACACCTATAAAACCACATACAACTAAGTACAAGCCAAAGAAACATACAAAAACAAATACAAATTAAGTAAAACAAAGTACAAAATACAAGGGAAAAGATGTGTGTTTCACACCACATCTTTAAACTATCATAATTATCTTGTATTTTTATTTAAAATTGTTAAATTTGTAAAAGAAACAATAAACTTTTATAATTTGATTAATACTTTTATACAAGATAAATTACCAATGATTATAAATTTTTTCATTATTTTCTATAAAAATCAGAAATTTTATTTGTGGAATTTTATTTTAATAAATTTGTATTTTTATATAATTTTCTACATTATAAATACTTACAATGTCCAAAAATTCCTAAAATATCCCCAAAATAACCTAATATGATAATGAACATAATCATAACTTGAATTTCCCAAAAAACAAGTTTCTAAAATCAAAAGCCCCAAATTATTGTACAACTTATTTCGCCAAAGAAAAGATTCAAACGAGACTGGTTAGAAGGTTTAACATCATATAACGAAGCTGATGAGATCGGGTTGGGTTAATACTCGTTGCGGGTTCAATCGGATAGAGAAGAGAGACAGAGCACATGGATTACACGCGAGGGTGTGTTGTGGGTGCATCTTAGGCGTGTGGAAGCGCATGTGAGTGGTTTGAGTATGCTGTTTGTGTAGAATTGGTCCTTGTACTTATAACTAATCTTAACTATCCATTAACACTCATTACTAACTTCGTTTATTCGTTTCTTTTGTACGAACTAACGGTATTAACCGAGATAATTTATAAGATTAATACTCTTATCCGAAATTAATTATAATAATTAAATTAATACATGATATTTATTAAAATAATAAAAGATAACAAAAATTCATATTTTTATTTTTTACGTCTCGGATCCGGTTTACCAAACGAGTCGGGTCTCTAATATCCGTTTTTTACGGATGTTACACATGGCACGTTTTATGCGGAGACACATTTAAAAAGAACATCCTATACATATTACCTTTGGAAATATCTGTTGTGACATCTAAAGATCATGAGAGAGAAGGAAACAAAATGGTGTGATTACTTGAAAATTGAAAGCTTGAATAAAGCTTTAACGGAAAAAAGTCATTGTCAGAAAACTCTTTGGGGAAGATGAACTGTAAAAAATGAAGAGAGAAAATGATCTCATTCATATTTGTCTAGTGTTTAATTTTAAAAATCTCATGTTAACACCCTTTAATTAAAGACAATTACAATTAAACCTTCAGGTTTTCTATTTGAATTTAAAACAACCTAAGGTTAATATCTCATTATAATATATCAATTATTAATCATAATTAATTAAATCAAGTCCGACCCATATTCATCCCACTTGTTTTTAGCCAACCCATATTGACACAACTTGATTTGAGATGACCCATTTTTTGTGCACCCGCTCACCAAAAACTCTGGATCCGCTACTGATCATATAAAACACAAACTTATATCTTAGGCTCACTTAAAACTATCAATCTCAAAATTTATAACTTAAGTCCATTAGGTATTAGCCCAACAACAACAACAACAATAATAGCTAAGGGCGGCAAAAAAATAATTTACATTAGGCTAAATTGCATTTTTCGTCCTTTATGTTTTAATGTTTCGACAAACGTTGTCCTTTAACTTTAAAAATTACATTTTATGTCTTTTATGTTTGGAATCATTAACGGGCCGTGTCGTTTCAACTAAACCCAAATAACTTTTTATGTCAAAACCCCTCTTTAAAACTCCTCTAACAACATATGTGTTAACTTTTTATATTAAAATTCCTTTCTCAGAGTAAACTGCAATTTTACCCCCTGGGGTTTAAGCCAATTGGCACTCTGACCCCCTCCCTGGAAATAATTGCAATTTACCCCCCCCCCCCCCCCAACATTGTTGTTATGTCGTATAATTACCCCATGCCGTCAACTTCTGTTTAAAGTCAACATAAGTAAGTAACGGTCAAAGGGTATAATGGTCTTTTCCACTCTAGTTTTATATCTTACTCAAGATACCACCCTACATATATCACACTCTTGCACTCTTACCCCCACCTTCCCCCACCTTATAAGCTACTCCTGTTTCTTCTCCGGCGATCCCTGATTAACTGTGATCCTTCACATCTTCTACCTCTCATCAATGGCTTCCTTTCTCCAAAGGCTCGTCAGAAGGCAATCACTGACCAAAACCCTAATCCAAAGAAAGAAACTATGTTACGAAACCACAACCCCCATTTCTTCGTCTTCTACTCTCCTCCTCTGTCAAACACAACTCACAAACAAAGAACACCAAACAGCAGATAATCCCATTTTCCCTCAATATATTGAATTAAAAAACCCATTTGTATGATTTAAATCATTGAAACCCCTAAATTAAATTCAAATCTTCTGGAACAAACTTCATCATTTTCACTATTTTTCTACTCTAACCACACAGTTTAGTTCCTGTAATACTTCATTCTTTCTACTTTGCATACATGATTCTTTTGGTCTATTAATTGCAAGATGATCTTGAAAAATTGAATTTAATCGTTTCAGCAATTAGAGAGTTTAAAACCTCAATTCAACAGGGTTTGTGATATTTGAAGAAGGCTGTGGATCCAATGTTACACCATGATGCCACCCATTAAAGCTACCCGCCACCTGTACAGTCTCATCTTCCCCCCCCCAGTATTCAACTTGAACCTAGCGAAGTGAAAGCCTCCATTAACGTAAAAATTCCACGTTTGTGATTGATGATGTAAAATAACAAACGGTAAGTTACCTGTTTTAATCCAGAAAGGCTTTCTAATTCAGCTGCAAGTAACTCTGCATCTTTATCTAAGAGAAGTTTATATGCTTTACTTATCTCTGCTTCGGCTTTAGCTTGTAGTTCAGACAAAGCTTGTAAAGGTTAAAGAATCAACGGTTATGAAATCAAGAATGTAAAAACAGAGGAGAGAAATATTTACAAATCTTGATGAACTGACACACATTGGGTTGGTCGCTGTTGGTGTCGTCGGAGAAGAAACGGAGGAGAGAAATATTTTCCAGCAGGGGGTAAGGAAGCAAGGAAATATTTAACACGAGGGGTAATACTGTTTCTTACAACAAAGCATAGGGGGTAATAAGAAAGGACAATTTAGTCATTTAACAGTGGGGGTAATACGTTTGTTTAGAACAAACCATAGGGGGTAATATGAAAGGATAACATAGTCATTTCACATTCCATTTAACAGACCTGTTAACTTATTTGACGGCAGGGGGTAATTATACGACATAACAACAATGTTGGGGGTAAATTGCAATTATTTCCAGGGAGGGAGTCAAAGTGTCAATTGGCTTAAACCCAGGGGGTAAAATTGCAGTTTACTCCCTTTCTCAACATTTAAACCTTTGCACCGCGTTTTCACCAATTCGCTGCTCAAAAACCTTCTTCTCATCTTCTTCAATGGTGGTTTGTAGAGAGAGAAACTTGTAAACAAAAAGACATTGTTTTTCGCCTTTTAATTCATGCGTGCAAGCTAAACCCACACTCTTTCGTCATCTTAACCGTTTCATCGTTATCTCTCACCAATCTTCTTCTTCATCCTTTCATTTCATAATAAATCGGTTCCCATCATAATCTTTTCTTCATATTTTGTTGAATCCTCAATCTGGGTCGCATTCTTAATTGGGTAAATCGTCTGTTTCTAGTTCTGGGTTGTCACATTTGCCGGTATTATTCATGTACGATTGTTGCACTCCAACTGTTTGTTCAAATGTGTAGCTGAAATTTTTGATTTTTTTTACTTAATTGGATAATTTTATGTTGCAGATCAACTGTTTGTTCAAATGGTAGCTGAACTTTTATTTTTTAACTAAATTGGAAGATTTTGATTGTTGCAGACCAACTTTTTGTTCAATTGTCTAGCTGAGTTTTGAATTTTTTTGATATACTTTTATAATTGAATAATATTAGGATCGAAGAATTTATTTTATTTTTCTTAATTTGATAATGTTCGAATCAATTTAAACATCTTTTTCCGATCTGGGTTGTGAAATTTGCAGGTTTTTTGTCATGTATGGTTGTTGCATACCAACTGTTTGATCAATTGTGTAGCTGAAATTTTAGGTTTTCTTTAGCGTATTGCACATATGGTCCCTGTTGTTAAAGAGTTTTACAAAGAGGGGTTTTAACATAAAAAGTTAACTGGGTTTAGCTGAAAGGAAATCACTCGTTAATGATTGCAAACATAAAGGACATAGAGTGTAATTTTTAAAGTTAAAGGACAACGCCTGTCAAAACATTGAAACATAAAGGACGAAAAGTGCAATTTAGCCTTTACATTATCTATTGTTAAAGCCTAAGTGGCACGTTTTTCCGGACTCAGACAGAACACCTGAATTCTTAGGACCGGCCCTTTCATCATACTACTTTTAATTTTTTTTTTCAGATCTATTAGGAATGCAAATGCCTAAATTGCATTCACAATCTCAGAAATTGTTTGTGATTTGAATTTAGTACTTGTAGCTTGTAAGAAAGATTTGAATTTTTTGCAGAAATAGGTGAGTTGAGATGGAATAGAGTGCCATTAGGTGGTCAACAATTTTATTTTCATATCTAGGTAGGTATCGGTTCCAATCAACGACCTTCAAGAGAATTTCTACAAAAAAAAAATCAAATTTCTGCAAAAGCTGGACACATTTCTGAAAGTCGCTGAATGATGAAACAACTTTGTTTAAAGTCGTTGTTTGGTCATACAACCTTCTGAAAGTCGCTGAATGATGTAACAACCTTGTTTGAAGTCGCCAAATCATATATCCACCTTGCTGAAAGTCACCAAATGATATAAACAGCCTGCTGAAAGTCGCCAAATCATATATCAAACTTATAATAAGTCGCTGATTGGAAGGACAATGTTATAAAAGGTTGCTGATTCATAAAACAATGTTAATGAAGGTTGCTGATTCATAAATCAATGTTAATGAAGGTTGCCAATTCATATAGCCATGTTATAAGGTTGCTGATTCATAAAACAATGTTAATGAAGGTTGCAATTTATTGTTCTGAATTGTTCAGTATGCATATTATAACCCAAATAAACAGATGCACAACAATTCGTATGTACCAACATAATGTGTTTGTTAAAAAAATATAATGTTGAATTTTCAATTGTGTCTGTATGATGTTCTTTATAAAAGATGTTCGTTGCTTGATATTTCTGGCGATACGAAAATTTGGTGAATGTATCATCATGCTCTTGGATCATTCGGGACCTCATTCATCATGATGTTTTTCTCAGTTTTAATTTTCGTATACCAAGTGGGAAGATCTTGTGTGGAGGAGAACGATCATTCTCATCTACCATCTCCTCCCGTAAGGTGTACGAGGATAATAAAAACTGCTGATGTGGATGCTTCTACGACTGCTATTGAGTCTTCTGAAAGATTTAGCAGACGCTGAGGTTGTTCTCATCTACCACCTCCTCCCGTAAATTATTCTGCAACTTCTGGTGGGGGCATCACCCCTGTTTTCGGTAGGAGATTTAGATCCTATTGTAATGTTGTTTGCCAAACATCACCGAGGTTGCAGAATTCTCAGCATCCTTAACCTTAGACCTCTCATTTCCTTTTGCAAAAAAAGTTGCATCAGGAAGCTCGATATACGAAGAAATGGGACGGGTTTAAATTCACTGTATTCCTGTTCTAATTGGAAGCCCGACAAAGAGTCTTGCAATTAGAAATGATTTGTTAAAATAGTACGAAGTGAAGTAACATTGTATTTCTGCCTGTATGTAATTAAAATAGTACTGCATTTATGTAATTTGCGAGTTTGATAGATCCTATTGTAATGTTGTAATGTTGTTGAATTACCTAATAAATAACCTTGTTAAATTTTGTGTTGTAACATGCCTTGTTGTTGCGAACCCGTTGTCGACATAATTTCAATGATGGTTCAAATGAAAAAATTAGAACTACTTCAAACGAATAATAAAATCCGAATAACTGACTAGTTGAAACGAACGGTGTCGTATATGTATATAAAGTTGTTTTAAGCTGAACTTACATTTTTACTTTATAGAATATTAAAAAATAACTATTATATGTATATTAACCCACAATATGGTGGGCTCCACCAACTATCTTGTTCCTCCAACACTATAAATACCAATTGTATTAGGTTCTCAACCCACACTAACTTTCCTTAAAACAGATAGATACTAAACGAAATCCAGCTTACACAACCCACTCATCCTTAACATTTCTTAACATTTCACTTTCTTAGTTCATGGATTCTTTTCGGCCATACCTCGTAAGACTATATTGGGGCGGTGTGTTTTCCTTTGTTAACGGGGCTGTTCAGTTTGACCAATCCATGCTAACAACCTCTTTCCTTATGCGACATAAATCGCCGTATGACCAATTGGTGGATTCAATCTGTAATCATGTTCAACTACAGAAAGAATCGATGCGCCTTTCATTGTTACTAGGGTACACGTTTCAGGGCATATCTCAGACAACAAAAATTTTCAACGATGATGGTGTTGAAATGATGAACTATTTAGCAGAAGTATCGGATGGCAACTTCATTGCCGAGATCTATGTTCAGTGGGAGGCAGTCAATCCTGTCCAACACATGAGTTTCACAAACCTTCTGCAAGACATTACACAACGTAATGTTGTTGACACCCAAGATTCCGATGAAGATGACGAGGGATACGGGCAAACAACTCAAGAACACCATTTCATGCCTCCTGTTGATAACATAGTAGGTCCGTCCTCCCAGTTTCTGGTCGGTGACAACAATAATGACGGTTTTGATGATTCAGAAAGTTGCAGCACCGAAGAAAGTTCTGAAAGTGAAGAGGCACCACCATCCGACGATGGCACTTCTGACGACGAGGCTGCAGTCAACCAACACACTGAGTTGACCCTGGCTCAGCCGAGGCCTATCATTCCAGGGACACATGACGACCCAGACGAGGACGAGGAACTTATGGATTACATGTGTCCGGATTATGAAGATAATCCAATGGACGTATGGAATCCAAAAGTAAAACAGATACGTCTCGGCATGTATTTCAAATCAAAACAGGAGGTGGACCTTGCTGTCCGAGAATGGAACATTCGCCGTGGAAGGGAAATTTTTGTGATGGATAGCAAACCAACTTTATACAAAGTTAAATGCTACACCAGAAACAAAAATTTTAAAAACCCTTTCCCTCATGCTCGTTTGTGTGAATGGCGTGCAACGACATCAAAACAGAAACACCAACACCTGTGGCAAATTACCAACTGGGTGCCTGCCCACAGTTGTTATTCCACGGTGGTACGCAACAACAACAGGTGCCTTAGATCTAAGGATATTGCTGCACACATCCTGCCACAAATTCGTACAGACATTGCGTTGAAGGTGAAACACATCAGGACACATATAAAGCAAGCGATGTCTGTCGATGTTACGTATACGAAGGCGTGGCGTGGACGAAGAAAGGCAATTGAGAGGATATATGGAACCTGGGAAAGCAACTTTCAGGACCTAACAAAGTACGTGTTATGGCTTCAGTCTCAAAACCCTGGTACGGTGGTTTCATGGTTTCATCACCCGCACTCGGCTCCAGGACATCCAACATTCAAATATGTTTTTTGGGCATTTGGTCCTTCTATTCTCGCGTTTCATCTTTGCCAGCCTGTCATCTCTGTGGACGGCACACACTTGAAAGGAGGGTACCGTGGTAAGTTGTTGGTTGCGGTAACCAAAAACGCCACCAACTACATAATGCCAGTGGCGTACGCTCTAGTTGACGAAGAGACGGTTCATAGTTGGTGTTGGTTTTTCTAAAATTTGAGGGAATACGTCACCAGACACTGTAACAGTAGAATTTGTGTTCTATCAGACCGTCATGTCGGGATAATTAATGCGATGGAGAACCTTCTGGATTGGAGGGAACCAAACGCCTACCACCATTATTGTCTTCGGCATGTAAGAAGCAATTTTAGTGGTAGGTTCAAGACCAAATCTCTTAGGAAGCTGTGTTGGATGATCGGGAGCACAAGTCAACGCAGAAAGTATGTTTGGGCTGTGAGGGAAATGCATATGTTAAATCTGGATGCTTGGAACTACCTGAACGATATCGACAAAAGCAAGTGGACTATTGTGCATGACCGCGGAAACCGACGTTGGGGTAACCTTACGACGAACATATCCGAGTCTATGAATAATGTCTTACGTGAAGCAAGACTTCTGCCAGTAAAAGCCTTGATTCATTATACGTTTACCAAGGACGTATCAGAGTATGCTCGGCAAGCGCAGATGGCCCAAAGCTGCAATAAACCTCTACCCCCTCGAATTTGGTCCAGGTTTAACAAGTTGCATTCCGTAGCCATGCAACATGAAGTGTCAGTCTACGGTGTCAGAGAAGGTCGCTACGCGGTAGTTTCAAAGGAAGAAACCAATGATGATGGTGGAAACAAGTACACCGTTGAATACAGACGCAGGCGGTGCTCATGCGGGAAATGGAAAATGCTTAGATTCCCTTCTTCCCATGCTATCGCCGTTTGCGCTTGGAGGGGTGAGCAACCACATGACGTTACCAATTCCATATTCCACACCACCACCTATCAGGAATAGTACAGCGGTCATTTTTTCACCCTGGGACACAAAGATGAGTGGGAAGAAGCGGACTGGACAAATCAAGGGGACCCTTCGAGGGTCACAACACATCGAGGCAGGGTTCGTTCAAGAAGAATTCAAAATGATATGGATGTTAACTACCACGATGAACCCCAGGCACGTCGATGCAGCAGATGCGGAGAAACCGGGCACAATAGGAAGACCTGTGGCCGACGTTAAGTTAGTATCTTGTTGTGGTTTTTATGGCCGACCTTAAGTTAGTATCTTGTTGTGTTTTTTACTGTTAACTGTATGGTGTATCCTCCTATGTTTTGTGTTTGGTTTTTCTTTTCGAATTCTCAATTGGTGTAATTTAACAATTAAGACATTTGTTCCAAAATTCACTAAGAAACATTAAACACAACAACACACATATTATTGAATTGAAAATACATAAGACAGCAGCTAGGGGTGTAAACAAGCCCAGAGGCTCGAGAGCTACTCGTGATCGGCTCGGTTAAAAGCTCGAACGAGCCGAGCCTTAACGAGCCCGAGCCTGAGCTCGAGCCTGAAATAGAGCTCGTTTTGTTATCGAGCCCGAGCTCGAGCCTGAAATACAAAGCTTGTTTAGGCTCGCGACCCTAAACGAGCCCAAACAAAATTTTAATTTTTTTATATATAATATATTAATAATGATGATAACATTGATGAGCCGAGCTCGAGCCGAGCTTTGGCTTGTTTAAGCGATGTTGAAGTTAGCTCGAGCCGAGCTTTTAGCTCGTTTAAGGTTGTTCTCAAAGTAGTTCGAGCCGAGCTCGAGCTCTGGGTTTTACTCGCGAGCCGAGCTCGAGCTCAAAGAAGTAGGCTCGAACCGAGCCGAGCTCGAGCTCGAGCTTCATAAAAACCTAACGAGCCGAGCTCGAGCCTGGTCGAGCTCGGGCTCGGCTCGGCTCGTTTACACCCCTAACAGCAGCTAAGGTAGAATATGGTTGGGTTCAAAAAGATGAATCAGAATCGCTATCGTAATTCTAATACTGCTCCCATGGATCATCACTAACCACTGCGTCATCTGATAACGCGTTTGAGTCTCGATCGTTGTCGGATGGCTCAGTATGCCTACAGTAGTAGTGGTGTCCATCCCTGCATAATGTTGTCAATAAGGTTGCCCCCCTTTCCACAAATGATATGTACGGGCTGCTAGGGTTTTGTGGTGCTGCCATGAAGGATGTTTGATTTTGATTTTGCTGACTATGATGATCTGGACGGTAACGACGTTGTTCTAGCGTTGAAGGTCTGGGAGGCGCCTGCAGCTGTTCAGTGGAGGGGAGCACACTGTTAGGGTTTGGTTGTCGAGCAATATGGTTACGGTTGGTTTGGGGTTGAAGAAAGTTACGGTTGGGTTGTGGTTAAACAGAGTTACGGTTGGGTTGTGGTTGAACATAGTTACGGTTGGGTTGTGGTTGAACATAGTTACAGTTGGGTTGTGGTTGAACAGAGTTACGGTTGGGTTGTGGTTGAACAGAGTTACGCTTGGGTTGTGGTTCAACATTTGCAGGGTTTGGCTCCCCTTCATGTATATGCAAATGAAAATGAATGTGTAATTCGTTATTGTTGATGCACACATCTGTCGTCTTCGTCTTGTATCGAGTCTCGAGTTCGGTGCGGAGCTAATCAAGACATGATGTCATGATGACATCATCTAAATGACATCATCAATGACATCATACTACATATTCACGTGAGAATGAAAGTTATGCATGGATTTCACAAGAAGACAAAATAGCATGAGGATTTCGCTTCAAGACAATTTGTCAATTTCGCTTGAGAGGTGTCGCTTGAAGCCTTCAAGCGAAATCATGTCCACTATATATAGGATAGTTGTCATTTCAGTTGGAACTTTTGTCTCAGAGTTATACCGAAGTGCTGCCGGTTTCTCTTCTGAATGTAAAGGTTGTCAAATTAATATACAAGAAGATTAAAGTGTATCTCAAGCTGTTTCATTGTCCGTTTCTTAGTTTCCGCCTCTGAAACGGACTAGAACCACAAAAACAGCCGGTTTTCACCACGATTTCTGTTTCTACATCATTCTTTTTCAAAATTTCAAACTTTTTACGGATAAAATCGACTAAAATTCTCACATATCACGCATAATCATGTTTTAACAGTTCCTGGAAAGTTTCAGCATCAAAATCAGCCTAAAACTTGTAATTTTGTGTGATTTCGCTTCAATTGTTCGAACATATGATGACATCAGCAACTGTTTTCATAGATTTCGCTTGAGATTTGTATTAGATCTCGCTTGAAAGTTCAAATTGTTGCTAGATTTCGCTTGAAAGTAATTCGAAGGTTGACCAACTGTAACAGATTCCTGAAGCGAAATAGTGGTTTCGCTTGAACTGTTGTAGCGAAATTGTTCTGTCAGTTTTCGCTTGAAGGTTCAGATAAGTTGAAGCGAAACAGTTGGTCTCGCTTGAAACTGATTGTTTTGTAATTTGTGTTGTTGAAGCGAAATAGAGGATTTCGCTTGAATCAGTTTTGTTGATTGATTTCGCTTGAATAGTTTTATTAAACTGTTTTCGCTTGAAGTTGCTGAGTATTCAAAACTTAAAATTTTACTAAGTGATTGTAAAGTTGTCAGGTGTCAGATTGGATCGTTTTGTCGGTCAAGTTGCTTGATAATTGTCCAGTTCATACGGTTCGGAGTTCAAAGGTTACAAAGGGTCAAGTCGTTTTGATTTCGATTCGGGTCCTAGAAGTCCACACAGTTGGTCAACGTTCAGTCCGCACAAAAAATCGCCAGTCTGAGTAACAGTTTGTTTCAATTTATTGAAAAATCTTTAAACTGATTGTGTTTGTGTTTGTTTGATTGTAAAGGTACTTGTTGGTTTAGACAAGAGATTCAAGTTGCTAAAAAAAATGGATTCCGAGTTCTACAACGCGTTTGCTACACCCTCGACTACTCCGGCTTCAATTGCTCAAAACATGAAAGCAGAAAACGAAACAGGAACAATGCAAAAACCCCCGAAGCTTATGGGAATTGAGGAGTATCATGGATGGAAGAATCGCTTTGAGAATTGGGTTCAGGCAAACCATCTGAGAGCTTCGGAAAGCATTGAAACAGCATACATCAGACCACAGACTGCTATGAATGTTGATAAAATTATCTCGGAGTTTTCAGATCAAGAGAGAGAAAGTTATAAAGGAGAGAAAATGATGATAAGTTTGTTGCAGCAAGCTATAACAGAGGATATATTTGTTTTACTTCAGCATGATGGAAATGCGTTTTCGATCTGGAAAGCTCTTGAGAAGAAGTTTGAAGGAAGTACAGAGATGCTCCAGAGTAAAGCAGCATTACTGAAGAAGGAGTTTGAGTTGTTTACAAGCATGCCTGGTGAGACTACAAAGACTCTCATTGAGAGATACTGCCATCTTGTACGCACCATGTCTCAGTTGAAGATTACTAAAACCCCAGCAGAATGGGTTGAAAAGCTTGCTGACGCTTTACCTCAAAAGGAATGGGGTACATATCTCATGATTCTGAAGAATTCTGGACAGTTTAGCAGATTGTCGATTGGTCAGTTTATTGAAAAACTGGAAGCACAAGATCTTGAACAACAGAAGATTGCAAGAATGAATAGTTCAAGCAATCAACATGACGTCAAACTGTATTACAAAGGAAATATTCAAACTGCTGAAGCAAGTCCAAAGATCCAAACTGCATTTAATGCTGGAAATCAATCTACTCCTAGTAGTCAAGGATCAGTCAACACAAGTGGGTTCTCAACGGTGAATCCTCCAAATGTTCAAAGTTCATCTGCTGGAAATGGTCATTTGATTCAGTGCAATGTAGCTCTACATCTTCAAAACGGTCAAAATTATTCTGAAGAAGTTGTTAAGCATCATATGGGATTATTGGTCACTGCATTAGAGTCTTATGAAGGGTTAATTGCCGGAAGAATTGGCAATCCGATGCTCACAAAGGAAGATTATGACCAAATTGATGCAGAGGAGCTAGAACTGATGGATATTAAATGGGCCTTAGCTAGCGTTTTGAGGAGAGCAGAAAAATTTAGATTGGTTACAGGAAGAACTGATTTATTGGATGCAAATCTTTCTAATCTTGGATTTGATAAATCTAAAGTTGTTTGTTTTCGTTGCAGGGAGAAAGGCCACTTTAAAAGAGAGTGCAGGAATCAGGAGCCGAGAGGAGCAAAGGAGTCTGCTGGAAAAGATGATTATTATCGAAAGACCATTTATCAACAAATCACTCATCAACCACATCAACAAAAGGAACCTCAAACGGCACATGGAAAAATAATCGAGGATGCAAACAAAAAGGCTTACTATGGCATCATGGATCAAGATGACGAGAAATTGGCTGAAGGATTTAGCTGGGACAAGTACATTCCAGCTGATTCAAATGTTGGAGCGTTTATTGCTCATATTATTCAAAAGCCGGAAATGCTGAAGGAATGGATGGAAGTGTTATCTGATGAAGAGAAAAGTGAAGATGAAGGATCTGTTTCATCTGAAAACAGTTCGTCAGAGACAAGTGATAGTGATGAAGAAATTGAACAGATTAATATTGATAAACTTCATCTATCTTCTGATAATTTTGAATCTTATTTTGCAGACAAATTGAGGAAGCTCAAAGAAAGAAAAGCTGCAAAAGGAATGAAGGAAGTCAAAGTTGTTGAAAAGATTGTTGAAGTCGAAAAGATAGTGGAAGTTGAAAAGATCATTGAAGTCACAAAACCATGTCTCACATGTTCAGAATCCTGCAAACAATGCAAAGAAAAAGACGAGAGGTTTAGTGATTCAGAGAAGATGAAAGAAAAGTTGCTGTTTGATTTAAAAAATGTGAAAGAATCATACGATGTATTGAACAGAACAGTGAATAGTTTGCAGAAAACTAATTCAGAAAGAGAAGCTGCTTTGAAGATGTTGAATGCAACAATGATGTCGAAGCAAAAAGAGATAAATTTTTACATCGAAGAATGTGCTAAATGGAAGCAAGAGTTGGATGGTGAAAAAGTTGAAAACGAAAGAATTAGACGATTGCTGAGAAGTTATACAAGTTGTGATTATATAACTGATAGAATTTACCCTACTGTTGCAGGTTTCGAGGCGTTTAAAGATGAAGATAAAGACAAGAAATCAAAGAAGAAAACGGATACTGGTAAGAAACAGAACGTCTGTTATAACAAGTGTCCGCCTCCAATTTGGGAAGGGTATTCGCCTAGAAAACCGAATGAGGAACAAGTCCAAAAGGCAGTCAATCTAAAGTTAGAGTCCGAGTTAACCGATGTGTTACCAGATAATATTGATGTCACGTTCACAGCGTCCGACACAGATCATGAGTCCGAATTGATAAAAAGAGTGGTCGATCAGGTGTTGGATAAAGATGAGGAGTCAGAGTTAAAGTCCGAGTCCGAAAGTTCATGTCAGTCAGTCGGGAGTTCGAGTTCATCAGAAAAGAGTTCAAAATCGTCGGGAAAACGGGTTTATAGTAAAGAATTTTTGTTGTCAAAATCTAATTTGAGTGACGAAACATTTGAAGTTGTATATACTTTGAATGATTCTGACAAATTATATTTTGATAAAGAATTCCCAATTAGAAGTGTTCAGTTTGACATGATTAAAAAGGTTTTCAAAATGACAGAAATCAATATTTCTGAAATTAAAGATTTAAATCCTACTGGAAAACCTAAAAAATACACTTCAAGAGTTCAACAACGGTTAAACAAGAAAAAAGGTTACAATTGTGGTAGTCCGAAAGTTCATGTCAGTCAGTCGGGAGTTCGAGTTCATCAGAAAAGAGTTCAAAATCGTCGGGAAAACGGGTTTATAGTAAAGAATTTTTGTTGTCAAAATCTAATTTGAGTGACGAAACATTTGAAGTTGTATATACTTTGAATGATTCTGACAAATTATATTTTGATAAAGAATTCCCAATTAGAAGTGTTCGGTTTGACATGATTAAAAAGGTTTTCAAAATGACAGAAATCAATATTTCTGAAATTAAAGATTTAAATCCTACTGGAAAACCTAAAAAATACACTTCAAGAGTTCAACAACGGTTAAACAAGAAAAAAGGTTACAATTCTGGTTCTGGTTTTCAAAAGAAATCAAACCACAATTGTAGCTACAAAAAGAAAGGAATTGGTTTTATTCCACCTAAAAACTATAAAAATGAAGAATATGTTCGAGATTATAAATCAAAAATTACATATGTTGCAGGAAATAGTCATGAAGAAGAAGCAAAGAGCTCATTCTGGAAACAGTCAACTCAGGAGTTTCTTGCTGAAAAGATGAAGCAAGAAGCTTATCAGAAGAAAGAAACAAGAACCTGTTTCCGATGTAATGAAGTTGGTCATATTGCATGGAACTGTCCCCAAGCAACAAAAACAAAACAGGGAGTTTCTGAAAAACTAAAAGAAGTTATTGTTGACAAAACTGAACCACCAACTGAAAAGTTCAAAGTGTTTAAAAATTCTACATATGAAGTTGGTGAATGTTCAAAAAGATTTTACTAGAAAAGGGGAAATCTTGACAACCAAGCTTGGGTTGTTAAGAAATCAAGTGTAAAATCTGGCGATGAATCTGATTCCACAAAGTCAGAGGAGCCACAGGTTACGGTAAAAAGTGAAAACTCAGTATCTCTAATGGATGATGTTCATTTTCCACCATTGAGAGCTGAGAATTTTAAATCAAAGGTTGGAAAAATTGAGATCTCAAATCAGGGTTATTCTGAGAAGGATAACTTTGATATTGAAAAAGCGTTTAATGGGAAAGTTAAGAAAATTTTTGGTAAAATGATTGATGGGAAGGTTAAAGGGGTAAAGGAGTTTTATGCTACAAAGAAGGCAACTTATAGCCCAACCCCTAGTGAAGTTGAGAAGGTTACACCCAAGGCTGGTCAGGCTTGGGTGGATATTTTCTTTCATTGAAAAACCTGACTTGCCGGAGATCCCAAGTTTATTTCGTGGATCAGGAATCGGCATCTTTCTTGAAAATTGTTTTTGTGAATGAATCTTGTAATAGTTAAATTTTGGCAAGTCATACTGCAGGAATTGCCGGAGCTTCCAGGTTGGTAAGAGTGGAGCAGGAATCGGCATCATTCTTTATATCAGATTTTGATTGTGTTTAATTACAAGTGGTTGAAAGAGGTTTTCAACGTCAAGTGGTAAATCAAGGACATTAAATTGTACTTGATTTTCTACAAATGATTGAGGAACGATATGATGAACCCCTAACTTTAAAAGTGGTAAAATCAACAAAACTTATTTTCCGGAAAAATCATTTTGGTTAAAACAAACTTAAGTGTTTTGAAATCATTATGAGAAAATAGTTTGTTGTGAGGGGGAGTTCTGATTGTTTATGCCAAGTGAATGGCGAATTGAGGTGATTCGATATTGGTTGTCATTTTATTGTACAGTTGGTTTTTAAAATTTCCTAAAATGTGTTTGCATTTTAGGGGGAGTAAAAATTTTCAGAAAATCCAAAAACATTTGAAAATTTTGAAAAAGCCAAAAACATGATAAAAATCAAAAATGAGTTTTGTTGTCTAAAAGAGGAAATAATAGTACATCAGTGGACTGTCACAACATGCTAAAGAAATGAAAAGTTAAATAGTGATAAACAATCTCACTGTGGATATGTCAGTAGGTTTTTGCACATTTAGTAAATTGTGACGAGATATAAACATAAAATTTACTTGCGTCTACGTGGGGAACACCTCCAGGATATATAGGTAACTCCTGAAATCTAGTTTGAAGGGTCTCGTATTCTGAGATACTAGGTCTTTATACTCAGTGATATCTGGGGTATTATCCCGGGACTTCTGATTTTGCGGAAGCAATGGCCTAGTCCCCGGAGAATACTTTCTGCTTGCTTGAAATACAGCACCACCCTCAGCTAAAAATGATAAAACATTGAAAAATGCTAATCATGGCTGTTGTAATACAAAAGATCCTCTAAAGGGGACACACCTAAAAGTCAACTAGGCTCTCTGCTGAACGGAAGTTCTGACCTGAGCTATCACGGTTGCATAATTTATTCCCCTTACAGATATCATCTGTGGTATACTCACCTGTAAGACTGAATATTGGGATCTGGATACGGGAGTATATTCAAGTAGTGGGACACACGGATAAGCTTAAGTACTTAAGACATTAATATCGTATCTCGAAACAGTTGAACTTTGTGTGAAAATTTAAGTGGACAAGTATACTGACAATCTAAGTGAATTGTTTAGAACTTAAAATGAAATGAAGCTTAACGGTGTTGGTGATTGGTCTCAAAAACTGATATGATCCTCTTACGCAAACTCACAAAAATATTGTATGTAAATATTTCATTTCTGCATTTTATTTCTGTTATTTCAAAATCCAAAAAGATTTTCAGTGTGTTTTAGCATAAATTTTGAAAAAATTCAAAAAGATTTTAGACAACTGATGTTGAAGAGCTGAATTTCAAAATCCCAAGTGCTAAACATGACGAACAGGTTTGGGAGAATTTGATTGAAAAGTTTTTTTCAGAGATAAAAAATTCGTTAAATGATCATTGTTAATGTTAGATTGTATATTGATTGGAGAAAGATCTGTGTTGGTGTTTGATATTTGACAAATTGTTAAATATTTTATTCTTGTGAATCTTATTTTTGGGTAGAGGATGTGCAGGATAGCAGATAGAGTGCCAGGTTCCGATACCTGAG
Organism: Helianthus tuberosus; assembly: GCA_030545235.1. NCBI lineage: Eukaryota > Viridiplantae > Streptophyta > Magnoliopsida > Asterales > Asteraceae > Helianthus > Helianthus tuberosus. The sequence goes on along the minus strand of CM060393.1, from coordinate 42,183,798 downwards.
GATTCTGAAATTCTGTAAAAGCCAGACTACGATCCCAGCGTGTTTTGAGGGGGAGTCTGTTAGAGGGAGAGAGAATTGGAGATAGGATAGAGCCAGATAGAGATCCTGAAGAAAGCTCAAAGACTGATAAAGACTGAAGATTGAGAAGACTCGACACTTAAGACTCGTCAACATCTGAGGGGGAGTCTGTTGATGCACACATCTGTCGTCTTCGTCTTGTATCGAGTCTCGAGTTCGGTGCGGAGCTAATCAAGACATGATGTCATGATGACATCATCTAAATGACATCATCAATGACATCATACTACATATTCACGTGAGAATGAAAGTTATGCATGGATTTCACAAGAAGACAAAATAGCATGAGGATTTCGCTTCAAGACAATTTGTCAATTTCGCTTGAGAGGTGTCGCTTGAAGCCTTCAAGCGAAATCATGTCCACTATATATAGGATAGTTGTCATTTCAGTTGGAACTTTTGTCTCAGAGTTATACCGAAGTGCTGCCGGTTTCTCTTCTGAATGTAAAGGTTGTCAAATTAATATACAAGAAGATTAAAGTGTATCTCAAGCTGTTTCATTGTCCGTTTCTTAGTTTCCGCCTCTGAAACGGACTAGAACTCTTCCAAACGACTCGTTTAGGTCGGAATCCGATCCTACAGTTATCACCATCTGCCATTCGAATGACTTTTGAGGTGAGGTGAAGATGTGAAGAAAGACTAGTTTGCATAGGTGGTATTTATAGACAGGAGAAGTGTAGGGGTGGGTAGTTATTAGAATACTAGTAAACATAACCTACTGATACAATAAACGAGAATAACCTTCCACTAAAGACAATCTAAATGAGGACATAAAGTGCTGATACAACAAACGACAAAAAACATTCAACTAAAGACCACTACAAGAAACATCCTGCAACAAAACGAGCAACCCTATTTCCAATGGCAGTCACCTCTAGATGATAGTTCCGAGTCTGACTCTTCTCCAGAATATGGGTTGTGCCAAACACAGGACCAATCTTCTTCTTCTTCCTCATAGTTTCAAGCATCCTTCAGGACTTCTGGGTTGTAATCCTCCTCCGGGTTAGGGTTGAAATCAAACTGTTGATTGTCATAGGTCCAAACTTTTTTAATAACGTGGATTTCTTCAAGCTGTTTCTTTTTTCCAAGAACGTCCTTCTGTTTCGCCAGTTGATGATTCACAACAGCACCGAAAGACGATCCTCCTTCCTCGACAGGTTCAGATTTTTTCGATTTCTTTCCTTCCTCCAAATCAGGAAGCTTTGGGGGTAGTTCCCATTCCAAACAAGCTTTGATGTCTTCTTCACTCATGCAATTGTTTTGAAAGTGGGAGAAAGGAGGTAACCGTTTCTTACCATTGCGTTTATCCATTACTGAGAAATGGTATTGCAAAGAAGAGTGATGAGGACGGATGGAGGGGTGCTTTCCAAGGGACTTTTTATAGATGAAACAGCGACCTAGTAGAAGATTTCTGGATGAAACATCGACCTATTAGAAGATTTCTGGATGAAACAGCGACCTAGGATAAGATCTCTGGATGAAACAGCGACTTAGTAGAAGATTTCTGGATGAAACAGCGACCTAGGATAAGATCTCTGGATGAAACAGCGACCTTGGATAACATCTCTGGATGAAACAGCGACCTAGTATAACATCTCTGGATGAAACAGCGACCTAGTATAACATTTCTGGATGAAACAGCGACCTAGTATAACATTTCAGCATGAAACAACGACTTTACTACTTTGATTGTTCAATCATAAATAGTGACTCATACCCCCATCTCGAATTGCACCAACCACACACAATAAATGGAGGACCCGGAAAACTCGTTCTTGGAGCTGGAGGAAGTTCCCGATACCCCCCCCCCCCTGAAAAGATCCCCAGAAAGACACGCTGGTATTATTACCCAACAGAAGAGTCTAGATCGTGGTAAAAAATGTAATGGCGTTCTATCATAACGGCGATTCTTCTTTCTGTTATAGCGGATTCCTTGGAAGGAGACAACTCGGGACCGAGTTTTGGGGTGCCCTACTTGGATACGAGAACTACGGTTACTTGTCGCCACTGGTAAGGAGTATAAATATAGGTTCTCCAAAAATTATGTTTTATTCTTATGTTATAAAACTTTCCCCGTTGTAGCATGTGTGTGGGTGGGTGACGAGAATGATGAGGTTCAGATGGATTTTAATAAAGAAAACCAGAACAACTGTATCCATGGACGATTCTCCCACCGCAATTCCTGGACCTTTTGGGTGAGAATCCGAACCACCGTGCGTTACCTTTTGCCATTGGATTAAAGGAACATTACCCTCCATTTTGGGACATCGATGCGGTAACACTTATATCCCCCACTGTTTATTTTAAACCAAATATGTTTAACTTATATATTTTTGTCTCAGGTTTATATTCCAATCTGTGTTGACCTTCAAGACTGGTTCATGGTTCGTGTTGATATGCGGACACTTCACCTTACCTTGTATTTTACTGGGATGTGTGCTTCAGGTGTTTCTGATGGGTCAAGCTTGATTCAAGTTAGGGTATACCCAACCCTAATAAAATTTGAATCGTTATTCAAAACATTTTTGGAACAAATCGCCTACTGGGAACATTCTGGACGCCCATATGTGGAAAAGACAATGGTGACACATACTGAAGTTTGCCAACATCAGAAGGAAAACCCAGGACCTGATTCAGGGGTGTTAGTTTGTATGTTCTTAACTAAACTGGTTAATGACGAGGAGTTCGGGATTGGGGGAGATCTTGTCGAGGCTTGCGCGAAATACAGATGAGAGATGGCGGATGAGTTTTATGCAGCTCGTTTTTCACCCCCAAACATGTAATAAAACATGCAATGCTTTATCGTACTTGTATTAGCTTTAAATTATTAAATATCGTGTTCCGGCACTTTTTTATATAGAAAAGCAAAAAATGGCTTTTAAGGCCGTTTTGCCCCCCCCCCCCCAAACGAGAGGAAACGACCTCCGGCGAGACGACGCCACTCGCCCAAGTCCTTATTCACCCTAGCATAGGACACGGAGAAACCCGGTGACGGTGACCTGTGACGCACCGGTGAGATAACAGACCAAGAAAAGGCAAGGATGGCCCTTTTTGTCAAAAAGTCAAAAATGGCTTTTAGGCCGTTCCCCCCCCCCCCCCCAAACGAGAGGAAACGACCTCCGGTGAGACGACGACATCGCCCAAGTCCTTATTCACCCTAGCATAGGACACGGAGAAACCTGGTGACGGTGACCTGCAACGCACCGGTGAGATAACAGACCCAGAAAAAGCAAGGATGGCCCTTTTGTCAAAAAGTCAAAAATGGCTTTTAGACCGTTTTGTCCCCCCCCCCCCCCAAACGAGAGGAAATGACCTCCGGAGAGATTACGCCACTCGCCCAAGTCCTTATTCACCCTAGCATAGGACACGGAGAAACCCGGTGACAGTGACCTGAGACGCACCGGTGAGATAACAGACCCAAAAAAGGCAAGGATGGCCCTTTTTGTCAAAAAGCATAAATGCAAGAATATGAGGAAACATTATATTTTTATTATAAAGATAGTACGAAAGCACAATTCATAAACCAAAACAACATTCATCCTACATACAACGCCATCTATAAAGCTCGTTAGCCATGTGGCGACGGTAGTTGATACAAGCCTCTTCTACGTCACTTTCATCAATGAGCGACTTGCCTCTTACAAGGTTCTCCATCATCATACAGACAAGCACCCCTGAATTAGCAATGTTACCATTGTCCTGAGGCACACCATCTTGAACAAAACCAAATGAAACTTTTTTCTTTGTGCAGTATCTCGAGTTTCGCCAATAGTGGATTTGGTCAAGAAAATGCTTGAAGAAAATTGGAAAAATGTCCATGACGTTTTCAACCAGCCGTAGTTTTTCATTTCCCCATCTTTTATCAGTCCAATATTGTGTTATTTCCATTTTAAACATATCAACACGGAATAGTAACCAGTCCTCCTGCTTAATCCATATCGGAATATACAAATAATCAACCTCCCAAAATGGAGGGTACGGTTCCTTCCTTCCCGCCATGTCTACCGCTCTTAAACAATCCTTCGTATAACACACGTCTTCAAAAAATTGCGGAGGTAAAACCGTCCAAATCAATTTCCTTGACGGGTCTTTTAAAAGTTTAGACTGTCGTAGCCGCATCAGCCTTAGCGTCCACGCTTGAACATGCTGCCATAAAAATAATATATCTAATCAGTGATTTGTATAATAAAAATTAATAGTGGTAGGATTGGAATTACAATGTCATTTAGGCATGCATTAGATTAGTAGCCTAGTAGGCTACCCCAAAAGCTTCTAGGTAGCTGTATTTCCCCTAAAAAGCGAGAATAACAAAAAGGGGAATCCCCCTTTAGGTAAAAATCAACAGCATCCCTTGACCAATTTTCGGACTTGTCGGTGGGAAATGCAAATTTTTTTCTTTCTGGAGGGCTGCCACCAGGTTTACTCGACTGAGTGGACAACCCGGGATTATTTAGGATAACGTTTCGGGTCGGCTTTGGAAAACACGAAGTGTTAGAACGACCGTTTGGACGTCTTAATTTGTTTAGAATCGAAAATGAGGTTCTCTGGACCACATGCGAATTGTTTTGCTCATCAGCTACTTGATTGTCACCTTGGTTTGCCATAAAAGTGGTTGTGGTTTTTGTGGAGTTCTCATTCCCTATGGTGGGGGTATTTATAGTGGGTGAAATTTCAATTAAAAATCATTTTTCTTTTTGAGAAAAATGCATATTGGTTAAAAATTGTGAAATGTCCTTTATACCCTTAATGATAAACAGATATAAATACCTCATTCCCTAAAAATTGTGAACCAGTTAATGATGTATTTTTTTGGTTAACGTAATGAACCTTTTAATGCTATGAAATTTGTTCAGTATCAGTTTACTTTGAACAATAAAATAATAGTAAAATATATGGAACAAGTAACAACAACAAAAAACACAATATATTAATTCGAAAATGTATTACACTCTTAAACCAGTTAACTATGGGTCATTCGGTGGAAACAGGTTCAAGTCGAGACGCCAGTCTAAGGGGTTTGGTTCAACATTTTGATAACGGTTCCGGTGATCTTTGTTACTTTGGTTTTGGGCCCAGTACTGATAGTCTGTTTGGGTCTCCGGCATAAAGGTGATCATCTGTGACGCGGGGGTAACAAACCCTGCCTAACTTATGTTGGGGTCCATGATATGTGGCGAGGGGCTAAGAAACCCTGCCTGACTTATGTTTGGGTCCATAAACTGATTGTTGTTGTTGTTACTCATATCATTTTCTTGGAGGTCCAATAAGTCGGTGACGTCATAACCGGCGGAGTTGCATGCCGTAGCCAACAGTGACTGCCAGGGCTCAATATTATCATTGTTTGCCGCTAGATTAGCGTCCGCAAACATAGTGCCAACGTTTTGTGACCCACCAAAGTTTCCCGCAAAATTTTCATTTTCGTTAACACCGGATCCTGATCCCCCCTATTTCGAAGTTTGTGCCCTAATTTGATGTCCCGGGCTCTTGAACGTTTCTACCACCACGACCACGACTTCGTGGCCTCCCTAACCTCTGTGTACGAGGATATGAAACAAGGTCCACCGGCTCCTGTGTCAGATGAGTCGGATATTTTGTATATTCTGGAACATTAGACATCTCAAGGGCCCGATACGCCGCACCCTGAATAACGTCCAGATCTTGAGATCGGTGAATTAGACCCATCGTCTCTGACTGCAAAAAAAAAAAATAATTAATTTTTATACTAACAATAATAAAGGTAACTTTGAATAATTGTAAACTTGTATATACCATCATTTGGACCCTTGCTCCTTCATCTTGAAAACCGCTCGTAGGGCCAGCTGGCAACCGTGGGTTCGTCAGATATAACACGGTATGTTGCATGTACCACGCCATGTAATCATTGGCAACGGAAAAAGATGTGATGAGTTCCCCGGTGACCAAGTTTTGATGACGTGCCTCCCACCCACGAACATACGGTTCGTGACGAGTTATCCAGTTCCACCCGGTTTTCCCGCTCCGGTTCATGGAATGAAGCCTGGCATGCTCAGTAATATCTATGGCAATTGGGTTAGGTATATACTGGAACATGCCAAACTGTCTCATCACTCGTTGAGGATAGTGATGCTCCACAACCGAGTAGTATAGCAGAGGGCAACAACTCCGCCAAATTCCCATACCACTCCGACATATATCGGGGAGTCTACCCAGAATGTCGTCGTATGGTCTCCAATTAAACTGAAACAAAAAAAAATTAAATCTTTAGAAACGTGTTCAAACAAACATAAATTTTATATGTCAACAACTAACAACCATACCGTTGCCTCGGTCATAAATTGCAGCTGAAATCTATATGTTCTCAGGCAATGTGTGGGAACCTCTGTACAGGTTAAGCTTCCCTTCCACCTACAAAGATAAATTATAAATTAACATAGTGTTATATACATACCAAAAAATAAATTTAATTATTTCCAATTCAGACTACCTAGCAGCTAACGGGGCATTGTAGTGGAACTCGGCAATAGCAGGAGCAAAACAACGAAACCTCTCCCAAACCCACACTTGTAGAAGCGCAACTGGGCCAGTAACGGCTATAGCATTAGGTGCTGCAGCGTTACAAAGGTTTCTGTAAAGGTGAGATAACACAGCACTGCCCCAACTATATCCCGAACATGCGGGCAAGTCTTCAAGAAACTCTAAAAATTTTATATCAATCAGGTGGTTTGCATTATCAGGTAAGACTGTGCACCCTATCAAATAAAATATTATTTGACGTGCACGAAAAAGGCAGTCTTGATCTGATGCTTGGTTTTAAAAAAAATCGAATTTATTTCTTGTAAAACTCGCGTCGACTTAACCCTTTTGCCCTTCACTTCAGCTTCCTCAGGGGTAAACCCCAACACCTCTTAACACTTGTTTCTTACAGTATACATTGTCATACCAGTGTCAGCCCCAGATATAGGCAACCCATCTATTGGTAGCCCCCACAGCACGTTGACATCCTGTAATGTCACAGTGGTTTCGCCAAAAGGAAGGTGAAACGTGTGAGTTTCTGGCATCCACCTCTCAACCAACGCAGTTATTAAGGTGTGGTCTACATACAGGTACCCAATTTCCAGTATCCCACTGAATCCTGCTGCACGTATTAAACCTTCTACCCTTGGACCAACCGGATTTTTTTCATATGCTGCCAGAACGATCGATCTGATCGTTTAATATTTATTGGGTTACTATACATTTCTGGATCTTTGAATACCTCAAACGCCCAGTGATCCTTGTTCAAAAACAACACCGATGCATTAAGAGGACCAGGATGACATTCAAAACTCATCTTCGGCAGATCAAAGTTCACATAAAATTTATCGGTAAAGCAAGGTTTGAAGCTTCGTTTGATAGGTGTTTGAAACGAAATGTGGTGCTTGTGCTTTGCTTTATGTTCAAATTTAAAGACCCGTTTCTGTGTATCAAATTTAAAATCCATACTGAAGAATAGTGGAAATCTTACATAACAGTGGAATCCTTACACAATGAAATTAAACTTTGCATTCTTTAGTCATTTCATGTCATAAGAATGCATGCAGGGGTACTGTATATTGCATGCAGTCTTGAACGATGCCTACAAATTCAATTCACAACTCACATGTGACTCCCTACAAAAAGACAAAGGTCAAACACTGACTCCTGCAAACAACAGTTGCATTTGTAGCCCCAATTTGAAATTATAACTCACATGTGACCACTGCCACACAGTCTCAGGAACAAAGCTACATCAAACATCGACCTTTTAAAGACTGCAATATCAAACAACGACCTTTTATAATAAAGCTATATGATTCAGCGACTTATTTTAAGTTTACTTTATGATTTAGCGACTTTCAGCAACATGGTTATATGATTTGGCGACTTTCAGCAAGGTGGAGACATGAAAAAGCGACTTTCAGCAAGGTGGTAGGCTGATTCAGCGACTTTCTACAAGCTGGTAGGATGATTCAGCGACTTTCTACAAGGTGGTAGGATGATTCAGCAACCTTCTGAAGATCGTTGTATGAGACAGCGACTTTCAGCTATGTGTCTAGCTTTTGCAGAAACTTGAATTTTTTTGCAGAAATTCTCTTGAAGGTCGTTGATTGGAACCGCTACCTACCTAGATATGAAAATAAAATTGTTGACCACCTAATGGCACTCTTTTCCATCTCAACTCACCTAGTTCTGCAAAAAAAATTCGAAAGATTTTGCATTATAACTGAAAACTTTTCTGACTTGTCCATTTTGTCTGCCTGAATTTTGTCAATCAGATGATGATACATACAGTCCATCATTGTTGCATTATAACTGAAAACTTAAGTTCTGAATTCAGTCAATTAGGGGTAGGGTGGGGGTCATTTTAGTATAGTTAAAGGGTCAAGTGTAAATTTGGTAAACCTTCATTTTGTTCACCACATTATAATAACTGGATGTCCATTGTCGGCAATGGGGTATACTATTGTAATTTAGTGGTCAGTCAACCTTTTGCTTTCACATTTCCAATCTTGATACTTTCAACTCTTACCACTTATTAATTATCTCATCTGATTCCATCTAAAAAATACTTTAATAATAAGATGAAACAAATATAAAGGTTTGAGGCAATATAGACAAATAATTTCACTGTATCATGATCAAAGTTAACTTTAGCATTCAAGACACCAACTGCGCCGGGAGGAATTCCATCTATAAATCTGTTGATTGTTTCTTCTAGCGTAATCCATAACTCGAAGAAGCATGTACTTTTCCACAACTCTTATATTACTCCTTACCGTATTGGATATTCTTGTTTATTATTTACAGAAACTACAAGAGCAAGACAATGGCGAGCAGAAAAATTCAGCCTCATCTTCAATATTGGATAAAAGGATTATGCCCCAAGAAGACAATGGGGAGCTGAGAAGTTCAGCCTCGACGTCATCTTTGGATAAAAGGATTATGCCCCAAGAAGACAATGGTGAGCAGAAAAGTTCAGCCTCGTCGACATCATTGGATATACGATCCATGCACGAAGAAGACGATGGTAAGAGGAAGGATCCATCCTTGTCATCATCATCACTGTATAAACAGTGTCAGGTTTTTCCACTTGCTGAAATCAAATTGGCAACAAATGATTTTGATGATGCTTTTGTAATTGGAAAAGGTGGGTTTGGTCAGGTATACAAGGGTAAAATCGACTTTGGGGCAAGTACAGATGTTGCCATCAAGAGGTTAGATTGAAGCGGATCATTGGGGCAAGTACACTGGAATGCATTGAAGCGGATCATTCGTTACATACAGGGAACAGTTGATTTTGGACTTACTTTGGGCCCTTCCACATCTCTTTCTCTCCGTGCTTACACCGATGCTGACTGGGCTGGCTGCCCTGACACTCGGCGGTCTACCTCAGGTTACTGTGTCTATCTTGGCAACAATATAATCTCTTGGTCATTTAAACGACAGTCTACCATCTCCCGCTCCAGTGCTGAAGCCGACTATCGTGGAGTTGCAAATGTTGTTGCTGAAATATGTTGGCTTCGCAATCTTCTCTTGGAGCTTCATCGCCCTCTCTCTCAGGCGACTGTTGTCTACTGTGATAACGTTAGCGCTATTTATCTGTCCGGGAATCCAGTTCAACATCAGCGGACCAAACATATCGAGCTCGATATTCACTTTGTTCGTGAGCATGTTCAGAAAGGCCTGGTTCGTATTCTTCACATCCCCTCTCGGTTTCAAATAGCTGACATCTTCACCAAGGGACTTCCCAAGATCCTGTTTGACGACTTTCGGTCCAGTCTAACCGTTCGCCTTCCTCCCCCTTCGACTGCGGGGGTGTAATAGAATCGATAGTCAATATTTGTAAATATAGAATAGATTGTCGTAATTATAGGAGAGATTGATTGTAAACTTATTCTCCAAGAAAAGGAGATCTGATGTATCCTCTATATATTGTTATTCAATTATCAATGTTAGACAAGAGATTGAACCATATAGCTTTCAGTCGAATAGCGTATGTGTTGTAATAATCAAGTACAACACACAATAGTAGCTTACACCACACGCGATAATAACTTATACACTATGCATTGCGAGTTGTACCTTTATTATCTACAATCTACTAAACATTTCAATGTTTCATACATCATACAAACCTTCTACTTATTGACTTGCTGTAACTAAAAATAACAGCATCAGTTCCAGCAAAACCCTGCATTCCTCAAATTCATAACTGTTCAACTGTTTTTTGTAAGATTAAATATATTATGTATTAATATTGAATCTATAGCCATTATAATCATTTACATAATAAAGATCAAAATATATAATAACCTATTAAATAATTAGTTGGTAATTGTTGATGGACCATATTACCCTTATTAACTAATTAGGTTTCCTCCTGGGTGCTTATATAAGGAGAATTATGTGGAGCTTAAAGGGTTACTCAGTTACACATTTAGACACACCCCATTAGTCATAACATCACATTCGACCTCCTCTCCTAAGCCGATATCCCTTTTTCGGTTTTCTAAGTCCCCATCATCAGTCAGCACCCTAAGGAGGAACCAGATCACGATGACAAGCATGTCGAACTCCATTACTGGATTCTCCACTGCACTGTCTGCTGTAACAGGTATGTTTTTAATGTTTTCCCTCATGTATAAACAGAACTGAACCAACATGTGGTATCAGAGCATATGTTGATTAGTCAGTTCTGTTTTGTATCCGTAAATCTGGATTAAAGCAGGAAAACGGAATTAGAAAACCCTAAATAAATTTCGGATTTTTCATCCGAAACCCCATCTCGGATCTGTTCAAACTATATCGGATCATATGTTTTCATCAAATATTACTGTTCCGAAATCATAATGTTCTAGAATTGATTAAATGATTGATAATTTTTCCAGATTTCGGATATAAGATTAAGGTTAAATTTTAGGGTTCATCATGTTCTTAGTTGAAATTCAAAATTTCCTTTATGTTTTGGAATGTGATTTGAATTGTGGAATGTTTTCCTAATTTTGATCTTATTTTTATCTAATAAGTTTTTTCGAAATCTGTTAATAAGATAAACAGATTATGATTTTCGAAATTTTATGATAAAATTAGATCAATGTTACAATAGGAAACTATATCACAATTCTTAATTTTCGAATTTTCAGTTGTTATAACAATAAACAGCAACTGGATCGCACAAGATTTGATCACATAAGAGATGATCTGATCGCATAAGAAAATCGCACAAGATCAGATCACATAAGAGATGATCTGATCGCACAAGACAGTCGCACAAGATTTGTACAACTAATTAAGCACATTGTACAAGTTAAGACTGCATAATCGCACAAGATTTGTGGATCGCACAAGACTTGCGGATCGCACAAGACTTGTGGATCGCACAAGGCATTACTGATCGCACAAGTTTTTGGGCATTACTGATCGCACAAGTTTTGGGCCTTACTGATCGCACAAGTTTTGGGCCTTACTGATCGCACAAGTTTTGGGCTTTACTGTTTAATGTGAACTAAAAAAAAATCGGGGCTCCGCCCCGAACCCCGGGCGGGGGCACGCTGTTCCCCGCAACCCCCAGCGAACTCACCGCGGAGTTCGATCCGCGCTAACGGGTGGTTTGCTATTAAATAATTGGTTTTGTAATTACTTAGTTAATTAATCAGATAATGTTTTACAAAACCAAAATAGCTTAACTTGAATGAGCTTTTAATGTATCATTTCTGGCCAAAGCTGACTTGATACATCTACTTATCGTTCAAGTATTACGAAAGCTATGTTGTGTGTGCATCATAAGCATGAATGTCTTAATTTCTGGCCAAAGCTGATTTAATTCATTCATAGATGGCATACTCAACAAGTGCATAACTAAAGTGATTGTCTCAATTTCTGGCCAAAGTTGATTTGTTACAACCACTTTGCACATATGCTTAAATGATTACACTTCTGGCCAAAGCTGTTTTGTCTTCGTTTAAGTAGAATTTTTAGCTAAGTCTATTATTTTGATGTTAGTAATAGACAATATCACAGCTTCATAATGTAAAATGGTCATTATTTATGCCTGCCTTAGTTTAACGTGCCCTTAGATCACATTAGGATTTCTTCCTTAGTATCATAACTTGCTCATCTTATTTCCACTATCAGCGCCCAATTGCGGGATTCCACCTTTGACTGGTGATAACTTTGCTGCATGGAAGGATGCTCTCATGCTTACACTTGGATTGCTGGATTTTGATTATGCTCTAAGAGAGAATAAGCCAGCGGACCTTACCACTCAAAGTACTGCTGCTGAGCAGTTAACTCATGATAAGTGGACTAGGTGTAACCGCATGTCTCTCATGTTCATGAAGCAGTCCATAAGTAATGCAATCAGGGGAGCCATTCCTGATTCTGAAGATGCTAAAACCTACTTGGAACATGTGGAGGCGCAATTCAAAGGGACGTCTAAAGCACACGCTAGTACTCTTATTCTCAAGCTGGTGACAACTAAGTATGATGGGAGGAGCGGCATTCGCGAGCACATCATGATGATGAATGACATGGCCAATAAGTTGAAGGGGCTGGAAATGGAAATCAGTGATGGTTTACTTGTTCATTTCATCATTACTTCGCTTCCTTCGTCCTTTGAAGCATTCAAGATCAATTACAACACTCAGAAGGACAAATGGACAATGAGTGAACTGGTCGCTATGTGCGTACAGGAGGAAGAGCGTATGAGGATGGATCGCACCACCGATGTTGCAAACTTCACCACCTCCAATCCTAAGAAGAGGAAGAACAATCATCAGAGGAAGGATGCTTCTAAAGTTCAAAGGCCTAATCCTAATACAAGTGCACCTTCCAGCTCTAAGAACTCCTTAGGCAGTATCCGCTGCAAATTCTGTAAAAAGACAGGACACATGCAGAAGGAATGCCCTGACTTTAAGGAGTGGCTGGCTAAGAAAGGTAACGATTATTTTATGATACTTGAGTCCTATAATTTAAGTGTTCCTGCTAATTCTTGGTGGTTTGATTCTGGGTCTATGGTTCATGTTACCAATTCAACTCAGGGATTCCTTTCAATCCGGAAGCTGGAAAGAAACCAAAGAACGCTTAAGGTTGGGGATGATCGAGAATTAGAAGTGAAGGCCATTGGAACATTACAATTAGTTATGAAAACTGGTTTATGTATTAAACTTTATGATACCTTATATGTTCCTGAGGTAACTCGGAACCTTGTATCAGGACCAAAGTTAGACATGGACGGTTTTATTGTTTCCCATGGTCATCGCAAACTCTCTATCCTTTATGATTCTGTTCTTTATGGTACTGGTGTTCTGGATGGTGGTCTCTATAGATTAGAACTAGAAGATAGCTTTTCCAAATCTTTGTTGTCATATAACATTAATGAATCACTCACAAAGATGGAAGAGAAACGAGACTTAGAAATTTCATCCATGTTGTGGCATCAACGTTTAGGCCACATTTCAAGAGAACGATTAAATCGTCTCATAAAGGATGAAGTCTTACCTCCTCTCGATTTCTCTGATTTTGGAACATGTGTCAAATGTCTTAAAGGTAAAATGACATTAGCGAATAAGAAAGGTGCCACTAGGAGTTCTAATTTATTAGAACTCATTCACACTGACATTAGTGGTCCCTACCAAATCGCTGGCATAACAGGACATACTTCATTTATCACTTTTATTGATGATTATTCTCGTTACATGTACTTGTATCTAATTAAGGAAAAGTCTGAATCTCTGACAACTTTTAAAGATTATAAGGCTGAAGTTGAAAAGCAATTAGATCGTCAGATTAAAGTTGTGAGATCAGATAGAGACGGTGAATATTATGGAAGACATACTGATGTGGGTCAAGCTCCTGGTCCATTTTATGAGTTTTGTAAGGGCCAGGGGATTGTGAACCAATACACCATGCCTGGTACACCTCAGCAGAACGGTGTCGCTGAAAGAAGAAATCGTACCCTTATGAACATGGTGCGCAGTCTGTTAGCCAACACTAATTTACCATTATTCCTCTGGACTGAAGCGTTAAAAGCAGTTGTTCATATACTCAATAGAGTTCCTTCTAAGTCTGTCCCTAAAACTCCTTATGAACTTTGGACAGGAAGGAAAACGAGTCTTAAATATATGAAAGTATGGGGCTGCATTGCTGAAGCAAAACTTTACAATCCTTTCCTAAGGAAACTTAACCCTAAAACAGTTACCTGTTTCTTTATCGGGTATCCTGAGAATTCAAAGGGTTATCGTTTCTATTGTCCTTCCCATGTCACCCGTATTGTTGAAACCAAGCGTGTCGCGTTCCTGGAGGATTTCAAGGTCAGTGGGAGCAGTACTAACCCTTACGAAGAATTGCAAGAAGTACAAGACGCGGGGGGGAGAGACTCGTCGCTTACCATTACTCCGATTACTCCTCTTGTACCCAATGCAACTACTGCACCTGAAGCTACTGCACCAACTCCAAATTTACCTCTACAATCAGAACCTATTATACCTCATGACGAAGGCACATCAAACGCTCATAACCAAGACAACGCTGAACCCGATAATCCACTCAGGAGGTCATCTAGGCAAAGAAGGCCTACTAATTGGGATGATTATGTTACCTACCTGACTGAAATGGATCCCGGAAAGCTCAATGATCCTATCTCTTACACTGAAGCCATTAGCAGTGATCAGTCTTCTGAATGGAATAAAGCAATGATTGAAGAGCTTGAATCCATGAAGAAAAATGACGTTTGGGATTTGGTAGAATTACCCAACGGAGCAAAACCCGTAGGATGTAAATGGGTGTTCAAAACAAAACTGGATCCGAATGGTAACGTTGAACGCTACAAAGCGAGATTGGTTGCAAAGGGCTACACTCAGAAAGAGGGAATTGATTATCAAGAGACGTTTTCACCTGTCTCTCGTAAAGATTCATTAAGGATCGTCATGGCCATAGTAGCTCATTTTGATTTGGAGTTACATCAGATGGACGTTAAAACTGCTTTCCTTAACGGAGATTTGGACGAAGATGTTTACATGAAACAACCTGAAGGCTTTAAACCTGAAGGCCAGGAGCATCTAGTCTGTAAGCTGAAGAAATCCATTTATGGGTTAAAACAAGCATCACGTCAGTGGTACCTCAAGTTTGATGAAGTCATGAAGAAACAAGGTTTTATGAAGAATCAAGTGGATCAATGCACCTACCTCAAGATGAGTGGGAGCAACTTTACTATACTTGTCCTTTACGTAGATGATATTCTATTGGCAAGTAATAGTTTAGACATGTTGCACGAGTCGAAGCGGTTACTCTCGCATAACTTCGACATGAAGGATCTTGGAGATGCTTCTTACATCATTGGCATCGAAATTCACCGAGATAGACACAAAGGGATCTTAGGATTGTCCCAGAAGGCTTACATAGATCGTGTCCTTACACGATATAACATGCAACAGTGCAAACCCTCCGTCGCTCCAGTAGTTAAGGGAGATGTTTTCGGTTCTTTCCAGTATCCGACAACAGAGGTTGAGAAGGAGCAAATGAGCCAGATACCTTACGCGTCAGTAGTCGGGAGCTTGATGTATGCTCAAGTCTGTACTCGCCCAGATATCGCTTATATTGATGGAATGCTAGGCCGTTATCAGACTAATCCTGGCCTAGATCACTGGAAAGCAGCTAAGAAGGTACTTCGATATCTGCAAGGGACGAAAGACTATAAACTGACTTATAGAAGAAGTGATCATTTAGAAGTGGTGGGCTATTCTGATTCTGACTTTGCAAAATGCAAAGATGACAAGAAATCCACTTCGGGCTATATCTTTATGTTAGCAGGCGGCCCTATCTCATGGAAGAGTCATAAACAACAGTTGACCACAACTTCCACAATGATGGCAGAGTACATTGCTGTTTATAACGCAACCTGTCATGGAATGTTGCTTAGAAATCTGATCACTGGACTCAAAATCGTTAATTCCATTTCTAGACCATTGAAGCTTTATTGTGATAATTCAGCTGCCGTTAGTTTCTCGAACAGTAACAGTTCGACTGGAGCTGGTTTATATCTCGATACAAAATATTTGTTCGTACGTGAACGAGTTGAGGAAAATAATCTTTGTATCGAGTATATTAGTACTAAAGATATGCTTGCGGATCCGATGACTAAAGGTCTCCCTCCTAAGGTTTATGAAGAACATGTTCGGAATATGGGATTTAGTAAAGACCTTATTTGAGCATATTGTACTAGCTTATGTTTTATGTTAATGAAATTTCCTTAGTTTGATTTTGTATGTCTCTTAGAATATGTTCAACCGGTATAATGGCATATAGACAAATAAAGTTACAAATCAAACAAAGGGCTTATGCGTATTTTGATCATAACGATTAGGTTTTAAATTAAGGCTATAGTATGATTAATGGGGGTCCTGAGTCGCATAATGATTCAACGGCTGTATTTCTCTGCTATAATACTTGTTTAAGGCTAAAATGAGTGTTAACTCCTGATCAGGCTTATCTAATACTAATAGTAAATGATTACTCGGCTAAGTAGAAGAATGTAAGATTAAATATATTATGTATTAATATTTAATCTATAGCCATTATAATCATTTACATAATAAAGATCAAAATATATAATAACCTATTAAATAATTAGTTGGTAATTGTTGATGGACCATATTACCCTTATTAACTAATTAGGTTTCCTCCTGGGTGCTTATATAAGGAGAATTATGTGGAGGTTAAAGGGTTACTCAGTTACACATTTAGACACACCCCATTAGTCATAACATCACATTCGACCTCCTCTCCTAAGCCGATATCCCTTTTCGGTTTTCTAAGTCCCCATCATCAGTCAGCACCCTAAGGAGGAACCAGATCACGATGACAAGCATGTCGAACTCTATTACTGGATTCTCCACTGCACTGTCTGCTGTAACAGGTATGTTTTTAATGTTTTCCCTCATGTATAAACAGAACTGAACCAACATTTTCGACTCGTCATACAGTACAACCCAACAATGCATACAATACAACCTTAAAATACATACACTACAACACAATGCATCAGCCAGAAAATCCTACAAGCATCACAGGGGCACAATCTTCACATATGCAAAGTAAAAGCCGCATACCGAAACTTTGTGCACCAACTTCCTAAAACCTGAAACTGTAGGTGCACCAGATGTCACGACCATCGACCAAACTGTTTGAAAAGTCGAGAACCGTGGTGAATGATGGCGCACCAGGGTCACCCTTTTACAAGGGCGTGTTACTACCTAAACTACTACCAACGCGAATTGGTGGCTCACGAAGAGCTAGCCGAATGGTCCCAGTTTTATACGATTGGTACACATCGAGACACTCTTCTACATCGGCATCACAAGTTAGTAAGACCCATTCGGAATCATCATCGAGGTACCTTAGGTGATACCCACTGGTATCATTCAAGCTAAACCTTTTCGCGGTTTCTTGCATCAGTTCTTTGTAACCCCAATCTTTTTGCATCCGAAAATGAATCTTTTCTTCGCCAAAAGTTACCTTGACCCTCCAAGGATGGCCTTCTGGTTTAACATGCGGTTTAGGGGGACGATCTTGACTCTCTTTAAGTAGTTTATGACTATGGGATCGTTTAAAGATCTTTGGTTCCTGATCTTGATTTTGATCGCTTGACGCATGAGATGTGTGAATCGCTGCAGCGCTTTTGGCTCTTTTTAGAGCACCGCCACTTGTATCTTGATCAACGGTTGGAACACTGTGAGTCCCACCGGAGAAAGAATGACTGGAACTCGAACTCTGACTGCATGAAGTAGCCTTATCGTCGATAGTTTTGTTCTTTTTAGCCGGGAACGAGAGACGAGTCTTTTTTGACGTGTCCGGAGAAGCGAGCTTTGGAAAGTTTGAATAGAAAGACTCGATCTGAAACAAGCCTGACCCACCATGCACCGAGTCCTTTACAAGTTGAATCTTTCTTAACGAGTGTCCGACTTTCTTGATCTTCCGAGATGGCCACCGTTGAATCCCGTGTTGCCTGCATATCCGTTTCAGAGTCGTTGGACAAACTGCAGTTACAATAACACGAGTTCAAGATTTGAATATGCGAATTATTAGAATATATTATTATTATTAGAGTTTATTAGTTTAGTTGAGCCCACGGGTCCAGTAGGTTGTTAGGGTTTTGTTATGATGTCTATATATTGTAACTGAATCCTTTAATAAAAATTCAGTCAGTTATACCATCTTACACGAACTAACAAATTGCCACCGCTATAAAGAAGTTTGTTTGTCATTAAAAAAATAACAAAAACAAAAACCTACCACCCATATTCTTGGCAGCATCTTTCAGGCTGCAAGCAAAATGATGCATTAGTATTTCTAAAGTAATTGTTTTCTCCAGTTTGGCACTAGCACGTCGTTTCTCAACGCCTGAACCCGAATTTGAGCCCGAGCCCGACCCAGTGCCTGGACCATGACCATAACCATCTATTTCTCGAACTTTTGCAACTGATCCTGTATCAGAAACAGCAAGTAACCCATCATTAACGCCATTTTCCGGCAACTCCATCTCTGCAACGATCCTCAAGCTTTTGCAAACCTTTTGTATATTATCCAACAGCGAATTAATCACCCTTTGTTGTTCTTCGCGATCCTTGCAGTCAACAGGCAAGAAAAACTCCAACACAAGGTCAACCATGGCAGCATATGTTGTTCTGACCCGTACAGCCACAGCAGCATGCAGGTCAAAGATTCTAGCATGATGAGCAAGCGGATATTCGGTTTTCATGTATGATGTCACATCAGGCGAGTAACAGAACAGCTCATTAGATTTGAAAGCTTTGCCTACAACACCTTGACCGATAAACAAGTGATGCTCAGAACAAGCTTCTTGGAAATCGTTAAACTGAGGGTTATATACGTAGGAAGCGGAATCAACGGTGGAGAGACAGTGGATCAAGTTTTCGTTTGAGTGGCGGCAGCCTGCTTTGCCGCCTTGTTGGATGCATGGGATCCATGTCTGAGCTAATGGTAGCTTATGCATTATGCATACAGATTTCAGTGTTTCATGAATCTCCGGTAATGCAGGATGATAGAAGCCGTTGCTTACCTAATCATTATAAAGAACATTAGTACTAATTTGTTGAAACATTGTTACATTTTCTTTAGAGTAAAATGCCATTTTTGTCCCTAAGGTTTGGCCTTTGTGACTTTCGTCCAAAGGTTTGTTTTTTCGCATATGGATCCAAAAGGGTTGAAATATTGCCATTTTCATCCAGCCCGTTAACTCCATCCATTTTTCTCCATTAAGTCGGGGGTATTTCTGTGTTTTTTGCTAACTTAAAGGGCGATTCGGTCTTTTTGCATAAAGCGAAAGACCGAATTGCCCTTTTAAGTTAACAAAAAAGACAAAAATACCCCTAACTTAACGGAGAAAAATGGATGAAGTTAACGAGCCGGAGCCAGATGAAAATGGCAAGATTTAAATCCTTTTGGATCCAGATGAGGAAAAACAAACCTTTGGACAAAAGTCGCAAAACTGACCAAACCTCATAGACGAAAATGGAATTTTACTCTTTTCTTTATTGAATTTGGATTCCAATTACCATGATTTTCTGTGTGTTTGAATCGTCTGAACTCTTGAGATCAACTGCCTATCAAAATCATAACACTACTTTTAGATTATTAAAGGTGTAAACTATATAATCTTGAGAAATTAGATAAAAAACACACCTCAAGAGCCTTACAAACACTTTGAATCTCTAGAGTGTAATTACTCTTCTGAGTAGTCATGATAACTTCAACAACACCAATGCAATCCTTAACATCTTGACCGAAAACCGGGACCGCGACACTCCCACGAACATCATGTATTTTAGCATGAGACACTCTTGGATACTCTTCAACCTTAAAAAGCCGAACATCAGGAGTCCACTCAGGTACTTTTTGCATAAATGCCCTTCCGAGCAACCCAACGCTATCTTTAGGATCCCCTTCGGCCGGAAAATGATAACATTCCGATATGTTTCTATACTTCAAAAGCCGCGGGCAGTTGAACTCAAGCGAGAAAAGCCGTTGACTCGTACTTAAAACTTTCTTTCCCTCTCTGATTTCGGGCAGCCATACTTGAATAAGTACGTTCTTGTCAACCGTGTAATGTCTTATGTTATCGATTGCATGAACCAATCGTTCCATTACAGATAACGAAGGGCCAGAGCTTGCCACCGGTGCAATCCACCATTGATTGCTTAATTCAGAAAGATTTTCAGACGGATTCGGTAAGTTAACAAGAGTTCTGACTTGGGATTTCGGCGAATTGTGTTCGGGGTCATTTGACTCCGGTTTTTCATTATTGGATTCAAATTTGGGCCATTGAAACGAAGGGTTGAACAACGGGTTGGAAGCAGAAGGATTATCATTCAACATTTCGGATCCATCGGTTGCTTGTAACCAACATCCATCTAACAAGAGTTCATCCATGTAATCGAAATCCATGAGTGCATCGGGTAAATTTTCGAGCGTGAAATCGTTTTCATCCATCGCTAATCTTTAATCTAACTCCCACAACTACTGTTTTAAAAGGCAAAAGATTTGTTTTACATACTCTGTGGTGTATATCTGTCAAAATGGGGAGAAACATTATTCAGATGCAGAACCAAACACCAAGATATTGTACAGAAATTGCTATTTTGACTAGTGTAATTGGTCAAACATCAAGATTCTTTGTTTTGAGTTGTCTGAAGGTCAAACATGTCCACATAATCATCAATAGATGCAATAAATACATGATAAAAACCCTTAATAAATCAAAAGGGTTCTGTAAAAAAGTTGCTATCTTGACTCTGTAATTAGTCAAACATGTAAAATATATATCAACAGATGTAAAAAAGATCAATAAGTGGAGAAATCCCAGTTGATGACTTAAAGAGTACCCTATCTAATTACTACAACAAATCAAAATAACATGCTAAAAACAGCAGAAAATCAGAATATTCTGCAAAGATTTGCTATTTTGACTTATGTAACTGGTCAAACATGTAAGCATAATCATCAAAAGATGCAAAAAGATGAATCAATATTGACATCCCAGTGAAGATTGAAGAAGACCCAATACATCATTATAATAATAACACTTAAAAATATTTTTTTTTTTTTTTTGCAAACATAGTTATCTTGACTCATCTAATGCATGAAATATACACAAATAAATCAAAATGAAGAAACCCAATCAAGAACACCCAAAAAATTTCCAATTTTAAGTGAAAGAAATAATCTAAAATAAAACTAAAAATTCTTGAAGAACCATCAAGTCACCAAATTTATATCTAGTCAAGAATTCATAACCTTAAATACCCAAAAGCAAGCAAGTGAAAGAAATAATTTAAAATAAATCTAAAAAAATCTTGAAAACATATAACAAAAGACCAAACACTGAAACACATGTATCTGGTCAGAAAAAAAAAAAAGAACAGTTTTTTTTAGTTATGAAATTATTAGAATTCATCTTAATATTCTACCTTGTAATCATCCCTGAGTTTCTTTTGTCTCCAATGTTGTTGAAATCTTTTTATACAAGACTGCTGCTTTGTTGTTTGTTCAAGATACTCCTTACAATCTAAGAAGCCCCACTATAAACCCCCAAGGGAATCCCACAGCTGATCAAGATCCTTGGTAAAGAAGGAAAGATTCAATTTTTAAGATTGAAGTTTGATGAGAATACAAGTACAGAAAGTAAAGATGGCTGATGTAAGACAATTTTTAAGATTGAAGTTTGATTTTTTTAGTTTCAGATGTATGCAAAATTGCAATCAACTTGAGTCAAAATTCATATTTGGCACTAAACTATCAACAAATTCATGATTTTTCCCCTATGGTTTCATTTATCACTATTCCTGCGCTTTCAGAATTTAAGAGTTTACATCACTTGGTCTTTACTAATTAAACTGAAAAACTTTCATGACATGTTGCGGTGGGAATTTGATTGGTTCAGTTCATTACGGTATTGTTACAATACCAGTACTAGGTATAAAAACTGAAAGATGAAAACTAAAAAATAAAGTCGTGATATGGCCAAAAAAGATAACGATACTTGGTTTACATCGATTGAAAACCAAAAAACAAACACTAGTAACGGTTACGATAGTACCGATACTGGCATCGATATTGTTCGGTCGAAATCGCCATGGTACCAATATTGTTGGGATGGTATCATTTTATTTAACCATGAATCGATACCGTACCGACACTCGCTATAACTTATGATACAAAAAAAAATACTCTACTATAAATAAAACTTATTTTCAATGAAATTTATATATGGATAAAAATATAAACGTCGCAGTGGTATATGTGTATTTACCAATATTAGTGATCCCTAAATTGAAATTTCAACTTGTAAAATATTACATCTTTTTTTTAATAAATTTTTTTATGCATGATGTAAAATATTCTTGAAACCTAAATTGGAAATTTTTATAATTTGTAATTTTAGAGGGGTATGTAATAAATTGTCCCAAACTTTTATTCCTTGTAATATTTTGAAATTACGTGAGAATTTTGTTTGCTTTTATTGAGTAAGGCTGGAAGGTCTGGGCTTTTAAGTCATCTTCTTTAACTTTCATGTAATGGTTTAAAGCTTTCTATTAAACAAAATTAAAAAAAAAAAAAAAACAGATTTTATTGGTTGAAAAGAGGTGGGTTCCAACTGCACACACCTTTAACGCTCGTTAGCACAATGCATGGCCGGCCCTGAAGGTGGGCGGGGATGACCACCGGCCAGGGCCCGATATTTCGAAGGGCACGTTACTTTTAAAAAAACTCTGATATGCATATGTGAAAATAAATAAATTAATATGGTATACTTATACAAACACCAATATAGACCCACTTACAAAACCATTTTTATGGTTTAGATTAGTTATTAGCCCATTGGCATTTGGCTTAGACCTTTAGTGAGCCCAATACCCAATTTCGTTAAGTCCTAAGGGCACGTTTTTTCGAGCTCGAACATGGCACATGAATTCTTAGGGCCGGCCCTGGCACAATGGCGGACACTCTATAGCGCCCCCATTTAATTTTGAGGGCGTGGTCCATAAGCTCCTCCTCGGGGCATCAAAATTGTCTATAGTGGCAGGGTGGCGTTAAGCCACACCCTTGGCCTAAGAGCAAAACCACATTCTTATTTTATTAAAACTAATTTATTTATTACTTCCTCTATTTTTAACTCATTCAATTTGTTGCTTTGAATTTTGATAAGGTATTACACTTATATATGAATACGTATAGGACTAGAGCCCATCGATATATATGTAACACGTTTTGCATCTAAGGGTAATACGTATTATTTGAGATTGTTGCGTTATACAAAATGAATCAGTCATTAATATTGTTATTGTTGCGTTAAACAACATGGAGGTAGCAGAGATGAGAATGCTGAGGTGGATGTGTGGTCACACAAGGTTAGACCGAATAAGAAATGAGGTTTTCTTGAAAAGGTTAGGGGTATCTAGAATATCAGATAAGATGAAAAAGTGAGATTGAGATGGTTTGAGCATGTGAAGATGAGGCAATCAACGGCGTCGATTAAAGTAGTGGAAAGCCTCACAGTAGATGGAAGGAGGGGTAGAGGTAGAGGTGTAGAAAAAAGTTAAAGTAGTGGAAAGCCTCACAGTAGATGGAAGGAGGGGTAGAGGTAGAGGTGTAGAAAAAAACCGGTTATAGGACCGAAATCGAAAAAAAAACCGGAACAAATTTTTTTTATCCGGTTTTTTAAAAACCGGTCCAACCCAAACCGAACCACCGTTTAGTATACCGGTTATGGATCTTGATCTTTGAAACCGGTTAAAAACCTGGTTTTTTTGGCAATAACCAGTTATAAACCGAACTTTATCGATTATACCAGTTTGGGTTCTCGTCTTGATAAACCGGTTAAAAAACCGGTGTTTTTCTCCCACACAACAATAACCGTTTCGGTTAAAAATCGGACCGTTTTTTTAAATCGATTTGTACACCTCTAGGTAGAGGTAGACCCAAATTGACGTGGAATGAGCGGATTAGGCAGGATTTGATAGAAATGCACCTCTCTGAGGACATGGTCCAAGATAGGAGTTTGTGGAGACGTAGGATTAAAGTTAAGGAGTTTTAGGGGTTAGGTAAGATGTGATTGGGTGTTGTCATACGGGGTATAGATTTACCTACACATTAGGTGGTCTTGGAGGATGATTGTCCTACGATATGTATATGGATATGAGTATGTTTTTCTATGATACTATATTTACCTTCGCTCTACTGTTTTTGCTTTCACCCTTCTTTTGTCTCGGTAGTTTTCCGGAACTCTTTTAGTGCATGTTGTTTCAGAGCTAGGGGTCTTTTTGGAAGCAGATTCTCTATCCTTAATGATAGGGGAAAGGTTTGCCTACATCTCATTCTCCCCATACCCTACCGTTAGCTTTCATATTTGTGGGATTTACTAGGTATGGTTTGTTGTTGTTGATTGGGTTTTTTATGTCTAAAATGTACCATGTCTACATATATTAATTGCATCTTCATGATTTTCTAAAACTATGCAAATGACTTTTACTCATATCTGTTACCTTAAACCATCGGTTTATTCTTCTCAAATTTGAAAGCGAATCAATATGAAATACTTGAAAACCCACATAAATTGTCTCTCTTATTGAACAAAATATGTAAATATATGTACAAAACACAAGTAAATTATGTTACAGTTTAACAAGACGAGTCTTACCATTCAAATTTCTTTCGTAACCTCTTAACATGTTAAATACAACTTCTAACAGAACTAACTTAAAATTTACGATTTTTATCGATCTGAATCTAACGCAACATATTCTAATATTAAAAAAACTTAAACATTTGTTAACAAATATTTTTATAAGGGTTGTTTATAATGGAAAGAGTAAATTACAAAAATCGTCCTTTATGTATGTCACTTATTGCAAACTGTGTCCTTTGTCTTCAATAATTACAGAAAACGTACTCGATGTTTGCAAACCCTTGCAAATTATGTCCTTTAGCGCTAACTCAGTTAATTTTTGTGGTTAAATCTGACCAAATGGACCCTGCATGAGGGTATTTTGTGGTTAAATCTGACTAAATGGACCCCACATGAGAGTATTTTGGTCATTTACTCTCATGTAGGGTCCATTTGGTCGGATTTAACCACAAAAA
Organism: Helianthus tuberosus; assembly: GCA_030545235.1. Classification (NCBI taxonomy): domain Eukaryota; kingdom Viridiplantae; phylum Streptophyta; class Magnoliopsida; order Asterales; family Asteraceae; genus Helianthus; species Helianthus tuberosus. The sequence continues at coordinate 42,158,565 of CM060393.1, read as the reverse complement.
ATTAACTGAGTTAGGGTTAAAGGACATAACTTGCAAGGGTTTGCAAACATTGAGTATGTTTTTTGTAATTATTGAAGATAAAGGACATAGTTTGCAATAAGTGACATACATAAATAAAGATTTTTGTAATTTACTCTATTGGAAAAGAAAACTACACACAACACACAAGAAGGATGTATAAAGATGCTTAAACATTTCCGTACTTGTTTAATTCTATCCCAACAAAAAGAATCTAAATTTTAGTACTTTTTAACATACAAAAATCAAAATCAGGATGAACAAATGTGAAAAAAGAAGAATATAATAAAAGTTTAGTGGCCAAAATGTGAAAATTAAAGATGCCAAATCGCAATCCGCTACTTTCTCTCCCTACCTGTTAAAAAGAATCTTTTAATAAATTTTCAGGGGCTGTTTGATAGCCTCTGAATGATCATTAAGAATTTTACCAATGAGAAGTTAGAAGAATGTGATATGTGATGATTTACCATTCAGAGATTTCCTCTTAACCATTCAGACTTGAGGTTACCTCTTATTTATTCAGAGATTTATACCATTAAGAGATAGCATCTGAATGATCATTACCAAACAGTCTCTCAGAATTTTAAAATAAAATAAATGCCAAAGATATAGCAAATGTCATTAAAGCGCGTGAATAACACTCTCATCAAACATCTTGTTTTCTTTGTCCGTGATGCACACGTGTTTTTATGCGCGTGGGTGTGATTTGTGGGAGAATCAATGATTTCGTCAGCACTGACTGTTGATGGAATCCACTAGTTAATATTATAATCTGTGGATTAACTTTCTAAAGAGTTAATTACTTTTTCAGTCTCTAAGGTTTGCAAAAAATAACGGTTTCAGTCCATTAGTTTAAAAATTGTCATTTCAGTCCATTAGTTTCATTTTCATAACCATTTCAGTCCACAAACTTAACTCCATCCATTTATTTTGTTAACTTTGGGGTGAAATTACCAAATTACCCCTGCTAACATAAAAAATCCAAAAAAATCATAGAAATTCCAAAAAATTCAAAAAAAAATCAAAAAATTCCAAAAAATCTAAAAATAAAAAAAAAAATTAAAAATTCAAAAAATTCAAAAAAATTAAAAATATTCCAAAAAATCTAAAAATTAAAAAAAAATTCAAAAATTCAAAAAAATTCAAAAAAATCTAAAAATCAAAAAATTTTTAAAAAATCATAAAAATTCTAAAAAATCAAAAAAATTCAAAAAAATCCAAAATGTTTCGAACCCGAACCGTTTTGAACCCGAACCGTTTCGACCCGTACCGTTTCGACGCGAACCGTTTCGAGCTGAACCGTTTCGACCCGTACCGTTTCGACGCGAACCGTTTCGACCCGTACCGTTTCGACCCGTACCGTTTCGACCCAAACCGTTTCGACGCAAACCGTTTCGACCCGTACCGTTTCGACGCGAACCGTTTCGACCCGTACCGTTTCGACCCGTACCGTTTCGACGCAAACCGTTTCGACCCGTACCGTTTCGACGCGAACCGTTTCGACGCGAACCGTTTCGACCCGTTCCGTTTCGAGCCGAACCGTTTCGACCCGTACCGTTTCGACCCGTACCGTTTCGACGCGAACCGTTTCGACCCGTTCCGTTTCGAGCCGAACCGTTTCGAGCCGAACCGTTTCGACCCGTACCGTTTCGACCCGTTCCGTTTCGAGCTGAACCGTTTCGACGCGAACCGTTTCGACCCGTACCGTTTCGAGCCGAACCGTTTCGACGCGAACCGTTTCGACCCGTACCGTTTCGAGCTGAACTGTTTCGACGCGAACCCGCTGAACCGTACGGGTCGAAACGGTTCGCGTCGAAACGGTACGGGTCGAAACGGTTTGCGTCGAAACGGTTCGGCTCGAAACGGAACGGGTCGAAACGGTTCGCGTCGAAACGGTACGGGTCGAAACGGTTTGCGTCGAAACGGTTCGGCTCCAAACGGTACGGGTCGAAACGGTTCGCGTCGGGTTCGAAACGGTTCGGGTTCGAAACGCTTCGGGTTCGAAACATTTTGGATTTTTTAGAATTTTTATGATTTTTTAAAATTTTTTTGATTTTTAGATTTTTTTGAATTTTTTGGAATTTTTTTGATTTTTTGGAATTTTTTTTATTTTTAGATTTTTTAGAATTTTTTGGAATTTTTTTATTTTTTTGAAATTTTTAATTTTTTTTAATTTTTTGGAATTTTTTTGAATTTTTTGGAATTTTTATGATTTTTATTAGAATTTGTTAAGTTAGCAGGGGTAATTTGGGAATTTCACCCCAAAGTTAACAAAATAAATGGATGGAGTTAAGTTTGTGGACTGAAATGGTTATGAAATTGAAACTAATGGACTGAAATGGCAATTTTTAAACTAATGGACTGAAACCGTTATTTTTTGCAAACCTCAGGGACTGAAAAAGTAATTAACTCCTTTCTAAAAATACACAGCAAATCATGATTAACAAAGTTACATTTAGACCCTAAACTAATGAAGACTTTCATAACTACCCCCTTTACTTTTAAGTGAATAATAAAATGTTCCTAATATTGTTATATGCTAAGGAGATGTTTGTTTCAGCTCTTAATGGTTTAGATCTCTTACCGGTTCAGCACTTAATGATTCAGATTGTTTGTTTCTCGAGCAAATGTCTGAATGGTTCAAGACATTTGTCTCAGACTGATTAAACATTATACTGAGTCTGAATGGTTAAGACCTCTTATCTGAATTGGTCAGACATTTGCCTCTGAATGGTTAAGCATTATGCTGGCTCTTCGTGGTTTAGACATCTTATTGATTCAACACTTAATGATTTAGATTTCTTACTGGTCTAGCACTTACCCATTCAGAAGTTTTCAAACAACTCTTAAGAGAAAACATGTTGATAGAAAACATTGGATGTAGGAATGACAATTACCCGGGTAATGGAATTTGTTTTGTTCATCTTAGTCATTACCATTGCTCTCATATATATATTTTATGTGATTAACGATGACCCTTAAATATTTGTTACCCCAAGCTAGTGGTGCACAAAAAACCCGAACCCGGACCCGGACCAAAAAAAAAACCCGGAACCGGGTATTATAAAACCCGGGTTTTTTATACCCGAACCCGAAGGGTAGGGACCGGGTATGCATATTTGATCTAAAACCCGAACCCGGAACCGGTTTTTTTTATACCCGGTTTATACCCGAAACCCGGTTTTATAAATACCCGAACCCGGAACCGGGTTTTATAAATACCCGGAACCGGTTTTTAAAAAAACCCGATTTTGATGTAATCTTGTTTAATTATGTATGCATTAAGACTTCAAGTTCTTATTATTTAACAAAATTATGTATGCACTTTGATGTAATCTTGTTTAATTATTAGGTTTCTAATGATATTTGCCACCGCTACTTAATTATTTAGTATATTTCATTACAGGTGGAAACAAATATGCCAATATATGTTGGCCCTTCTATTTTCTTTTTTTGTTTAATATCATTATTAGTTTTTGTATTTAATAAATTGTGCATCTGTTTATAAAGTTCAAGAATAACCACATGAAGAACTATAAATTGTGCCTCTGTTTATCAATAGATTTGATGTCTATGTGTGAGAGTTATGTTTGATACATTTTATAAGCATAGTTCCGGTCGGGATTTTTTAATACCCGGTGCGGGTTTTTTCCCAACCCGATGCATACCCGAACCCTACCCAATGAATACCCGAACCGGACCCGAACCCGGAAATAGGGTATTATAATACCCGGGTTTTATAAAACCCGACCCGAACCCTACCCGAACCCTACCCGAACCCGGGTATATAGGGTATACATTTTTTGTAGAAAACCCGGACCCGACCCGGTTTCTAAAAAAACCCGATTTTGTAAAACCCGATCCTACCCGAACCCGATCCTACCCGAACCCGATCCTACCCGAAACCCGGTTTTTAAAAAAAAAAACGATTTGTGCACCACTACCCCAAGCTCCGTCTTAGACTCAGCCCAAAATCAATTTAAAATATCAAATTCTTAACTATAGTTCTAATATATCTATTACTTTTATTTTAATCTGTTCAAATTTTAAACATTTTTATGCTATTTGTTATATTTTTAAGAGTTAATTACACAGATGGACCCTGTGGTTTATATCCAGTTTCACTTTTGGTACTAAATTTTATTTTAACAGGTTTGGGTTTTATGCTTTCAGTTTTGTAACACCTTTGGGTACTAACACCAAAATTATCAATATAATGACTAAAATACCCTTCCATTTTTTTTAATTTTATCAATGTAACACCTTTGGGTACTAACTCCTAATTTTATTTAAGTTTAAATCAATTTTACAAAATCTATTTTTTTTATTTTCAACTTTTTATTATATCTCTTAATTAACAAAAAATCTATTTATTTTTTATTTTTTATAGTTAATATTTATTTATAATTTTTTAAGAAATAATAAATAATTTAGCACGATAGAAGTTGCTCAAAATCTTAAATAATTAAAAATTCAATATGTATAATAATAGTTGGTAATGTGCAAATAAATTATTATTAAGATATTAGGTTAAAACTCCGTGTATTACACGGGTTTAATGTATAAAACTTAGTTTTAATTTTTGTAATTTTAAATAAATGGGATTAAATAATATAAAACCAATAACAATAATAATAAAAGATTGTATCTCATCAGAACTAAAGTGTTTCCTAAGCACATAGATACACAAATAAAATAGAGACGTCATGGTTTAATCACACCGTCTCAAAATGTGCTAAGTAATTGATCGTAACAAACAAATCAGATTAGTTTATACTTTTTTACGATTTTACTACAAAATATATTAAATTAGTTGTAGTTATTTTTAAATATTTTTTCTCGATTATGCTACATATCTTGATATATTAATTTAACTAATTTTTCAGATATTATATTCATGTGTTTTCAAGATTGTTATGGATTTTAATAGATACTTATTATATCATTTGTTTCATTATTTAATTTACATTTTAAAGAGTTTTTATATATTCATAATATTAGTCAGATATTTATCTAGTATTATTTAGTAATATTATTAATAAATAAAAAATGGAGCAGACGTTTTCTGAATTTTTAATTTATATTTATATATAAAAAAATAAAAAAATAAATAGATTTTATATTAATTAAGAGATATAATAAAAAGATGAAAATAAAAAAATTGATTTTGTAAAATTGATTTAAGAGTAAACTGCCATTTTGGTCCCTGTGGTTTGGTCAGTTTTGCCATTTTAGTCCAAATCTCAAACTTTTTACATCTGGGTCCCTGTGGTTTGCATTTTGTTGCCATTTTGGTCCAAAAGTGATATTTGACCAGAATCCCCAAATTAAAACCTCCTGTTTTGTCCTTACCCTCAGGGGTATTTTGGTCATTTTAAAATTATTATAACTAAATATTTAGATTTGGACATCATAAAAGCATCTTCATCTTTCCCTAGATCTTCATCTTCCCCATATTTCATCCAAACCCTAAATCAAGCAATTTTGGGAGATCCTCTAAAGTGCAGTTTTGGGTCCTCTGTTCCACCACCCTCACCGCCATAAAACCCCTTTCTCTCAACCACCTCCACCAATTCCATTTTTTCTCACAAGTTCTAGAGAGAGAAACACCTTAACCGTTTCCATTTTCTCTCTCTAAAATCTCCATCCTCACTTCTTCAATCCTGTAATTCTCACAGTATCTAGAGAGAGAAAGCTCAACCGTCTAAACACCGATTCTCGAACCTCTCACCGGCAATTAATTAAATAGACGACATCATCAAATTTTATCGATTTCTAATTGAAGGCCGACTATGACACCATCGTTATTTTGTATTATAACATATGTGAAGTGTGATTAACCAGTTCTTTTATGTCCAACCAACGTCTTCTGCCATTCATTGCTAAAATAGTTACTGTTGGTGTCTTGATGTATAGATCCCTTTCAAGTCCCTCGTCGCTCCAACGAATTTTACTGGGACATGCGGTAATATTTTTTCTCACAGATCCTGAATAGCCATACAGGTGATCTTTTATGCTTCTATAATGTAGATGTGCAAGTATCAGTGCATCACAACTAAAGTATCTTTATGTTTCAGCAAAAAGCTCAATTGTCTGGGACTACGGTGATAAGACCAACCCCAACAGAATGTAGAATACAAATTCCAATAAGATAGAACAAACACAGGGATTACAAGATCATACAACTAGAGTAATAATAAATAGTGAGCAAGTTAAATAGACGGCATCTTCAATTAATTAGGGCTTGAATCAGTAGCAGGTTAGGGCTTAAATCAGTAGCAGGTCTCATTCAAATTAAATTGGCGAGGTGCTAGGTTACTTGAAAGGGTTTCAATAGACAAAGGACCTGATGTCGATTGAGAGAAGAAACAGAAACCGAGAAACGTACCTGAAGGCGGCTTGAAGACGGGTGCGGCTGAAGACGCTGAACCTAAGGCTTAATAATTTTGTTGGTGAGTTGTCGGATTCGTTGTCGGAGATGATGAATTTGGAGATGTTTGATATGATTTCTAACCGGCCGATTTTGCTTAAAACCCCTGATTTCAGGAGCATGTGTTAGTATCAGATTGTGATACGGATGGTGTTGATGCGGTTGTGGATGGTGGAATTACTGGTGAATTTGTGTCTGCTAGAAATGATTGAAAAGTGGGATGGGAGTGAGAAATGGATGAAGATGATGATGAACAGGTGAGTTCGTTGAAAAGGGGGAAAGAAGAAAAGGAGAGGGGGTGGGGGTGGGGGTGGGTAGGTTGGCAAGTGGGCAAAATGACCAAAATGCCCTTTAGAAAAGGAAAAAAATCAGGTTTTTTTTTTTAAATCTGAGCTGACTTTGCTTTTGGACTAAAATGGCAACAAAATGCAAGCTACATGGACCCAGATGTAAAAAGTTTTAGATTTGGACTAAAATGGCAAAAGTGCTCAAACCACAGGGACCAAAATGACAGTTTACTCTTGATTTAAACTTAAATAAAATCAGGTGTTAGTACCCAAAGGTTATATTGATAAAATTAAAAAGAATGGAAGGGTATTTTAGTCATTATATTGATAATTTTGGTGTTAGTACCCAAATGTGTTACAAAATTGAAACCATAAAACCTAAACTTGTTAAAAAAAAAGTTAGTACCCAAAGGTAAAACTAGCTATAAACCACAGGGTCCATCTATGTAATTAACTCTATTTTTAAAGTTATATAATATATTGGGATATTTATATTCAAGAGTTAACTGTCATTTTCGTCCATGTAGTTTGTCTAATTATGTCAGTTCAGACTAAATTTCAAATTTGTACCATTTTCGTCCTTGAAATTTTTGAAACATGTCATTCTCGTCCAAAAAAAACATGAGTTAACTGTCATTTTCATCCCTGTAATTTGACCAATTATTCGATTCAACCTTAGTTTTTTGGATGGAACTGGCATGTTTCAAGAACGTTAGAGATGAAAATCGTACAAACTTGAAATTTGGTCTAAACTGACATAATTGGACAAATCACAGGGACAAAAAATGACAATTAGGGTATTAGGAGTGGTTAAACACTTGAGAGTGACAAACTAAAAAATCAACCAATGAGAGTGTGCCATGTCAAAGTGGTAAACTATGCTCAAAAGTGTTGGCAATGGTTAGACACTTGGTGAAGTGATAAACTTAAAAAAAAGGAAAAATGTATGATTGGTTGAGAGATGGCATTGACCCCACCCACACACCCCCTCTCTCTCTCCTTCCTCCCCTCACCGCATCGTCATCCCTTCACCGATGTTTAATGAAACAGAGTGGCAAAGGGGGTTGGAGGCAGTGTTACCGCGTGGCAAACCCCCTTGCCGAACCACTTTACCGCACCACTCCTAAAACCCTTAACACCATATTCAATGTAGATAAACGTATATGAGCTCAATTTTAGATTTCCAAGTTAATATCACCTATTGTTATATCCGTCTCAAATCCCCGAAAAATTATAACTAATTTCATGTCCAGTCATATACCCAAATAGTCGTTCATTATACGTTTCGTATATTTGAGTTTTCTCATTAAGTTTTTCTGATATCACTACTTAAAAGGAGGTATTAAGGCACAAAAATGATTTAAAGGATTTGATTCGAGCTAGTGTATATAGAGTTTCACTTTATTTTGTTTGTTAACCAACAACAGTATTTTTTTTTATTTTTTGTGAATGGACTATTTTAAACGTCAACCATCACAATATTACTCAGATATTTCCTAAAGTGAATGGAGGCCGGTTTTATCAGTTAAGTGAATTTTTTATGTTGATTTCGTAGGCATATTTGAGTTCAATGTTTTAACTTTGACAAGCCCATCACAACCGCAATCTAATCCATTATTCAGTGACTTTATTTAGCGCTTTCGCGTGGATTCGAACTTGCAAGTTTCTGGCAATGAAGAAGATGAAGAGAGAGTTTTGTTTGCATATGGTTTAGCGAAGAAAATGAAGAGGGAGATTTGTTGCACGAGGCTTAACAGCGGTGGTGGAGAAGACGAAATTGTCGGCGATTGGTGATGGTGAAGACCATGTCGTCGGTTGTCTATGTTGCAGGGGTTAAACGGATTGGTTGATTGATTTAGGAATTTAGGGTTCCTGATTTATTTAATATACATGTCTTGGCTGGAATTGACTCTAACATGAATCCACAGCTATGAACTTAGCTTGTGAGCTCAAAGAGTCTCTGATTCGGCCAAGTTTAATATCGGAAAGTTGTTTTGAAAAAAAAGGTTTGAAAGTTTAAACTCCAATCTTAGCTTGGTCCTCAACATAGTGAGAGTTATTATCAGTTCTCCAAGGCAAATCTGTTGCACCAGCTAATTTGATATAGAGTTCTTGCAAAAAGGTAGAAGAGTAGACGATTAGAGTAGAAATCAAGGTGTTTGTGAGTTGGAAACTCACTTAGAAGGTTGTTGCTGAGCTCAAGTGTGCGAAGTCAGAAATCTAGAGAGAATTTCGGAGTTGTGGAAGTGGAAAAATGAAGAAGTGGGTTGGTATTTACAGGCTAGAGACGAGTTGGGACGAGAAGGGCCTCTCGTGCGAGAGGGCCTTTCGCACGAGAGGGGATTTCCCCTTTTGTTCGAAATTCAAGTTTGTCGTTTGCGCATTTTGTCGGTTTTAATCGTTTTAAATGTATAAGTTTAATGCACAAGTGAAATGTATAAAAAAATGGATGAATTTGTATGTATAATAAGTATGCGGTTGCGTAAAAATGTATTTAAACGATCGATTGAACGAGTAACAAGTAAAATATGAATTTCGTTACGATCATGGTTTACATTTTAATCTAACTACGTTAATGTTTAACATTCCATTATTCATAATAGGGTTTGTGTATATATATATACATACACTAGGTGGGCTTGAGAAAGTTATTAATATTAAAAACTATTATGATTTACACATATATACTTCCTAAATGATTAATTGTCATCATATTATCGTCACACATATATACTTCCTAAATGATTAATTGTCATCATATTATCGTCACAACATATGATCTACTTACACTAATATCATCAAAACAAATATATAAATTAAAGGTTAAAATATTTACGGCCAAAAAGATTAATAACCATGATAAGCTAAACTATTTTTACCTCTTTTGATTCCAAAAACCGCCTATTTAGAAATTACCAACATACCTTCACATTAACTTAACCATTCATTGAAAATCTCCATTAAATCAATGTATAATATCATATCAATAGACTTAATTACATGCCAAAATTGATAACAATTCATCACATATGCACATAAAAACTAACATACATAATGAACCAGGAAACTTAACAATCGGAAGTAGGTAGAATTTGCTTTAGTTTTCGAACCACTTGCCTCATGGTAGGTCTTCTAGCGACAGCTGCCGCAGTACAAAGCAAGCCCAAGTGCAGCAGCTCCACAAAAGCATCTTCTGGACCTGCTTCCCATAATTTGGCAGTAAAAACCTCCTTTGCCCGCCCCTCTCGACTGAGCATCACCGCCCATGACACGATGATGTAACCATTTTCCTTAGACGAAAAAGATAAAGCCAAAGATCTCTTACCAATGCACATTTGTATTAGATGCAAATCCTCATCCATCACCACATCATATTGTAAATTATTTTGACAAATGTATGAAAATAGTTGAACAATAAGGTAAAGGTTTAAATAATATGACTCAATAAATCATAAATGTACCTTTGTGTATGATCTTGTTTCCGGAACTTCAAGTTTCTTTGTTGTATCTTGAGCTTTGGAGTCTCAAAAAGTAATATTTCCACCTTTGAAAACCCGACCCGATAAACCCAATAAAAAACATGAAGAACACCCCTCTTTAAAGTGGCATATGTTGTAGTCCTATCACACATGAGCTGCTCTAACATATTGCTCTAAGATCACACCTCTGCACATTCTCATTGCCATCATAATTTCCAATTGCACTTGTGATGACTTTAGTAGAAGGTGGTCCATGTGAAGTGACAGAATAATCAATAACAATAAGGCAATGTCATTAAATGGATTTTATAAAGAAGCATGCATTGAAAAACGTATTCACAAAACCTTATTTTGGATTTTAAACACCATGCATTCTATAACCTTATTTAGTGGATTAATTATATATATAAAAACCTCGAAACTATGCACAGAAACGGGCAGGTCAACCCAACTGACCCAGTCATTTAGCCACATCTTGAAAACATTTTACATTACCAGAACATATTCTATAGTCATCGAAAATATAATCATATGAATAACCAAAAAACATATGTACACTACATCACAATGCATTAAAAAGCACCAACTACCCATGAGATTTGATTTGAACCAACGTTCCCCAACATACTCTCAAAACACAAATTAAAAATAGAATCTGGAAAAAATTGGAAGAAGATGGTTTTAATACTGGGCAACTGGAGGTAGAGTTTCAGCACACAATCGAGCATATTGGTTAGAGACTGATGCTTTATTTGACCCGCGAACATTATATCTTTCATAAACATTTTCACGGTTTTCTGACCACCATGTCTAAGCTTGGTGTTCGCCAAATCTCCTTCAGCTACAAATACAAAAACAATCTAGAGTGGTATTTTAATGCATAAAACCTCAGATCATTTCCCAAAACAAAAATAATATTTATTATAATAATAATGCCTGAAGCGAACTCATTTGAGATCTCTGGTTCCATCATGTAAAGCCACAAGTGTTATATAGACACCAGGCTCATACTGTTCAATCCATTCAGCCTCGACTTGATCAGGAGCATTATAGATATTATTACCACTAGTTGATGTCGGATTTCTAGTTTGGAACCCATTATTCTCCCCTAAAGAAGCTTCGTTAAGAGATCTAGCATCTGCATAGCTATGATTCTCATTTGAAATGTGTATAACTGCATGTTTCTTCAACATAAAAACCTTAAAAAACTGTAGCGTTCCGCAGCAAAAAAAAAAACAACAAAAAACTGCAAGCCTTTTCAGTATAAAAACGCTAAATAGGTGCCGGCGTTTTCAGCAATAAAATGCCAAAAAACTGCATGTTTTTTCAACATAAAAACCTTAAAAAACTGCGGCGTTCTGCAACATTTTCAGCACTGCAGACTGCAACGTTTCTGCAGGTTTTGGCTGTTTTTTACCGGTTTAAAATAACGGGCTATTAATAACCAGTTATTAAACCGACCTGAACCGGTTTGAAACAGTTTGGGTTTCTAGTTTTAAAAACTGGTTGGAAACCATAACCAGTTAGAAAAAAAACGGTTTGGAACTTTGAAGAGAAAACCCGGTTCGAATAAAAACTGGACCGTTTTTTTAAAAAAACTCGAATTTGTACACCTCTATTTGCATACCCTTTCATTAAAACTCACGAACACAGAAAAAAACACTTAGGGGTCCTTTGGTTCACAGAAAAAAACACTTAGGGGTCATTTGGTTCACATAACATGGTCAGGACCTCAGCGAGAACCTCCACAGCTTCTTACATTTGTGGTTGTTGACCTAGAATAGTTCTTATATCTATCTGAAACAACATGTATATGAATCAATAATGAGTTTGAGTTAGAGTAGGTAACAGGTCAAAACAAATTAAGGCATGTTTGCTTGAACTCTTTTGACTAAATTTGTTTATTTGACCCGTATGACCCGTTTGAAACAAAACTCAACCCAAATCGACCCATTCAAAAGCAAAAGTTTTGAAAATGCCACCTCACCCAAATCGTCCCATATGACCGATATACCCACTTGCAGCCAAAAAAGAGATTATGAAAAAATTATTTTGATTTTGAACGAAAAATCCAGTTAACTCATTATTCAGTTTGTTTCACCCTGTACAAAATAGTTACCCGTTTTGGTAAAAAATTTGTTTCGACCCAATCCCAGTTCGACCTGACTCTCATTCATTAAAAATTCCAAATCTATGAAATAAAGAGCAAAAAAGAGGAATATGTAATCCATGATGAAGTTAATAAAAAATGATCAAAATTAAACGCACAAACGTCCATTCTTCCTCATTTCTTTCACAGTTATACAATAGGTAACTTTTTCCCTTACATTCTTCCAATGATTCAAAACCTTAGTTTCCCCCTTCAACAAAAATATAGTAGTAAAAAGGGCATGTAGTCAAATACCTGAAGTTCCAGCCTCTAAAGCAGTGTGTTTTCTCTTAAATCACCTGAATAATAGAAAAAATTATCAAGGGTCAGTACAGAACATAGAGACATCAAAATTAGTTTAAGAACTTTCTTCTAACCATTTAAAAAAAAAGAAATCGAGCATAAAAGAACCTGATAACCCTTGTAAATTGTCATCAAATGTGTGACTTTTTACCTCTATTGTTGTCATATTGTGCGTCAACAGGTATATATGCCAGCCCACATATTTCCAAACCGAACAAACTCTCTGGAGAATACCTGAAGTTTCTCCCTAAAAAGAACAAACGTATTATAATTTATAATTATAAAACAAATAACAATGTCTTAATTTGCACAATAAAGAAAGAAAGAAACCTCTTATCAGAAGCTGCAATACGTAACAACTCTTTCGTATCTGTAGAAACTAAAAGTTGGACGCCATCTGAATGCAAAATCTCCTTTTTAAAAGTTGGACTCATCTTCAACCTTACTTCATCTCTATCATATTCTTGAAGTTGTATGTTTTAGCTAAGTTTATAAGCTTTAACATCAATAAAAAACAAATTTCACACTTTTTAGTCAAAACTATTAACATGAATGGAATCAATACTTAAGATAAGTTGAAATCAATCCTTACTCCAGTGGTTGAACAACAAAGATCATTGTGAGCTTTACTGACATCCAAAGCAGGTGCAACCTCTAGTGCTTAGAATTTAAAATAGGGAAAGGATGTCGTTTTGGTAGTTATTCGACAGCTACATCAACAGCCCTGCATCAAATCATCATATATTAACATTCAATTTTTGATAAATAATACAATATTAACCATAAAGTAAGTAAAGCCTAAATGGTGCTTTTGATGAGCCCAAACTTGATCTCAAACTTATAACCCAACTTTTGCAGCATTTCCACCCACATCAACTCCTTAATTTCATAAATATTACACTCATTTTATAAAACTTAATTTCAAGTCTAAAAATGATACATGCCTTGGTCCACAAGCAGAAAACCAACTGTGCTTCAGTAGTTGGAAAATAATTTCTCCTTCTCAAATTATCACATCATTTGCATCTACTGTTGACAATTCCCGTTCATCACATCCCGACCAAAATACAAAAAATAAAAAAAAAAACAGAAAAAAAGAGAGTAATGTGAGTGAAAAAATAAAAAAAAATATACTAAACTTTGTACAAAATACTTAATACCTATGGCATAGATGATGCCGATTCCACCCATAATATGCAACATGGCTCAATCTTCCAACCATTATTACTTTCCGATCAAATTCTTCAAGTCAATATAACTGATAAAGCTCCTCTTTAAGTTCGCCCACATTTCCAGATAAAACAAACTGAGTCTTAAGACTAACATAAAGTGCATCAGCTGGAGCAGAAATTATGTTTACATATATTCCAAGATAAGCACTTGTGCAGAACAACCATCTTGGCATACTTTCCCATAAATGTGTTGAAATTAACCAACCTAGATAACAACCTACCTTCCTAAACCTTATATGGATTTAGGGCTTGTATCCAGTGAGGTTGTAAATCCATATTGGTTTTATACGACTAAAGTATAAGATAGATAGGCAAGTATTAACTAAGACAAAAAAAAGGAACAAATAATCGTTTTTATCAAATTAGGGCTTGTCTTCAGTAACAGAACTTGTTCAATTTCATTTCGATATATAGGGTTTGGAGGCCAAATTAGTTATTTTATCTCTACGATCTCAAAAAATCTTGATAAAGTAACTAAAAAGAGACCTATTGTTTAGTAAAATACAACACAAAAACATAAATAGATTACCTTTTCGGAGTGTTCATTTTGTGGTGCTCAGAAGGAAAACGACATGAACAATAGCAATTGATTGTAGGGTTTCCAAGGACATGTTGTATGATAAATTGATTTAGGGTTTTCTTGATGAGTATAAAGAAATAATGTCGAGTAGGAAGGGATATACACGAATACGGGTCGTTATCTATTAACCACATCATATTGATGCCATGGCTGCCATTGATAAGAATTCAAAGAAGAAATTTCGCAATTGAAGGAGATGATTAAACATATTAGGAAGGATGAATAGAATTGGAAGAAGATTTGGTATTAGAAATTAAACATAACTCAATAGTTTGAATGCAGATGTTTGAACCATAACTAATGGAGTTGGAGAATGGAAATGGAGAATGGCTCTCTAGGGTTTTGGAAACGTAACGTATAAATATAGTCGGTTCATAACGACATGATCCGGATCCCGCTTCAACCCATGTACAAAAATCTTGACTCAAAAGTTTTCCAGCCCAAAATAATACTCAGAAGCTCTAATAACATGTCACCTCAGCCCAAATTCTTTCATTTATTATATATCTACTAGTTGTACACCCGTGTGAATACACGGGCTTGTTTAAATACGATCGGAATCAAATACTAAAAAACATATTATAATATATGTTTTAAATTCTTTGTGTTTAATTACATATCTTTATAAAACAATGTTAAAGACAGTTCGTTTTAGTGTACATCTTTATAAAACAATGTTAAAGATATGATCCGTCATAAATTTTGCTTAGTTCGGTCTCGTTTGCTTAGACGAATAAGTCATCAAAACTTTTATAGTTTTTTTAGGTGTGTTTTTTTTTTAAAAAAATTTACTAAATAGATAGCTTCTAAAGTATTAAACTTTTTATAATAAATATGAAGCTTATAAGGTACATGGCACTTGAGCAAGCTCCTTAAATATTAATTATAAAAGTTACAATTTTGTTGCTTCAAAATTACCTTTTACATCCTAAACTTTTGTCATGCTTCTTTTTAACCAGTCAGTTATTCGACGTAGCCCATTCATACTTCTTTTTGTTTTTTCAATTATAACTTTGAATATACTGTCTTTTATATAATTTCAAATATCGGCTTGTGTATGGTAATGTACAAGTCATCAAAACACAAAAATACAAGTTGTTAAAGATGCTTCATGGTAAATTTTTCACAAACGTTTATTTATTTAAGGGTTAAACTCTATTGTAAATCCAACAAAAAAAATTACCTAAACCTTGTGTTGTGAGATAGACCAAACAGAGACTTGATGTTATCATTAAAGCATTATCTATAAGTAACCAATAATATGTTTATCGATGGATGAAAAACTCTATTTGCTTTTTAAAAATTCAAGTGAAAACAAAGTAAATAGTTCTAGCTAAACAGTTTGGCAGTACTTTAGAATCATTGTACAGTTTGGATAGTAGGGTAAAGTAAGTAGTTTTGTACAAAAATAGCAATCCATATTCAATAAAATTAAGCAGTTCATGAAAATCTATAGAAATGATATTCAGATATTCATACATGTGTGAGTGTTTTTTCGTGTTAAATTGAACCACCCCAACAGCAGTCCCTATTTTCTACCACTTGAAAGCACCCTAGGCATCAGATGTTAATGAACCCTCATACACAAAACCTCATCACTTCTCTCTTGTGGAAACTCTGGTAGCATCCAAAGGCGGCACATGTGACATAACTTCTCCACCAGCCATGTACTCCCTCCACCTATCTACAACATACCCTCCAATGCCAGCCGCATGATTCTTCTGGCACTCTACATAACGAACCCTTAGACTTGAAAGATTATTTTCTGTGATCTCGAGAGTTCTTTGAGAGAATAAACCTTGAGAACCACATGGTCAAAGGCGTAACACATATTTACTAATCATGTGTAATTTTCCTAATATTTACCTGTCTTTCTTATGTAGTTTTCCTATTGCGTTGTAGAAGCTCTAAACGGGTTAGGTTAGCACTAACTGCTTTCTGTCAAAAAAAAATATCTTTTATAGATACCGGGTGTTGCATATTGCTTTTTTAACTCAAATACACTTTATGCATTAAAGTGTATTTTATTTCAAGAATCATATAGTTTTTAAACTCAAAACAATTTAATACAGTGTAATGCATTAAACAAACACTTTGGTCAACTTTCAACCCATTTGATCCATTTCCTTTCAAGCTATCTTTAATTTTTCTTGTTTGACCCGTTCGCAATAAAAACATGAAAAGGGTGAATGTGAATGAGAATGGCTTAATACCAGAGGGGAGTTTGTTAAGAACAAGGTTGCAAAACTTGCTAGTCGCTAGCGGGTCGGTGAGGTAGGGACTAGCGACTACTCGGGATTACTCGGGATTAATCGGATCGGGAATTTTATATGTATATTTTTTTATTTTTATAAATATGTATATATATACTCACACATCCATATCAATATAATACTAAACAACACGTCTACACCAAAAAAATCATCAATTCAGTACAGCTTTCACAAGATATTCACTAATGTAACTATAATGTGAGTGCTGAGTAAGGTCTTTTAACTGGGAATACTAGTTTGGCTTTTTAGTTTCTACTAAACATCTTTGTAGAACTTAGAAGTTACTCTGGTTTATTAACCAAGTGAATAGACATTGCTGTTTTGTTTAACGAAATCCGTTCATATTCTCAATTTATTTCTTACTTTTACTTGTAATGTTAACCAGTAAGGGTGATATACGGGTTCAACAGTTCAATCGGCCACTAAAACAATCAATCGGCCACTGAAACAATTAAAGTAAACTATTACCTGTTGGATTAAAGTAATCAATCGGCCACTGAAACAATCAATCGCTGATGTCTCCGATGTCGCTGATTTCTCCGAAGGAAGAAAGGTCCGATGTCTCCAACGCTGCCGCTGCCGCTGATGTCTCCGATGTCTCCGATCAATGTCTCCGATGTCTCCGTTGTCGCTGATGTCTCCGAATCGTTGCTGTCTTGCTGAGTTGCTGATAACAAAGGAATAAAAGTGATTTACTGATTGTAGGGCATAAAAAAATGGGCTAATTTTTCAATTTGGGCCACTTTTGCAATCAATTTATATGGGCCGACTGGGGCCGACTAGCAGCGATTATCACCGGCTTTGACCGACTAGCGATTTTTTCACTGATTAGTGAAAAATTACTCAGTAGAGGCCCGACTAGCGACTAGTCGCCGATTAATCGCCGACTAGTCGCGATTTTTGCAACACTGGTTAAGAATGAGAATGACTAATACCTCATTTTCAATATCTTCAGCAACAATCAGCCAGAAACCCTCAGAGAGGGATACCTTATACTTGATTATACAAAATACCTGTAGTCTACAATTGTAAATCAAGTTTACCAACACTTGTATAGAAAAGTGACCATAAACAGAAGATGAATTGCATTGATCTTAATAATATAATGCAACCAAATATATAAAAGCTTGAAGTATATACCTCAAATATAGAAGCCCAATAACAATCATGTTGTGAACTTCATCTCAGATGGATAAAATACATGATATGCTTTATAATTTTGTAATGGGAGGGGAAAGAAATTGGATACAGAATCAAGCTCGAATGCTAACGAACACCACAAAAATCACACCTGTAAAAAACACAATAACTGGACGACGAATGAAGAATCAGAGACAAATTAACAATCAGATATGAAATAAAAACAACAAAACAGAAAATAATAGTACGTGTTGTGATCAAATGAAGAAGAAAGCAGTGATTAGGCATTTAGACCAAACCTGTTTTTAGAGCTGTTGTTTTGCCCTTTGTTAATAATCTTCATAGAAATCAAAATATGTAAATAATAAAACATGAATGGGATAAAAATATTGAAACATAAAACAAATTTGAAACCATAAACCAACCTGATGTACACCATTTGAATTTGAAAACAAAATCTTGCAACAGGATAGTTACTTGTTCCATATTGTTGTTCTCGTGTTATATGAAAATAAAACTACACAAAAACGTTAGAAGTTAATAATCATGTGAACTTTAATAAATCAAATTGTCCCATTCGAGCTTCCCATCGACCACATTTGTGCAGGGTAACTCCTTTGTATTTTAAGAATCCTCTAGAGAGCCCATCGCCCTGACACCAAAAAATATGAACAAACTCTTATTTGCTCAAGTTTTTTATCTGCATAATTGTGTGAGATAAACTGATTAATTGACAGATGCACTTAAATAGAATAACATCTTAGCAAGTTCAGCCAAACCAATTCAGTAACCATAATTGCTTACCTAGATAAACTTATTTCCCACAATCTGGGCATGATCAATTGTTTGTCGATATTAGTATTTAATTACAAAATACTCTAATTATGGTTTAGTAGAAGAAGCTTAGCTGAATCGCTTGAAACTCGATAAACTTCAATTTCCTCCTTGAAAACTATATTTTCCTGAAGGTAATAATATAACCAAATAAGATAGTTAAAAACTGTACACACCACACATATGGGTGCGTTTGTGTTTAGGGTGGGGTCGTGTGCATGAAGTTTACCTGAGAAAGCTGGACAAAAAGTTTGGGCTTGTCATCATTGGTATGGAAAAATCTCCTGCAAAACCGAACAAAACCAAGGGTTATAGCTTGAATAATAGCCTTCGTGTTAATTAAATAGTTTGAAGACGTATCAAATGGGATTTTATTTAACATAGACATTATTATTATTATCAATTAATATAATGCTACCAATATAGATATATAAAATAATAAAGTTCAAATAATCCCAAGTGGAAGAAACTTACAATGTTGCCACATATCTGTAGCATATTTTGGCCCCTTCTTTGTTGCTTCAGTGGCTTTCTTTGCTCATCTCCCAAACATAACCCTAACGGAATCAATCGATTAACATGTTATTTTAAACACGTACTATATAACTAATGTTAAGATCGGCTAAAATGCTTTTATGCACCCACCCTTGTACCGTACCAAACAAAGTTAACCTAAGTCGACTACTTTTTGACACCAGACAAACTCACATGCGGTGAAATAACAGTTCTTGAAGACTCACCTAATTAAGTTGCATCAAAACACAACCTGATGAAGCTGGGCAATCAATGATAGGCAAAACTCAGTAGGGAAAATTGGCAACAACATAACTTAATGGTGATATAAATTCATAACAAAATGTTTCCCATCATTTCATATGAAAATGAATGAATTTAATCATAAACCTTTATTTGTAGAAGAAAAACATGCATATTGTGAACCGAACAACGATTAATCAATTTGACCACCAAAATAGTCAAATCGAACTCTTTTACATACCTTTGCCATGAAAATAAGCTGTCATTTTTAGATTATACTTCTATGTATAAACAAATGAGCCAATCAAACAAAAGCTACAAATCAAGTTGTTAGATGTGAATTATTGATTTTATTTTTTTACAAATTTACTAACATTTTTTGAAACAACTCCAGAAATTTGATAAACATATTAAATGATTAAAAAATGAAGCTCTAAAAACAGATATGTTATGAGGATTATTGCCTCTAAAAGTACCATAAGTTCAACTAATTAGAACACCATTAAAGCAAAGTACATAGGCTAGGCTGGCTGGAAGAACATGTTGCTGCATGCATTCATCCCACTCGTGTTTGATAGCAGCCAAATGCATATCCACCAGAGCACAAGATAAGTAAGAAATTCAAACGTGAAAGTCAAAATTAAGAACATTAAAGTAATTACACTATCTATTACCTTGCATCTTCAACTGATTGGATGGTTTTTTCACTAATGCTTTGTTGGAATGATGCATTAGCTTTCAAAATGTCACAAATTTTAGGTTTCTACAACAAAAGGGCAAACACGAACTGATCAATATAATATTTTGAGTTCCACTACAGCCCAAATCAACACCAAAATTAGATAATGTAGCTTGCAACATGAATAAACAAAACAAATCTAGAAAGATAATTCTTTCAAACATCTACCTTGCAACATACACTAACTTAATAACTCTTAAAAAACATTGTGTTACGTACACTATACGATAAAGTTTAAAGGACATACCACTACTCTTGACATCCTCTTTTTCCACCTGTAAGCTTTTGTTGGGCTTTTGGTAGACTTCTATCTACTGCTCGTCTACCCGTTAGAATCTCGAACACTACAACTCCAAAACTCCACACGTCGCTTTTTGATCTAAGATGGCCCGTTTCTGTGTATTCCGGGGCAGCATATCCATATGTCCTAACAGGCTGTAAACATTATTAACAGTCGTTATTATTTTAGACTCCCAACAGATATCAGCCTTTAATATATGTCTTTTCAATATGTATTTTTACCTCGCTATTTGCACGTGGAAATTATGTTTATATTATTTTAAAATCGCTTGCCACACACGTATATTTTCTATGGGAGATGTGACAAATTTTCATGGGATGAAATCATTAAAAAGGAGAAAATTTAAAGGCTAATTCTTCAATTTTCTCATCAACAATGTTTTTTCATGGTTTTTCTTTATACTTATAATAATAAGCAGGGAGAAATATATAAAAAATCACAAGAGTTTCAAACTACTTACCTTTGTAGATACATGACTTTTGTCCCCTTGAGGACCTTCTCTCGCAAGACCAAAGCCGAAAGCTTGGGGTTAAACTTCTCATCCAGTAACACATTTGATGACTTGAAATCATGAAATATGACCTTTTTACAATTCAAAATTAAGCACAAAATGTCAACATATAGTAATCAAAAACCTTGAACATGAAACATTGCTCTCAAAATCTCTTATCTGGATTTCCAAATCTATATTTTATAAATATATCCATAACAATATGTTACCAAATCTACAGTCTCCTTCAAAACAACTTCAAGAGAAAGAATAAGCGATGAATGAGAGAACGAACCCTAGAAAGAATATCCTCGAGGCGGTTGCGTTAGACAGGGGTCGGCAGGAACCCTAAAACATGCATTTTGGGCAAAAAAAAAAAAAAAACAGTGATACATAAATTCAACAAAATGAAAGCTTTAACATATTAGATTTCAATGACTAATGGTGGATTGGCAGTTAAATTAGGGTTTGCTTAGCTTACCTGCGGCAACGAGCAAAATCCTCTGCTTTGACTCGTTCGGCTTCACCTTTGTTGGTCAATCAGAGACAAAATCCTCTGGAAGCGCCGCCTGATTGCCCGAGAAGTTGGTGGTTGGCGACGGCAGGGAACAGATCATTGTCAAGATCGTCTTCTAGGTCTTTGAGTTCTTCTTAAATCTTGAAACGCCCTTCCAATTCTTCTTAGATCCAGGATTTAGCAATGAAGGAGAGGTGGCTAGGGTTTAGTGAAAGAAAACGTAGATACGTAGATATGAATCTCTCTCTCGCTCTGCAGTTATAATGAAAGAAGGTGTATTGGGAAGAGTAAATGAATTCAAAATTTGAAAGAGATGTATTTAAAATATAGATTTGGTAGTTCAAAATTTCCCCCCAATATCAATTATCTCTAAAACACACACATATATTAACATTTTAATTTATTATTTATGACATCAGCGGAGTCTATGTGGCATAGCTAATATGATGACACGTAGGCAATTCTATGTCATCATCTAATCTCCCTTAATAGAGTATATAGATACTATCTATAATAAGAGACTTTGGGCTGATGTATATCTGCCTATGTGTCAACTCCTAAGCTATGCCACATGTCAATGATGATGTCATAATTCCGATTTACAAATAATCTATAAATGTGATTTTTATTAGAATTAATTAGAGGTATTTTTAGGCGGGATAAATTAAAAAAATTCAAATTTGAAAGCCCCTTTTAAAACATAAACCTAAAAACACATATCAGATAAAGATTTTTTCTCTCTTCCATCATTCTCTTTCTAAAACCAATTTCTCTTCCATCATCCTCACAATCGCCCTAATTCCCCCAAATCTCAACCGGATTCACCAAAACCTATAAAATCAACAAATTCTACAAAATCTGTAAAATCCGACCGTCAGTTACCTAGGGTTTTCATCGGCGAAAAGTACATCGAAGGAGCGGAGGAGGTGAAGCAGTTGCATGAAACCAGCGAGTTGAAGAAGTTTGTTGAGCGGTTACCGGCGGGAACTGGTGGTGTGTGTGCAGTTTGTGGTGATTTCAGGTTTGTTGTGTGTGAATTTGGTTTGTTTTGTTTTGTGATTGTTTGTTGGTTTATTTTGTTTTAATGGTGATTATATTTACAGAATTGATTCTTGAATTTGTTTTGTTTTGTTTTGTGATTGTTTGTTGGTATGTGGTTTATGTTTAGGTTGATCAGTGGTTTATAATCGGACCGTCCATTTCATTCATCAGGTATTATTTCCTTTTCATTTTCACTACACTGATTTAGCGTTACATAATGTTGATGAGGCTTTGTTTTGTTACCTGATTATTTTGTTTTTTATGATAGATCATTGTTGTAAGGTTGATTATTTTGTTTTGTTTTTGTAACAATCAGGCTCATTCTTTTTTGGTAGGTGTTATGGATTTGATTGTTGTATTGTTTCAGTACCTGTGGTGCGATTAGGGTGGTTTAGTGACTTGGGTTGGTTCAATGAAGAGGGAAATCAAGATCGGCAAGCTATCTTGGACGGGGATAATCTTTTTGAGAAGTTGAGGTCAGTCTGAATGATTACAAAAAGAAAAAAAAAATATAGTTGAATCATTACATAACTAACAAAGAATCAACTGTAACTAACAAACTCTGTTTCTTTTTGATCGAAGTATGGAAGACAATGATGTTGGTGTTTAGGGTTGGAGAAACGACGACGTGAGCAATGGTCGGAGACGAAGGGGATTCATATCACTCGATTATGTTAGTTTTGATGATTTTGTAATAGTTCTTTTGGTTTTCACCTCTTCGAAACCCTTTTCAAAATTGTTATTATATTTTGTTTATAGGGTTTTGTATTGGTACACATTGGATATGGGAGCAGCACAAGTGATGAAGAGAATTCCACAAATCATTCTAAGCCTTTTGGTTTGTATTCTTTTTGATCTTTTCATTTTTTTTGTTAAGACATTTGATTTGTTTGTGTTAATGTGTCAATAAGTTGTTTATTGTTAGTTTAGGTTTCCAATTATCATTTTTTTGGATTAGATGTCAGAAAATGTGTTATGTGTTAGGTTAGGGTTAGTGACTTAGGGTTGGAATAAGAGAATTAGATTTGCTGATCTGATTCGGTAAGAATTGATTTGAAGAACAGGATACGTGACCTGAACCGTTTGAAAACTTTTGTTGTATTAGGACCATCATAACTTGAATACATGTAAAATGTTGGATTTACATAAATATATGTTATCATAGATATGTTGTTGCTGTATTTACATAAAAAATGTTGGATTTAACCTTTACTATATTCATAGTTATATTATATATATTTTGAAAGTATGTGTGTGCATATTTACATATATTGTTTTGTGCAGAACACTACTTTGACCTACTTACTATCTATAATAAGAGAACTTTGGCTGATGTAAATCTGCCTATGTGTCAAATCCTAAGGTATGCCACATGTTTATGCTGATGTCATTATTCTCTTTTGTATATTTATATATAAATCTATCTTCTATATTATATTATATAGATATAATTTGAAATTTGAAATTCAAAATAGGTAGTTCATGTTGCCTCCTTCACAAATCATGACAGATTTAAGGTTAGAAATTCTCCTATCATATTTGATCTTCCTTTCTCAGTTTGTTTTTTAACACAGATTTGAGCTTCTAGGGTTCATATGTTCATATCTATATAATCTCCGGTGAAAACAACCGTTTTTACGGCGTGCAAATATTTTGTTTTTGCAAATTAATTTTGTCTTTAAGATGCAGTAATATTACCCTTTAAAATACGATCGTTACCTTTTTGTATATTTTGTTTTTGCAAATTAATTTTTATTTCTAAGATTTTTTTATTTTGTAAAATTAGTGTATAAGTGGCACAAAATGCTTTCCAGAATCCGACATAGGTTTGGAATCCATGATGATGATAATATATGAAATACAAAGGCTGGCCATAAGGATCTTCATCTTAAGGTAAAGTGCACGTTGTGCTGTATTTTTGCTCGATTTGATGCAGTTTGTAGTGTACTAATTGGTTATGTATTCGGTAAACTTCCATGCAATATTTTGGTTTTAAAGTGTACTAATTGTTTACTACATTATTCAGGTGGGTCTTTTCAAAGAATTGCTTTCATTAAAGGGTAAATTAGACAATGCAAACTCCTAAAACAAGGTATGAGATCCAAAGTAATCATGCTTATGTCACTGGTATTACATGCATTGAAATTCGTATATTGCACTATTGCAGTAATTTTGTCAGGTTACACTTAGGTCATGGGCTTAGTCTTTTACATTGGTATTACATGCATTCAAATTGATACATTGCACTTAGTTGTTTGTAAACTTCCAATTCAGTCTTTCCATCTCCTTAGAAAGTTGGTTAGCTGAGAACAAGTCGGTTTGTGTTTGAAGAACCTATAACAATCTTTGTTCAACATTTAAAACAAAACCAAAAAAAATTGGTCAGCCTAAAACCATACCTAAATTTATAATGAAACAGACGCAGGAGGGTCGTAGACAAACTCAACGACTGAAGCAAATCAAGATACATACAAGCAAGAATTTAAGAGATATAATCAGAATATATATGTAGATAACTCACAACAACCATGTGTAAGATACTATGATCATCATCAACTGTAACTAACAAAGAATCTGTAAAATGCTAATAAAACACAATAAATGAACAAATCTTCATGGATGATCTGTATACCTGAATTAGAGCAGTGAAGCCAGCAAAGATTTGGATGAAACACAGGAAAACGTTAATGGATTTGTATAATTAGAACATGAAAAAGTAATATCTATAGAGAAAATGGTACCAAACAACAATCTTAAAAAAAAAAATTCAGATGAAAGATTTTCTAATTTATCGACAATGGAACACTGTCTCTTTATCTTCAGAATCATAAAAAGGAGCAAAAATAAACTGTCATAAAAAAATTAATACGATTAAAATATAAAGTATTAAAAAAAGTAACAATTACATATAAAAAAGAAAACTAATCAGACACTTAAACTCTAATAGCAAGAATCAAGAAAATTTAACTTCAACTCCATGGAGCACTGAACTTCTCGATGTATGTCATTGATCTTTCTCATGAAGTCCAGGTCTCTGTCTCCACACTCTATATTACTCGCAACACACAGGTCACGAACGGAAGTAGTAGGCATCGCCCTCAGGTCTCTCGAAACTTGGTCTCTTGTCAGCAGACCAAGTTGCAGTCCGTTAAAACACCTCTTCAACTCTTGAAGAGTAGACCTATCAGCAAAAACTTGCTCTTCGATTTGTTTAATAAAGCGTTGCTTGAAATCCTCAGATTGTGCAGAAGTATGTGACTCCATTTTAATGTATTTATAAGAACTAAGGCAAAACAATAACAGTTGCTCTTCTATTTCACTGAATGAATCTGGGTATGATGAAACAACATTTGAATTTGCAATGGTATTATATAGAATATGTAACAGCTCAAAGGTCAGATTTAAATGCAACCATTAAATAAAAATTTGTATTTAAAAACCATGTACATTTAATGATTTAATAATGAAAACGTGTTTATGGGAGATGTCTCTTCATTTACCCTATCAAACATTTTAATGTAAAACCTTTGAAAAATGAATTTTCATGGGAAACAAAGTAAAATTAAATATCTAGAAAACCAAAGAACAAAATTTAAACTTTCAAAAAAAGGTGATCTTTATTAGCAGACGTCTCTTCGTTTACCCTATCAAATATTTTAAACACTATAAAGGATCATGATTAGTCTACTTGAAAACATCAAGACTTCATTTTTAAAAAACCCTTCATCCTAAAACAAAACGTCCAAAACCACTCACAGTCTTTCTAAATGGCAAGCAAAACATTCTACCACTGGTCGGATACTACCGATCTTAAAATTGAATATTCAAGATGGTCACTCCATGAACAGAGAAAAGATGAAGAACTCAACAAAAAAGTTGCTATGGTGAGTGATAAATATTATAAGCAGATGTGGAGTAGCATTGCACTGCTGGATGAAGTTGTCTGTTCTACTCCATCAGAGTTTAAAGAAAAAGCAGAAGAGTTTATCACACATCTACTGAAACAGGATCAGAAGACCTGTGATATGCTAGCTGATCTGCAAATTAAAACAAAAAATGAAATTGCATGGAAGAAGGCGAGAGTCATAGATATCCTAGGAAGTGTTTATTGTAATGTTTAATTTTTAATATTTTTCAAACTCAGAATTTTGTAATACTATTTAATATCGAATGAAGAAAATTCAAACCTTCAAAATCCAGTATATGGTGCAATTTCACTTTTACCAGTTTCAATAATAGCAAAACAACTTCCAAATACAAAAGAATCCAAACAGATATCATTGAAAACCACAATGAAATGCAAATTTTTTTCCACAGACTCAGTAAACTAACATAACCATCTTACCTTTTGAAATCGATGGAGGAAGCGACTATCTTCAAATCGATGGATAAAGAAAACTTGAAGCTGATTAAATAAGAATTAGGGTTTGAGGAAACATGTTTTCCAACTACGTGTTTATGTACCCGGTACTATGGGAGTCAGGTACAAATCCGACATTTTCATCGAATTATAATCACCGTAACTTTTCATAATTCTGAAAACTTTCATTCCAGTACTATGGGCATCATTTGTGATCTTCGTGCTTCTGAATCTTAACGGTATGTCGTTACTACTACTACCCATGTCAAACCTGCTCAATATAATTTTCACAACATTTGACCATTAATTCCTTTTCAATTTAAGATTTGAATTTCTTATTCAATTTCAAATTTGAATTTGAACGGTAACTGGTTTGACTAAAAAAGTCAATACATTTCACCATAAATTCCTTCATAAGTAGTTTGTATTCTGTACATCAGTATTATATTTAAATTGCAATAAATATAGATTCATTCACTTTTTATGATTCATTTTGTAGCAATGCAAAGAGGCGCAAGATGTTCATCTTGATCAGGTTAAAGCGGTGCTGCTGGAGTGTGCCGGGCACTTTGGCTTGTGTGCAAGTGTGGAAGCGAAGGGTAATAAAGTGGTTTAGTGATTTGGTGGTTTCATATCAATGTAGTTCTTTCCATTTACGTTTTTTTTTCTATTCCTATGTAGTTAAATTGGCTGAATTTATGAAATGTTTTAGAGCCTTATTGGAAGAACCGAGACGAGAGGGTTTTTGAACTAAAGTATATGGATACAACCATGCTCCTGGAAAGTATTAAGGCAGAATGAAATCATACTGGTGGATGGTTAAAAGGAGCAAACTTGCGGATCTCACCTTAGATAGCTGGAACAATTTTGTAAAACTTGGATTTTGTATAAGCGTATGTGTCGTTTGTTTGTTGTTTTTGTTATATTTGGGGTGTATTCGCTCTTATGTTATGGCTAATATAGCAGTTTTACATTAATTATGCAAAACAACAATTGCATCAACATTTCAATATTCATATATTCAAGTTAGAAGAAGAGGTACCACCATCTTATTTTTCAATATCATAATATTTTTGAAGATACTCGCTTCCTCCATCGATTTCAAAGAGTGTAAAAGAGCCGAAGTCACTAAAGTTGTGAATATACTTGCTTCCTGTGGATGAAAAGAATTTGACCGTGGAAGTACCCTGTGGATGCCGCGGCAGCCTTAAGGTACACGGTTTCTTAATTTTATTCCAAAAAAGTTTCTGGATTTACTCATTTGAGTAATTTCTTTTCAATTTTTATTGTTTTTTTTTTCAGTATGCTCATCGTAAATGTGATCCGAAGAAGATGGTGTTGGGATTGAACCCTACCAGAGGAACATATAATTAAAGCCAAAACCGGATTACAACAGTGGATTCACAATAAGCAGCTATTTACATTAGGCTTTCCCCTTGAAAGTGATTATAACAACTGATGGTTCTCTATCCACTGTTCGTATACAACTGCTGCTACCCTTTAGACTGCTGACAAAGCCCTGAAGAAGTAAACACTGCTGGTTCTATCTACTGATGACAAAGCACTGCCCACTCAAGGACTGATCAACTTTGAGGAAAGCACTGATGGAAGAAGATAGCAGTAGTTTAGTGTATTACTTGTCTTATGTAGAATCAGTGGTTAAGATTAGCAGTGTTTGTATAGGAACAGTTGTTACAGGTTGTTAGGCTGTTAGACGTCGCTTTCATGGTGACGTCAGCTGAGATGCCTCAGTGGTTTTGGTTTGCCTATAAATGGAGCAGTACTCTGTACTGTTACATTTGATCGTTTTGAGTGAGTTCTTCTCCTCAATTCAATCCTTTCATCTTGTACAACCAACCATGGAGTATCAGGCTGAGGGGGAGTTTAGTTTGTAAGCTTGCATTGTAATCTTTTGCTTTGAATTGTAAACTTTCGACTTAATGAAAAGCAAATGTTTATCAAAACTATCTTTCTCTTTGATTGTGTTTACAAAGTTTGTTGTTCATTTCCGCTGCACTTAAACTCTGTTCATTTCTATTAATTTGTTCAAATTATACAAACAAACACAATCATGAGAGCCTCCGATCCTAACAATTGGTATCAGAGCTTGGACAGTCAAATTCGATCTAACAGTCAATTTGACATAACAGTTCAGCTCAAAATTCATTTGATACTAAGGTTGATTGTATTCTGTTGAAAAACAGAGTAACGAGTAATCACGTTCAAAGTGGCTACTCAAAAACTCTGAAAAACAACCAAGATGTCATAGGACACACAAATTTCATATAACAAGTGACGTCATGCATAAATCACCTATAGTTTTCAGATCTGAAAATATATCTGATAACTGTGGTATAATTAGTTACGAAAATTGATTTCAATTGTTGTTTTGAAGTTCGTGTTGTTTCCATCATGTTTGTTGCTAAAGTGTGTACCTCATGTCAACAAAACCTATGATTAAGTAAATAACATTAGTGTTTTTGTTAACATTAAAAGAGGGATATTAAAACTTTAGTTACAAGATCTTATGTGTTGAAAAACAGGTTGGGAATCCTGTTGAAAAGGACCAAATCAACTCTGTTATAAACACATTAAGAAAATCAGGTGTTGAAATAGTCCAATTCATATGTAATGTGAGATTTGACATATGCATGTACAAAATATGACCAGATCTCTCAAAAACATTACTACAAAATGATTCTGGATTACGTATTTCTTCAATAAAGACCTCCCAGTAAGTATTTCATTACTTATGAATGGGAAGGGTAAAAGGGGAAGAAGGAAAATCACAAAAAACTCAGAAGTGTGTTTATCTTAAAACTTTTGAAGTCAAAAGAAAAGAGTATAAATATAAAACACTTAAGAGTCAAAAATTTGGGTAAAAATGATCATCAAGCAACTGTGTGCATTCATTGGGTCAGGAAAGTTCAGGTAACAATAGTATCTCCAGTGACTAAACTTAAAAGAGGACTAGACAAGCTATCAGAATCATCACATGGAAACAAAATCTAGAACAGGGTTTTCAAAAACTTATGTGTTCATGTGTCCTCATTTTTGCAGTCAACTGACAAGAAAATGGTACCAAACAGTGGTCAAAATGTATTTACAATTTCATAACACTGTTGTCAAACCACTGACCATTTTCATAAACTTGAGAATGATATGATTAGGAGCTTTATTGGAAAATTATACCAGATCCTTTTGGTGCTGTTTTCAGAAAATCCTTTAATTATTTTTCTGGAAAAGGATTTTCTCAAATAAAGCAGGATATATTATTCTTTATTTTTTTTCTTTAAGAATAATATATTTTGTACTTTTACTGGTTTTTGTTAGTAAAAGTTTCAATCTCCTGTCAGGATATAGAACCTTTATTTTTTGGTGATATTATCCTCGAAAATGGATCAAAAGGAAATGGTGTATGTGTCAAGGTTAAGGTCTTGTCAAACTCAAGTTTGGTTTTATCACAGATCAAAGACTGATTGCTAACAAGTTTTAAAACACTAGGATACTAAACCACTGTCAGGATTCTATAAAAGTTTCAAAACCTGTAATTGACATGTGGCAAAACCTTGAATCAAAATATTTGTCGAAAGCTCATCCACTGATGCACTAACAGTTGCTGATATACTAGCATTTCAAATCCTTACCATTACCTTACCCCTAACCACTGTTTTGTTCAAACATCTGCTTCCTAAATACTGTCCACTGCTGAAAGTCAACCACTGACCTTTCATTTTCGTGATAAGCACTGATGCTCAAAATCAGTGTTTTATCCACTGATGTGCTATCTACTGATAGTGAAAATCACCCACTGCTTTCATTTGTTACCGTTGTAACCACTGCCTTTCATCAGTAATTTTCATAAAAGTACTGTCCTTCATTTCATCAGGGGTTGGCATGTGGGCCGTACATAGTGATCAGACCTTTTGTAACCGCTGCCACGTCAGCATTCACTTTTTCTCCATAAAACCTCTTTCAAAACCCCAAACAAGGTTTTACTGTCGAATTAAATTCATAAAAATTCTCTTCTCAAAGCAG
Source organism: Helianthus tuberosus (assembly GCA_030545235.1). NCBI lineage: Eukaryota > Viridiplantae > Streptophyta > Magnoliopsida > Asterales > Asteraceae > Helianthus > Helianthus tuberosus. The sequence goes on along the minus strand of CM060393.1, from coordinate 42,127,598 downwards.
TTTTTTCTCAAATTCCTTCACAACCTTCTTCGATCATCATCTCCAAAATGACAAAATCGAAGTCATCTGCAAAACCCACTTCCCAATCATCTTCAAAAGAGGCCTCTCAAAAGGCTAAACCCATCGAAATCCCACACAAACCATCTCACAATCTTATGGGTCTTCTCACAAAACCCGGCACCACTAATATCTTCGACTCCATCATTGATATCATGTCTGCATCAAAGTATAAAACTTTGTTAACAGCAGATGCACCAATTTACTTGGCGACCCAAAGAGAGTTCTGGAAAAATGTAACCCTTGACACACAAGGTGAGACTGTCATAGCCCTTAACTCTTCTCTAAAGGGTAAAGCTGTCAAAATTACACCACAATCCATCTCGGAGGTCTTTCAACTCGATGATCAGAAAGGTATAACTTCTTTTCCTAAAAATGAGTTAAAAATTGACTTCATTGAAAGAGGGTATGCAGATACAATGATGAAGAAGGATACCTTACAAAAATGTTTCTTTCCTTCTGCAACAAGGTTTTTATTTCATACCCTCCTAATGTGTGTTTCAAACAAAACCACTGCTTTTAATGAAATACCATTAAAGATTCAAAACCTGGGGTATGCTATTCTTCAAAAAGAAAATTTTAATTATTCTCAGGTAATCTTTAATGATCTGGTTAAAAATGTTGAAACAAAGGCATTCTTACTGTTTCCAAGATTTCTAAGTTATTATTTTGAAAAGAAACTTGGTAAGACTGATGCTTTTGCAATAAAACAAGGTGAATCTCTTCAAATGCACAGCTTAACTGCTGAAACTTTTACAAGAATGTCAACACCTTGCAAAACACAAGCAGAGGTGCCTGAGCAGAATTTAGCAGCTACCACTGCTCCTCAGGTATCTGCTGCTGAGCCCACTGCTCAAGGTGATCAAAGTAGCAAAACAACTACTTTGAAACCCACACCTTTAATCACCAAAAAGCAAAAACAAAAGAAAATCTAAAAACCCCCCAAACCCATCAAAAAGGCAACTCTGGAGGATGAGATACCAGAGCAACTGCCAGTGACAACACAAAAGTCACAAGAAACCACTGCTACTACTTCCTCACAGCAGTTGGTACAAATATCTCAACCCATAACCGAAACTCCTCCTGCTTCTTCTAAAAAAGAACAGGTTGTACATATAGGGACACCACAATATGATGCTCTGGAATCACTTGCTTCCATCATCCACAGCCCAATGCCCGGGGCAAATTCTCTTTCTACACCAAACCTAACAACCACAATTCCCCCACCAACTAAACTTTTGTTGGATGCAATTGATTTGAACCAGGCACAAACCAGTCCTTCTCAATCACCTATCAATGAGAACATGCCTCAACAAATGACTAGGTCTGATGTATCAATCTTTGCTAACCCACCAACACAACCTGAGGAGGTTACACCCCTTGAGTTACAAGTAACTCTTGGTGGTAATCCAAGTGAAGCAGCCACTACAAGTGCTGAACCCACTGGTTTGCATTTGGACAGTGGTTACATCAATAAGACTTCCTTGGAGGCAATTCCTTCCATAGCACCTCTGACATCCACCAGTGGATTTGTTTTGGCCACTGGCAACATCAAAAGGTTGTCATGTGTTGAAGGAAGAAGACCCCAGTACCAAGAAAAAGGGGCATCAGTGGTTAATGTTTGGAGTACACTCCCTACCTCAACCACTGATAAAACCACTGCTAGTGGGAAATCAGATGATCCCATTAAATTGGGTGATGGTTTAAAGTACCTAGAATTGACGGAACGAGTTGAAAAACTGGATACCTCTGTTGCAGAAATTAAAGAAATGCTGCATCAGTTGTTGAAAGTACAAAGGTGCAATCCACTGTTGTTCCACCTCAAGCACCTGCTCCACCACAAGCACCTGCTGCAAATGAGCTCTGGAATCTCTTCCAACCTTTTCTCCAACAACAAAAACAAATGACTGATCAGCAACATGCAATACATGTACAAGAGCTGAGAAACACAATGGAGTCTAGGTTCAAGAACACACAGGCAGACATCAAGGCTCTCAAGGCCCACATATTGAAAACCACTGGCACTGCTCCTCCAACTGTTCTCTTTATTGATCAATTACCCCCAGATAATGCCAAAAAGGGGGAGAAAATTCAGGAGTGGAAAAAGAAGGGAATAGATGATGGTCTTTACATTGAACCAGAAAGGGATGCTATGACCAGAAAAATTCCTTTGCCAGATGGTAGCAAAAAGGTTGATGTTACCCAAAATGCACTTGATGAAGCTATAGCAAGTGTAAAAAGGGACAGAGAGGCAAAGGATATGTCAAGGTGGAATGAGGAGAAAAGAGTGTACATGGAGCTGAATGCGCAGGGTTGTTCTGAGCCAAAGGATGTTAAAAATCATGTGCTAAAAAGAAATCCCACTAGAAAAGTGAGGGAACCTAAGTCCACACCATCCAGACTCACAAAGCATACTCCAAAACCACCATCCAAAAGCCCCCAACATCAAACCTCCACCCAAACAGCTGTTGTAACTCCTGCTGTATCAACATCTGCTGGTACTCCAGTTGTTTCAACATCTGCCATCACTTCAACACACACCACTTCAACACACATCACAACCACTGCCTTACCACCACCATCACCACCAAAAACAACCTCACCACCATCACCTCTTGCCAAAAAGCAGAAGACATCAGATGTTACAACATCTGTTGTAATGACAACAGTGGTTGAAACACCAGTTGTTTCAACAGCTGTTAGTCAATCACAAATCACTGCCACTCAAACCACCACCACTGATCCACCAAAAACATCATCTGCCTCTCCTACAATAAAAAGGAGAAGGATTTTCATACCAGATGATGATTCTCCATCACCACCACCAACATCTTCAGAATCTCTATCACTTGTTACAATACCAAAGCCTGTTCCTCTCTCATCAACTCAAAGTCAAAAACCATTAGCTCCTGCAGGTGTTCAATTTCCTCTTGAACTCATAGCAGTCAGAGAAGAAATAAAATCTTTCTACTATGACGATGATCCTGCTAAAAGGAGTTTGCCATCTGTTGTAGGATATCCAAGGCCAAATAATATTGAAGAATATCTGAAAGTCAAAGCTAAACAAGCAGAGGATATCTCAAAAAGAAATTCACAAGGGAAATCTGATAGAGAAATTCAGCAGAACTATCAATACTTGCTCACACAAGTCAGATCTTTGGAACAATTTGCAAAGAATGTGTGCCAGCAAGTATCAGAAAAGGCAGATGAATCCCTGAAGAAAGATTATGTTGAAAACATCATGGCCCACAAGAAATACAAAGGAGAAAAACACATGTATAAGGACTGGACCATTCCTGAGCTGGAAAGTGAAGCAGCCAGGATTTAAGACATGATCAAGAATAAAGTGAAACGTACTCCTCCAGATTGGGCAAAGTTCAAAAAGAATGTACCTGATAAAAAGGTAGAGCTGAGGAGAATGAAAGATGAATTAGCTGTTGCTGATTATGGGTCTTTGAATCAAGTATTGAGATGGAAAGAAGATAGAGTCAGGGCTACCTACAAAAGCTTGGAGAAATTAAGAAAGACAGATCCTACTGCTCCACAAAAGCCTGACTATCCTGAAGCAGAGGTTTCAAAAAGACCATCAAAGCTGCAAATCAGGAGAGCTACTGCTCCAGCTGGTGCTGCTATCTACAAAAGAAAGCAACAAAAACCGCTGGTTACTGAAACAGTGGTAGAATTAATGGCAGGAGATGAGCTTGTAAAAGAAGGCATTAAGCAGATGATAGCTGATACTCTTGGCCTGAATCAACCTGCAAGTACTGCTCAGACTGTCATCAATAGGCCGGCATCTCCAAACACCTCATCAAATAAAAATCTCCCAAGAAACCCACATGACTCAAAAGTACTAAAGTGGAAAACTGACAAACAGACCCATGTACTGACAGTGTTCAAGTCTAGTGGAGAAGTGAAGAAAATAACAAGGGAACAAGCACTTGGCCTAAGTCTTGAAAATTTGCAGGATCTCCTTGATCTTCCACTGTGCAGGGATGATGATGACATAGATGCCTTAGCCTTTGAGTTACAACTCAAAGGGCATATAAGGGAACTGCTGATGAGGCAATAAAGATCTACAAATAATGAAGAGTTTTGGCATTATCTGTTCCAGGGGGAGATTGTTGGGATTGAACCCTACTAGAGGAACAGATAATTAAAGCCAAAACCGGATCACAACAGTGGATTCACAATAAGCAGCTGTTTACATTAGGCTTTCCCCTTGAAAGAAATTATAACAACTGATGGTTCTCTATCCACTGTTCGTATACAACTGCTGCTACCCTTTAGACTGCTGAGAAAGCCCTGAAGAAGTAAAAACTGCTGGTTCTATCTACTGATGACAAAGCACTGCCCACTCAAGGACTGATCAACTTTGAGGAAAGCACTGATGGAAGAAGATAGCAGTAGTTTAGTATATTACTTATCTTATGTAGGATCAGTGGTTAAGATTAGCAGTGTTTGTATAGGAACAGTTGTTACAGGTTGTTAGGCTGTTAGACGTCGCTTTCATGGTGACGTCAGCTGAGATGCCTCAGTGGTTTTGGTTTGCCTATAAATGGAGCAGTACTCTGTACTGTTACATTTGATCGTTTTGAGTGAGTTCTTCCCCTCAATTCAATCCTTTCATCTTGTGCAACCAACCATGGAGTATCAGGCTGAGGGGGAGTTTAGTTTGTAGGCTTGCATTGTAATCTTTTGCTTTGAATTGTAAACTTTCGACTTAATGAAAAGCAAATGTTTATCAAAACTATCTTTCTCTTTGATTATGTTTACAAAGTTTGTTGTTCATTTCCACTGCACTTAAACTCTGTTCATTTCTATTAATTTGTTCAAATTATACAAACAAACACAATCATGAGAGCCTCCGATCCTAACAGATGGTGATCTGAAGATGGGATTCAGATGCCTTTATGCGAAGGTCAGCATGGATGGAGCTCCTTATTTGAGGAAAGTGGAACTTGACATCTATCATTCATCCTACTTGTATCTTTCTTGAGCTCTTGAAAAAATGTTTAGCTATTTTACAATGAGTAATCGCATTTGATTCATATCATGTATTGTTTTTTCATTTTTGTTGGGTATCCTGTAATAAGATAATGTGTCAAAAAACGATAAGCAAATTTAGGAATCTTTTTTTGGATATTATAGACACTTTTATATGATATTGATTGTATTTGTAGGTCAATATGGTAGTCATGGAGTTCCGATGAGAGAGGGATTAATTAAGAGTCGGCTGATGGATCTTCTACATGGTTCAGAGTATGGGTGACCTACAAAGACTGTGGTTTGAAACCACTGTTCGGCTAAAACAGTGTTTTGTGAAGAAAACAGTGGTTTCAACCACTGTTTTCTCCACAAAAAACTATTTTAACCCAATAAAATATTACCCCAACAGTGGTTTCGACCACTGTTTTCTCCAAGCCCAATTTAATTATATATTCACTTTAAAGCAGTGAGACGGCTTCTAAGAGCATTTATTTGTTCTCCGGTATAGCAGTTTAATTCATTGTGCTTGTGTTTCCAGGTTCAGCCGGTTTCGTTTAAGAAAACGATGTGAGATATCAAGACTTTGATTCTTTGGTGGCTGAATTGCAGGTCTAAGGAGAGGGCCCTTAACTGGGAAATATGGAGTAGGTTTAGTTTGTGAAATATTGGATGGTTGTCTGTTGTTCCTTGGTGACATGCTCATGAAATGAATTTAATGCGCCTCTTTTGTACACGCCTCTTATGTATCAACATCTTTATTTAATATAGGTATTCAATTCATGTGAAATATTGGATGGTTGTCCATTGTTCCTTGGTGACATGCTCATGAAATGAATTTGATGCGCCTCTTTTGTACACGCCTCTTATGTATCAACATCTTTATTTAATATAGGTATTCAATTCATGTGAAATATTGGATGGTTGTCCATTGTTCCTTGGTGACATGCTCATGAAATGAATTCGATGCGCCTCTTTTGTACACGCCTCTTATGTATCAACATCTTTATTTAATATAGGTATTCAATTCATGTTTTTTATTGTTAATTGTGTGATTTTAGATGTGAATTTGAATATAAATTTGAGCAACTATGAGGAACGGTGAAATTATGTCCTAACACATACTGTCTTTAACATTGTTTTATAAAGATATGGAACTAAACGCAAACAATTTAAATGATGAGAAAAATGCAATCTGCGTCCCTGTGGTTTGTGTGAAACATCAACTTGAGCCCCTAAATTCATTTTTTTGGTTTTTGAGCCCCTGAGCTTATGAATTCATAACACTTTGAGTCCCTCCGTCAGTGTTCCGTCTGTTTGATTGTTTGAGCCAGGGGTAAGACCGTCTTTTGGCATATATTCATAACACTTTGCGTCCCTGTGGTATGAGTGAAACATCAACCTAAGCCCCTAAATTATTTTCTTGCTTTTTTGTTAAGAAATCATTGATTTAATAATTCAAATTAAGTCTTTTTAAATAAATGCAATCTAATAATTTAAATGTATACTATATATAACAAATTATTAAAGCCTAAATTGTATACTAAATGTAAACTTTTATAAAGTGTCAACTGGAATTTAGAATTCAAGGTTAGCAGACTTGGAAACACTCTTTTTAAGCAAACAATATAAACATGTTAAGCAAACAATATATCACAGTCGGACAAAGTATTGAATGCACACTTGCATTATACATACAATACAGAGACAAAATGTAATACCAAGAAAGATAGAAGGATATCCAACTTCGGAGTTACAGACTCGATAACAAAAGACCGTAACATACAATACAGAGACAAAACGTCATACCAAAGAAAGAAATTGTGGATGTTTACTGACTGGTGCACTTCGGAATGTAGCTGATAACCCCCTTTGGTGTAGCTCTTCGATTTTACTTGAAATTCCAGAGCTCGCTAATTACATATCTGCCACTGGGGTTATATTCATTCATATGCAATTGATCGTTTTGATCAATCACTTCCTTATGTGCACCGCACCATCTTCTAGGAGGTTGTCAAGTGTTCTGCCTTCGTAGTTGGTGTTTTGCGTATCTTTACATCCGCAGCCATTCTGTACAATAAAAACATCCATAGTAAGAAACCCAGATTTCAACAAAACCCACAAGAATCAAACAAAACCTCTGTTTTGATACCCGAGACGAAAACCCACAAGAATAAAACAATATTTTCACAAAAACATCACAAACAAACCTTCTGTTTTGATACTACTACGATAGCATAGAACAAAAACAAAACAAGCAAACATTAAACAAAGTAGGTAATAGAAACCTTCCAAGAACAAACAATATTTTCACAAAAACTTCACAAACAAACCTTCTGTTTTGATACTACTACGATAATATAGAACAAAAACAAAACAAGCAAACATTAAACAAAGTAGGTAATAGAAACCTTCCAAGAACAAACAATATTTTCACAAAAACATCACAAACAATCCTTCTGTTTTGATACTACTACGATAACATAGAACAAAAACAAAACAAGCAAACATTAAACTAAGTAGTTTCAGCAATCCATTTTGACCAGAGTGACCCATTTAGCTAACAAAAAAAAAATAAAAAAAATACACAAATCAACCCATTTATTTACACTTTTTCTTGAATGTTAACCAATTAATAACTTTATTCATTGATAAAGATTTGGTTATCAAAAACTGAAACCAAAGCAGAACAAAGAACTGATTATCAAACAACTCTAATCATCATCATATTATTGAACTGTCAGTACTCCAACAAACAATTGGTGAACTATACATATGCAGAACAAAGAACTGATTATCAAAATTGTGTTCTATTCTATCACAGAGAAGAAGAAAAGTGTACCAAGAAGAAGATGAAGAAATCGTTTGATGGTTGGGTTGATTGGCATCCAATATCTACATGCGGATTACATTCAATCACGATTCTTGAAAATATTTTCACAAAAACATCACAAACGATTCTTGAAGATGATGATCCAAATATCACAAATATTTTCACAAAAACATGAAGATGATGAAGATGAAGATGAAGATGAAGAGATACAGATAAGATGATGATCCAAACAATATTTTCACAAAAACATCACAAATACTAAAAACATATACAGATAAGAGCATGATCCAAACCTCTGTTTTGAAGATGAAGATGAAGATGAATGAAGATGATGAAGATGAAGATGAAGATGAAGATGAAGATGAAGATGAAGATGATGATGATGAAGATGATGATGATGATGATCGGTGTTGGGAGTTGGGAGAAGAGATTTCGAGATTTTTTTGAGAAGTGTGATGGATCTGATCATTCATATGTGATATTATGAGTAGATATTAAGGGTTAAGGGTATAAAGGATATTTCATACATGTTACAATAGTCAAACAGACGGAACACTGACGGAGGGATTCAAACTGTTATGAATTCATAAGCTCACGGGCTCAAAAAACCAAAAATTGAATACATAACTAAAATGCGAATGTGAATTCATCAAATATTTGTTATGCTTCTCTTGTGTCTATACTTAATCAGTCGACAAGTTTAATGTATACTTAACTAAAATGCGAATGTGAATTCATCAAATATTTGTTCACATCATATTTTACATATAAACATAGACAAAAACTTTTATCATTATAGTTATTATAATACTAACACAAACTGTCTTTAACATTATTTTATAAAGATATGTAACTAAAGACAAAAATTTAAATGATATATTATAATCTGTTTTTTAGTATTTGATTTCGATCGTTATTAAACCTACCCGTGTGGTTACACGGATCCTACAACTAGTAATAGATATATAAGGGAGAGGACCATGAGAAAACTACATATATATAAATGAGAAAACTAAAAAACTAACTAAAAAAGCCTAAAAACATACCATTTTTTTTATAAAAAATCGCTATTTTTTATATATAAAAAAATTCAAAAAAAAAAAAAACTTGTACTGCACATGTGCATTATATGTGTACTACACATGTGCATTGTATGCTTAAAATTAGTTTTTGAGTTTAGTTTAGCTTTTAGTGTTAGGTTTTATGGAGGTTTAGGATTAGGATTACGTTTTTGGGTGTGTGGGGGGGGGGGGAGGGGGGGGGGGGGTTAGGTTTTTTTTCATTCTTTCCATATTTAGAAACCATTGCTTGAAATTCTATTTTTTTGGAAATCTTGTATTCCTTGTAATCGTATTCCGTTGTATCGCTGTAAAATCCGAGACTTTGATCGTAATGAAACGAATCTTTTATACATCGTTTATACATTGATACGTGCACTCGTTTGATACATGGTTCGTAATTCGTATAAACGTAAGCTTAACTCGTAAACAATGATCGTGTATTCGTAATCCTTAAATCTTCATACATTTAAACCCTTAGTTATTCGATTATAAGATTAAGTTGTATGTTTTTTTTCACTTGATCATACCAAACTATAAACCATATATACTTGTTACATTTCATGTGTTATACACACCTATGTTATCAAACTTTTTGCTAAATTAAAACATGTCATTTATGCATTTTGGACCTTGTTACAAGTTACATACTAGACACCATGTAACACTTTATTAAACATCAAATATATACCTTCTAATGTCAAAAAAATAAAATAAAATAAAAATTATAGGGTTGTTAACAGCCTTGCATCAGCCCACTTAATTTCCTTGTTTTGAGTTATTTAGCCCACTAAACACTTCCAAAGCCCAACCCTATGAACCCTAATCCATCCCCTATATAACCCAAGCCTCCTCCAAGCATTTTTCACTTTCTAAACACTCTCCATTCACTCTCAAACACTCCAAACCGTAGCTGATTGCAGAAGCTCGAGAAGATTTATACCACTTCACAAAAGTGAGCATAACTCACTCAATTCTTATCCGATTCACTCGATTCTTGTCACACCCCGACCGCGTATAACATGCAACCGCGGCGGAAACGTCGGGGAGTGTTGTAACAGAATTAATTGTTTCACAACCATGGCATACAAAGTTATATTTTATTTATCAACAAGAGTGTTACATTGTCTCAAAACAGGAAATAAAGAGTTCAGAACATAATTAAACTAAGTCTATCTTCGTTTTATGTCTCTAAGGCACAGGTCCGCCCTAGTGTCACAATCATCATCCTAAGCGACAGCTCCTGAAAACACATGTTAAAATAGGTACGTCAGCATAAAAATGCCTATGAGATACATAGGTTTTGTGAAAATAGGATTCATGACTTGAGTTTTAAAAGAAAGGTTTAATAAAAATTAGTCATGAATCTTGTTAAGTGTTTTCTTTTATAATCATATGAAAACTCGATAAGAAATCAGATTATATAAAAGAAAGGTGTATGGTTAATGAAATAACCAAGTAAAATGAGTTGTATAAAATAAACTGTTTTGTAAAACAAGGTCTTGTGAAAATAAGTTGTTTATGTAAAATGTAATATGTCAAATATTGAAATGATTTAAATAACGCTACGATATGTAATATTATACAAACACTTATATATAGGAAGTACCAACGGCGTATCCACCATGTTTGTATCATATTACACACGCCTCGTTACTCAAATCATTTACCCAAACCAACCACCAATGTAAATTGTTCATGTATAAATCAATTGTCAAGTGTTATTGTGTAAACCATATCAAATTGTCCATGTCTAATGTAAATCACCAAATGTGTATATCAATGTCAAAATGTTTATGTTTAATGTAAATGATATAATGTGTATCCAAAAATATCATGTATGGCCTGTGAAATATATCAACTAAACCATAGGTAAAATGCACAAAAATAGGGTATTGAATTAAACATAGTTTAAGTCAAAGTTATGTTTTGTGGAACAAATGCATGCTATACTGATACAAACATCTATGCGGTATTATGAAAATGCATACATCCAAGCCTTGTGACTGTGGTGATAGACTTTTAAACAAATTAAAGGTCTATCTGTGTTATGTTTATCGAATTCGGTCATTCCTTCCACCCAAACAAACCTAAGGTTCAGGAATGGGAGTTGTCAAGTCCTATGGTACCACTACCTACTAACGAACGGCGTGATCAATGTTAATGAATGTATATTGTCCCATTTGAACAACCCAAATGTCATACCAAAAATGTAAGCATGTGAAAACAATGCACTAAGTATGTAATCAAATGAACATACATAGCGTGAAATGTAATGCAAGACGATGTACTAAGTATGCACACAATGGACATACATAGCATGAAATGTAATGTAAAACGATGTACTAAGTATGCACACAATGGACATACATAGCATGAAATGTAATGTAAAACGATGTACTATAAATGTACTAATGAACATAGCAAGTATATGATGTGAAAACAGGAAAGCATGAAAGTAACAAGTAGGCACATGTGTTTCACCCCAAAACAGTTTGAAAACAGTAAAAGAGGGGTCTATGTACTCACTTGAGATTGCTTAGTAGTCCTTGAGTAACAACCAAACAATGCTAGAGATCACGGATATCAAACGACACCTAATATAGGTAACTATGTTAATATACCGGACCCAAATCGGAGGATTGGATAGAATGAGGGTTCGTAAACCAAATGAGTAGGGAAACTCATGTAATATGGTTTAACAAAGCCTACATAGTAAGATGAAACTTAACCTAAGTGCTTACGACGCATTACGACCTGTTTAGGTAGCTTATGCTACTTTAACGCGTCGTTCGCGTGAAACGCGTTCGGACCGCCTAACTAGCCATATGATAAGTAAAATATGCCTTAACATGTCCAATATTGTTTCCAAATCAGTTTAGATGTCAAAAGTTATGTTACATATGCTCAAAATGAATTTTGGCGTAAAAAGGGCATTTTGGTAATTTACCTAAGGCATATAACTACCTATCATACAACTAACTAAACGCCGTGACCATAAGGTATAACCTCGGAAGGTTATTCCCTATATACTATGGTCACCTAATGTGCTTGGTCGGATCCTAATGATCGACCAAACGGTCCGGGTTCGAAAGTATAAGCGATTGTTTAGATCGCTTACCTTACGACCCTATATAAGCACTAAACTAAAAGTGACGAGCTAAGCATGTTAAAACATGCTTAACTAATTTTAGAAAACAGGTTTGGTATCAAAACAAACGGTTTTGATACCTAAGAGTAGTTTGGTTACAAAATACGCAAGAATGCGCATTTTGGCCGAAACTACGACACGTCACTGAGCCTAGAAAACGTGGTAATCAGTAGGTATAGTCACTAGGGACTATAACCATCGTGATCACGCTCACGTTATGAAGTTCAAACGAACTTCGCATTGACCATAAACTGGTCAATGTAGAAAGTCAAACAAAGTTTGACTTTAACGTTAAAACGAATGAAAGGAACGAAAGAACACTTACAAAGGGTCCCCGCTAGTAAATCTTGATCGAATAGCTCAGGTATGAAGTGATTGCTTCAACTTAGAGCTTTGAGATCAGATTTGTGTGGGTTTTGCAAGTGATGTTGGTGGGTATTTATAGGAAATGGACCCCCGTTAGGATCGTTTATCGAATAACGTGATCGAATCTCATCCGTACATGTGTTGGAATGTTATGGTAACTCATTTTGCCCCCACCACCAGAGATTGACATGTGGCATTGGCCTTTGGGGGGTTGAAAGGCTGTTAACAGCTGTTAAACAACTTTTGCTGATTTGAAAGGGCCTCGCGTGACGCCTAGGGGGCTAGGTGTCACGCCTAGGTCCTTCTGATCAGCAACAGTTTCCAAAGTTTCCATTTCAGTCCCCGTTGTGTATTAAGGCCATTTCCGACATGTTTAAGGTTCGTTAAGTCAACTTTAAGGCCCTAAAATGATGCCTAAACATTGTGGACATGAAACATGCTCAAAAATATCCCGGATGTCGGTTCGTTTGGTCGTACGATCGCGATGTTCGCTTAATTACGACGACATGCGCATAAGCACGAAAAACGATCCAAATTGCGTGACGAATGGATTTTTCTTATGCCAAACACTAAAATAAAATATTTTAGTGCTTACATAAATTTTTGGATGTCCGGAGGTATTCATAACGTAAGTTATGCGCGAAAATGCAAACTTGTGCACTTTTTGACGCTTTTAGTCCCTGAATGACCCAAAAGTTTATTTTAGCACACCGAACCCCTTAAAGCCTATTTCCAAGCTATGTAAAGGATATTTATGGTATGTTTAACTTATGGTCATGTTCCAGAATGTCTGTTACAGTTCAAATTGGCATACTTTCGCAGTTTGTCACATTTAGTCCCTGTAGGCGAATTAACTTGTTTTTGCCATACCAAAGCCTTTAAAACTTATTTCTAAGTTATGTAAAGGTTATTTAAGGTATGTTAAGTATATTTTGATGTTCCGGAGTATTTGTCGCATTAAACTGATTACGTTTACGCACCAGTTTGCGTATAACTTTCCAGAAAGCGATATAGTGTTTGAAATTGAATAAAAGTCAAAACATGAAAAATGTAAAACACAACCAAACAAACATTGGGATCAAATAACATTGTTTTATTGATAATTGAACTGTTCACAATGATTACAAGCACAGATGTTACAGTCTCCCCTACTTGTGGAAATTTCGTCCCGAAAATTATTTAGAGGAAACTCGTGGAAAAAGATGCAGATATTTCGCCTTCATTTGATCTTCGCGTTCCCAAGTAAACTCGGGTCCACGTTTAGATTCCCAACGAACCTTGACCAAAGGAATGCGCTTGCGTTTAAGCCACTTGACTTCACGTTCCATGATTTCCACAGGTTTCTCGACAAATTTCAGTGTTTTATCGACACGAATTTCGTCAAGTGGTATGTGGAGGTTCTCATCAGCTAAACACCTCTTGAGATTGGACACGTGAAAGGTTGGATGAACATTTCCAAGTTCAGGAGGTAACTCAAGTCTGTAGGCTACCTTACCGATTCTTTCGACGATCTTGAATGGTCCAACATATCTAGGTGCAAGTTTTCCTTTCTTTCCAAATCTGATCACACCTTTCCAAGGTGAGACCTTAAGTAATACATGATCACCGACTTGAAAATCCAAGGGCTTGCGTTTTGGGTCCGCGTAACTCTTTTGACGGCTTCTAGCTGTCTGAAGGTTATCACGAACTTTCTTAATCTTACCAGTTGTCTCTAAAATGAGGGCAGGTCTAGTAAGCTGAGCCTCACCGATCTCATTCCAGCAGACTGGTGAACGACATTTTTAACCATAGAGAGCCTCGAAAGGAGCCATGTTGATGCTGGAGTGATAACTGTTGTTGTAGGAGAATTCAATCAACGGAAGATGTGAATCCCAACTACCACCAAAGTCGATTACACAAGCTTTAAGCATATCCTCCAGAGTCTGGATTGTTCTTTCAGATTGACCATCCGTTTGCGGATGATAAGCTGTGCTCAGATTAAGTTGGGTCCCCATAGCAGATTGCATGGTTCTCCAAAAATGAGAAGTGAAACGAGCATCTCTGTCAGAAATGATGTTCAAAGGAACACCATGTCGAGCTACAATTTCATCCACATAGATTTTAGCAAGTTTGTCAGCAGAAAAATCCTCACGGATTGGCAAGAAATGCGCTGACTTAGTAAGACGATCAACAACTACCCAGATGGCATCATGACCTTTCTTAGTGCGCGGAAGTTTGGTAATGAGATCCATAGTAATGTTTTCCCATTTCCAAACCGGGATCTCTGGTTGCACCAATAAACCCGAAGGACGTTGATGTTCAGCCTTAACCTTAAGACAAGTAAGGCATTTGGATATATATAAGGCAATGTCTTTCTTCATACCAGGCCACCAATACTGAATACGAAGATCCTTATACATCTTATCTGAGCCAGAATGAACAGAATAACGAGACTTATGGGCTTCATCCATAAGCAAGGTGCGAAGGTTATCTTGGCTTGGGACCCACAAACGGTCCATGAAGTAATACGATCCATTGTCCTTCAGTTCTAGATCAGGTGTTATGTGATAGGGAAATTCCCTATCCATCAAACCTTGTGAAACACAAGATTGTTGAGCCTGATAAATGCGTGCTTGGATATCGGATCGAGCTTGAATAACAGATTGAACACGAACACAATGAAGCTTAGTACGTTTCTTACGACTCAATGCATCGGCTACGACATTCGCCTTACCAGGATGGTAGCGAATTTCGCAGTCATAGTCGTTTAGAAGCTCAACCCAACGTCGTTGCCTCATGTTGAGTTCTTTCTGATTGAAGATATGCTGAAGACTTTTGTGGTCAGTGAAAACCACACATTTTGTACCGTACAAATAGTGTCTCCAGATCTTAAGAGCGAAGACAACTGCACCCAACTCAAGATCATGAGTGGTGTAGTTCTTCTCATGTATCTTCAACTGCCTCGATGCGTATGCTATGACTTTGTTTCTTTGCATCAGGACGCAGCCAAGACCCAATTTAGATGCATAGCAATAAACGACGAAATCATCATTGCCCTCAGGCAAAGTCAGAACAGGCGCGTCGCAAAGTTTTCATTTCAAAGTCAGAAACGCTTCCTCTTGCTTGAATCCCCAATCAAAGGGTTTGTTCTTCTGAGTTAGAGCAGTTAGAGGAACTGCAATCTTCGAGAAGTTTTCAATGAAGCGGCGATAATAGCCCGCAAGACCAAGAAAAGAATGAACCTCAGTAGGAGTAGTAGGCGTATCCCAATCCTTAATCGCACTGATCTTAGAGGGATCTACATGAATACCTTGTTCGTTGACAATATGTCCTAAGAATTGAACTTCTTTAAGCCAGAATTCACACTTGGAGAATTTGGCGAAAAGTTGCTCTTTCTTTAGGAGTTCCAAAGTAAGACGAAGATGTTGCTCATGATCAGCTCGCGTCTTAGAATAAATCAAGATGTCGTCAATAAAAACAATGACGAACTGATCCAAATAAGGCTTGCAGACCCTATTCATTAAGTCCATGAAGACAGCAGGAGCATTAGTCAAACCGAATGGCATGACTGTGAACTCATAATGCCCATAACGAGTGTGGAACGCTGTCTTGGGAATATCTTCTTCATGCACACGAAGTTGATGATATCCAGATCGCAGATCAATCTTTGAAAAATAAGAAGCGCCCTGTAACTGATCAAAGAGATCATCAATGCGAGGTAGGGGATATCGATTCTTGATGGTAAGCTTGTTTAGCTCACGATAATCGATACACATCCTAAAAGATCCATCCTTCTTCTTGACAAAAAGAACGGGAGCACCCCAAGGTGAAAAGCTAGGACGGATAAAACCTTTGTCAGAGAGCTCCTGAAGCTGCTTAGCCAACTATTGCATCTCAGACGGTGCAAGACGATATGGAGATCTGGCAATGGGATTTGCACCAGGTATGAGATCAATTCGGAACTCAACTTGGCGTGCTGGAGGTAGACCAGGTAAATCTTCAGGGAAAACTTCGGGATAATTCTGAACGACAGGAATATCTTGGATAGACTTACCTTTTCCTTTATCTGCTATGACATGTGCCAAGAAGGCCACATAATTCTTTCGCAGATACTTCCGAGCTTTAAAACAAGACATGAGTTTGAGACCACCAGCAGGTTTCTCACCATGAACTTGTAGGATCTCGCCTGTCGAAAGCGGCACACGAACAATCTTCTCAAAACAAACTACCTCTGCGCGATGCTTGGCTAACCAATCCATACCCACAATAACGTCGAAGCTTCCAAGTTGCATAGGCGTGAGGTCATTAGAAAAAAGATGGTCGTTGAGGTTCAACTGGTAGTTGCGAAGAACAGAATCAAGAACAATGGGTTCACCACTAGCAACCTCTACTGTCAAGGGTTTTCCTAGTTTCGTTCTAGACACGCGAAGCAATGGCTCAAAAGATAATGACACAAAACTCTTATCAGCACCCGAATAAAAAAGAACAGATGCAGGCTGATTATTAATAAAGAACGTACCGTTCACCACTTCATTGTCTGCTTGTGCTTCTTGCGCATTCATGTTGAAGACTCGACCTCGAGCCTGAGCCTGATTCTGGTTTGGATTAGCATTCACCAATCTTGGACACTGGTTACGGTAGTGGGTCAGATCCCCACAGTTGTAACAAGAACCTGGCGGGTAGTGTGGTCGTGCAGCTTGACCCTGTTGCTGAGCAGGGGGCTGAGCAACTCGTTGAGCCGGGTTCTGAACTGCCTGATTCTGAGCAAAACGACAAACACCAGCAAGATGACCTGACTTCCCACAGTTAGTATAGAAACGACATGGAAATTGCGGCTGATGGTGACTGTTGCATCTATTGCACAAAGGTGCATTTCCTGCATAAGGTTTCTTCGCTGGAGGCTGTGCGGGTTGGTTGGGAGCTGCCTGGTTAACTTGGGCAGTGACAACAAAATTTTGGGAAGTCTTACGCTTCCTTGACCCCCTTGAGGAACCAGAATCCTTTCCCTTCTTGTTTTGACCTTTCTTGCTATCTTCTTTGTCAGACGCCTGCTTCTTACCCTTGTCACCCTTTTTATGCAGCTTTCCCTTTCGAACCTGCGACTCAGTCAATGTCGCTGCTAACTCGATCGCCTGACGGAGTGTGGTAGGGTTACTACCAGTAATGATGTCTTGTACTGAGTCAGGTAGACCATCGATGTACCTTTCGATAGCCTTGTCGAGTGGGGTAACCATTGTTGGGCAAAGCAGACTCAACTCCTCAAACCTATCAGTATACGCCCGATGCTCACCACTATCTTGCTTCAAGTCATCAAACTCTCTCTCCAAAGCTCGTTGTTCATGACGAGGACAGAACTCCCTCATCATAAGGGCCCTAAGTTCAGCCCATGTCTGTGCTAGAGCAACTTCTGCACCACGATCTCTCATAACCCCGTTCCACCACGTAAAAGCCCTCTTCTGAAACACACTCGAAGAAAACTCGACCTTGCGATTGTCGGGACACTGCACGTGACGGAAAGTATTCTCAATGCTCTCGAACCATTGAAGAAGCCCAGTCGCTCCCTCAGAACCACTAAACTTGAGTGGTTTAGCCGAGTTAAAATCCTTGAATTTGCATGGAGCATTGTTGTTGTTGTTGGCTTGGTTCCATTGAGCAAAGAGGTTGGGAATTGAGCAACCATTTGTTGCGCAATGATTTCTGCCAGTTTGGCAGTCGCTATCTGGTTTTCGCGTCGAGGAGGCATTCTAAAAGAGGAAAACATGAAAGGGAACGAGTGAGATGATTGGATGAAAAGAATGAGATGAAACAAAATCAACAAAAGCAAAGATGGTGGTCGTTTGTCCACATCGTAAAGCAAACAAGTGACACACAGTGGCTAATCAAAGTAAATGGGTCAAAAATAATGTATCGCGAAGACATGCTCGCCTATAAGTGAACACTCACCCCAAGAGTTCCCAGGTAAGAGTGACTGGTCCGATTATGTGGATTTGTACGAACACTATAGCCTTAGACAGAAAACCCAGGGTACAGGCATTCACTCTTCCAGTTTGCACGTGTTCACACTATTTAGAACCCAAAACTTTGACGAGATTTTGAAAATTTGAAAGGCACAAGGCAAAAAATCAAACTGGAAGGGTTCAAAACCATACAACAGAGGGTTCAAAACCTAGTAATCAATCATCCAAAAACAGATGATTAATTTTCAAAGCGGATTCAAACTTGATGTTCCCGTTGTGGTTATCACCTAAGGATAGGTGAAGTGCATGTTTTAAAATCTAAACACAAGATAACTTGTGTTTGGGTCCTAGAAAGGTTATAGTCTAGGTCAAAGCATAACTAATAACCTAATTCCCTATAACCATTGGCTCTGATACCAACTCTTCTGTCACACCCTGACCGCGTATAACATGCAACCGCAGCGGAAACGTCAGGGAGTGTTGTAACAGAATTAATTGTTTCACAACCATGGCATACAAAGTTATATTTTATTTATCAACAAGAGTGTTACATTGCCTCAAAACAGGAAATAAAGAGTTCAGAACATAATTAAACTAAGTCTATCTTCATTTTATGTCTCTAAGGCACAGGTCCGCCCTAGTGTCACAATCATCATCCTAAGCGATAGCTCCTGAAAACACATGCGAAAATAGGTACGTCAGCATAAAAATGTCTGTGAGATACATAGGTTTTGTGAAAATAGGATTCATGACTTGAGTTTTAAAAGAAAGGTTTAATAAAAATTAGTCATGAATCTTGTTAAGTGTTTTCTTTTATAATCATATGAAAACTCGATAAGAAATCAGATTATATAAAAGAAAGGTGTATGGTTAATGAAATAACCAAGTAAAATGAGTTGTATAAAATAAACTGTTTTGTAAAACTATGTCTTGTAAAATAAGAAATTAGATTATATAAAAGAAAGGTGTATGGTTAATGAAATAACATAGTTTAAGTCAAAGTTGTGTTTTGTGGAACAAATGCATGCTATACTGATACAAACATCTATACGGTATTATGAAAATGCATACATCCAAGCCTTGTGACTGTGGTGATAGACTTTTAAACAAATTAAAGGTCTATCTGTGTTATGTTTATCGAATCCGGTCATTCCTTCCACCCAAACAAACCTAGGGTTCAGGAATGGGAGTTGTCAAGTCCTATGGTACCACTACCTACTAACGAACGGCGTGATCAATGTTAATGAATGTATATTGTCCCATTTGAACAACCCAAATGTCATACCAAAAATGTAAGCATGTGAAAACAATGCACTAAGTATGTAATCAAATGAACATACATAGCGTGAAATGTAATGCAAGACGATGTACTAAGTATGCACACAATGGACATACATAGCATGAAATGTAATGCAAGACGATGTACTAAGTATGCACACAATGGACATACATAGCATGAAATGTAATGTAAAACGATGTACTAAGTATGCACACAATGGACATACATAGCATGAAATGTAATGTAAAACGATGTACTATAAATGTACTAATGAACATAGCAAGTATATGATGTGAAAACAGGAAAGCATGAAAGTAACAAGTAGGCACATGTGTTTCATCCCAAAACAGTTTGAAAACAGTAAAATAGGTGTCTATGTACTCACTTGAGATTGCTTAGTAGTCCTTGAGTAACAACCAAACAATGCTAGAGATCACGGATATCAAACGGCACCTAATATAGGTAACTATGTTAATATACCGGACCCAAATCGGAGGATTGGATAGAATGAGGGTTCGTAAACCAAATGAGTAGGGGAACTCATGTAATATGGTTTAACAAAGCCTACATCGTAAAATGAAACTTAACCTAAGTGCTTACGACCCATTACGACCCGTTTAGGTAGCTTATGCAACTTTAACGCGTCGTTCGCGTGAAACGCGTTCGGACCGCCTAACTAGCCCTATGATAAGTAAAATATGCCTTAACATGTCTAATATTGTTGCCAAATCAGTTTAGATGTCAAAAGTTATGTTACATATTCTCAAAATGAATTTTGGCGTAAAAAGGGCATTTTGGTAATTTACCTAAGGCATATAACTACCTATCATACAACTAACTAAACGCCGTGACCATAAGGTATAACCTTGGAAGGTTATTCCCTATATACTATGGTCACCTAATGTGCTTGGTCGGATCCTAATGATCGACCAAACGGGCCGGGTTCGAAAGTATAAGCGATTGTTTAGATCGCTTACCTTACGACCCTATATAAGCACTAAACTAAAAGTGACGAGCTAAGCATGTTAAAACATGCTTAACTAAGTTTAGAAAACAAGTTTGGTATCAAAACAAACGGTTTTGATACCTAAGAGTAGTTTGGTTACAAAATACGCAAGAATGCGCATTTTGGCCGAAACTACGACTCGTTACTGAGCCTAGATAACGTGGTAATCAGTAGGTATAGTCACTAGGGACTATAACCATCGTGATCACGCTCACGTTATGAAGTTCAAACGAACTTCGCATTGACCCTAAACTGGTCAATGCAGAAAGTCAAACAAAGTTTGACTTTAACGTTAAAACGAATGAAAGGAACGAAAGAACACTTACAAAGGGTCCCCGCTAGTAAATCTTGATCAAATAGCTCAGGTATGAAGTGATTGCTTCAACTTAGAGCTTTGAGATCAGATTTGTGTGGGTTTTGCAAGTGATGTTGGTGGGTATTTATAGGAAATGGACCACCGTTAGGATCGTTTATCGAATAACGTGATCGAATCTCATCCGTACATGTGTTGGAATGTTATGGTAACTCATTTTGCCCCCACCACCAGAGATTGACATGTGGCATTGGCCTTTGGGGGGTTGAAAGGCTGTTAACAGCTGTTAAACAACTTTTGCTGATCTGAAAGGGCCTCGCGTGACGCCTAGGGGGCTAGGTGTCACGCCTAGGTCCTTCTGATCAAGAACAGTTTCCAAAGTTTCCATTTCAGTCCCCGTTGTGTATTAAGGCCATTTCTGACATGTTTAAGGCTCGTTAAGTTAAATTTAAGGCCCTAAAATGATGCCTAAACATTGTGGACATGAAACATGCTCAAAAATATCCCGGATGTCGGTTCGTTTGGTCGTACGATCGCGATGTTCGCTTAATTACGACGACATGCGCATAAGCGCGAAAAACGATCCAAATTGCGTGACGAATGGATTTTTCTTATGCCAAACACTAAAATAAAATATTTTAGTGCTTACATAAATTTTTGGATGTCCGGAGGTATTCAGAACGTAAGTTATGCGCGAAAATGAAAACTTGTGCACTTTTTGACGCTTTTAGTCCCTGAATGACCCAAAAGTTTATTTTAGCACACCGAACCCCTTAAAGCCTATTTCCAAGCTATGTAAAGGATATTTATGGTATGTTTAACTTATGGTCATGTTCCGGAATGCCTGTTACAGTTCAAATTGGCATACTTTCGCAGTTTGTCACATTTAGTCCCAGTAGGCGAATTAACTTGTTTTTGCCATACCAAAGCCTTCAAAACTTATTTCTAAGTTATGTAAAGGTTATTTAAGGTATGCTAAGTATATGTTGATGTTCCGGAGTATTTGTCACATTAAACTGATTACGTTTACGCACCAGTTTGCGTATAACTCTCCAGAAAGCGATATAGAGTTTGAAATTGAATAAAAGTCAAAACATGAAAAATGTAAAACATAACCAAACAAACATTGGGATCAAATAACATTGTTTTATTGATAATTGAACTGTTCACAATGATTACAAGCACATATGTTACAATTCTTTTTCCTCCTACTTTGTATTGACCTTAGCTACGTTTCCATGGGTTTTCCCTGGAAATCCAGAGCCTGGAATGTTGCCAAAAGGGCTCCAAAGTGGACTGATTTTTCTGTTCTTTTTTCAAACTTTGATAAACTTGTTTAAACTTGAGGAAACTCATCTCAAACCTATGTCCTTATGCCTATAACCACTTCTATGGTTAGTTAGGCTTAAAAACAAGGTTGAGACATTCAAAATCAGAGGTACAAACCTCACAAAATTTCTGTTTTGTTCAAGGGTTTTAACCCACAAGTGATGCTCAAGTTCAAGACTTGATGATTATGTGATTTAGGATTAGCTTGGGCTAACCTACTTGAAAATCCACACATTGCTTGAAGTTTTCTCATAGATCAGTTGTTCATATTCTATTGTATCTTGTAAGTTCATGACCCTCCTTGTTGTTCATAACAACAAGTGTAGTGGTGAACAATAGAGGTACCTAAATGGAAGCTTTGTTCTTCCTACCTCATGTATGAATTCCATGATACTTAGAGGTGCCTAAATGAAGACTTTAATCTTCTACATCATGCTTGACTTATATGATGCAATATACACTATGTAATACTTATGTAACAACCAAATAATCGAACTCTTGGTGATGAACTAACGGACATTCGTCAAGCTAGTAGATTGTATCATTTTAGGCCTTGACAGTTTGTCACGATTCTAATAGGACTTTGTTCCATGAAAACATTTAAACTCTTTTAGAGTTTCATAGTGTCAAGAACAAGTGTCATAGGTGTTCGATGATTATTTTCATATGTTTATTTTTCATGTTATTTAAACTCCAAATCCCTAGAACCATATGTAAACACCTCTTAAACTCCAAATCGAACACATTCAACTTCCCAGTCTCAACAACTTCGTCACATGGGATAATCGGAAAGCATATGCAACTTTGTGAGTACACTTGACCCATTTTCCTTTTAATACACTTTGGGTGCAACATGTTTTACTTGTTAAAATGCACGATTCACAAACATGCTTTTATTCGTTCAATCCTTATACATGCTTTGCTATGCTTAGGTTCATGCTAGAATACATACTACTTGTTAACTCGGCTTAACAATTATAGCGCTATAGGAGTAGCACACCTTATGGGGTTTTGTTGAGTCTTTATTCTATAACGGTCTCGTCACTTTTGTGTCGAGGGAAGCTAAATTCTAGTGGACACTAGAGTTGACATATTGTTATGCATGATAGATTGACCTTGTATACCAATTGCTATGTTGGATTGAAAATACCTTTTTATATATATGCCACAAGTCTAAAACTAGTGTACTCGCCAGTACCTTTGTATTGAACTATGCTTTTAAAACATGTTGCAGGTTTATCGATGATGTTGATGATGCATGGAATCTAATAGGATGCTTAGATACACACTTTAAATTTTGTATTTTATTTGTATTGTATTTCATTATTCATGTTGTATTTGTTTCAAATCCTTGTAGTTCACTCTTTAGAAATGAAATGAAAATTTATCATTTAAATACTTGTCACAAATAGTGTTATGAAGTCTCTTGCAATCTATTTCGTCTCACTCCGATATTTCCGCCATCGGTTGGGGTGTGACAGATTGATATCAGAGCCATAACTATAGGGAATTAGGAAAATTGCCATGCTTTTGACCTAGTCTATAGTTAAGCACCAAAATTCGGCCATACTTGCTTCACATGCTACTTTTATGAAATATCTTTACATGTTATTCTTGAAATGTCTCTTACGTGTTATTTTCTTAAAATGCTTTATGTGCTTATACTTGTTATTATTATTTTGAACATACGTCTTTTACTCATTTATACTAAATTCGAAACCACTTGTAATACACAAACGAGACGACTTCACCAAAATAGGCGTGAAACCCACAATTTGGTGAAAGACTCTTAATCCACCTATTCTTTTTACATGAAATTCGCCACCAAGTTAGGAGTGAAATCCTCACCTTGATGGAAAATTTCTGCTTTCAAATTCTAGTGGACCCTCGTCAAAGTGCTGAAATTAAATTTTGAGCTGATGAGTACCAACCACACTTAGGATACGAAATTGTCAAGTTAGGGGTGAAACCCGCACCTTGTCGACTAGTTCCACTCCTTGAATTTTTCATAAATCCCGCCAAGTCTTGAAATTTCAATTGATTTGGGACATGTAGTAACCGGAAGGGTAAATACCATTAACCGACTTGTCGGCAAGAGTATTCCACTTATTAGGCCAAATCATGCTCCTCAAATTCGAAAGACTTTTCGACCACTTTGGTTAGTCAAAGTTCCATTTTGGAACCATCCCAAATTTTAATCAAACATGTGTTTCTATTATTTATTTTATACGATGCAATCTTTCAAATTCGAATTTACTTTTGATATTTTCTTCTCACACACACATCATACTAAATCTTTTTTCATACATTTATACCTATGCATGATTTCAAAACGTCACTCAATTTTGTTTACATTGTTTATAACGCCAAAATGGAGACATATCATTGAGTTAGGAGTGATTTCCTTACCTTGACGATTAACTCCACTCCTTCTTTTCTTAAAACGACCTCACCAACGAGTTAGGGGTGATTCCCTTACCTAGGTGATCGTTACCAAAACTTTCCTTCAAAATACTTTATAAAGCAAACACAATCATGTTTCATACCTAAATCATTTATCATTTATCGAAATACCCACTTATATCAATTCCAAAATACATTGTTTTATCAAAAGTACTTCTTATCCTACAATCTATTTTCACATAACTCACATACACGAAATTCTTAATCATACCTTAAAATGTTTTATTTCCCGAAATTCAAAACCTTACGAAATGCTACCTATCAATTTAATCGGTCTAATGAATCTCTGGCTCATGAACTTCATATTCAAGTTAATCACTAAAACACGCATACGTATATCATCATACTAGAGACTTCCATTCTTAATCGAAATCAAACCAACCTTTCTCAATTACTTATAAGATCTTATAGATGTTATATGATCGTTTTACCAAATACTCTTTTCAACATCAACAAATCATGTGTTAAAACTTTTAACAATCACTAAGTCCTTTTGCTAAATTTCTTTTCTAAGGATCCTCGTTTTCACAAGAACCTCCTAAATTCATAATTTCTTGTTTGATGAAATGAACTTACTTTTTATCGAAAACCTTTTTCCTACACCAATTTACAAAACACGTGGGCAAGAAGACTTCATGGGGACCGACCATCTTCGGACTACGTAAACTCTTTTAAAACAAAAGTAGCATTTCCATTCATTACAAAATACATTATGCTTAACCAATGAGTACTTTATATCCTCTTACATATACAAACTATATTCTACCCTTCAAATCAAGCTCATTCTAATTTTTATTCGATAAACTCAACGTTTTGTTTAAACAACTATACATGCATATCATCATACACATTTTAGCCGATATCTAGCGATAACATCATTCATATCGTTCGTATTTACATACTCAACCTTTTGAATGCTTTTATACGCTTAAATCTGCTATGTCCCAACATACACTATATATGTAAATTTTATTATTCGTACCTACACTTATACGCATACGTTTTATGCTTATACTTATACTCATACTACTCGTACGTTTTATGTTTATACTTATACTTATGTGCATATTCATACTTAAACTTATACTTATGCTCATACTTTCATTCATACTCATGATTCATACATTTGTACCCGTACGCGAGCGTAATCCGAGTGATTCGCTTACGTGGGTCCCATACATACTTAAGCATGGACTTGCTTATATACTATATTCTTATACATACACATTGTTATTTTTAAATTATGCATACCGTGATTCATACACAACTAGTACAAGCTATGCGGATCATACGACGATCAAAATAATCGCGGGTGCACACGAGATTATAGTGATAGTCGTATGAAAACCATAGAGCGTACTACTGTGTATGGTAAGACACAGAACGTAACATGACACCGAATAACGAGATGGACATAACATCGTCAAAACATGGTGGATACGCCGCTGGTACTTCCTATATATAAGTGTTTTCACCATGTTACCAAACTTTCATAAAACGTGCCATGAGAAATTCGGTGTTTTGCAGACCTTTTGACCTAATACAAACTTTAAACAACTCACAAACGCATTATATCCGATTATCCATGACGAGACTTCATCACGCTACTTTCGTCTATCTAATACTAATATCATTCATATACTTCCATTCATTTAGAGTCAATCGTTCGCCCCATACTCCTATTATTCTCCATTATCCTTTCTTTCATACGAACCCCGTTCACAATCAAGCTTGTTTAAACATTCAAA
This sequence comes from Helianthus tuberosus, assembly GCA_030545235.1. NCBI lineage: Eukaryota > Viridiplantae > Streptophyta > Magnoliopsida > Asterales > Asteraceae > Helianthus > Helianthus tuberosus. The sequence goes on along the minus strand of CM060393.1, from coordinate 42,101,076 downwards.
TCCTAACTTATCTCATTAGCTTTAAAACCGTCTTCCTATTCTTTATTCTTGTGTAAATGTACTTAGTATACCTTTAACGCTTTATTCAAAGTACCAAACCTTTTCGTTCCTCTCAATAAACAATTCTTACGAAAGTGTGATTTTTATACTATCCTTAAAACTTCCACTGTAAACTACCCCACTTTCCAACAAAATGCAAACCGTTTGTCAAAATCTTTCTTCTTAATACGTCCCATTTTCAATACATCTCCAATTTAAGTTATCCAAACTTGTTTAGACTCACTTTACCCATATACACGCACCTACAAGTTTTCAACTATGTTTGATACCTCAAATTATTTTAGACAACGAACTCCCTTGCAAATTTACCTTGTCGTTCTCCAAAGTTTCGTACTTTTCAAACCGTTTCAAAATTTTCAAGTCTCAATTTTTGCCAAAACTTTTTCAAGTCTTCCTCTTGAATAAATTTCGGGACGAAATTTCCTAAAGAGGGGAGACTGTAACGCCTTGCGTTTTCATATTTTCCATATTTAGAAACCATTGCTTGAAATTCTATTTTTTGGAAATCTTGTATTCCTTGTAATCGTATTTCGTTGTATCATTGTAAAATCCGAGACTTTGATCGTAATGAAACGAATCTTTTATACATCGTTTATACATGTTTATACATTGATACGTGGACTCGTTTGATACATGGTTCGTAATTCGTATAAACGTAAGCTTAACTCGTAAACAATGATCGTGTATTCGTAATCCTTAAATCTTCATACATTTAAACCCTTAGTTATTCGATTATAAAATTAAGTTGTATGTTTTTTTCACTTGATCATACCAAACTATAAACCATACATACTTGTTACATTTCATGTGTTATACACACCTATGTTATCACACTTTTTACTAAATTAAAACATGTCATTTATGCATTTTGGACCTTGTTACAAGTTACATACATACTAGACACCATGTAACACTTTATTAAACATCAAATATATACCTTCTAATGTCAAAAAAATAAAATAAAATAAAAATTATAGGGCTGTTAACAGCCTTGCATCAGCCCACTTAATTTCCTTGTTTTGAGTTATTTAGCCCACTAAACACTTCCAAAGCCCAACCCTATGAACCCTAATCCATCCCCTATATAATCCAAGCCTCCTCCAAGCATTTTTCACTTTCTAAACACTCTCCATTCACTCTCAAACACTCCAAACCGTAGCTGATTGCAGAAGTTCGAGCAGATTTATACCACTTCACTAAAGTGAGCATAACTCACTCAATTCTTATCCGATTCACGCGATTCTTTTTCCTACTACTTTGTATTGACCTTAGCTACGTTTCCATGTTTCCCTGGAAAACCAGAGCCTGGAATGTTGCCAAAAGGGCTCCAAAGTGGACTGATATTTCTGTTCTTGTTTCAAACTTTGATAAACTTGTTTAAACTTGAGGAAACTCATCTCAAACCTATGTCCTTATGCTTATAACCACTTCTATGGTTAGTTAGGCTTAAAAACAAGGTTGAGACATTCAAAATCAGCGGTATAAACCTCACAAACGTTCTGTTTTGTTCAAGGATTTTAACCCACAAGTGATGCTCAAGTTCAAGACTTGATGATTGTGTGATTTAGGATTAGCTTGGGCTAACCTACTTGAAAATCCACACATTGCTTGATGTTTTCTCATATATCAGTTGTTCATATTCTATTGTATCTTGTAAGTTCATGACCCTCCTTGTTGTTCATAACAACAAGTGTAGTGGTGAACAATAGAGGTACCTAAATGGAAGCTTTGTTCTTCCTACCTCATGTATGAATTCCATGATACTTAGAGGTGCCTAAATGAAGACTTTAATTTTCTACCTCATGCTTGACTTATATGATGTAATATACACCATGTAATACTTATGTAACAACCAAATAATCGAACTCTTGGTGATGAACTAATGGACATTCGTCAAGCTAGTAGATTGTATCATCTTAGGCCTTGACAGCTTGTCACGATTCTAATGGGACTTTGTTCCATGAAAACATTTAAACTCTTTTAGAGTTTCATAGTGTCAAGAACAAGTGTCATAGGTGTTCGATGATTATTTTCATATGTTTATTTTTCATGTTATTTAAACTCCAAATCCCTAGAACCATATGTAAACACCTCTTAAACTCCAAATCGAACACATTCAACTTCCTAGTCTCAACAACTTCGTCACATGGGATAATCGGAAAGCATATGCAACTTTGTGAGTACACTTGACCCATTTTTCTTTTAATACACTTTGGGTGCAACATGTTTTACTTGTTAAAATGCACGATTCACAAACATGCTTTTATTCGTTCAATCCTTATACATGCTTTTCTATGCTTAGGTTCATGCTAGAATACATACTATTTGTTAACTCGGCTTAACAAATATAGCGCTATAGGAGTAGCACACCACCCGGCGGAGTTTTGTTAAGTCTTTATTCTATAACGGTCTCGTCACTTTTGTGTCGATGGATGCTAAATACTAGTGGACACTAGAGTTGACATATTGTTATGTATGATAGATTGACCTTGTATACCAATTGCTATGTTGGATTGAAAATACCTTTTTATACATATGTCACGAGTCTAAAACTAGTGTACTCGCCAATACCTTTGTATTGAACTATGCTTTTAAAACATGTTGCAGGTTTAGCGATGATGTTGATGATGCATGGAATCTAATAGGATGCTTAGATACACACTTTAAATTTTGTATTTTATTTGTATTGTATTTCATTATTCATGTTGTATTTGTTTCAAATCCTTATAATTGACTCTTTAGAAATAAAATGAAAGTTTATCATTTAAATACTTGTCACAAATAGTGTTATGAAGTCTCTTGCAATCTATTTCGTCTCACTCCGATGTTTCAGCCATCGGTTGGGGTGTGACATGGGGGTTTAGGTTTTTGGGGGGTGTCGGTGGGGGGTGGGTTAAGTCGTTTAGGCTTTCTGTATTATTGCACATGTGCAGTAAAAAAAAATTTGAAATTTTATATATATATATAAAAACCTGCAAAATTAAATAATAAAATTGTAAAAAAAAGGTATTTTTTAGTCTTTTTTAGTTCGTTTTTTGGTTTTCTCATTTAAACTAGTTATTTCATGATCCGTCCCCTATATATATATATATATGTGTGTGTGTGTGTGTATGTATGTGTGGGGGGGGGGGTATAAGAATAATAGAATAAAAATTCCATCCGCGTTTATTTATTGAAAGTTTGATTACAATGTTTCGGATTCTAGGACCCGTTTTTCGACAGATGTTACAGTTTTCGACATATTTTTGTGATTGTTAACGGGATTGACAGCAGATGGACCACGAATGTCAGCATCAGATGTATGAGGATGATAATCAGAAAATGTATGAGGGGGATTATCAGATGTATGAGGATTGATACGTGATGAATCAGAAGACGCAATATGCCGCCGTAAACACTGTGCCGACTGCCACCCACCGTGAAATCTGTGAATGCCGACTACCTCTCTGTCGTGAAAACCACCGTGAACGCCTCTCCGCTGTCGTGAATGCCTCTCAGTCGCTGTGAAAATAGTTAACTCTAAAACAGCGGCAAAACCCTAAAACGGAGAACAAGAATGAGCATGTTTTTAATAAACATATTATAATTATAAAATTGCCATGTGTTCATACTGACTCTCGCAATAAAACAAACTGTATATTGTAAAAACAAACTGCTATTGTAAAAAGTTGATCCCTATAGCAAAAAAATCAGGTTAAAGGTTGTTTTTGACGAATTTTAAATTAAAATGTATATTGTGCAGTTTTGAGAATACATAAAGAATGTTTTATGCATTTTGTCTAATATCCATGCTAGTCAAAGATTTAATTTGTATGGTGAAAAATGTGACATATTAATCACTTTTTAATGTTCCTAGGAGGGGGCGGTGTCCATATTAGAGAAACCTCTAATATCAAAGTCTGGAAGAGAGACACTTAAGTACTCAAGGGCTTGTTGGTAGTCTACGTCAAGCTTACCAACCCCACTGTTGCTTAATTTACCTGGGGTTCCTAGGAGAGATTCCGGAAGGGGCGAAGACATTAAAAAGGATCCCAATATCAAGCAATGCCTGCGGAAGGTCAGGGATGGGCATTTTACGGCGACGGTCAAAGTTTTATGTTCCAGTGGGGTTGCCCCCTTTGGAGAATCGACCATGAAAGCTCTTATTAATAAACACCCTATGGTGCCACCCCCATCACTGCCTTCCAACCCTATTGTCCAACCCACTATTATTGCAGCAGAGGATTGTGTGCTTAAATGGATCCAATCCGTCCCTAGAGGGACATCTGGCGGCAGAGATGGGATGCGGGCCCAACACTTGTTGGACGCTATTGGTTGTGAGGGTTCGGTAAGTTCCCCGGGTCTGCTCACAGCTATTACTGGAGTCGTCAATGTCACGGCCCCAGCTCCGGTTTGACCCGGTCAGGAGCCGCGGGACAGGAACCCGTGGTATCAATGAAGTGACAGCGGAAGATTTTCAACAGGATCTTTTAAAACTCAAAATGCCCAATTATTTTATTCCATAAATTGGAGATAAACCCCGTAATTTACAATATAGGAATTTAACTAGGAAATTCCATGATTTATTAAAACATGTTTATTTATTTTTTTTGTAAGACCCTAAATCGTACATGACAAAAATCGCAGCGGAAACACGAACCATAAAATTTTTCTACTTTATAAACATCTTGATGCACATAAATTCATTTTTAAGAATAATTTCCTTCACAATAACTACATTTATAATAATAAACCATAACTTAGCTTCACCCAATTACGTATTCAAAACTCCCGTACAATCTATCTTGTGACTCGATCTTCGATCTCTATTCCTTAGTAATCCTCATGGCTTGTACTACCTGCGCTCACCACATTAAATTCATAACGTTAGTACGTATCATAAGCATATAAGATTTATTCAAGTTTACTTCTCGTTTCGTTAACTCTTTACATCCCAGCTTTTCCATCCTGTCATACCATCCGTGGTGAGACTTCTTTGCTGTTCCTGCATTTCACTTATAACTCCAGGTACACGAATAAACAACGTAAACACTTAATCATACCGAAAGACTTACATACATACCCTACTTCATACATATTATCTCTATATATACATACGTACACACATGCATACATACCTGCTTACATACATACTCACACACATACAGGCCAATCTACATGCATACTTACATATACACACATCTACATCATTATATACGTATCTATATGTACACTTACCAACATCATTAAGTACACACATGACATTATACATATTTACATACATACAACCCTACGTGCATCATACCAAACTCATACATGCCTACTCTCATACATACCATCATATATCCGCTTATTCTTGCTCACATACTTTTAAACATACTCACGTAGGTACATACATGCTTTCATACATTTCTACATACGTGTATAGAGGTATACAAACATGCATACATACCTATCTACATGTGCGCTTACCCTAATGGTCATAAAACATAAGTTAAATTAGTCATACGCAACTTAAAACGCGTTTAAACGAGTTCCCAAGCCAAAACGAGGCACGAAAACAATTTTCGGAAAAACATGACCCGTCGCGTGGCGCGACGCCCTCAAAACGACAGAATGTTGTTGCTGCTGTGCTGCAGATTTCCAGCACGTCCGCGTTTCACGGAAACGGTCATAACTTCTTCGTTATTGGTCCGTTTTACCCGATTCTTTTTCCTACGCGTCCGTAATTTAATTCCCCATCTTATGGTGTTAAGATCCGACATCCGGATTAACACAATTCCAGACTTTTAAGTCTTCGGCTTACTACACTTTTTACCAATAATTGACCCGTTCATAATTCTATCACATAACTTGTTTGTTTGACCTTAACTTCATATGAATTCATAATATCAAGGTCATTTGTAATAAACGAATTCCTTCCCGGATACCTTACCTCCTATTTCACCCGTTTGCGCTCAAAGCTTATTTTGACCCGTTAAGGGTAATTGTGCATTAAAACGTTTCTGACTTACAAAACCATACTCCTCACTTTCATACTTGACCAAAACGTTACACTACTCGAATAACTTGTCTGTAAACTATTTTTTAAGATCGTTTGCCCAAAATACCCATCAAGGGCATTTTGGTCAACTTTAATCCCATCATTTACGACGAAAGACTACGTCACCTAGTTAACCTCAACCATCATGTTTAGTTAATTAATCATCTTCATATTACGTAATCTAACTAAGAAGTGACAACAGAAATCACTTACCTTATGCGTCCATGCTCGTATCCGATTCCTTGCCTCTTCTTGACCCGTTAACACCTCATGCTTAAGCCCGTCTCGACAAGGTCCCTACACTTCCATGTCATCGAAACCACATTCTTGTTAGCATACCCATTTGTACATGTTAACAATCATACCAATCGCATAATCCACACTTAACTTCCCTTAGTCATTTCTAACAAGCATATTGCATAAAAATCAACTTCATATCCTTTCCAACTCATGTAATTTATCATGTAATCACAAATAACGCATATTAACATAACATGTACCAAACGACTTCCTATAATCCTACCTTTACGACAACGAGTCAAATCATGTTTCTTATACTTGTTGACTTTCAAAAGTCAACTATTAACCATATGTTACCATCGACTTATCAACATATACCCGTAACATCATAATCGACTATACGGATGACACTATATACATTTTATCATACACTTGATGTACGTACTACCTTTTAAGCATAACGTACAACTTATTCATGCATAAATCTTCTAAACTCATACATAACCCATCAAAACCTACTACTAATCATCATGGATCATTCCCAAATAAACATCAAACATATCATCATCATTTTTCTCCTAATTCATCTAACAAGAATTCATCATACCCACATAATACATCAATCTTTCAACAAGGCTCGGACATGGAAGGTGATTCTAGTCATCATCTTTACCCTAACTAACGGGTTTCACCTCTAATCATCAAATTAACACAAACCATACGTAACCCATGTTCTATACGAGGTTTCTAACCCTCGTACATGATCAATTTCATATTAACTCGCGGATTAGAACATAACCCACTTCACCCATGATCACCAATCTTAGATTTAAGACATACCTTATGATCCCCTCATGATGGTGATCATTTATCCATGCTCGGTTATGAATTTGGGCCTTGATTCCTTCTTCAAATTGAAGCTTTTGAAGAACTAGGGTTTTGGGGCTCTTGAGAGCCCCTGCTCGATCTTTCCAGAACACACACGTATGTGTGTTTATGTGTGTGTGTTGATCTTTTATTTAACAAAATAAACTTTCATTTGTTCCACTTTAGCCCCTCGGGTTTGCCTTTAAAACATAACTGACACTACCTTCATCATTTAATACTTTTGACCATACCTTTGACTAGGTTAATTAGCCTAGTTATTTATTTCATGACGTGTCATATAGGAACACCCGACAAATATTAACATTCAGATTTTGGGGCGTTACATTTTTACTGAGCCACCTCTTCAAGCTTTGTTAGTGCTCCGTAGCACGTGTCCTTGATTTACAGCAGGTCGCCTGAAACATGTTTTAAAAATATTTTATCAGCGGGGAAATGCTGGCGAGTCACTCATTTTGCATAAAATGACACATAGTTATAAATTACAGCATAAGAGCGATTACAATGGCTTCTATCTTATTTTTATATGGCGCCGAGTCACAATGGTGACGATGGTCATACCACTATTGGGTCCCACCCCAAGTAGTGATGATTATCCTGGTTAGTCAATGAACTTAACCGGGAGAAAATTAGTAATGTGCACAATACCCCACTAGCCAGTGATTCAAGATATCCACGACTTACTCCCTGTAATTATAACATTTGAAAATGGAGCATTGTAAAATGCTTTTGATAAAAAGAGAATGACTCACATTGCAGATTTATATAGGCAGAGCTTAAGCCTACTGATTAGCCTTTTAACCTAAATTTAATAACATGCACACGAACTAGGTTAGTAACTAATACAGCATTTACGATAACTCACGAGATTAAACCCTCACAACGAATGACAAAGTGCGATACTTAAACATCCATCGAATTTACGACGAATGACAAAGCATAAACCCTAATGTGGGCAGCACTTAAACATCCATTGGATAGTTTTATACGATCGGACATTGAATCGTAGCAGCGATCAAGTTAATACCCTGTATCGTAGATTAGGGCTAGCGTGTCACACCTAGGCTCGACACATGTGCGACACGTGGATCCGAATACTTATCCGGTCAAATTACATGTTGACGCGGCCCGCGTAAAGTGTACTTAACCTTTACGCGGCCCGCCTGAAGACCATATTTCTTGTTTTCTTGGTTTTTCATGCACAGTATGGTTTCAGGGGTCCGGGATTTTATTTACGGGTATTTTTAGGACAATTTTGAGAGTCCTTACATCCTCTCCACCTTATTTAAAATCTCGTCCTCGAGATTCATTGGAATAAGTGAGGATACTTTCGCTTCATCTCCGATTCCAGCTCCCAAGTGTATTCGGGTCCTCTCTTTGAATCCCACTTGACCTTGACAAGTACTAACCGTTTGTGTTTGAGAAATTTCACCTTTCTGTCTTCTATCTGAAGAGGTTTCTCAACAAATTTTAACTTTTCGTTTACCTCTATATCTTGGAGAGGTACTACCAAAGATTCGTCTGATAGGCATTTCTTGAGGTTGGATACATGAAATACATCATGTACTCCAGCTAACTCCTCTGGTAGTTGTAAGCGATAAGCAACTGGTCCTATACGTTGGATCACTGGGAATGGTCCTACGTATCTTGGACTTAGCTTTCCTTTCTTACCAAATCGAACTACTTCTTTCCAAGGTGAAACTTTCAATAGTACTTTGTCTCCAACTTGAAACTCTAGTGGCTTGCGTCGATTATCAGCATAACTTTTCTGGCGATCTCGAGCCGTCTTCAGTCTTTCCTTGATTTGTGTAATCTTGTTGGTAGTTTCTTGCACAATCTCCGGACCTGATAATTGACTCTCTCCTATTTCTGCCCAACAAACTGGAGTTCTGCACTTTCGTCCATACAGTGCTTCAAATGGGGCAGCTTCAATGCTTGAATGATAACTATTGTTATAGGAGAATTCGATTAAGGGTAAATGGTTGTCCCAATTTCCCCCAAAATCTATCACACATGCCCTAAGCATGTCTTCCAGAGTTTAGATCGTCCTTTCACTTTGTCCGTCTGTTTGAGGATGATATGCCGTGCTTAAATTCAGTCGGGTTCCCATTGCTTCTTGGAAACTTTTCCAGAAATGGGAAGTGAAACGACTATCCCTATCCGATACAATGGAGAGTGGAACTCCATGTAAGGATACTACTTCATCTACATACAACTTTGCCAACCTTTCCATGCTAAAGGTTTCTTTCATTGGTAGAAAATTAGCTGATTTGGTTAATCGATCCACAATTACCCAAATTGCATCATTACCTTTTCTGGTTTTAGGCAACTTAGTAACAAAATCCATTGTTATGAGTTCCCATTTCCATACAGGCATTTCCAATTGTTGTAGTAGACCTGAAGGTTTCTGGTGTTCTGCCTTAACTTGTGAACAAGTAAGACACTTAGAAACATATCGAGCTATGTCCTTTTTCATTCCTATCCACCAGAAGTTATTTCTTAAATCTTGGTACATTTTATTGTTTTCAGGGTGCATGGTATACCTAGATTTATGGGCTTCTTCTAAAATCTTATTTCTTAATTCTCCCTGTTTAGGTACCCAAATCCTTCTTTTGTGGAATCTCCAAATTCCATCAGCTCCTTGTTCTAATTCTTTTATTCATCCTTTCATTCCTTCAGCATCATCCTTGATTGCTGTTTCTTGAAAATGCTTTAGTTGTTTCATTAAATCTAACTATAGATTTAATCTAAGAGCACGAACCCGTCGTTGTTTCTCATGGTACTTACGACTTAAGGCATCTGCAACTATATTTGCCTTTCCTTCGTGATACTGAATATCACAGTCGTAGTCACTTAGGATTTCCATCCATATCCTTTGCCTCATGTTTAACTCTTTTTGCCCAAATATATATCTTAAACTTTTGTGATCCGTATAGACAGTAAATTTACTTCCATACAGATAATGTCTCCAAATTTTAAAGGCAAAAATTATGGCTCCTAATTCTAAGTCATGAGTCGTATAGTTTTCTTCGTGCTTTTTCAATTGCCTTGAAGCATACGCAATTACCTTCTTGCGTTGCATTAGCACACATCCTAATCCTAGTTTTGAAGCATCACAGTAAACTTCAAAATCTTCAGTTCCTTCTGGCAAGGCTAGGATTGGAGCATTTGTTAACTTTTGCTTTAGAATCCTAAAAGCTTCTTCTTGCTTAGGTCCCCATTCAAACTTGACTGCTTTACAGGTTAGCTTAGTTAATGGTACAGCTATCTTGAAAAAATCCTTAATAAACCGTCTATAATATCCGGCTAAACCTATAAAACTTCTAATTTCCATTGCCAATTGTGGAACCTTCCATTTGGTAATTGCCTCTATCTTAGCAGGATCTACATGAATACCTTCGTGATTCACCATGTGTCCTAGGAATTGCACTTCTTGCAGCCAAAATTCACACTTCGAGAATTTGGCGTAAAGTTTTTCTTTCTTAACAAAGTTAAGAGTGCATGCAGGTGCTCACAATGCTCGTCCTGACTTTTGGAATAAATAAGTATATCGTCGATAAAGACAATTACAAATTTATCCAAATACGGTTTACAGATTCTATTCATCATGTCCATGAATGCGGCAGGTGCATTCGTTAGTCCAAAGGGCATGACTGTAAACTCGTAATGACCATACCTAGTTCTGAAAGAAGTTTTAGGTATGTCTTCTTCTTGTACCTTCAACTGATGATATCCGGAGCGTAAATCGATCTTAGAAAAGTATCTAGCTCCTTGAAGTTGATCGAAAAGATCATCAATCCTAGGTAATGGGTATCGATTCTTAATTGTAACCTTATTTAATTCTCTATAATCAATACACATTCTCATCGAACCATCCTTCTTCTTTACGAACACTGGTGCTCCCCAAGGGGATGAACTAGGTTGTATGAAACCTTTACTTAGTAATTCATCTAATTGCTTTTTCAATTCTAGCATTTCGGTGGGTGCTAACCGATAAGGTGTTTTAGCTATTGGTGTAGTTCCAGGAATTAGATGAATTCTAAATTCGACTTCCCTATCAGGTGGTAATCCAGTTAGTTCTTCTGGGAATACATCGGGATATTCCGATACTACTGGAATTTCTTTAAGCTCTTTACTTTTCGTATTAATGATTACTGAAATCATATACACCATTTCTTGTTTTCTGGAATAACTGGCCAATTTCATTACTGAAATGAATTTCAGTGGCTTTCGTGGCTTATCTCCTGTAATCACCACTAATTCTCCTGTGGGTGTATGAATTTCTATGGAATTCTTATCACAAAGAATTCGAGCATGGTTGGCTATTAGCCAATCCATTCCTAACACAACATCGAATCCGGCTAATTTCATAGGTAACAGGTTTGCAGAGAATTTATAGCCTAACAGTTCTATCTTTCCTTCTCGCACAACCTTATTTATTTTGACAGAATTTCCGTCTGCCGTTTCGACTGTAAAGATTTGTCTAAGTTGGGTTAAGGGTAAATTAAGTGCTTGGCAGAATGAAGTATTTATAAAACTTTGGTTTGCACCAGAGTCAAATAATACTTTTGCATATACATTGTGAACTAGAAACGTACCACCTATCACATCAGGAATCAGTTCGGCTTCCTGAGTCATCAGTTGGAAAGCTCTAACGTTCTTCTTATTCGTTCCTTCTGCAGGTTTAGCTTTATTGTCAGCTGGTTTGTTTAGTTTTGGGCAGTCTGACCTAAGATGTCCAGCTTCTCCACAGTTGTAGCAGACTGTGAATTTCTTCCTCCTGCAGTCTTCTTCTTGATGCCCTGGAATTTTGCAAAAATTGCAATATCCTTTGCATCTTCCAAAATGCTTCCTTTTGCAAGAATTGCAAAATGGACCAGTGGAAGATTGTCCAGTTCCCCTTCGCTTGAAATTGTTACGGTTACCCATACGAAATCCTTGGGTAATTTTTTGAGCTACTTCCTTCTTTCTATTTTCTTCTCTTGTCCGTACCAGTTCGTCAGTCAGTGTGTTGGCTAAATCCACCGCATCATCAATCGTGCGGGGTTTCGCAGCCTTGATGATATTACGGATTTCACCAATCAATCCCCAAATATAACGGGAAATAAGTACTGGTTCTGGCGAAGCCATGGTTGGTACTACTCTCGCATATTCGAAGAATGTCGAAGTGTACCCTCGACAGTTTACATCTACCATCCGATGTGTCAGGAACTTATTTGTCATTTGTTCCTTTTCATACTCGGGACATAATTTTCTTTCTACAAGACTCTTAAATTCTTCCCAGTTCATAGCATATGCCATTATCCTTCCTTTTGCTTGTAACACCATGTTCCACCATTCTAACGCCCCTTCTTTAAAAAGATTCGACACATACATGACCTTGTCTTCTTCAGCACATTTACTTATGGAAATTACTGCCTTGGTTTTCTCTAACCAACGCAGTGCTGAAGTCGCTCCTTCGTTACCTGCAAACTCAGCTGGTTTACAGGTAATAAATTCTTTGTAAGTGCAACCAGGCGTTGCGGCTTTCATTTTCTTAGGGAGCGGAGCCTGCCGTGGATCATTATTTTGATTAGTATGATTACCGCCTCCGTTTACGCTATTACTAAAGTTATCTTAAGAAGTACGTTTGCTAGGAATGATTTGTTGAGGTTCAACAGGTTTTTTGGCAGCAGCAAGGATTGCTGGAATAGCATTGGCTATTCCTTGAGCAACAATATTTTCTATATCTTGCTTAGTCATAAAGTGATCCTCCCGGTGTTGCTCAGATTGGTTAACTTCGTTAACTGGTTCATTATTAGCGTTTTCCATCTGATAATTAATATATATAATTTATTAGTGTACAGTAAATAACAATTATACACAAAACAATCGTGCAAATTTCACAACACACATATAGACAAAATTATCGATTTCTCGATTCCCATTGTTATATATTATAATGTGCATCAATACACACCGTTATCTTACAAAGTTTTATTTGTAGTTATTTTACAAGATTATAGTTTACTATTATTATTATTATTACACAATCACAGTTTCACAACCCCACTATCCCTCGTCAGTTGGTACTTCAGTAACGACGTTCCCTTTCGTCGTACTTCCAGAAGATCTGTTCTCCTACCTCCCGAATCCTATTTCCTGCATCCACCAGCTCCTCGCCAAAGTGGCGGAGTTCAGCTAGATTTTCATTGCTCATTGGCTGATTTGGTATCGGTTACGGGTCGAACTGAGGGAGAAAGGTATAAGGATTGTTAAGGAGGTTTTGAAACTGCCAATCATTAGTCCACCACTCGTCCATTCCTAGAGGTTGGGTGTGGATCAGAGGGTCTGGAATGGCTGGTTCTAAGTTTATTGGAAGTTGTGTTTCAGCAGGATAAATGTAGAGATTATTATTGACAGGCCTAACGATATCACAGCTTGCCAATGCGCGATCTAATTCCTCCTGAAATGGCAACTCCTCGATTTGCCTAGAGCTTTCCCCAATTTCCATCTCTATTTGCCTAGAACCTTCCCCAATCTCCATTTCTGTCTGCCTAGAACCTTCCCCAACTTCAATCCCCTTTCCTTTGTCTATGGGATTTTCTATTTTAGGAATCTTCCTAGTTGCGGGTTTCCTCCTGCGCACACGCCTCCATCCCACAAATCTTCTCCTTTTCTTAGGCTTGGGTTTCTCCGGAGGTGGAGCGTTGAATTCCATAGGTTCTTCTATATCGGGTATATAACCAGTAAAATCTCTGGAAACTTCTATTTTCACCGGATAGAGATTGAGATTCTGAAGGGCTTCAGATAAGTCATTCATGCTGTTTAGCATATATGCAAAAATACATACAAAATTGCTAAGTTAAAATTTTATAACAAAATTGCATAGATAACCATTCAAATATTATTGCATACCGTGTGACTAATTTAATACAAAGGACAACTGACAATTAAAACACACTAGGGTTTACTGTAAACTTATTTATTTACTGGATAAAGTTTCTGGCTTGTAGGTGATATGGTGCTAGAACTGAGACAGGGTATTTAAAGATTTGCATTTACTGCGACAGTGGCTAGCATATAGAGATCTGCCCATTTTTCATCTAACTTGTCTTCCCATGGTGGGTTACTGCCTAGTTCTTGGGTTTTCTGATTAACTCTCTTTTCTTTTGGTTGTGATTTCTTTATTTTCTCCTGACTTAACTAATAATCAAACTTCTTTTATTAGGAGAAAGTGGTTCCTCATATTGTGCCTTTCGAACAAATATTCCTTCTTCAGGAATTGCAGAGTGATTTGAGGATGATGATCCTTTTTCTTTTGGTGTAGTATCTAATTTATGATAGATAGCCGAAAGTCTTTGTTTACCCATACTGTAAACAAATATTCAAATAATAAAACGTATAATCACAGAATAGCAATTAGTAAAATTAAGTATTTTCTAAATACTTAATTGGCTTAAATCAGTGGCTTGATCAGTGTGGCTCTGATACCACCTTTTCCTGTCACGGCCACAACCCCGGTTTGACCCGGTCAGGAGCCGCGGGACAGGAACCCGTGGTATCAATGATGTGACAGCGGAAGATTTTCAACAGGATATTTTAAAACTCAAAATGCCCAATTATTTTATTCCATAAATTGGAGATAAATCCCGTAATTTACAATATAGGAATTTAACAAGGAAATTCCCTGATTTATTAAAACATGTTATTTATTTTTTACTGAGCCACCTCTTCAAGCTTTGTTAGTGCTCCGTAGCACGTGTCCTTCATTTACAGCAGGTCGCCTGAAACATGTTTTAAAAATATTTTATCAGCGGGGAAATGCTGGCGAGTCACTCATTTTGCATAAAATGACACATAGTTATAAATTACAGCATAAGAGCGATTACAATGGCTTCTATCTTATTTTTATCTGGCGCCTATTGGGTCCCACATCAAGTAGTGATGATTATCCTGGTTAGTCAATGAACATAACCGGGAGAAAATTAGTAATGTGCACAATACCCCACTAGCCAGTGATTCAAGATATCCACGACTTACTCCCTGTAATTATAACATTTGAAAATGGAGCACTGTAAAATGCTTTTGATAAAAAGAGAATGACTCACATTGCAGATTTATATGGGCAGAGCTTAAGCCTACTGATTAGCCTTTTAACCTAAATTTAATAACATGCACATGAACTAGGTTAGTAACTAATACAGCATTTACGATAACTCACGAGATTAAACCCTCTCAACGAATGACAAAGTGCGATACTTAAACATCCATCGAATTTACGACGAATGACAAAGCATAAACCCTAATGTGGGCAGCACTTAAACATCCATTGGATAGTTTTAATCGATCGGACATTGAATCGTAGCAGCGATCACGTTAATACCCTGTATCGGAGCAGCACCTCGCTAATATAATTGAAAATTCGACTTCAGAGCAGTATAACTCGTGAATTGAAATAAGATTTCGACATTTCTGAACTGCTCGTAACCTGTCCTATTTATAGCTGGAATTTAAGGTTCACGCGGCCCGCGTAAACCTTCTCTTGTTCTTTACGCGGCCCGCGAGGATGTCTAGATCGTAGATTAGGGCTAGCGTGTCACACCTAGGCTCGACACATGTACGACACGTGGATCCGAATACTTATCCAGTCAAATTACATGTTGACGCGGCCCGCGTAAAGTGTACTTAACCTTTACGCGGCCCGCCTGAAGACCATATTTCTTGTTTTCTTGGTTTTTCATGCACAGTATGGTTTCAGGGGTCCGAGATTTTATTTACGTGTATTTTTAGGACAATTTTGAGAGTCCTTACAGTCAACATTTGGCTTGAGAGGCTTTTCCCTAAGGTGTTGGCCGAGTTTGTGGCCTCAGCCCCCCTCACCCCCTTATTGAAACCTGATAATGGTATTAGGCCTATCGCCGTGGGGGGCATCTGGCGTAGGTTGGTCTCTAAGGTGGCTATGAAGAAAGTTGGGAAGGACATGGCCCAGAATTTGGGGGATTTTCAATTCGGGGTTGGTACACCAAATGGGGCGGAGGCGGTGCTTCATAGTGCGAACAGGTTTCTAAGCTCTTTTCATGAGGATGGGTCCATGGCCTTGCTTACGGTAGACTTCACTAATGCTTTCAACATGGTTGACCGCTCAGCGTTCCTCCAACAGGTCCACCAACATTGCCCATCTATCTATCGGTGGGTCCAGTTCCTGTACGCCCAGCCCGCTAGGTTGTATGTTGACAGCGAGTGTATTGGGGCTACCACTGGAGTGCAACAAGGAGATCCCTTGGGGCCCCTTCTCTTTGCCCTAGCCTTACACCCCCTTATTCTCCGTGTCCAGGAGCACTGTAACCTCCCCTTTCATGCTTGGTATTTGGATGATGGCACGGTTATAGGTAATGTAGTGGAAGTTGCTAAGGCCTTGGACATCATCAACACAGAGGGAACATCCATAGGGCTCCATCTCAATATTAAGAAAACGAAAGTGTACTGGCCATTGTGTGACGGTCTCAAGGTTCAAGACGGCCTTTTCCCGAGAGGGATAGGTAGACCTGAGAGAGGGGTTAAGCTCCTTGGGGGGGGGGGGCAGTTAGCCGAGATTATGTTTTTATCGAGGAATTAGCAGGGCGGCGGGCACTGACAGCCCGTTGACCTTATGAAACTCTTGTCCTGCCTTCAGGACCCCCAGTGCGAGCTTCTTCTTTTAAGGTCATGCATGGGGGTAGCTAAGTTACTGTTTGGGCTGCGGACCTGCCAACCCCACTTGATGGCAAATGCGGTATCCTGCTTTGACGATGGTCTTCGAGAGGCTATCGAAGACATTGTTGTTTGTGGGGGGTCCTACTTCGGTGAACTTCAGTGGCGTTTGGCATCTTTGCCGATGCGTATGGGTGGTTTGGGCCTCCTCTCAGCTCGAGATGTTGGAGTTTATGCTTTTGTGGCGTCTAGTGCTCAGTCGTGTGTATTGCAAGACCATATCCTTCGGAACAGTGGGTTTGGTAAGCTTGACGTAGACTACCAACAAGCCCTTGAGTACTTAAGTGTCTCTCTTCCAGACTTTGATATTGGCGGTTTCTCTAATATGGATACCGCCCCCTCAAAGCCACAGAAAACCTTGGCGAATGCCCTATTTGACAAAATCGCTCGAAGTCTGGGAGAAGCATTTGATTTATCTCCCCGCCAGAAGGCGGTGATTGAGTGCTTGAAAAGCCCCCATGTGCAAGACTTTTTGACTGTTATCCCGATCGAGGGGCTGGGGCAATGCATGTCGGCTGTTGAGTATAGGGCTATCCTCAAATACCGGCTGATGATCCCTATATATCCAGAAGATGAAACATGCCCAATCTGCCATAAAGCCAACATGGATAAATACGGGGAGCATGCTGTTCATTGTAAGGAGCTCCCTGGTTTCAAATATCGGCATGACTGGGTGAGGGATGTTTTGGGGGATATCTTGAGGAGAGTGGGGATTTCTGCCAAGAAGGAAGCCCCTGTGAATTTCCTTACAGATCCCATGGAAGGGAGATCTACATTGAGACCAGCGGATCTGCTCGTCTTTGGCTGGGAGGGAGGGAAACATGCTTGTGTGGATCTCACAGGAGTCTCCCCCTTAGCTGGTTTAAGGGAAAGCGGGTTTGTAGCAGGACAAGCTATAAGGAAAGCGGAATCAAAAAAGGTGGATAAACACGCTAAAGCCTGTGCTGATAACCAACATGCATTTATCCCCTTCGACACCTTTGGCTCCCTAGTTCCAAAAGCTATCCGTTTGTTGACTAGGGTCCAAAAGGTTGTCCACAGCAGTTGCTCATCAACAGGGGGCAGGGGTTTGTCTTTAATAGACTAGGGTTTGCTATTCAGAAAGGGGTAGCAGCGCAGCTTGTTGCTCGATTACCTGCGATATTGATGTAATTCGATCAATTCACGTAATTTGATAACCTAAGTAAACATGTTCCTTCTAGTTGGTAAAATATGAAAGGACACATGCTAGACATCATATAGCACTATACATATCAAAAGAGACTAATCCATTGTCTTTGAAAACCTACTTAAGAAACACAAGGACATAAAACATTTGTAAAATAATAATTAAAAAACACATTTTTTCAACAACTACACCAACATAAAGTATTTGTAAAATAATAATAGTAACACTATTACTAATAATAATAATAATTGTAATAATAATAATAATAATAATAATAATAATAATAATAATAATAATAATAAATGATGTGAACGATTAAAAATAAGAATACAAAATTAGTAAATATGCTACATTAATCTTTAAGCCATGTTGTTTTGAGAAAAAAAAAGAAAAAAAAGTGTAGAGCCAAATTTTTTTTTGAACGGCGGCGGGATAGGGCTCAGTGGCATGCCTCTTCATAGCCCGGGTATGTAATACCCCCCAGACGGAATTACAACCGTCCATTGTTAGTTTGACGCTCGAGGGGTGGCGCCAAACCGTTCCAGGAGGAAACCGACTTAAGTCGTAAAACCCCCTGACTTGCTGTATTTCCATTAATGTTTGCAGGCAGCAAGATTCGAACCCGGGCATCTTCCAAAGGGATAAACTCGGGGTGCCGCTGGACCATAAGGTCTTTGGCGTGTAGAGCGTTAATAGTCCTTTTCAACTCTAAGGTAGGAGGGTGTGGGATGGAGCCCTAGGGGCTTTATCAAGACACATCTGCGTCACCTAGGATCCACCTCAGTCATGGGGCTTTATCACGTCCCCTTTTAACTTGCATGGTGTGAGATGGAGCCCTCTATTAAACAAAATTAAAAAAAAATTATTGGCTGAAATGATGTGGGCCCCACCTGATAAGCCATTCTCCCTCGTTACCATGATGGAGCCCCATCAATGGCGCCCCGATTTAATTTGCTTGGTGTGGATGGTGGCACCGAGGGGGGCGCTATAGGCAGTAAGGTGGCACGATAGAACCCCCACACCCTCCGGCCTAAACTTAGTCGCCTTTACATTGCAATCAGCCAATCACCACAAAACCTCCACAACTTGATCAATTGCGTGTGGTTGGAGAACGAAACGCCGAGTCACATTTCAAGCTTAAAGACAACATGAATAGATAAAAATTAGTTTACTTGTTCATATAATAAAACGATATACTAAGTTGGTGTATTTGTACATGAAGTACGTTGTTATGTATAGAATGCAAATGGGCTTCAATTTTCAAAGGACATAAATGGTTGATTTTCAAACTTAATTACCTACTTTTGAAAACATTGTTAGAACTTTGTAAACTCCTAAATAAGAGCCATGCACCAACCTTTTTCTAAAGATCCATATTCCATACATAACTAGGGTTGTGGAATTAATTTCAGTTAATTATTTAATGTATATAAAACTTATAAAATATAAACTCGTGAATATAAAACTTGCAAAATTATATAGATACCATATGCATATTGGTAATGAGTTCTATGTACATAATAAAGCAAACACTAATGGAATCTCAACTGAACTAAAATGGTAAAAAGATCTAGTGGGTCGTGAACTAATAAATAATATTATATTAAGAGAGTTTGGTATATATATACATATAAAAGTTTGGCTAATCGGTTTGGTTCGGTTATTTTCGGTTTTAGATACATGATTAACCGAAATTGAAAGTTCGGTTATTCAAAAAACAATAACCGAACCATCGGTTATTGCTTCGGTTCGCTTTTTTGATTCAGTTAATTTGGCTATTCTGTTTCGATTTCGATTTTATGCTCACCCCTACTAGAGGGAGTCTAGGAGGAGGTTGATCTATCTGACAAAAAACTCTAAGCGTATCTAATTATTATATTCTTGTAGTTTGACCTTATTATCAACAATTTAGTAGTTTTAACAAGTACCATGCGATTGTTTCTACGGTTTGTTGGTGCATTTGAAATAAGAGGGATCAAGTACATTTTGAAAACAAAAAGGCTAGCGTTGCTAAATTGTTGGAAGATATAAAATATTTATCATTTCTTTGGATTAGAAATAGATCAACCTTTAAATATCTTTCTTGGAAAGATTGGTATGTTTCCAATTTGTAAGTGGTCTGATAGTTTTTTCTAGCTTCTTGCTAGCTCGTTTATTGAAAGTGGTCGTAAAAAAATAGTTTTAACATGTTCTATTATTGCCCACAGTTAGAAAAGTTTGAGTTCCATAACTCCTAATCATTAGCCACTCCACTATCTAATGGCTAAAATTTATGAATGATGTAAACGTTAGTTGTATTTTTTCCGTTCACCTATATCTACCACTTTTGGACCTTGAAAATGCGAATAGGGCCCTAAGGTTAAGGGGGGTGTGGTTTAAAGCTTTTATGGGCTTTATTACCTCACATTAGATTAATATCAGCGCCATGTCACATAGGGGGCATTAAAGTTCCTCCCTTTAACTTGAATGCAATGGTTTAAGTCCCCATCATCATCACCGTAAAGAAAAGACAACGGCTCATACGAAACCGACGCCTAAACTGTGCATTGTCGTACAACGGATTTTCACAAAAATAATCGTGCATTAAACGTTCATGAACACCTAACCGATCTCGTTCAAGAGGCGCTTGTCTGGTACACGTTGTAGACGATTGGGCTTCTTCTCGCAAATAATTAATCGTTTCACTACAATAAGCACTAGATTGTTGCCATGGACCGCGCGTTGCGCCGGCGAAGTCTTAATTGTTTAAAGTTGGGGTCTTGGAGGCACGTATGTGAAATGTTAACCATATGAAAACGTGTGTTTCAGCCTATTCGATCTAAAGCATTGTTGTTTCAAAAGAAACAGAATCGAACCCGAGTTAGTTTGTTTAGTGAGCGTTTCACCTAACTACTACACCACCCTTATGTTTGCATCAAGACATAGCGACGTCAAAACGTATAACTCGAATTTCTGTCGTTGAAGGAAAACATATTATATTTGACCGACTCATTTCTGAACATTGTTTACGTCAAAACATAGACTACCCGAAAACGTATGCAAAAATAATTATGAAGACATATTATATTTGACCAGACTCTTTTCGAAAAAAAATATGACACGTGAATCTATATCGATTATGTTGAAACATGAATATATACCGACACGTACATTTAAACTTCAAGACGCAGACCAACTGAAAATGTACATAAAAATAAGCATGAAATGTAAATTTACATAGACACGTAAATAAAAATAATTACATGCGAAAATAGTTTTTTTAAGCTAAATAATGAAAATACGTGGGTAAATTTAAAAGGTTAGAACTCAAGGGGTGAAAATGTCAATTTCAAAAATTTAAGGGTTGTTTTGTGAAATTCTAAACTTTTCTCGCTGTTTTGTCTTTTTGAAATGGACTTCTTATGTCAAGTTCCAAACTTGAGGGTGTTAGTTTGTTGGTGGGAAACCACCGACCTTTGTTTTTAAGTTATAGATAATATCGTCGATAATACCGTCAGATGAAGAGCTGGACGAATCAGATGAAGAGTGGGATGACATTTCTAAAAATGATTGGTGAGAATGTGTGTGTTTTTGTGATTGGTGTGTGTTTGAGTTTGTGATTTTTTTGTGAATATATTTGTATATATATTTTTGTATATATTAGATATTTAAATATTTAAAAGTTTTTTATTTTTTTAATAGATGACCGTTGCCAACGGTCACATTTGACCAAATTCTCGAACCACGCGCTAAAATGGTCGTTACTGGCTGGCGAAGCTTGGATAACGCCCCCTCTTTGGCGGGCAGGAGATAGGTGTGGGGCGTCATAGAGCGCTAACGACGATGATGTGACCAGGGACGATATACCACACCCCTGGACTAAAGATTCCCAATGTCTATTTGATGAATATATATTTTTTGTTATCTAACTTAGAACTAATTAAGGTATTCCAAATTTATAATCATATTTTAATAATGCTAATAGATATTGTGGACTTGAGTGATCTTTGTGGTCCATCTTCTTGAAAAGTAGTGCACTAACACGAGCGAGATGGGACTTTGGGGATTGCCCATGACAGCGTATATGTAATTCAAAAACATAATTTTATTCTGATGAAACTTTATCTTCTTATTTTATTTTCTTTTCTACTCGATATGATACACTAAATTGCACTGAATATATAGATTAAGTTTTATTTCTTTTTAATTTATATATAGATGGATTTAATTATGTAATAGATTAAGTTTTATTTCTTTTTAATTTATATATAGATGGATTTAATTATGTAAGGAATTTTTGAAGAAGAAGTATATGAAAACATAGAGAATATGATATTTCAATCTAAGGGTAAGTTCAACATGTCAATTTAACGAAAATATTATTTTCAAAATAATATATATTAAACATGCTTAATAGTTAAATTAAAGGGTAAATTACTTTTTGAGTCCCTGTATTTTATAAGTTTTATCCATTTGAGTCCAAAAGCAAAAAGTTTAACGACCTGAGTCCCCATAAGCATTTTCTTTAACCATTTGAGTGCCAATTTCAAACACTGTTATAATTTTTTAGTTAAGTATTGTTAAATTACCAAAATACCCTTATATTTTTAAAAAAAAAAACTCA
Source organism: Helianthus tuberosus (assembly GCA_030545235.1). Taxonomy (NCBI): domain Eukaryota; kingdom Viridiplantae; phylum Streptophyta; class Magnoliopsida; order Asterales; family Asteraceae; genus Helianthus; species Helianthus tuberosus. The sequence goes on along the minus strand of CM060393.1, from coordinate 42,078,366 downwards.
CTCTCTTTCTCTTTCTTCACCCTTATATTTCCAGATCTTCCTTTGAAACAGATCTCAACTCCTTCTCCTTCTATTGATCCAAACCTAGGGCTCAGATCACCTTCACGTCGCTGGTTCAGATCACCTTCAACCTCCGTCTTCAAACACCCCGCCGCCGCTCGTCATCAACACCACCTCTACTTCGCCGGTCACCCACCTTCATTGTAACAACCCGACTTTTGAAGTCAAAGTCAAAGGAAGAAAAGATTGCTAATTCGATATGTCATTCCTTGCTTAATTATTACTTGTACTTCCCGACTCGTTAATCGATATCTGAATTTATGTTAACTTAGTTGTATTATGTGGAGTTACAATGCAATAAACGCAGTTAAACGCTAACGCTATTACATCGCTATCGCATCGCAACTCGAATTACAGGTTACGGATATTGTTTTACGTGTGTGTGCTATTATGTGTTACTTGTGCATGTTTATATTTGTGTTGAGGTTGATAATCGCAAACGCAATCGCAACTCTATCACAACGCAATCTCATCGCGGACTCGAATAACAAGTTTTACTTTTATGGTTGTTAGTAGTTATGTTATTTTTGTAACTAATGGGTAATACTATCGCATCGCTTACTCGCAACGCATCGCAACGCTCAACGCGTGAAACAAAAAGTCGGAAACTAACTCGCACCTCCCATCCGATCGAAGGACCATTCGATCGAATGGTCATCCGTCCGGATGACCATCCGATCGGATGGCCATCCGATCGGAAGGCCCTCCAATCCATACTCTACACCGCCTTTCTCCCTTCTTGTCTATAAATACCACATGTCACATCACTATTCATGTGATGTGTCAGCTCCCGTTCGACCAGCGCACTCTTGGCCTATTTTCTCTCAATTTCTCGCGATTCTTGTAAGTCTTTACCCCAAATCTTGTACTTCTTTGTTCTTTATACACTTCTTCACCATTTTCACCATGAAATCTACTGATTTGGGTTGTTTTAGGGTGATGTCATCATGGGTTCTCATGAACACCAAAGTGTGACCTCATTCCACCAAGAACAATCCAGAACTAAGTGATTTCAACATGTTTAAACACTGATTTCGTCATAACTAAACATTTTTCAACTGATTTCACATAAATCTAGACATTTTTCTAATACTTCAAGTTTTTCTTCAACTTCTTTAACTTTTCACTCAAAAACCGATAGAATCTGAACTCGTTCAGGCCTTCTACTCGAACTCTAATGATGAACCGGGCTGAGAACGGATTTCTATCTAAGAGATGACCGACTTAACGGGTTGAACATGAAGTACCGTCAAGAACAGTTGCTGATCGAATGGGGTGATTCCCATCCGATCGGATGACTCAGACTTGATGGGGTTTCCGTTGTTTGACACGTTGTCATACCGTCTCGGTTCTGTCACACCCCGATATTCCACGTATTACCGGTGGGCCCGGTGGGGAGTATCGTGACGTAGTTGATATCATCATAGTCAAACAACACAATTTAAATGCACAGCGGAAGCAAAAGATAATTATATTACAACCGAATGAGAATATCAAAATATTACAACCGGTATGTAAAGGATCCACAGGCGGATCAAATAAAAGAAAACTGTTCAACAGACTTTAGGCATCTAGAACTTGCAAGATTCCCTATTAACGCCCTGAACTCCCAGCCAATTACGTACAGTACCTGCCACTTAACCTTTTTGGAAAATACGTCAGTTTACACTGGGAAATACAATTAACTGACTCATTTTGAAAATGTTTAAGAAAATTGATTTGAATGCACAAGGCACAAAACTTTTTATAACTTGGGACAATTTATTAATAAAAATCTTGTATCCGATTTACATGTTTGTCCAACATTTAGGGCCGGTGATTATACAAACCGATCAAGATTAATAGACACACCACAAATATAAACTCACAAGAAGACACCCTTACGAGTGAGTATATCTTTTACATACGCAACAGGAGGTGTTATGCCTGCACCTTGTGCTTAAGTTGTGGCCATTCACTTTTTAAATGAGCCAAGGATATCCAGGACACGGTCATTAATCCCTAATGTTATTTGTTATCAATCAATACAGATTAAAACGGGATTATGCAATTTAATCATCTCCGATAAAAGGTCTCTACACCCGACCAAGCGGTATTTTTATAATACCGTACCCCAAGCCCGTATAGGGAAAATAAGTTAAGAGTATTTACCTGAGCTAGCAATGCAATTTATACTCAGCCGTATATTCTAATCAGGAAGCACAAGTACTCCTATTGGGGCTCTTAATCTGGAACGGAGGTTTTATTAACCTATTAGATTCCTAATGGGTCTTATTTAAGTTGAAACTTAGACCGATTAGTTTTAAGGAAAGATTTATGGTTCAAAACGCATGATTAAGCGAAGACCGGAATAGAATATGATTTAGACCCGAAAAGTTTGGAGACTTGTATAATATGGGTACACTAAACACATTCTGGATTTTGAGGCAAAAATGATAAGGTCTGACCCGTTTTGGTCAATTTATGCAAACTAGTTACATAAACCGACCCGAACGCGAAATATGTGTAACGGTTAACCGTAAGAGTCATATACATGTTTCCTAAGTTAATATGCCTTAAACATGTTGTGATATCAGTAATATACCTTCCGTTATGCCCAAAACGAATTTAAAACCAATTTATGCCCCGTAGGGGTATTTTGGTCATTTAAAAGGTTATAAAAGAGTTTATATATTAATCTGAGTCTTAGGTCTGATATAATCAGTAAAAATACTTACTTTAATAAGTTATATCAGTAGGCTATTACACATATGTGAATTTTATCATTTATAACCAAACTATGCACCGAAGGGGCATTTTGGTAATTTCACATAAGGTTTAAAGGTCAAATTTGGAAATCTGAGTTTAAAACTTTTTCTTACTGTTAAAGTATAAAATTTTACTTAAAATATCAGTAGGTATCAAGTCATATATATTTAAAATAGTTTTAATACATACTATGCGCTTAAAACGCGTAAAAATGCAGTTTTAAGCGATTTCCGGGTTTTTAAGGAAAAGCTGATATTTTTATCATTCCAGAAAGCTTAAAATGTTTTATTTATCTTATAAAATCAGTAGAAAAAGGTTTGGGGTCAAAATGTTTTGTAAAACTCAATTTATAAGCCAAAAGGGCAAAACCGGCAATTACCGAATCAAGCCTAGAACCCTATGCTATGCTCAGCCTAAAAATAAATAAAAATCTTCAAAAATACCAAAGTATTATTTTATATCAGTAGGTAAAAAGTTTGGTATCAAAAATTGGGTTTAGATAGGCTATACGCTAATTATGCCGTTTAATTAATAAAAAGCTTTTTATTCACGCTAATGAGCATAACTCCTAATCTAGACCACAAACTGATGTCAAATTTTAGGGACAAGTTTATAAATCAGTAATAAAGATTATTGTCCTCTCACATTTTTAAAATTCTCGTTTAAGGGGCAAAAGGGCATAATGGTCAACATTTAAGCATATAACGGAAACATGTAAATGAATAGGATAACTAAGGATCCAAGTTGTATAACCTCAGAGAGTTATACTAACATATAACATGGTCGCAAAGGAACCCTAAGACATAATCAAACTAAGCTAATTCGGGTCAGAACTGAAAGTCAAAGCAAAAGTCAACTTTTGCGACTTTCGGTTCCGAACCGATCCTAAACTTGAAATTGTCGGGTTGAACATGTTTAAACATGTTCTTACATTAATTACAAAGTTATATAAGTGTTAAAATAGGTTCCATGGCTTCCACTTGGTTAAATATGAATTTATTTGAAAAATAGTCTTCTGTTGACTTTTTATAATTATGTTTGACCCGACATTTGACCAAGTTAGGGTGATAATCAGTAGGTGCCCTCTTAGGGGTTTATTACCTACATAATTACCAACTTATAGCTACTTCTAATTCGACTAATGACTGGACCATTAGTGATTAATCACTAAGTTAAACCTTAATTACGATAAGCTTGACTTTTGGCCATTGAACTAATCAAAACTGAATTTAGGAGGTTAAGGACACTTACAAATGGTCCTTAGTACTGAAAAGAACTCCAAGGAAGTTCCAAATGCTCAGGATCCTCCAGAATTGAGAAGGTAGCAAGATGAGAATGAAATGGTGAACTTGAACAAAGAAACCCACCTTCTATTTATAGGTTTTGGAGGATCATGGGATGATGACAAGTGTTATAGAGGGATAACAAGATCATAACAGGTGTATACCAGTTTTAGAAACCATCAAATGATCCATAGGATTGAATATGTGAGACAAAAGGCAAAACCAAAGCTGGTTTTCTGATTTTTTGTTACTGGGCATGGCTTACGGACCGCAAGGGTCCAGCCATATGGTCCGTAAGGACCAGGCCAGCTCACCAGAACTTTCAAAAGTTGACATATTTGGCCCCTGCACTTCCAAATGTCATTTTCGACACATCTAAGGCCTGTTAAACCATTTTTAAGGCTCTACAATGATGCCTAAACATAGGGAACATGAAACATGCTCCAAAATATGCCGGATGTTGGTTCGTTTGGTCGTACGGTCACGTTGTTCGGCTAATTACGACGAAACACGGACGGACGCGAAAAACGAACCAGATTACGCGACGAATGGAATTTTATCAAGCCAAACACTAAAATAAAATATTTTAATGCTTACATAAATGTTTGGGTGCCCGGGTATATTCAGAATGTGAGATATGCGTGAAAGTGCAAACTTGTGCACTTTTTGACACTTTTAGTCCCTGCATGACTTAAAAGTTTATTTTTGCGTACCAAACACCTCTAAGCCTATATCTAAGCTATGTAAGGTATATTTAGGGCATGTTTAAATTTTTATCATATTCCGGAAGGTCCGTCACCATACGAATCGACATACTTTTGCAGTTTGACGCAATTAGTCCTTTAATCGCGCAAAGTAGCGCGAAATGTCGTTTACTGACATCCAAGCCTTCCATGGCCCATAATGGGCATTCCTAAGCATATACGTAAATATTACTACACTCCCGTTTGCTTAAATGGTCACCGAAAGGCGTAGATTCAAAAGTTGACGCTTTAGCTCCCTCTATTGCGCAACTTGCGCATCTCATCATTTAATAGCATTGAAGCCTCATCTAATCCATATTAGGCATTCTTGAAAATATTATTAAACATCACAATGCTTCGGGTTCGCTAAAAGGTCATTCAGAGGTATAATTAAACATCTTGACGCTTTTAGCCCCTCTAACTTGCAAAGTTGCGCGTAACTTTACGTATAGGCATAAAAACCTTAGACGGCCAATAATTGGCATTCTCGAGAGTATAATCAAATATCATGAAGCTACCGGTTTGTTAAAAGCTCACTCAGAGGTAAGAATTAACATGTTGACGCTTTTAACCCTTTATTGCGCAGACTTTCAATTAATTACGCAAACGGCTACACTCGATCAACGAGTGGCTCACTTGTGAATATAAAACCATAAACGGTTATTTAGAAACTTATTTTAGGTATGTTAATACTTCCAGTTCTTTCATAATCAAATTTTTCGATTTTTCAAAAAATTAGTCCCTTAAATTCACTATTTGACTTCATTAGGGTTTATTACACGTTTCAATACATCATTGGACGTGATTTTACGAGATGTTACATCCTCACCCCCTTAAAAGAAAACTCAACCTCGAGATTTGCTAAAATAATGGAAGTACTTTCTGGCGTATCATGGACTTAACTTCCATAGTATATTTGGGCCTCTAAGGGTATCCTAGTTGACCTATACAATAGGTACATAATCTCTCTTTTGGAGCTTCTTAACCTGTTGATTCTTAGTCTATACAGGTTTCTCATCCAACCATAAAGTTTCAATAATCTGCCTATTGTTATGATAATGGGTAACAACTTATTGGTGAAACATACCCTTAAATCATCAGTGTGGGTTGCCTCGTGAGCTCCATTAAGCTCCTTATATAGGTTTTAGCTTATAGGATATTGACCTTTGTTGCATTCGATTTCCCAAATGTTCCTATATATCCAGGACTTAACTTACCCTGTGAAATTTAAAATTTAGCATACCCTTCTTAGGGCGATACCTTCGATTGAACCTTATTCCTTATTAAGGACTTAAGAAGGTTTCAACTTTTATCAATCCTTAATTTTTCTGCCGATTACTGGCAACTTTAAGATGATTATAAATTCGAATGATCTTATTTGTTGTTTCCAATGCAACTTTCAGATCCTGATAATTGGACTTACCACTCTATTGTTCTAAGAATAAATGTTTAACATTCCATCTATACAAGGTCCCCAAAGGAGTAGCCTTGATACTTACATAATAATTGTTGTAGAAAAGCTTATTTTATTAGTGAGATGGTTATTCCAACCATCGCTTAAAACCAATCTTAAGGAATAACTAATCCTCACAGCTTAGTCGAACAAATCAACGATCCTGGGCAGCTAATGGCGATTCTTAATTGTTGCCTAAATAGGGTTGCGGTAATCAATGCATAAGCAAAATGAATCGTCTTTCTTATTTAACAATATCAAACTCTCGAAATATTGAGTTAGGCTATATGAATTCTCTATTTTAAAACTCACTTAATCAGGGTTTCGATTATTCTATAATCAACATGGAGTTTTTACAACACTCCAGCCCAAAGCGGGATGCTAATCTTAACTCTACTCGCCTCAGGAGGTAGATAGGGTAATCTTAGGAGAAGATAATCAAGATACAAGGAGGTTACAGAGATTTTCCAAATCTTAGGCTCCTGTTCATCCATCCTTGCTTGTGTCAAATGAGTGACACATTTATGTTACGAGTCCACGAATTTCTTAATCGAAGACCTTTACTTGGACAATTCCCTTCTGGATATCTTCTTTGAATACCATTAGCTGACTTTAGTACCATATGACCATCGGGATATCTTTGTGGTCCCATGCATTAAACCTCCATACTGATCAGGCATGGAAGCAATCTATGGAACATATTAAGATACACCAATTCCTCATATGGCGCTTTTATCATACCGTCTGGTATTCGCAATCGATAGAGATCAAAGAGATATCAACTATGTGCTGACGCACTTCTTCTAAAGAGAGGATACTTCTAGATTTTTTTTTTTTACAATTGGAGGTTTCTGATAAGAACAGAAGAATGGTTCCTATGGTTTTGCCTGTAAGCTTTACCTTACGCTTAATATCTAGGGTTCTTATGAAGGGTTTTAAAAGCTTGCTATACTTATAGTTTATGAAGGATTTATTGGTATCCGAACCAAAAAAAAAAAAAAAACTCTGAGCATTTATATCACTGGTAAATGTTAAGGAATGTACCTGATGCCATTATTTATGAACTAGCTTAGGCATTTTAGGCGCTTTTATTCTTAGGCTTTCCTCCCTTAGCCGCATTTCCTTTGACAGATTTAGGGCACGTAGTCTTGATGTGGCCTTTCTCATTACAGCCGAACCAGACTGCATTCTTCATGTCCTTGCAGTCCAACGTTTTATGTCCCTTAGACTTGCAGATCCCACAATGTAGAGACTAAGGCTCAAATCTAGATTTCCCGTAATGGCGCTTCTTGCAAGTCTTGCATACCGGTTTCTGGTTGGACTTTTGTGTGACAACTGGCCCAACCCGGTAATTTCCGTACACATTAATTATTGCTTAATGACTGCAATTATGTGCTTAATTGCCAGCAATATCTGATTACATACTAAACAAGTGAATTCATGCACGTTGTATACTACAAAATATTGCTTTATGCATAAACGAGAGAGTTGCGTCAAAAATACTAAGTAAACTCACCGGTAAGACACTATGTGTCAACGGAACTGCAGAAAGCAGTCAGACAATAAAATTGAGGCCTAGGTGTAGGTCCGACGACAAAAGTGCATTAAAACCCAAGAGTACATACAAGGGTTTGATATATATGCAATACGGAAGCGAAAGTAAGCACTAAAAAGCACCCGAAACGCACTTTAAGTGCATAATTTATAAAATTCAGCAATAATTCAGCATTTAGACACATGAATATTTTGCAGAAATGTCGTTTTATTTTCCAGAATATTTCCCTAAGTGTTGGGAATCGATAGTGTTATAAAAAGATACTTATTAAACACTAAAAAGTGCAATTTAGCACTTTAACGAATCGGTATGTACCCGAACAACCGGACTTTACCCGGAACATAAAAATATTGTCAATAACATTGTTTATCTCTTTCTGAGCCAGTTAGGGTCCCTGAATACCCTAACACCCGCCATAAAGCACAACACACTAGTAACCGGGTTAATCACTTAACTAACTTACTTAACCTAACTAGTGTCTAACTATTTAGTTGGATTTGAACCAAGACCCCCCCCCCCCCCCCTTAACCAACCGTCCCCAAAAGGGGGACATACTTTGTCCTTCAATTGATTATTTAATTACTTATGTTTAGTATCTAGCTAGCACATAAACCTTTGGATAATATTCATGTGAATTATCTATAAAATCAACACTAAACCCACTATTCACTTAACACCTCAAAACTCACAACTTAACTCTCTCTCTCTCTCCCTCTAAGAGCTACGGCCGAACACCCCTTGAGCATACATCCATTTTCGAGTTTTGTTCATCTCATTCCAAGATCATTTAAGTATTAAGGGTCGCGTATAAGGAACCTTGGTGCAATCGGAAGGCGAAGGACCTCACTCTATTGCTTTTATCCACCCTATTTGCGTCTAGATTCTTCCCTAGCCTCGAGCTAGTGGTATGTTGCTTAAATCACCTTCTTGAACTATTTTAAAGTGGGTAATACGATTTGTAACGGTTAAAACTCGTAATCTTACAAGATGAAGCATAAAAGTCTACTAAAAACACTAAAAATGTTGGTTAAAAGCTCATATGTTGTGTAAATCATGTAGTAATTGATTTGTGTGATTATTTGGACCCGATCTATGTTGTGGTAGCTCGGATCGTCATTTAACCCGAGTTGGTCATGATCATGGATCATGACATAAGGTTGTTTTGGAAGTAACAAGGGTTAAAGGATGAAACTCTACCACACACGAATCATGAACTTGTGTAAAAGCGATTTTGTTTGTGAAATGGTGTTCAAAACTAGTAGATCTACGGATCTACAAGCGGTACTTTCAAAGGACCAAGTGTCCAAGAAATCATATTTTCTAAAAGCCGGATCTTACATGAAAAAGAATGATTTTAGCAAACACACGAGTGTGTAAACACTTGTGTAACACAAAGTTTCGACAAAATAACTATTTTTGTAAATGTTGACCGGAAGTTGTAAAGATGTAACTTCTTTAAAAACGAGACTTTCAAGAAACGAAGTTGATCTATACAAAGATCCACTAAAAATAATGGAAGGATACTACCTATTTTGGAAAAACCACAAGTTCATGTATTTCTGCGATTATATCTATTTTAACTAGTTGCATATTGTTTATTGTTGAATGAGGAGATTGTTGACGAATTAAAAGAAAATAAACACATGTTTTGAAAACATGGGAAACCTCCATTTTTAGGGGAAACTCTGTCAAAATTTTTATAAAATTTGACACTTAGAAAAATATAAGTTTTTGAGAAACTTATTCCCTAAAAATGTGTTTAAAAGTATTACCAATGTTTCCCTAATTTTTGGTGATAAGAAATGAGGATTTCTTCAAGAATAAAAATGGATATAAGTATGTATATTTTTGAGAGAAAAATATATATTATTTGATCACCAACTTATGTGCTAAGTGTATATAGTATGTGTATACGTACTAGTGTATTAAGACTTAAAAATACACTAAATACTCATGAGGGGTATAAACATAAAAATACAAGATACATAATTCGGGTGCGAAGTGCAAAACACAAAAGACTTATATTTATTTTAGAGGAAATAATATAAGTAAGATATGTAGTTAAAAATATGAAATATTTTTAACACAACAATACAAATACAAAAGAGAGTGACTGTACTTGTGCGATACAAGTCTAGTGACTAACGTTAAGAAAACGCGTATAGGTTACGACGTTAATTAAGCAAATCCGGTGAAGTTTACGACGCACAGGAACGCAAAGTTGTGAGTTCATGCTCCCCCTTTTCTTTTAACTGTTTTCAGTTTTATACCTTCGGGGGTGAAATACATGTTACAAATATTACAATGTTTACAAATGGTATGATGGATACAAGAATGATACGAGAAATCGTGTCACGAATAGGGTACCATAAGCACCATTAATCGTGTACATACTTAGACCGCAGAACAAAAGGTTAGATCTAATGGGTTCCGGGCAGCCCCACTCTTGGCCACTCTTTTACCAAGCAGTGTTTTTGTGTCTCAGTCGTGAATCGACTACAGAAAAATGCCTATGGTTTGGTGACTTCCTATGTCGTGTCACATGTTAATGGCTTTGCAACCCATTAACACTTGATACATACAGAAATACTTGATTTATACATGAGTACGTGGTGTACACAAAAGGCTTGATTTATACAAAATACAAATTATGTTTTCATACAAAGTATACAAACGTGAAATACAAAAATTGCATGAATTCACACCAACTTTATGTTGACGTTTTTCCAAAACTCACATGTATTTCAGGTAACTAGGATGGATGTGCGCGTGGTCTTACTCATGCTCGTGGATGTCGCCTTGTTTATCTTTAAATAAAGTTGTGACTTTTAAGACAATATGTTATCTCGTGTTGTGAACACTTGATATATGTTTTCAGTAATGTAATATTTGAAGATATTTTTGAGCATGTAGTATGTTTACTCTTCGTATGCAATGAGAACCTTTCATGATCACACCTCGTGCTTCCGCCGCAGAAAGGGGTGTGACAGATTGGTATCAGAGCTACGATTGTAGTGAACCAGGATTCCTTCTCGAGTATAGTCTACAATCTCTAGGATCCTTTCACGAAAACAATTTTCAAAGAGTTTTCATTGCATAAAACGTCCCGCGACATCCACTGCCTGAAACTGTCTACATGAGTCTAGAAAAGACACTACGAGACTTAGAGTGCACTTGAGTAGCACTTGTCGTTGACTAGAAATTACTTGCAATTATGTGTGATAATTAGCATGTACTAGAAGTAGAATGTCACAAGTATATGTGACTTTACCTGAAAGCAATGGCCCATCTGAAGGAAGAAAATACGAGGATGAAACGAACTGTGCGGACTGTGCAAGGAGTGACGTAATTATGGATGCATACATAATTATGGAATTCAGTGCACAAAAATCACAGCAAGTCTTGTGACGTATGGATTCCCTCAGTGCAAGCCTACTAAGTACTCTGCTAGAGTAATAATTGTTTGATGTCACTTATGTGATATATACCTGTGAATATATATACTACTACTGCCTAGTAGGACGATATCAAACAAACGTGTAACCCTGTTGTGTTATGTTCTGTCAGAACATGGCACCCAGGAAAGCTGTGAATGCTCGCAATGACGATCAACCTCCTCCTCCCCCACTGCCAAGAACTGCTGATGAGCTGAACGCCCTACTGGAGGAAAGGATCTCCGCTGCTATCCCCCAGTACGAGGCGAACCGAACTCAAGACAGTGGAGGACCAAGCAACGCTAGGCGTAATGGGAATGGAGATTCGTCTGGAGGCAATGCAGCTCAAGGCTGCACCTTCAAGCAGTTCCTCGACTGCAAACCAATGAACTACGATGGCACTGGAGGAGCGGTAGCATTTGTGCGCTGGACGGAGAAGACTGAAGCTACCTTCCGCATGAGCAAGTGTACCGCGGATCAACAAGTCACCTTTGCTACTGGGTTATTTGTCGATGAAGCTCTGACTTGGTGGAACCTGCAAGTCCAAACCTTGGGTGATGATGCCGCTTATGGCCTAACTTGGGATGAACTGAAGGAAAGAATGAGAGAGAAGTACTGCTCTCGTGCTGAACTCCAAAGGCTGGAGACGGAGTTCTGGCACTTGACCATGGAAGGTGCTGACATTAATGGTTACACTCGAAGGTTCCACGATCTGTCCAGAGTGCTTCCCTACATGGTGACTCCCGAATTCAAGCGTGTTGAACGTTACATTTGGGGACTGGCCTCAGAGTTTCGTGGCATGGTGATGTCAGCCAAACCACAAACAATCACCGAGGCTGTAACTCTGGCTGTCAGCCTTACTGAAGATTGTGTTCGAATGAAGAAGCTATCACTGAACCCAACAGAAAATGCCGAGACGCATGCTGAGTCGTCTGGGGACAAGAAAAGGAAATATGCAAACTTGAATCAAGCAACTCGTAACAACAAGAGTTCCAACAAGAAGCGTGACCCCAACCCGCCTCAGGAGGCGAAATCTCTTGCAGCTATGAACGACGCACCAGCAAGAGGATACCGGGGCACCTTGCCCAAATGCCATCGGTGTAAACACCACCACGAGGGAGCTTGTCGCATCCCAAAGTGTGACAAGTGTGGAAAGTTGGGTCACCGCACTGAAGACTGCTGGAGTAAGAGGAACGGGAATGGAAATCGTAATGGGGCTGATGATAGGAACAATGGTGGAAATGGAAACGGTGCTGGCAACGAGAATGGGCGAAACCAAGGATGCTTCAGATGTGGAAGCAAAGATCATTTCATGAAGGACTGCCCAGAGAGAAACAATGCTCAGGCCCGAGCATTTGTGATTGGAGCAAGGGACGCACGCGAGGACCCTAATGTGGTCAACGGTACGTTCCTCATTAACAATCACTTTGCATCCATATTATTCGACACTGGCGCCGATTATAGCTTCATGTCTGTGGAATTTAAACGCATACTTGGAATAGAATCTAGTAGATTAGAAATCCCTTATTCCATAGAACTAGCCAATGGTAAACTTGTTGAATCGAGAGAAGTTGTTAGAGGCTGCACGCTAGAACTTGGTGAACGAAGATTTAGCATCGACCTCTTACCTATTCAATTAGGTAGCTTCGATGTAGTGGTCGGGATGGACTGGTTGTCCAAGAACAAAGCTGAAGTCATTTGTCATGTGTAGGTCCCCTATTCGTATGGATCTTTCACAGAATTGTCTTTCCAATCAAGAGTGCGGAATCCTCTTGATCAGAATATACCAGAAACAAGTAGAAGAACAGAAACAGCAATACACTTTCAACCTGGGTTTCTATTGATTATCGATTCCAAGAATTACAATCAATCAAACCCTAACCAACAACAATTTCGTCCAAGTCTCTCAACTCTCACGAAATTACTCTCACACAATGTTCTAGCTGATTAACCTTAACCCTAAAGCCTAACCTTGTTTATATAACACAAGGTTTGCTACTTGGGCTAGGATAAACCACATGAGCTGCGAATTTGGGCAAGCCCAATTCGCCCCCCATCCCCATAAGTATGGGTTTGGTTAGCCCAAACATTACAACTAACTATTACAAAGCTAAACCCGCTAACTGTTTATCGTATAACTAATTACAAGATATCCAAAGACCAAATCTAAGCTGTTGTCACACACATGCACCAACAAACTCCCCCTTGACAATAACTTCATAAAATAACTTTGTCTTCACTCGTCTTGCAATCTTCATGTAGTCTTGCACTGTCTTTGGTCTTTGGATAGCTTCAGCTTCAATAGCTTCTGTCAGCAACAGACTCCCCCTAAGCTGATGCATCCAATCACCAAATCTTCAAAAACGTTAGCGTTTGAGTAAACTCCAGTTCAGCATATGTATAGCAATCTTCAAACTCTTCACTTTGTCTGCAATATAGAAAGGAGGTTCTACCATGCATCCAATCAAACTCTCATCTTCACAGCAACTCAACACTTTAACTTCTCAGCAACACACTCAGCAACATACTGCTTCAATCTGTATACTATAAAACAAACATCTCGAGAAACCATAAGAATTTTTCAACAAAGTTAAATAAATTATTATTATTCAAGAGATAGTTAAACGGTATTACAGATTAAGCATATTCAACTTATCACCAATCACGCAAAACCTTTTAATCACACACCCTATAACCCGCATGATTTAAAATTTTGAACTCACTTTCTAACACCGTCTCCCCCTATCAGTAACAATTCCTCCAAGAATAACAGTTTTCCGTACATTAAGAATTTTAAACAGAAAAAGACACTATTTTTGGATTTTTCAATATTTCTGAAAGCAAGTAAATAAATACGAAAAGCAATAAACACTCTATTTTTGTGAGAATCACTGGTAAGAAGATCATATCAACAAAATCAAACTGTTTTCCACACTATTACATAATTCTTTATTTAATTTTTCATGAAAAGCAGTCCAAGACGATTACCAGTATGTTTTTCCACCTAAACAAAATGCATGAACATTTCAAGTTCCATTACCATATGATACTTTAAGGTAATATTATTTCTGATATACTAGTGTGTCCCACTTCAGGATATACCCCCACGATCAAGGTATGCACAAAGATTCATCGTAGTAGGTGAGTATACTGATGTCATCCTTTAAGATATCCTGACAATGCCTAGGTCTGCATATAATCTGTTTTATCATGTTTTGATTGCTTAACAATGAACACCCAAACAAATACTAATCAAATCCTAGAAATATAAACAACTCACACTATCATGCAAGTATCTTCCCTACCACATATTTCACAAGTCCAATCCAGATTTCTGAAATCTTAACTGGGAATAGGTTGAGAAGAGAACAGAATAGATCTTTAGGAGAGATGGTATAATATACAGATCAAATGAGTTTTTCTCAGTTTGATATAGGTTTCTTGGGTTTCTTTTGGGCACTAGAGGGCCTCTTTCGGGTGTATTAGATCTATAGCGCGACAACGTACAGCTAGGTCAGCATGTATCTGGATGCAGCAGAAGCTGTCGTTGCCTAGCACCTCCAGGTCAGCATATATCTGGATGCAGCAGAGGAGGTACACGACTTTTTTCAGAGAAGATTTCAGAATCAGATCAAAATTGTGTGTATCGGGACAACATACAGACATTCAAATAGAAATGTGCTAATTCCAAGTGACTTTCTTTCCTGAGGTCATGTACAATTTTAGTTCTGAACAGAAAGACAGTCAAGATATCCCCAGATGAAATAACAGTATAAAGACCCAAAACTTCAGATTTTGGCAATCTATCAATGCAAGATTTAAGGTCATTAAACCATACACCACTGATGTGTTCCCCACTCATACACAGTTCATTTAGATTTATATCACATTGGTAAGTTGATTATTTCATGCTGTTTGCCTACTGATACATCGTATGATGAAGCTGCTATCACACTTAAGCAATTTAATTTCAGTTTTAGTGTGACAGTCTAACTTGCTGATGTACTATCATCTCTCCTTTTTCACACAGTGATAACTCATTTTTGTTTTTCTATTATTTTTATGTTTTTGATTTTTCAATTTTTTTTTTATTTTTGATTTTTAAGAAAAGCAGTAAACTATTTACAAAAATTCTTATGAAAAACCAGTTATTCAGGATTCCTCATCCCGTTGAGTTCGACTAAATGTTCAAAGCGAGCCCTGTCAAAAGCTTTAGTATAAAGATCTGCCAGGTTATCTTCAGTATCAACTCGATGTAATTCAATTAGTCGTTTTTCAGCACAATCCCGTATAAAATGATGACGTATGTCAATATGTTTTGTGCGACTGTGTTTCACGGGATTATTAGTTATAGAAATTGTGGCATTATTGTCTATCATAATAGGAGTACGAGTGAAATCCAAACCGTAATCGCGCATTTTCTGTTGAATCCAGAGAACCTGAGAGCAGCAGCTACCCGCAGCAATATATTCAGCTTCACACGTAGATGTAGACACACAGGATTGCTTCTTGCATTGCCAAGACACGATCCTGCCTCCTAAGAACTGACAACCACCTGTTGTAGACTTTCTGTTCGACTTGCATCCTCCAAAGTCTGAGTCAGTGTAAGCGACAAAATTCAGATCACTATCAGCTGGATACCACAACCCAAGTTTAGGTTTCCCCTTCAAGTAACGAATAATACGCTTCACCGCTTTCATGTGTGACTCTTTTGGATTAGCCTGATATCTAGCACACAAGCATACTGCAAACATAATGTCAGGTCTTGAAGCAGTCAAGTACATTAGAGAACCAATCATTGCCCTGTATTGAGTAGGATCAACGTCTTCAGTACTTTCATGATCTGGGCCAAGATTGTGATTTTCACATATGGGTGTGTTGAAAGTAGAGCAATCATTCATCTTGAACCGACTCAAGATGTCATACACATACTTTGTTTGATGAATAAACATCCCATCCTCCTTCTGTTCAACTTGTAATCCCAGAAAGTAAGACAGCTCACCCATAGCACTCATTTCGAACTTGCTCTTCATCACCTGCTCGAACTCTTTACACATGCTCTCATCTGATGACCCAAAGATGATGTCATCCACGTACACCTGTACTAGCAGAAAATCTTCCTTCTTCCTCTTGATGAACAATGTACTGTCAATCTGACCTCTTTCAAAACCATTCTTGATCAGATGTGTAGACAGTGTCTCGTACCATGCCCTGGGAGCTTGATGTAACCCATACAAAGCCTTATCAAGTTTGTACACTCGATCTGGATAATCTGGATCAACGAACCCATCTGGTTGTGAGACATACACCACTTCTTGGACTTTCCCGTAAAGAAATGCACTCTTCACGTCTAGTTGGTAAACTTTGAAGCCCTTGAATGTTGCGAAGGCTAAAAACAAACGAATTGCCTCCAACCTTGCCACTGGTGCAAACACTTCATTGTAATCAATCCCTTCCTGCTGATTGAAACCTTTTACCACCAATCGAGCCTTGTTTCGCGTCACTATCCCTCTGTCATCCTTCTTGCACTTAAACACCCATTTAGTGCCTATCTCTCTTTCACCTTTAGGAAGGTCAACCAACTCCCAAACCTTCAACTTAGCAAACTGGGCCAATTCCTCTTGCATAGCTTCAACCCATGAATTATCTTTAAGAGCCATGTGAATGTTTTTAGGCTCCTCTTGGGAAATAAAGCAACTATACAAGCATTCGTTCACAATCCCAGTCTTCTCAATCGACACAAATAAACCAGAATTCGCTGCTATGCTCCTTCTTGTCTGAACACCTGCATTAGGATCTCCAAGTATCATGTCAACTGGATGATCTCTATTTGCTCGTGTAGTAGCAACGGTATCAACTTCAAGATTATCACCCAGGTTTGATCCAATCTCCCCCTGAATGTTCTAATCTGCAAATGGATTAATGAAATCCTCCCCCTCAATGGGTTCAGAGTCACTATCACTTGAATCAGGATCAGCAGCACCATGGGAAGTTTCCGCAGCATCTGTCATATCAACATTCGATCTAGGCATGAACTCGCCTTCATCGTCTCCACCAATCATTGTTTGAATCAACTGAGAATCATCTGCATTTGGAAACTCAGGAATATTAAATGACTTAAAAGTGCTTTCATAATCATATAATATAGCAGGACCACTCGTTGATTGTTGAGGTTTGTATGAAGTAATTTCAACATTAAAGACAACCTCAATTTTACCAGTTTTTAGATTAAAAACCCTTTTATTCGGTGCGCCAGGTACGTAACCTAGAAAGTAGCCTTCGTCAGCCACCTCACCGAATTTTTGTTTATCTTTATTACGCACAATGGTGCAGGGTAATCCAAATGGTTCAAAGCCTTCTAAGTTTGGTTTCTTGTTAAACATTAATTCATGACATGTTTTGTTAAAACGTTTAACAGTCAAAACTTTGTTTAGGACGTAGCAAGCTGTATTCACAGCTTCTCCCCAGAAAAGAACTGGTAGCTTTGAATCTGAAAGCATCGTCCTAGCGGCTTCAATCAACGTCCTGTTTTTCCTCTCAGCAACTCCATTTTGTTGAGGTGTATAAGGAGCAGAATATTGATGTTCAATTCCTTTTCGAAGACAGTAGAGATCCAGAACTCGATTCTTGAACTCTGTGCCATTATCACTCCTTATCCTCTTGATCTTTGCATCATGGACGTTTTCCAATTTCGTAAAAAGATCTATCAGCATCTCTGCCGTCTCATCTTTTGTACCTAAAAAGAAAACCCATGAATAACGTGAGTAATCATCTGTGACAACTAAACAATAGTACTTTCCACCTATGCTCCTTACGTTCACTGGACCGAATAAATCCATGTGAAGTAATTCATAAGGGGCATCTATGGAATTTACTGTTTTAGACTTATGAGGTTTCTTGTGTTGTTTTCCCTTTTGACATGGAAGACATTTATCTTCCACGTGAAACCTCTGCATTGGAACCCCTTTCACTAGCTCATTTTTAACAAGGTAATTCATTTTTCGATAGTGAATATGGGCCATGCGTCTGTGCCACAACATCGATTCAGCTTCAGATGCTTTTGATAGTAAACACACCACCACAGCAGTTGGATCCTTAGCACCCATGTCCATGACATAAGTGTCATTTCTCCTTGGCGCTCGCATCACTATCCAATCGTCCGGAATCTTCAAACCTGGTTTCAACACTAATGCTTCATTCTTGGTAAAATGGACCGAGTGACCCTTGTCGCAGACTTGTGACACGCTCATCAGATTGTGTTTAAGCTGCTCCACATAGTTCACTTTGTCCAGTGTGATCTTCCCATTGGTCACCTTTCCTCTTCCTGTAATTCTACCACCTTTAGCACCCGCAAAATTCACTTTTCCACCATCATAATCTTCAAATTCAGTTAACAATCTCGCATCCCCCGTCATGTGCCTGGAGCAGCCACTATCAACATACCACAAGTTGATAATCCTCCTTAGCAGCTCCTGCACACACCAACCAAGAAATTAGTTAGATTGGGGGACCCAAGCCTTAATGGTCTTGGGTCGTCCAAATTCACCAACTACTGGAACATCTATCCAATATCCATTACTCCTAACTGGAGTCTTGGATCTTAGACCTGTTGATGGAATTTGATTTTGATTTCCACTAGGTCTTTGGTCCTGAGGGTTCCTATATGTATTTGGACTATTTGACCTTTGGAAATTTTGATTTTGGTATCTTGAATTTTGATTCCAAGAAGCATTATTGTTGTAATTTCTAAAGCCATTGTTATAAAAAGTTCGACCACCATTATTTTGGTATCGATTTTGATATTGACCTTGACTTCTGAAATTATTTGAATTAAAATTGTTCATTCTTGGTGAACTGCTTCTAGGTCTGTCAAATCTGCCTGGTGGAGATCTAGGCTGAAATCTAGGTTGATTTCTTTGAAAACGAGGAACTTGTGGAGTTCCTTTTTCAGCCTTATCTTCACCAACAGCAACATTCTCTGGTTGCTTAGCAGCAGATTTCTTTGGAGAATTTGCAACTTTCTCTTGTTTATCACCACTATTCTCTGGTGACTTCTCTCTCTTCTCCTCACTCACTTGTGCTTCACTCTTTTTGTTAGGACAACAACTAGCTACATGTCCCTTGGTGTGACATTTGAAGCACGATTTCCTTTTCGAAGACTTCTTTTCTGAAGCCTTTGAACTAGATTCGGGTTTTTCTTCTGATGATGCCTTAGAAGGATTTGGTGCTGTTTGCTTAGTTTCAGAATTTTCTATGTTCTTGTTTTTAGCAAACTCTATATTAGATTCATTTTCAATAACAGCGGTTTCGTTTTTCATGTCACTTCCTTGAACAAAATTAACCTTTTTAACAAAAGTTGGATTGTTATTTTTAGGATGTGATGTATTCTTTTTCAAAACAGGTTTGCTGTTATTATCCTTCTTAGCATCAGCATTCTCAAAAACATTTCCTTGACGTGATGTGGAACTACTTGGTGATGTTGACCCAAAGTCCATGAGATCATCTTCATCAGGCAAGAAAGAATAGTCATGACTAACAGGAGGTGGAACTTCATTAAAACCATGAAATCCCACACTGGTTTTGTCATTACTTTTCTTCAAGCCACCCATCATGTGTTTCATAACAAAAGTAGAGTCCCTGAATTGACCTAATTTCTTTTCAAGTTCAACAATTCTTAGTTGTGCATCTGACAACTCTTTGCATTTATCAGAAATCTCTTTTGTTTTCTCAGCCATCATGTCATGAGCTAAGTTTATGACTTGAAGTTTTTCATTTAGTTTACAGGTTACAGCTTCAATTTTAGTTTCATAACCTTGTATTTTCTTCAAGTATGACGATTCGTTTCTTTTAGCAAAAAAGTTTGCTTCTTTTATGGTAGACATCTCGCCCACCAGACTTTGGTTTTGTGTGGACAACCTATCAACTTCACCCTGTAATTCATGACATTTTAAACACACAGAATTAGACTTTACCTCTCCTGTTTGTTTATCAAGGTTGGCCATGAGAGCTGCAAGCTGATCTTTCACTCTTTTGTATTTAGCTTCCTTTTCTTCAGCTTCCCGTTCCTGGTCAGACTTTTGCTTTTTCTCCTCAGCATCTGATGTCTGATCAGCCTTCTTTTCTTCAGCTTTATTCTCTATCTTCACCTCTGCCTCAGCATCACTTTTCTTCTCAACTTTAACATCATCTACTGTAGCTTCACCATCATCAATTTGCGTTATCTCTGCCATGAACGCCTGAGTGACATTGTCATCATTCTCCAAGTGAACACTCCAGTCATATGAACCTTCTCTAGCAGTAGAGATCAGCGCTCTCGAGTTAGAGTTGTTTGAAGCATTTCTATTGTTTGAACTCTGACTCGAAGTATCCTGCTTTTGTTTTTGACATTCCCTGGCGAAATGCCCATAACTTTGACAGTTGAAGCATCTCACTTTGGTCTTATCAAAACCAACAGTCTTTCCTATAAACTTTCTTCCAGTTCGGTTCATAAACCTCTTCACTCTTCTAGTAATCATGGCCATTTGCCACTGCAAATCCATATCTTCAAGATCATCAGGGTCAATCTGATCGTAATCTTCATCTAAAGTGGCAGGATCAGATATCTTCCCCTGAATGTAGTTTTCATATGAAGCAACAAATGAAGCAAGTAGAGCAAGATGCTCTTCAGCAGACTTCACACTCATTGGCATCGACTTAACTCCACTACTCTGCTTAGAACCAGATGTTCTCTTAGCTCCTGTTGATCCACCTGAAGCAGCTACAAAACACACATCACCATCATCATTTACTGTGACCTGCTCATTTTCATGCGAGAGAAAAGCAGTGGCTGAGTCGCTAGAAGCATCATGAGATGAAGAAGATGCAAGCCCATTGTAAAGCGTTGGATCTTGAACCTGATCATATCCAGTGTCTTTCTTCTTCATACTGAGCTCATAAGCTCTCAGCTTGCCAACTACTTCTTCCAGTTCCTTTGTTTCATAATCAGCTTCTCCCTTTATCATAAGAGTGTAGATATCCCATTTAGTAGGAAGAGCATCAAGTAGCTTGTCATTTTTCTCTATGTCAGTGTAGCAATCTATATCATAATTGTCCAATTCTGACATCAGATGGTAATATCGAGTGATGACGTCTTCAAGTGACTCATTTTTCATGTACTTGAACACAGCAAACTGCTTCTTCAGTAAATCAACTTTGTTCTTCTTGACATCAGGATTTCCTTCATATATCTTCTCTAGCGCATCCCACATTTCCTTTGAAGTAGTGTACTTCTTAAAGGTATGCTTGATGCCATCAGGTAAAGACATTTTAATGGCTGCCAAGGCTCTCTTTTCAGCCTCATACATTTTCTTCTGTTCAGCATCCATATCAACATAAGCAGTTACACGTTGTCTTCCCTCAAAGTCATGAGTTGGGTTCGCATACCCATCGTCTATACATATCCACATACGAGTGTCCTGGTACTCAATAAAGGATTGAAACCGATCCTTCCATGTCAAGTAGTTCTCCACCTTCATCATCTTAGGTGGTTTGTTCGTTGTGCCTACCTCATGTTCCATCCTTAAGAGTTCGTTCAATTTAGACATGTTCGACATTTTAACTTAAGCAGACTGGTAAAACCGTACAATTTTTGTCCGAAATCTGTTTTTACCAAGTTATACCGTTAGATTCGTCTCGAGATTACGATTCCAATGATATATAATGTCGAAAACCGTTTTCGGAATTTTCCAAGTAATTCAACGGTCCAAACGGTTCTGTCTAGCGAGCTACGGATCACTTTCTATTTGCAAAACACTGAAATTTTATCGACGCTTGCCAAATGAAATTCCACCACTTTAAATTTGCTGATCCTTAAATTTGCTGATAATTTCGCTGGGAAGCTGTTAATTTCGTTGGTCAGAAGATCAAATTCGCTGGTCTATTTCGCTTGAAAGTTCAAGTTCGCAGGTCAAGTTCGCTGGTCAAATTCGCTGTGTATTTTCGCTATTACGACGACTAGTGAAGTCGCTGAAACCGTGATGATTTCGCTGTGGACAATCACACGGTTACCAAAGTCGCCTTTGGATTTAACGTCGCCGATAAATATGCTGGTCTCACTTAATTTCGCTGGTCTCCCAAATTCGCTGGTTCTGAAAATTGGAAACTTAATCTTTCCGAAATTCTGAAGATTCTCCAACACAAATCTGCAAAATCAAAACAGCAAAAATATCAGTATTTTACGAAAATCAGTAAGAAACAGAACGAAGAACGTGAAGAACACGAAGAACAATCTTCGAATCTTCAAGTCTTTCCAGCCAAAATCCTTCAAACAATCAACAGAAAACTGTCCTGGAAACCCTAAAACCTGCAAAACAACGATCAAACAAACCAGAATATCAAAACAGCCAACAAAATTCAAAAATTTTATCAAACCAACAGAAAAATTCGAAAATTTTAAAACCCTAATTTTCAAAAATTTCGAAAATTTTTTCCTGTTTCTGCCAAGCACAATTCTGAACCGAGCCTTCAAGAGCCTAATGCTCTGATACCAATTGTAGGTCCCCTATTCGTATGGATCTTTCATAGAATTGTCTTTCCAATCAAGAGTGCGGAATCCTCTTGATCAGAATATACCAGAAACAAGTAGAAGAACAGAAACAGCAATACACTTTCAACCTGGGTTTCTATTGATTATCGATTCCAAGAATTACAATCAATCAAACCCTAACCAACAACAATTTCGTCCAAGTCTCTCAACTCTCACGAAATTACTCTCACACAATGTTCTAGCTGATTAACCTTAACCCTAAAGCCTAACCTTGTTTATATAACACAAGGTTTGCTACTTGGGCTAGGATAAACCACATGAGCTGCGAATTTGGGCAAGCCCAATTCGCCCCCCATCCCCATAAGTATGGGTTTGGTTAGCCCAAACATTACAACTAACTATTACAAAGCTAAACCCGCTAACTGTTTATCGTATAACTAATTACAAGATATCCAAAGACCAAATCTAAGCTGTTGTCACACACATGCACCAACATCATGAGAAAATCATTCGCATCCCTTTAGCGAATGGTGAAACTCTCATCGTACATGGAGAAAGACGAAACGCGCCTCTACGAATCATCAGTTGTATGAAGGCACAGAAGTGCTTAAGGAAAGGATGTGTTGCTTTCCTAGCACACGTTGTAGATAAGAAGGCTGTGGAGCCAAAACTCGAAGACATTCCTGTGGTGAAGGAATTTCCTGATGTGTTCCCTGAAGATCTGCCAGGACTACCTCCGCAATGACAAGTCGAATTCCACATAGACTTGGTTCCAGGAGCCGCTCCTGTAGCCAAGGCACCCTATCGACTTGCGCCATCCGAAATGCAAGAATTATCTACACAACTTCAGGAGTTGTTGGATAAAGGATTCATAAGGCCAAGCTTCTCACCTTGGGGAGCTCCAGTATTGTTCGTGAATAAGAAGGATGGATCACTGCGGATGTGTATCGATTACAGGGAACTGAACAAGCTCACAATCAAGAATCGGTATCCGCTACCGAGGATTGATGACTTGTTTGATCAACTGCAAGGATCAAGCTACTATTCCAAGATCGACCTTCGATCTGGATACCATCAGCTGAGAATCCAAGATGAAAGCGTGCCAAAGACTGCATTCAGAACACGCTATGGGCACTACGAATTTCTGGTGATGCCATTTGGATTGACGAACGCGCCAGCGGTCTTTATGGACCTAATGAATCGCGTATGCAAACCATATCTCGATAAATTCGTGATTGTATTTATCGATGATATCCTGATTTACTCGCAAACGAAAGAAGAGCATGAGCAACATCTCAGAACTATTCTGGAACTACTGAAGAAAGAGAAACTTTATGCAAAGTTCTCGAAATGCGAGTTCTGGATTCGCGAAGTACAATTTCTTGGTCACGTGGTGAATGAGAAGGGCATTCATGTAGACCCGTCCAAGATTGAAGCAATAAAGAATTGGGAAGCTCCCAAGACCCCAACTGAAGTTCGACAATTTTTGGGCTTAGCGGGCTATTATCGGCGATTCATCGAGAATTTCTCAAAGATAGCTCAACCGCTAACGACCCTTACCCAGAAAGACAAGAAATACGATTGGGGTCACAAACAGGAAGAAGCCTTTCAGCTACTTAAGAACAAGCTCTGCGATGCACCGATACTATCATTACCCGAAGGCACTGAAGACTTCGTGGTATACTGCGACGCCTCACGACAAGGCTTGGGTTGCGTGCTCATGCAACGCCAAAAAGTCATCGCTTATGCTTCAAGACAACTGAAGGTTCACGAGAGAAATTATACCACTCACGACCTGGAGCTAGGTGCAGTGGTATTCGCCTTGAAGATTTGGCGACATTATTTATATGGTACTCGATGTACAATCTTCACAGATCATAAAAGCTTACAACACATATTCGATCAGAAGGAATTGAATATGCGCCAGCGACGTTGGGTCGAGCTGCTGAATGATTACGACTGTGAGATTAAGTACCATCCTGGAAAGGCGAACGTTGTAGCGGACGCGTTGAGTCGAAAAGAAAGGGTTAAGACCCTAAGGGTTCGAGCATTGGAAATGACGATTCGAACGAACCTCACTGCACGCATTCGAGATGCACAACAAGAAGCTCTTAAAGAAGAGAACCGTAAAGCTGAATACCTACGGGGTATGCTGAAATACATGGTGCCAAACGAAGAAGGAGCCTTATACTTCAAGAAGCGTATTTGGGTTCCACTCTATGGTGGCATACGAGAAGTCATCCTTAATGAAGCGCATAAATCGAGATACTCGATCCATCCAGGATCAGATAAAATGTATCAGGATTTGAAAGGATATTATTGGTGGCCGAGACTCAAGAGCGACGTTGCTGTCTACGTTGGAAAATGCCTAACCTGTGCTAAGGTTAAGGCAGAATATCAGAAACCGTCCGGCCTACTACAACAACCAGAGATTCCCGTGTGGAAGTGGGAACAAATCTCGATGGACTTCATAACGAAATTACCCAGGACCCCGAGAGGGCACGATATGATATGGGTAATAGTTGATCGATTGACGAAGTCTGCGTATTTCCTACCAATCCGAGAGAAGGATAGCACTGGAAAGCTTGCAGAGATATACTTAAGGGAAATTGTGGCACGTCATGGAGTGCCAATCTCAATCATTTCAGACAGAGATGGACGCTTTGTCTCGAGAATCTGGCAATCATTTCAGGAAGCCTTTGGATCTCAGTTAGATCTGAGCACGGCATTCCATCCGCAAACAGACGGCCAGAGCGAACGGACTATACAAACGTTAGAAGATATGCTTCGCGCATGTGTCATGGATCTAGGCGGCAGCTGGGATACTCATCTACCTTTAGTTGAGTTTTCCTACAATAACAGCTATCATACGAGCATAAAAGCCGCACCGTTCGAGGCTCTGTATGGCCGCAAATGCCGATCGCCCTTATGTTGGGCAGATGCCGGAGATAAGCGTATGGTTGGTCCTGAACTTGTACAAGAGACAACCGACAAGATTGCGCAGATCCGAGAGCGCATTAAGGCGGCTCGAGATCGACAAAAGAGCTACGCCGATCCGAAAAGGAAATCAGTAGAATTCAAGGTGGGAGACAAGGTGTTGTTAAAAGTCTCACCTTGGAAGGGCGTAGTCAGATTTGGAAAGCGCGGAAAGCTAAATCCACGATATATCGGACCATTCAGAATATTGAGGAGAATTGGTACCGTGGCGTACAAGTTGGAGTTACCGGAAGAACTTAATGGAGTACATGATACGTTTCATGTATCCAACCTGAAGAAGAGTCCAACACAAGAAAACGTGATCATCCCGATGGATGAAGTGCATATTGATGAAGCCCTCCGATTTACAGAACAACCCGTTGAGGTTACCGACTGGAAAGTCAACAAGACCAGGAGGAGCAGCGTAAAACTTGTCAAAGTACGTTGGAGCTCTAAGCACGGACCCGAGTACACATGGGAACGTGAAGACCAGTTCAAGAAAAAGTATCCCCACCTATTCAAGAAGACTCCAGCGAGAGTGAGTTCAGCCTGAATTTCGGGACGAAATTCTTTTAACGGGGGGAGACTGTGACAACTGGCCCAACCTGGTAATTTCCGTACACATTAATTATTGCTTAATGACTGCAATTATGTGCTTAATTGCCAGCAATATCTGATTACATACTAAACAAGTGAATTCATGCACGTTGTATACTACAAAATATTGCTTTATGCATAAACGAGAGCGTTGCGTCAAAAATACTAAGTAAACTCACCGGTAAGACACTATGTGTCAACGGAACTGCAGAAAGCAGTCAGACAATAAAATTGAGGCCTAGGTGTAGGTCCGACGACAAAAGTGCATTAAAACCCAAGAGTACATACAAGGGTTTGATATATATGCAATACGGAAGCGAAAGTAAGCACTAAAAAGCACCCGAAACGCACTTTAAGTGCAGAATTTATAAAATTCAGCAATAATTCAGCATTTAGACACATGAATATTTTGCAGAAATGTCGTTTTATTTTCCAGAATATTTCCCTAAGTGTTGGGAATCGATAGTGTTATAAAAAGATACTTATTAAACACTAAAAAGTGCAATTTAGCACTTTAACGAATCGGTATGTACCCGAACAACCGGACTTTACCCGGAACATAAAAATATTGTCAATAACATTGTTTATCTCTTTCTGAGCCAGTTAGGGTCCCTGAATACCCTAACACCCGCCATAAAGCACAACACACTAGTAACCGGGTTAATCACTTAACTAACTTACTTAACCTAACTAGTGTCTAACTATTTAGTTGGATTTGAACCAAGACCCCCCCCCCCCCTTAACCAACCGTCCCCAAAAGGGGGACATACTTTGTCCTTCAATTGATTATTTAATTACTTGTGTTTAGTATCTAGCTAGCACATAAACCTTTGGATAATATTCATGTGAATTATCTATAAAATCAACACTAAACCCACTATTCACTTAACACCTCAAAACTCACAACTTAACTCTCTCTCTCTCTCCCTCTAAGAGCTACGGCCGAACACCCCTTGAGCATACATCCATTTTCGAGTTTTGTTCATCTCATTCCAAGATCATTTAAGTATTAAGGGTCGCGTATAAGGAACCTTGGTGCAATCGGAAGGCGAAGGACCTCACTCTATTGCTTTTATCCACCCTATTTGCGTCTAGATTCTTCCCTAGCCTCGAGCTAGTGGTATGTTGCTT
The DNA here is from genome assembly GCA_030545235.1 of Helianthus tuberosus. Lineage (NCBI taxonomy): Eukaryota > Viridiplantae > Streptophyta > Magnoliopsida > Asterales > Asteraceae > Helianthus > Helianthus tuberosus. The sequence continues at coordinate 42,050,862 of CM060393.1, read as the reverse complement.
AAATCACCTTCTTGAACTATTTTAAAGTGGGTAATACGATTTGTAACGGTTAAAACTCGTAATCTTACAAGATGAAGCATAAAAGTCTACTAAAAACACTAAAAATGTTGGTTAAAAGCTCATATGTTGTGTAAATCATGTAGTAATTGATTTGTGTGATTATTTGGACCCGATCTATGTTGTGGTAGCTCGGATCGTCATTTAACCCGAGTTGGTCATGATCATGGATCATGACATAAGGTTGTTTTGGAAGTAACAAGGGTTAAAGGATGAAACTCTACCACACACGAATCATGAACTTGTGTAAAAGCGATTTTGTTTGTGAAATGGTGTTCAAAACTAGTAGATCTACGGATCTACAAGCGGTACTTTCAAAGGACCAAGTGTCCAAGAAATCGTATTTTCTAAAAGCCGGATCTTACATGAAAAAGAATGATTTTAGCAAACACACGAGTGTGTAAACACTTGTGTAACACAAAGTTTCGACAAAATAACTATTTTTGTAAATGTTGACCGGAAGTTGTAAAGATGTAACTTCTTTAAAAACGAGACTTTCAAGAAACGAAGTTGATCTATACAAAGATCCACTAAAAATAATGGAAGGATACTACCTATTTTGGAAAAACCACAAGTTCATGTATTTCTGCGATTATATCTATTTTAACTAGTTGCATATTGTTTATTGTTGAATGAGGAGATTGTTGACGAATTAAAAGAAAATAAACACATGTTTTGAAAACATGGGAAACCTCCATTTTTAGGGGAAACTCTGTCAAAATTTTTATAAAATTTGACACTTAGAAAAATATAAGTTTTTGAGAAACTTATTCCCTAAAAATGTGTTTAAAAGTATTACCAATGTTTCCCTAATTTTTGGTGATAAGAAATGAGGATTTCTTCAAGAATAAAAATGGATATAAGTATGTATATTTTTGAGAGAAAAATATATATTATTTGATCACCAACTTATGTGCTAAGTGTATATAGTATGTGTATACGTACTAGTGTATTAAGACTTAAAAATACACTAAATACTCATGAGGGGTATAAACATAAAAATACAAGATACATAATTCGGGTGCGAAGTGCAAAACACAAAAGACTTATATTTATTTTAGAGGAAATAATATAAGTAAGATATGTAGTTAAAAATATGAAATATTTTTAACACAACAATACAAATACAAAAGAGAGTGACTGTACTTGTGCGATACAAGTCTAGTGACTAACGTTAAGAAAACGCGTATAGGTTACGACGTTAATTAAGCAAATCCGGTGAAGTTTACGACGCACAGGAACGCAAAGTTGTGAGTTCATGCTCCCCCTTTTCTTTTAACTGTTTTCAGTTTTATACCTTCGGGGGTGAAATACATGTTACAAATATTACAATGTTTACAAATGGTATGATGGATACAAGAATGATACGAGAAATCGTGTCACGAATAGGGTACCATAAGCACCATTAATCGTGTACATACTTAGACCGCAGAACAAAAGGTTAGATCTAATGGGTTCCGGGCAGCCCCACTCTTGGCCACTCTTTTACCAAGCAGTGTTTTTGTGTCTCAGTCGTGAATCGACTACAGAAAAATGCCTATGGTTTGGTGACTTCCTATGTCGTGTCACATGTTAATGGCTTTGCAACCCATTAACACTTGATACATACAGAAATACTTGATTTATACATGAGTACGTGGTGTACACAAAAGGCTTGATTTATACAAAATACAAATTATGTTTTCATACAAAGTATACAAACATGAAATACAAAAATTGCATGAATTCACACCAACTTTATGTTGACGTTTTTCCAAAACTCACATGTATTTCAGGTAACTAGGATGGATGTGCGCGTGGTCTTACTCATGCTCGTGGATGTCGCCTTGTTTATCTTTAAATAAAGTTGTGACTTTTAAGACAATATGTTATCTCGTGTTGTGAACACTTGATATATGTTTTCAGTAATGTAATATTTGAAGATATTTTTGAGCATGTAATATGTTTACTCTTCGTATGTAATGAGAACCTTTCATGATCACACCTCGTGCTTCCGCCGCAGAAAGGGGTGTGACATTTTGTTTGTTCTTTTTCTTAGAATTCTGGGAGTTATCTTCCTCCCTTTTCCTTTTTAGTTCATCCTTTGCATTAGAGGCATGAACGAGATCCTTCTTGTGAGTAAGGAAATGTGGTCTTGGATGAGATTTGGAGCAAGTAGCATTGGGCTCCTTGAACTTTTTCACGACCTTCTTCACAGCTTTTCCAACAGTTGCGTCTATCATAGTTTGAAGAACATTTTTTGGAAATTCTAAGGTTTACAATTGTAGCATCATTAGCATGCGTCGCATCATCAATGGCGTGATTGACTGTTGTCTTATCCGAGTTTGTCATACTCAAGATTTGGTTCCTATTACCAAATGAATCATTTACTTAGTTGCAATCCAACAACTGCTATTCATCACCCTGATGGCTTTAACATATACTAACCATTGTTTCATTAAACTATACTGGCCAATATAGCACTAACATTCTTAATGAACATTATTTTAAAAATATATCAATATTACTTAGCCTATGTCACAAAAGACCATCAATGGCATTTAAGGTTTGGACCTAGTCCATCACCTTTTTGACAGGGGATCAAAATGTCACATCTGTCTTTAATATATTGATGAATTTGGATAGCTTGAAAGCTTGCCATAAGGATATCAGAAAAGAGTGATTCCTAATAGATATAAAATATCGATCTAAGGTTTGTTGGAGCATTCTCTAAAGTATCATCGGCCAATTTCTATCTCGCGTTAAATGACCGGAGTCCTGATCAGGCGGAGACAATAGTTCTCAATATTTATCGTTCATTATAGAATCATATGTGCCAGCATCAAATAAATTTCTGCATAAACTTCTTGATAAGGAAAGGTACCTGCTATATAGTTATCATTCTGCACCATCTCCTGGGCGTTCCTCTGGAAGACTCATGCGTTTGTTTTCCTGGCCTCTCCAGGCTTCTTTATAAGCTTTGGGCAGTTAGTCTTGATGTGCCCATCCTCGTTACAGTTGTAACATGTCGCATTCTTCAATTCCTTACAATCTAAAGTCTTGTGACCCTTGGTCTTGTAAATTCTACATAATTTAGCACGTGGGTCGATTGTGCATTTTCCAGAATGTTGCTTCCTGCAGTTATTGCATTTGGGCTTGTTATTGATCTGACTTGAGCTTTTCCTAAACTCGAAATCTTTCCCGTGCTCAGAGCTTCCCTTCTTCTTCTTGTTAGATTGATGAGAGTTTTCCTCTTTTTCCTTCCTTTTTCCCTCGCCGGAAGTTTTAACAGACTTATTCATGATAGCATCTAAAGTGAGAGATAAGGATAAGTCCACCGCGGACCTATATGTGGTAGGCCTAGATGCTTTAACATTCCCCTTTATCTCTGGTGCTAGGCCTCCAATGAAACGCGCTATGCGTTTAGGTTCAGGGGTGACTAAATAAGGAACTAGGCGGGACATAGTGTTGAAACTTGTCACATATGCCTGACAATCCAAATTCTTCATGACCAGAGTCAAGAAGTCTGATTCTATCTTTTCTACCTCATGCTGAGGACAATAGTTTTCCTTGATTAATGCAACAAATTGATCCCAAGATAAGTTGTAGAGTAGGACCTTTCCCGTGGCCTGGAGCAATGATCTCCACCATGCCAACGCTTCTCCTTTGAATGATTGTGAAACAAATTTCACAACATCTTGCTCCGCACAACCGCTGATGTCAACAACAGTGTCCATCTCATCGAGCCATGTCATGCAATCGATGGCCCCTTTCTCTCCTGTAAAGTCTCTGGGCTTGCAGGAGACAAAATATTTATATGAGCAGGTCTTAACTGGTGCCTCTTGATGAAGCACAACCTGTCTAGACGGAACACTCCTCTGATTTGATGAGTGATGAACATCGTCCTCCCTTGACTCATGTGTTTTAGAAGGGGGCTTACTACGAGCCACAGATAGAGTCTTAGAGTGGGTATCATTTGATTCATTATACTGTCTGTCAAGAGCTCGAGTAACAACATTATCTATTAATGCCTGCAGTTCCGCTCCAGTTATATTAATTCTGGTAGTATCATTGTTCTCCTTCGGGTGGCTGTTGACCTCATCTGATCCAGCCATGTAGCTTGATTGCTACAGAAATATTGACAATGATTTATTCAAAGGTTATTATGGAATTATCATTTTGATGATTCATTAACCATGGTATTATAAACCATATGGGTTAATTTGTTAATTATATTAGTATTTTCATTATAATTTATCCTAGTATAAAAAAAATTAAGGATATTAAAGTGGCACAACTGGCCTTGTCAAGAGGACAATTTTTGAATTTATAAGCCATGATCGTTTGGGATCGAGGCATTTAAGGTTTGAGCATAGTTGTTTACTTTTCTTGACAGAGAGTTGAAGACTACAACTGTCTTTTGTCTTTTAGGACAATAGACATAGCCCATAGGCATTTCCCTTCTGAGGGATGTTTATGATATGATCATCTTTTCAGACGCTATTAGTCGAGATCATATGGATCATACCGACCATTATGCTTGGACGTAGTCCAACATCTTTAGACAGGGGTCAAAGACCACCACTGTCGTTGTCTTATCGGACAACAAGTTTAGCCCGTAGGCACTTCATCACTAATGGATGTTTATAATATGATCATCTTATAGGATGATATAAGCCATGATTTCTGGATCATTAGGCCAAATTAGGAAATTTGAAATAAATTCCAATATAGGGATGACTATTGTGATTTTCTCAAATCACTTTTATCAATAGTGCTAACACGTTCTTAGGTGTTAACAATATGACCATCTTTATGTGATGATTTAAGCCATGATTTCTGAATCACTAGGCTGGATAAGAAAATTGGAAGAATCCAATATAAGGATGACTGTTGTGATTTTCTCGAATCACATTTGTCAAGAGTGCTAACATGTTCTTAGGTGTTAACAAGGATCTGAATCTCTTGAATAGGTTTCACCATCTTGGCCATGTCTGAAATGACATGTAGGCTAGGTTTTACCTTTAAGATTCTTTTTAATATTAAGCGCAGAACAATCCTAAATTGAGATGTTAATAAGGATCTGAATCTAATTGATGAACTACCATCTTGGCCCTGTCTTAAAATGACACGTGGCTAGGTCTTGTCCTTTTTTTAGAATTTGCCATTTTATTATAATGGTAGATCTTATAAAAGGAATGTTATTTTTCATTTATTTCAATTTTCATGCTTAGAATGAAAATTTAAATTTAATCATTCCACTATAAAATTAAAAAGTACAAGTTTGCCCTAAACTGGACTTGAAAGGAATAATGTTGTCCTCGAAGGGACTGAAAGATAAATATGTCCTTACAAGCACTATTAAGGAAACGATCTTCAGCAAAAGGAGTTTTCTTCTTTACTTTATTTCTGAATGTTTTCTCCCTGGATGCACGTTTCATCCTAGCCGCGGTATGAAGCTCAGCATTTCAAGGCTCCGGGTGTGGAGAATTTCTAATACGGCTTCTTCGCTTGGCGACTGTAACACCTCGCAAATTTCGGGTTAATATTAAAACGACACGTGTCATGTAAGAAAAAAAAACGCGTTGAAAAACCCGGAGTTAATAAAGATGTTTTCGGTAGGATTTAAAGTGGCGTCATGTTAAATTATTACCTCTGAACACCTCAATTGTAAATCCCAAGACCCGATATAATATTTTACACATCTATGCACCCTCAATTCAGGGAATTATTGCCAATAATGGAAATTGCAAAAGTATGATGTGATCCCACGATGAAAAGCAATGGTAAACCGATGTTTTCGGGTCTTGTTTATGCATTCATTTGAAACATTGGATAATGGTGGGGTTTAGAACAGTACAAAGGCTTTCTAGGAGGCTCTCAACTGACAAAATAAAGTCCCTAGGTCGAACAAGTGGGTACCCTTTCAATCCTTCAACAAACAAAATCAAAAATGATCTGCAGGGGTCTCGCGCCACGCGAGGGTCCCTCGCGCCACGCGAGGGATACCCTTTTCCAGCCCACATGTCTGATACCTGCTGCAGCCTGTTGTGCGCATTTTTGACCCATTCCACCGGTTTTTCTTGCACATGCATGGCCCCTAGACACCCCCTACATGCTAGAGACATGTGTTTATCACTTGTGGCTGATCATAGACTCTTGTGTCAATTGATTGTGGTGTGTAAACCCACTATATAAAGGACCTTCAAGTGCAACATTCATTCACACATCATATTCAAGCATTCTGATTATTTGGGGAGCTTGCAAACTGATCAAGAGCCTTTCTAATCATTCATCAACCATCTAGTAAGTTGCCTAACCTTTCTAAATTAATTCTAGCTTAGTAATTAGCTTAAAAGTCAAACCGACGTAACTACGGTTTGACTTCGCGATTAATTAACGATAGCTCAGTCGTGTGTCGAATTAAAAGTACCGTTAGATAGGTAATTATATGAGTATTAAACCCTTATAAGGGCAAGTACCAAATCCAGACCTAACTAGGTCGTTTGTCGGGTCAAACGTTGACCGAAAAAGTCAACAGAATTACAAAATGCGATTTAATGCACGACTAGCAATCCGCGAGGCGTGCAACCTATTTTAAACTTAATATAACTTGGTAATAAGTATAAAAACTTGTTTACGCTTGTCCGACTCGACAAATTTCTGTTTAAACCCGGTTCGGAACCGAAAGGCGCAAAACCTTGACTTTTGCTTTGACTTCGGTTCTGACCCGTTTTAGTTTGAATTAGACATGCCTTAAAGTCTCATTAGGGTTGGGTTACATGCTAGTATAAGTCTCTGTACTTGTTTCATTGATTATCCGATGCATGCACACGTTTCCGTTAATCGCTTAAATTGGACCATAACGCCCTTATGACCTTACAACGAGAATTTTGAAAATGTGGAAGTACAATAATCTTAGTTACTGATTAATTAACATGTACGTAAATTTTCACGTCAATCGGAGGTCTAGATTAGGAGATATGCGCATTAGCGTAAATAGTAAGCTTTTTATTAATTAAACGGCGCGATTAACGCATAGCCTATCTAAACCCGATTTTCGGTACCAAAACTTTTACCCACTGATGTTAAATAATATTTTGGGATTTTTGAAGATTTTTAATTATTTTTAAACTGATCTTAAGCTAGGCTTATCGCATTGATTCGGTTAATACCGAATATGCCCTTTTAGGCCATAAAACGAGTTTTACAAATCCGTTTGATACCAATCCAATTGCCACTGATTTAAAATAATAAATAGAGTGTTTTGAGCCTGTTTTGCTGATCAGAAAACTCAGAATGGTATTTTAAACCGTACGTCGCTTAAAACGGCTTTATACGCGTATTAAACGCGTAGTTTGGGTCTAGAACCATTTTATCACAAAAGACTTTATACCAACTGTTGATACCTGTTAAAATTAATAATTTTTCTGATTAAACCAGACCCGTATCTCAGAGGTATTATAAATCCCTTTTATAACCTTCAAAATGACCGAAATACCCCTACGGGGCATAATTAAGGATTAAACTCGTTATGGGCATTATGGAAGATATCATGATGATATCACAACATATTTAAAGCGTATTAACTTAGGAAACCTGTTCGCGACCCTTTCGGTTACCCGTTATGCATTATACGCGTTCGGTTCGGTTTATGTAACTAGTTTGCATAAACTAGCCGAAACGGGTCAAACGATATCATTTACATCTCAAAATCCAGAATGTGAATAGTAAACCCATATTAAACAAGTCCTCAACTTGTCGGGTCTAAATCACATTCTATCCGGTCTTCGCTTAATCGTGCGTACGAACCGTATCTTTAAAACTGACCGGTCTAAGCTTAAGCTTAATTAAAGATCCGTTAGTATTCTAATAGGTTATATTAAACCTTCGTTCCAGATTAGGAGCCCAGTAAAAGCTATCTGCAATTTATTCAATTAAGGATTTATACTTGCAAAGGTAAATACTTTTAACTTATTTTCCCTATACGGGCTTGGGGTACGGTATATAAAATACCGCTTGGTCGGGACGTTGAATCTTTGATTGAATGTATGATAATGAAAGTATTGAGACGTCTCGTTTAACATTGTTTTGTTTACTTAAAGCCTTTGGGGGGTTAATGACCGTTGTCCCGGATATCCCTGGCATCATTCTACGAATGGCCACGACCTCAGCACCCGGCGTAGGCGTACGCCGTTGGTGTCTCATAATTATAGTGGTGTGTCGATTAATCTTTAACCCGGCTCGACCCGGGCTACTGAACTCATAAGGAACATGTAAATCCATACAAGTATTATATATTTAAATAATTATCCCAAGTTATAAAATATTATTTGTGCCTTGTGCCTTAAATGCATTTTCTTAAACTCTTTTCAAAATGAGTCGGTTGATTGTATTTACCAGTGTAAACTGACGTATTTTCTTAAAAGGTTAAGTGCAGGTACTACGCGAAATAGGCTGGCATGTCTCCTAGCATCCACATTAAGTCTCGCCAGCTTGGATGTCATAAACTGTTGAACATTTGTTTCCTTTTTATTTGGATCTACCTATGGATTATATTCGACTAATTGTAATACTTAATATTACAATATCGGTTGGTTGAATTAAATCTATACTTTGCTTCCGCTGTGCATTTAAATATTGTGTTGTTTGACTATTATGTTGCCAACCACGTCACGATACTCCCCTACCGGGCCCACCGGTGACGCGTGGAAATTCGGGGTGTGACAGGTTGGTATCAGAGCCAACACTGAGTGAATTAAACACTAGTCTTTTGTGTTTAATCTCAGTTACACAATTGCACATATCTAAACTTTTGAGTCTAGACTTATAACATAGGACAAATTCCACCTTATTCGGTTTTTGTTTGTCCTTTAAGCTTTATATTTTGTTATTTGTTATCTTATGTTTTGTGGACAGGTATAACCAAGATGCCTCCGAGATTTTTACGTATGCGAGGACGAGGAGGAAAGGGGCCGACCACCGCCCCCAACGATCACGAAGCAGGACCTTCGAATACACGAGGTCCTATCCCTGCCGAAAGTGATGGTACTCGGCGGAACCAGAGAGGTCTCTTTCAACCGGCAAGACGATCGGTTTCGAACAGCTCTACGACTCCCGCTCAAGACTCCTACGGGCCACAATCAGAAAATGAGCCTAGAGACTTACACCATTCGCCCATACCGTTACAGCGATCTATGTCGCACCGCCCTTTTGGAGACCCCACTCCATTCTTCCAAGGCCAGTTTAACCCGGCGGATTATATACAGGAACCAGTGGGTTTTAACCCATTGGGGCCGGAGGACCATTTTTCTGGAGGAAACGATATGGATGAGGAAGACGACCCCGAAGAGCCCGCATCAGGAACTCCCAACCACCCAATCGAGGTCTCGGATAGTTCCATTTACCACGGGCCACCCTATAGTGGTCCAGATAGCTTCCAGGCTATCTTTACTCGGCACAAATGGTATTATACACCTTCTCACCATTCGTCGCCGCATGAGCAGCATCAGCCTCACTATTCTTCGCCGCATGAGCAGCATCAGCCTCACTATTCTTCGCCGCATGGGCAGCAGCAGCAGCATCATCAAGATTCCTCTGGGAATCATCAGTTTGAGGCAGTTACGCCACCGCCTCCACCGCCACCAGTTCAACCGGCGCCTCCGCAACCGCAAAGACGTATGAGAACCGGACCCCGGATGACCACACGAAGAGAAGAGTTTCATTTCAGCTCTCCTCTACAATCAAGTGGCAGAAATTATCAGCCGGATCAAGAAGATCCACAGATAGGTGGACCATCAAACCCCTACGCGCAGCAACCGCCACCGACGGGTTTCGATAATCAGATACCAGCGTACACGGGTCCTTCGATGTACAACCCGTTTGAGCCACCGACTCACCCTAACCTCGGATACGCTGAAGCCGACCCGTATTTGGTAGCAGCTAATTACAACGCCCTTAACCAGGAGGGACCGTATGGAGGTCCTTGGGGAGTAGGCTACCCAGCACAGGGATACCAGATGCATACACAACCCCCGTACTACCAACAACCCCCGCCGTCTCTGCAGATGTCGCCACCACTGCATCAGGAAATCCTACAAAGTATTAGGGAGGTGCGGCATGAGGCACGGGAAGACCGAAGGCGTAACCAGGGGATGTTCAAGACCTTGACGAACTTAATCAAGGGAAAGAGCAAGAAGGATCAGTAAATCCTTTATGTGTGTATGTCTACTTTAAAATTAAGTCCCTGTGTGGACATTTATGTGTGTATGTAGTCCCTGCGTGGACATTTATCTTTGTACCTAGTCCCTGCGTGGACATCTATTTAAGTAATCAGTCCCTGCGAGGACTTGTGTTTTAAATGTAACCCCTGCGCGGGTAAATACTTGTTTGACCCCTACGTGGGAAATGGTTTGTGTGAAAAGACCCGTTTAGGGCAATATGTAACCTATGTATAATTAATGGAATGTTTGTTTTATAAATTTCATGTTTGCCATTAAGAGCATATAAAAATTTATAAATGAAATAAATAAATTAAAAATCATTCCTTTTAAATTAATCTGCCTATGAAATTTATTTAATTAAGGATCTTAAAGTGTGAAACCTAGCCACGTGTCAAATATAAGACCGGGCCAAAATGGTAAGACCTGTTTAAAAGATTCAATTCCCTGTTAACATCTTAAAACATGTTAACACTCCTGGCAGAAGTGATTCGATAAAATCACATGCGTCTTTTTATAAAGGAATTCTTTAGAAGATTCCTAACCTAGTTTAATGATCTCTGAATCCTGAGTTTATATCATCAATTAAGATGATCATATTTTAACCATACGTGGTAATAAAATGCCTACGGGCCCTGCTCATTTCCATAGGAGCCAAAAGACAGTGGTAGCTTTGACTCCCTGTCTAATAAAGGTAATGAACTTTGTTCAAACCTTCATGCTTTGATTCTCTGAAATCCTAGCTTATAATCTATATTGTCCCTGTGACTAGGCCTTATGTGCTAATAAATACTGTTATTGTTTTATAATTAGGATGGAATATATTAGAAATCCTAAATAAAGGGGAGTAATAAATTAACCATATATGGTCTATGTTTACCACGGTTAATAAAATTTCCATAAAGGACAATGCTATAATAAACTCACCAATAAATTATTGCCAATGTGTTACAGTTCAAGAAACATGGCAGACTCAAACGAGGTCAACAGTCACCAAGGGATAGGGAATGATAATGCCCATGTAAACGTAGGAGGTGCGGAGTTGCAAGCTATGATAGACAATGCAGTTAATAGAGCTATGGATAGACAACACCATGGATCAAGTGGTACCCATACGAGAACCCATTCTGCATCACACACCAGAACACCCTCCAGGACCCACACTGCCCACAACAGTAATTCTCACCACTCCTCGAACCAAAGGAGTAATCCATCCCAAAGAGCCTTACAGAACCAAGAACCTCGTAATAGGGGTTGCACCTATAAATACTTTGTATCGTGCAAACCCAGAGACTTCAATGGGGAAAAAGGAGCTGTTGATTGCATGACGTGGATGGATGAAATGGATACTGTGGTGGATATTAGTGGCTGTCATAATAGGGATATTGTGAAGTTTGTCTCACAGTCTTTCAAAGGAGAGGCCTTAGCCTGGTGGAGATCTTTGATCCAGGCCACAGGGAAAGTCCCATTATACAACATGACCTGGGAACAGTTCATGGCACTCATCAAGGAGAATTTCTGCCCTCAACATGAGGTAGAGAGAATTGAATCTGACTTCCTGGCACTGGTCATGAAAAACCTGGACTGTCAGGCCTACCTTACCACTTTCAATACTTTGTCAAGGTTGGTCCCTTATTTGGTGACTCCGGAGCCGAAACGTATAGCTCGTTTTATCGGGGGTTTGGAACCGGAGATCAAAGCAAGTGTAAAGGCCTCCAGACCAACCACTTTTCGGTCAGTAACGGACATATCGTTGTCTCTGACCTCAGATGCTGTCAGGCTGAGGTCACTGAGGAAAAATGATACCGAAAAGAGGAAGCGTGAGGATGACAACTCACGACGATCAGATAAGAAGCAGAAAGGAAACAATGACTCTAAGAAGGGGTCAGGATTCAAGAAGGATGGCCAACAGTCGGGTGAAAAACCCAAGTGTAAAACCTGCAAGAGACAGCACTTTGGTAAGTGCAGGTTTGAATCCAACCCACAAACACAATCGAAGCCTTTTGCATGTGGGTTATGCAAATCCAGGGAACACAAAACCGTGGATTGCAAGAAGATAAAGGATGCGACCTGCTATGGTTGCAATGAAAAAGGGCACATCAGGAGCAACTGCCCAAAATATGCCAAGAAGCCGGAAGAGGCTAAAAAGACCAATGCTAGGGTCTTCAGAATGAATGCTAAGGAAGCTGTCAAGGACGACAACGTGATAACAGGTACCTTTCTCGTAAATGATGTATACGCGAGAGTGTTATTTGATTCGGGCGCTGATAAGTCGTTTGTAGACGGTAAGTTTTGTGAATTGTTGAAACTGCCTGTTAGAACTTTAAGTGTGAATTATGAGGTGGAACTAGCAGATGGCACTTTAGAAACCGCTTCAACCTTATTAGATGGATGTTTCATATCCATTAAGAATCACTCTTTTCCTTTGTCCCTACTTCCTTTCAAACTAGCCGGATTCGACATAGTTTTGGGTATGGACTGGTTATCTCATAACCAGGCCCAGATTATTTGCAATAAAAAGCAAGTGAGGATCAAGACTTCGTCTGGTGAATCACTTACTATCCAGGGAGATACCCAGTATGGGCTGCCCGAGAAAATGTCTATACTCAAAGACTCAAAGTGTTTGAAGAAGGGCTGTGTCATCTACATGGCACAGGTGATTATTGATGAGCCGAAACCCAAGATTGGAGATATTCCAGTCATTTCTGAATACCCCGAAGTATTTCCTGAAGAACTACCTGGGTTGCCACCAGATAGGCAAGTGGAATTCAGAATTGACATTATTCCTGGATCAGCACCAGTTGCAAGGGCGCCTTATAGGTTGGCACCAACAGAGATGAAGGAATTGAGGACGCAGCTAGATGATTTACTAGCCAAAGGTTTCATCAAACCTAGTTCGTCTCCTTGGGGAGCACCAGTTTTATTTGTAAAGAAGAAGGATGGATCGATGCGACTGTGCATCGACTACCGTGAGCTTAATAAGGTTACTATCAAGAATAGGTATCCTTTGCCCAGAATCGACGATCTGTTCGATCAACTTCAAGGGGCAAGTTTCTTCTCGAAGATTGACTTAAGGTCAGGCTACCATCAATTGAAGGTTAGAGATGAAGATGTGCACAAAACAGCATTTAGGACTCGTTATGGTCATTACGAGTTCCTAGTGATGCCTTTTGGGCTCACTAATGCACCAGCCGCGTTCATGGATCTCATGAATCGTGTTTGCAAGCCGCACTTAGACAAATTCGTCATCGTCTTCATCGACGACATTCTCATCTACTCAAAGAACCAAGCTGACCATGAGAAGCATCTTCGATGCATACTGGATTTACTTCATAAAGAGAAGCTCTATGCCAAGTTCTCAAAATGTGAATTCTGGCTTCGAGCAGTCCAATTTCTTGGACATGTTGTTAGTGAGCATGGTATCCAAGTAGATCCCGCTAAGGTGGAAGCTGTCATGAATTGGCACGAGCCAAAGACGCCTACAGAAATACGTAGTTTTCTAGGTTTGGCAGGATACTATAGGCGATTCATAGAAAACTTTTCAAGGATTGCTGCACCCCTGACTTCGCTGACACGTAAGAAGATTAAGTTTGACTGGGGTCCTAAGCAGCAGGAATCCTTCGAAATTCTGAAACAAAAATTGAGCAATGCTCCAGTACTGACATTGCCTGATGGAATAGAGGAGTTTGTAGTTTATTGTGATGCATCACACACCGGGATGGGATGTGTGCTTATGCAGAAAGGCAAAGTCATTGCCTATGCTTCACGTCAGTTAAAGGTGCACGAAAAGAATTACACCACCCACGACTTGGAGTTGGGTGCCGTTGTATTCGCACTAAAACTGTGGAGGCACTACTTATATGGAATCAAATGTGTGATCTATTCTGATCACAAGAGCCTTCAACATCTGTTCAACCAGAAGGACTTGAACATGAGGCAACGTCGTTGGATGGAAACTCTTAATGATTACGATTGTGAAATAAGATACCATCCCGGCAAAGCGAATGTAGTCGCCGATGCCTTGAGTCGGAAGGAGAGGGTGAAACCCATCCGAATCAATGCCAAGAGCATGGAAATAAAGAACAGTTTGATGGAAAGGTTGTTAGCTGCACAGAAGGAAGCTGTGTTAGAAGCTAACTATCCTAATGAAAAGTTAGGAGTAACTGAGGAGCAGTTAACTGTTAGCAAGGACGGGATTTTACGGTTAAACGGACGAATATGGGTTCCAATTTTTGGAGGTCTTCGTGATGTCATCCTCCAAGAAGCCCACAGTTCCAAATACTCCGTTCATCCTGGAGCTGATAAGATGTACCAGGATTTAAAGGCAAATTATTGGTGGATAGGCTTGAAAAAGTCTGTGGCCGCCCATGTAGCAAAATGCTTGACATGTGCGTAAGTCAAAGCCGAGCATCAGAAACCGTCAGGTTTGCTACAACAGCCTGAACTTCCTACGTGGAAGTGGGAAATGGTAACTATGGATTTTATTACCAAGTTACCCAAGACAAGAAAAGGCAATGATACGATATGGGTTATAGTTGACCGACTGACTAAGTCAGCTCATTTCTTACCCATCAAGGAGACTTATAGCTCCGATATGTTAGCCCAGTTATACGTTGACAAGATTGTATCCCTACACGGCATACCTGTAGCTATTATCTCTGACCGGGATACTAGGTACACGTCACACTTTTGGAAGAGTTTCCAGCAATCTTTGGGCACACGTTTGAATTTTAGTACGGCTTACCATCCTCAGACAGACGGTCAGAGTGAGCGTACTATTCAAACGTTGGAAGACATGCTACGCGCATGTGCGATCGATTTGGGAGGTAGCTGGGATAAGAACCTGCCATTGATCGAATTCTCCTACAACAATAGCTACCATACCAGCATAAAGGCTGCGCCGTTTGAGGCATTATACGGTAGAAAGTGTAGATCGCCAGTTTGTTGGGCGGAAGTTGGAGAAGTCCAGTTATCAGGACCAGAGATCGTGTTCGAAACGACGGACAAGATTGTCCAGATTCGTAACAATCTCCAAGCTGCCCGGAATAGGCAGAAGAGTTACGCGGATCCAAGTCGTAAGGATTTTCACTTCGAAGTAGGTGACAAAGTCCTACTTAAAGTGTCACCATGGAAAGGGGTGATGCGATTCGGTAAGAAAGGCAAACTAAGCCCGAGATACATAGGACCTTTCGAGGTTATTGAACGTGTCGGGTCTGTTGCCTATAAGTTAAACTTACCAGAAGAGCTCAGTGGAATTCACAATGTATTCCACATCTGCAATCTAAAGAAGTGTTCCGCTGACGATTCACATGTCATGCCGTACGCAGATGTGCACATAGATGAGAGCTTAAATTTTGTGGAAAAACCTGTGTCGATTGAAGATCGACAGGTAAGGAAGCTTCGGAGAAAGCATATACCTTTTGTTAAGGTTAAATGGGATGCCCGTAGAGGTCCCGATTTCACATGGGAGGTTAAAGCCACGATGAAAGAAAAATACCCTTATTTGTTTCAGTAAATCTCGGGTCGAGATTTATTTTAAGGGGGTGAGGATGTAACACCTCGCAAATTTAGGGTTAATATTAAAACGACACGTGTCATGTAAGAAAAAAAAAACGCGTTGAAAAACCCGGAGTTAATAAAGATGTTTTCGGTAGGATTTAAAGTGGCGTCATGTTAAATTATTACCTCTGAACACCTCAATTGTAAATCCCAAGACCCGATATAATATTTTACACATCTATGCACCCTCAATTCAGGGAATTATTGCCAATAATGGAAATTGCAAAAGTATGATGTGATCCCACGATGAAAAGCAATGGTAAACCGATGTTTTCGGGTCTTGTTTATGCATTCATTTGAAACATTGGATAATGGTGGGGTTTAGAACAGTACAAAGGCTTTCTAGGAGGCCCTCAACTGACAAAATAAAGTCCCTAGGTCGAACAAGTGGGTACCCTTTCAATCCTTCAACAAACAAAATCAAAAATGATCTGTAGGGGTCTCGCGCCACGCGAGGGTCCCTCGCGCCACGCGAGGGATACCCTTTTCCAGCCCACATGTCTGATACCTGCTGCAGCCTGTTGTGCGCATTTTTGACCCATTCCACCGGTTTTTCTTGCACATGCATGGCCCCTAGACACCCCCTACATGCTAGAGACATGTGTTTATCACTTGTGGCTGATCATAGACTCTTGTGTCAATTGATTGTGGTGTGTAAACCCACTATATAAAGGACCTTCAAGTGCAACATTCATTCACACATCATATTCAAGCATTCTGATTATTTGGGGAGCTTGCAAACTGATCAAGAGCCTTTCTAATCATTCATCAACCATCTAGTAAGTTGCCTAACCTTTCTAAATTAATTCTAGCTTAGTAATTAGCTTAAAAGTCAAACCGACGTAACTACGGTTTGACTTCGCGATTAATTAACGATAGCTCAGTCGTGTGTCGAATTAAAAGTACCGTTAGATAGGTAATTATATGAGTATTAAACCCTTATAAGGGCAAGTACCAAATCCAGACCTAACTAGGTCGTTTGCCGGGTCAAACGTTGACCGAAAAAGTCAACAGAATTACAAAATGCGATTTAATGCACGACTAGCAATCCGCGAGGCGTGCAAACTGTTTTAAACTTAATATAACTTGGTAATAAGTATAAAAACTTGTTTACGCTTGTCCGACTCGACAAATTTCTGTTTAAACCCGGTTCGGAACCGAAAGGCGCAAAACCTTGACTTTTGCTTTGACTTCGGTTCTGACCCGTTTTAGTTTGAATTAGACATGCCTTAAAGTCTCATTAGGGTTGGGTTACATGCTAGTATAAGTCTCTGTACTTGTTTCATTGATTATCCGATGCATGCACACGTTTCCGTTAATCGCTTAAATTGGACCATAACGCCCTTATGACCTTACAACGAGAATTTTGAAAATGTGGAAGTACAATAATCTTAGTTACTGATTAATTAACATGTACGTAAATTTTCACGTCAATCGGAGGTCTAGATTAGGAGATATGCGCATTAGCGTAAATAGTAAGCTTTTTATTAATTAAACGGCGCGATTAACGCATAGCCTATCTAAACCCGATTTTCGGTACCAAAACTTTTACCCACTGATGTTAAATAATATTTTGGGATTTTTGAAGATTTTTAATTATTTTTAAACTGATCTTAAGCTAGGCTTATCGCATTGATTCGGTTAATACCGAATATGCCCTTTTAGGCCATAAAACGAGTTTTACAAATCCGTTTGATACCAATCCAATTGCCACTGATTTAAAATAATAAATAGAGTGTTTTGAGCCTGTTTTGCTGATCAGAAAACTCAGAATGGTATTTTAAACCGTACGTCGCTTAAAACGGCTTTATACGCGTATTAAACGCGTAGTTTGGGTCTAGAACCATTTTATCACAAAAGACTTTATACCAACTGTTGATACCTGTTAAAATTAATAATTTTTCTGATTAAACCAGACCCGTATCTCAGAGGTATTATAAATCCCTTTTATAACCTTCAAAATGACCGAAATACCCCTACGGGGCATAATTAAGGATTAAACTCGTTATGGGCATTATGGAAGATATCATGATGATATCACAACATATTTAAAGCGTATTAACTTAGGAAACCTGTTCGCGACCCTTTCGGTTACCCGTTATGCATTATACGCGTTCGGTTCGGTTTATGTAACTAGTTTGCATAAACTAGCCGAAACGGGTCAAACGATATCATTTACATCTCAAAATCCAGAATGTGAATAGTAAACCCATATTAAACAAGTCCTCAACTTGTCGGGTCTAAATCACATTCTATCCGGTCTTCGCTTAATCGTGCGTACGAACCGTATCTTTAAAACTGACCGGTCTAAGCTTAAGCTTAATTAAAGATCCGTTAGTATTCTAATAGGTTATATTAAACCTTCGTTCCAGATTAGGAGCCCAGTAAAAGCTATCTGCAATTTATTCAATTAAGGATTTATACTTGCAAAGGTAAATACTTTTAACTTATTTTCCCTATACGGGCTTGGGGTACGGTATATAAAATACCGCTTGGTCGGGACGTTGAATCTTTGATTGAATGTATGATAATGAAAGTATTGAGACGTCTCGTTTAACATTGTTTTGTTTACTTAAAGCCTTTGGGGGGTTAATGACCGTTGTCCCGGATATCCCTGGCATCATTCTACGAATGGCCACGACCTCAGCACCCGGCGTAGGCGTACGCCGTTGGTGTCTCATAATTATAGTGGTGTGTCGATTAATCTTTAACCCGGCTCGACCCGGGCTACTGAACTCATAAGGAACATGTAAATCCATACAAGTATTATATATTTAAATAATTATCCCAAGTTATAAAATATTATTTGTGCCTTGTGCCTTAAATGCATTTTCTTAAACTCTTTTCAAAATGAGTCGGTTGATTGTATTTACCAGTGTAAACTGACGTATTTTCTTAAAAGGTTAAGTGCAGGTACTACGCGAAATAGGCTGGCATGTCTCCTAGCATCCACATTAAGTCTCGCCAGCTTGGATGTCATAAACTGTTGAACATTTGTTTCCTTTTTATTTGGATCTACCTGTGGATTATATTCGACTAATTGTAATACTTAATATTACAATATCGGTTGGTTGAATTAAATCTATACTTTGCTTCCGCTGTGCATTTAAATATTGTGTTGTTTGACTATTATGTTGCCAACCACGTCACGATACTCCCCTACCGGGCCCACCGGTGACGCGTGGAAATTCGGGGTGTGACAGGTTGGTATCAGAGCCAACACTGAGTGAATTAAACACTAGTCTTTTGTGTTTAATCTCAGTTACACAATTGCACATATCTAAACTTTTGAGTCTAGACTTATAACATAGGACAAATTCCACCTTATTCGGTTTTTGTTTGTCCTTTAAGCTTTATATTTTGTTATTTGTTATCTTATGTTTTGTGGACAGGTATAACCAAGATGCCTCCGAGATTTTTACGTATGCGAGGACGAGGAGGAAAGGGGCCGACCACCGCCCCCAACGATCACGAAGCAGGACCTTCGAATACACGAGGTCCTATCCCTGCCGAAAGTGATGGTACTCGGCGGAACCAGAGAGGTCTCTTTCAACCGGCAAGACGATCGGTTTCGAACAGCTCTACGACTCCCGCTCAAGACTCCTACGGGCCACAATCAGAAAATGAGCCTAGAGACTTACACCATTCGCCCACACCATTCGCTCATTGAGATTAAACACAAAAAGGCTAGTGTTTAATTCACTCAATTTTGGCTCTGATACCAACCTGTCACACCCCGATATTCCACGTATTACCGGTGGGCCTGGTGGGGAGTATCGTGACGTAGTTGATATCATCATAGTCAGATAACACAATTTAAATGCACAGCGGAAGCAAAAGATAATTATATTACAACCGAATGAGAATATCAAAATATTACAACCGGTATGTAAAGGATCCACATGCGGATCAAATAAAAGAAAACTGTTCAACAGACTTTAGGCATCTAGAACTTGCAAGATTCCCTATTAACGCCCTGAGCTCCCAGCCAATTACGTACAGTACCTGCCACTTAACCTTTTTGGAAAATACGTCAGTTTACACTGGTAAATACAATTAACTGGCTCATTTTTGAAAATGTTTAAGAAAACTGATTTGAATGCACAAGGCACAAAACTTTTTATAACTTGGGACAATTTTATTAATAAAAATCTTGTATCCGATTTACATGTTTGTCCAACATTTAGGGCCGGTGATTATACAAACCGATCAAGATTAATAGACACACCACAAATATAATCTCACAAGAAGACACCCTTACGAGTGAGTATATCTTTTACATACGCATCAGGAGGTGTTATGCCTACACCTTGTGCTTAAGTTGTGGCCATTCACTTTTTAAATGAGCCAAGGATATCCAGGACACGGTCATTAACCCCTAATGTTATTTGTTATCAATCAATACAGATTAAAACGGGATTATGCAATTTAATCATCTCCGATTAAAAGGTTTCTACACCCGACCAAGCGGTATTTTTATAATACCGTACCCCAAGCCCGTATAGGGAAAATAAGTTAAGAGTATTTACCTGAGCTAGCAATGCAATTTATACTCAGCCGTATATTCTAATCAGCAAGCACAAGTACTCCTACTGGGGCTCTTAATCTGGAACGAAGGTTTATTAACCTATTAGATTCCTAACGGGTCTTATTTAAGTTGAAACTTGACCGGTTAGTTTTAAGGAAGGTTTATGGTTCAAAATACATGATTAAGTGAAGACCGGAATAGAATGTGATTTAGTCCCTACAAGTTTGGAGACTTGTATAATATGGGTACACTAAACACATTCTGCATTTTGAGGCAAAAATGATAAGGTTTGACCCGTTTTGGTCAATTTATGCAAACTAGTTACATAAACCAATCCGAACGCGAAATATACGTAACGGTTAACCGTCAGAGTCATATACATGTTTCCTAAGTTAATATGCCTTAAACATGTTGTGATATCAGTAAGATACCTTCCGTTATGCCTAAAACGAATTTAAAACCAATTTATGCCCCGTAGGGGTATTTTGGTCATTTAAAAGGTTATAAAAGAGTTTATATATTAATCTGAGTTTTAGGTCTGATATAATCAGTAAAAATACTTACTTTAATAAGTTATATCGGTAGGGTATTACACATATGTGAATTTTATCATTTATAACCAAACTATGCACCGAAGGTGCATTTTGGTAATTTCACATAAGGTTTAAAGGTCAAATTTGGAAATCTTAGTTTAAAACTTTTGCTTACTGCTAAAGTATAAAATTTTACTTAAAATATCAGTAGGTATCAAGTCATATATATTTAAAATAGTTTTAATACATACTATGCGCTTAAAACGCGTAAAAAGGCAGTTTTAAGCGATTTCTGGGTTTTTAAGGAAAAGCTGATATTTTTATCATTCTAGAAAGCTTAAAATGTTTTATTTATCTTATTAAATCAGTAGCAAAAGGTTTGGGGTCAAAATATTTTGTAAAACTCAATTTATAAGCCAAAAGGGCAAAACCGGCAATTACCGAATCAAGCCTAGAACCCTATGCTATGCTCAGCCTAAAAATAAATAAAAATCTTCAAAAATCCCAAAGTATTATTTTATATCAGTAGGTAAAAAGTTTGGTATCAAAAATTGGGTTTAGATAGGCTATACGCTAATTATGCCGTTTAATTAATAAAAAGCTTTTTATTCACGCTAATGAGCATAACTCCTAATCTAGACCACAGACTGATGTCAAATTTTAGGGACAAGTTTACTAATCAGAAATAAAGATTATTGTCCTCTCACATTTTCAAAATTCTCGTTTAAGGGGCAAAAGGGCATAATGGTCAACATTTAAGCATATAACGGAAACATGTAAATGAATAGGATAACTAAGGATCCAAGTTATATAACCTCAGAGAGTTATACTAACATATAACATGGTCGCAAAGGAACCCTAAGACATAATCAAACTAAGCTAATTCGGGTCAGAACTGAAAGTCAAAGCAAAAGTCAACTTTTGCGACTTTCGGTTCCGAACCGATCCTAAACTTGAAATTGTCGGGTTAAACATGTTTAAACATGTTCTTACATTAATTACCAAGTTATATAAGTGTTAAAACAGGTTCCATGGCTTCCACTTGGTTAAATATGAATTTATTTGAAAAATAGTCTTCTGTTGACTTTTTATAATTTTGTTTGACTCGACATTTGACCAAGTTAGGGTGATAATCAGTAGGTGCCCTCTTAGGGGTTTATTACCTACATAATTACCAACTTATAGCTACTTCTAATTCGACTAATGACTGGACCATTAGTGATTAATCACTAAGTCAAACCTTAATTACGATAAGCTCAGGATCCTCCAGAATTGAGAAGGTAGCAAGATGAGAATGAAATGGTGAACTTGAACAAAGAAACCCACCTTATATTTATAGGTTTTGGAGGATCATGGGATGATGACAAGATTTATAGAGGGATAACAAGATCATAACAGGTGTATACCAGTTTTAGAAACCATCAAATGATCCATAGGATTGAATATGTGAGACAAAAGGCAAAACCAAGGCTGGTTTTCTGATTTTCTGTTACTGGGCATGGCTTACGGACCGCAAGGGTCCAGCCATACGGTCCTTAAGGACCAGGCCAGCTCACCAGAACTTTCAAAAGTTGACATATTTGGCCCCTGCACTTCCAAATGTCATTTCCGACACATCTAAGGCCCGTTAAACCATTTTTAAGGCTCTACAATGATGCCTAAACATAGGGAACATGAAACATGCCCAAAAATATGCCGGATGTTGGTTCGTTTGGTCGTAAGGTCAACTTGTTCGGCTAATTATGACGAAACACGGACGGACGCGAAAAACGAACCAGATTACGCGACGAATGGAATTTTATCAAGCCAAACACTAAAATAAAATATTTTAATGCTTACATAAATTTTTGGGTGCCCGGGTATATTCAGAATGTGAGATATGCGTGAAAGTGCAAACTTGTGCACTTTTTGACACTTTTAGTCCCTGCATGAATTAAAAGTTTATTTTTGCGCACCAAACATCTCTAAGCCTATATCTAAGCTATGTAAGGTATATTTAGGGCATGTTTAAATTTTGATCATATTCCGGAAGGTCCGTCACCATACGAATCGACATACTTTTGCAGTTTGACGCAATTAGTCCTTTAATCGCGCAAAGTAGCGCGAAATGTCGTTTACTGACATCCAAGCCTTCCATGGCCCATAATGGGCATTCCTAAGCATATAATTAAATATTACTACACTCTCGTTTGCTTAAATGGTCACCGAAAGACGTAGATTCAAAAGTTGACGCTTTAGGTCCCTATATTGCGCAAACTTGCGCATCTTATCATTTAATAGCATTGAAGCCTCATCTAATCCATATTAGGCATTCTTGAAAATATTATTAAACATCACCATGATTTGGGTTCGCTAAAAGGTCATTCAGAGGTATAATTAAACATATTGACGCTTTTAGCCCCTCTAACTTGCAAAGTTGCGCGTAACTTTACGTATAGGCATAAAAACCTTAGACGGCCAATAATTGGCATTCTCGAGAGTATAATCAAATATCATGAAGCTCCTGTTTTGTTAAAAGCTCACTCAGAGGTAAGAATTAACATGTTGACGCTTTTAACCCTTTATTGCGCAGACTTTCAATTAATTACGCAAACGGCTACACTCGATCAACGAGTGGCTCATTTGTGAATATAAAACCGTAAACAGTTATTTAGAAACTTATTTTAGGTATGTTAATACTTCCAGTTCTTTCATAATCAAAGTTTTTGATTTTTCAAAAAATTAGTCCCTTAAATTCACTATTTGACTTAATTAGGATTTATTACACGTGTCAATACATCATTGGATGTGATTTTACGAGGTGTTACAGGTTAAATCGTACAACTTTCAAAACATAACGAATTTTTACAATTTTACAAAATAAACAGGTCTCCGAACGAATCGCCGCCCGATCGGATCGCCATCCGATCGAACAACGGCCCGACCGGATGACTTTTGGGACTTAACATTTAAACAACTTTCAAATCTTCAAAGAGTGTTAAACCTCCACTCGGATCACCATCCGAGCGGACGGCCATTCGTCCGGATGACCGTCCGACCTGAGAAGGTAGAAACACTTCAAAACTTTTCAAATGCTACAACGGAAACTTCAAAGTTCTATCATACACAAACACATCCATCCCAAACGGACAACCCTCCGAGCGAATGGCCATCCGCCCGGATGGCCATCCGTCGGGAAGGTCATCCAATCGGATCGCCTTCCATCACTCAATCCCCCACGCACCGTTTTACGCACCGTTCAACGCTTATACTGTCGTACAATGTTCAGTCTAATCTCTCAGCGCTCCCTTCAATCCAAGACTGTGTTTACTCGTTAAACACGATCTGTGAGTATATTCGATCCCTTTTTGCTTAACGCACTTTTGGGTGTTACATACGTTACCTATATCAAATCACATCGATCACACAACACAAACACTTTTTATACGCTAACCGCTCTCGCATGTTATACGTGTTACTAGATGAATGCATGTATGTTACGTTTACACAGTGATTGTTGCCTGACACCTTAGCAACAATAGTACTATAGTTTGGTCTCAGCACCTGTCATGGACGAGGGTTGTTAAGGGCTTTTCTTCACATGTCACAGTGGTGATATGTGTTGCGCATTCTATAACTCGCAGTCACGTCTGTGCATATTTCATTGTCGATAACTTACTTGCTTCGCATTACTACGTGTTACATGCTGGTTATGCGTAAATCGCTCTCGCTACTATTATGCTATTAAACTTGTATGATCACCTTTACACTATGTGTATTGACTGTTATTTTAACGTATGTGTCAGGTGTTTAGGATGCTTTTGCTTGCTATGTGTTCGATGGAAATCAAGTCTAGGGGAGTCTAGAAACAAATAAACAATTTATGAGTTGTCGGAACAGTTTTATTTATCTTTGAGAACAATTTGTCTGTAATAACTGTGTTACTTTATATGTTACGGTATGGGACGTAATGCTTAAATATTTGGTAATCATTGTTGTTATGGAATATGTTGGACAATCTGTTTCGCTCAGTGTCGCGCCCCGATGTTTCCGCCATCGGTTGGGGTGTGACAGATTGGTATCAGAGCCATAACTATAGAGAATTAGGCAAGACTCGACCTAGTCTGGGTCGATGTCTTAGAATTGACCAAGTCTAAAGTCTAAGTACCAACAGACCGACTTGTGCAAACCCAATAGGGGTTATGTACGAGCTTGCTTGATATTCTCGCTTGAATTCGCTGAACACTACACTCTTGCGCGAACATCACATACTACCGCTTCGCGCAAGGTCAACCTTTCCTAAGGCTGGCAAAACATACATAAACAAATGATCTGGTTGAGGTTAGGTGTGAAAGCCGCAAACTCTCGATCAAATCGCTCGTTCGATGCGCCTTTTTATTATAAACACGAGAATTTGCGTTGAATCAGGAGTGAAATCCATACTTCGACGCAAGTCTCCCTCTCTATCTCGTGATTTTATCACACAAATAGGAATGAAGTTATTATGTTAGGGGTGTAACCCGCACCTTAATGACTTATTCTACTCCATATTTGGGTTTTACAAAAGTCTCACCAAAGTCTCGATGGATTCCAACGACATGAGCCGTGTAAAGGCCGAAAGGATGCGTGCCAATCACCCGGATCGAGGCAAGAGCACTGTCTAATAAGACAATGCGTGTACTCGAAGTCCTTGAGAATAGTCGAATCACTTTGGGAAGTCACAGTCTTGCACATCCAAGACATTCCGATTTTCACTGATTTTACGCTTTATTGCTTTTATGTGTTTCGATTTTGAGGATCGCCACCGTTGACTCTGTGAATTATCGCTTTTATGAGAGATTTTACATGTTTTATGTGATTTTATGTGTTCATGTATGTTTCGGTTTTGGTGCTTTACTCGCTTTTCGCTGTTCGCTGTTCGCTTCGATACACACACACAACTCGCATTACACATTTACCTCAATACGCTAACAAATCGCTTATGTTACTCGCAATCGCTACTCGCCCTCACTATACTCGAACGCACTTCGCAAGCTTGAATGATAGGTGAATACGTGCAATATATGTAGGTGAATACGTGCAAAATATAGTGTAAGGCGTGGTTACGATGAACTATGTGCTTATGCGCTTATGTGTTTCTATGCTTATGTGATTATGTGCCTACGTGATTATGTTCTTATGCGTTGATATGTTCCTGAGCTTTATCTAGTAGTAGTATGTCATGAGGTGAGATTCGAATACACAGTGTCTGAGTCCTATGACGATGTCTGTTGCAGACAATGTCGTCAATTGGATTACATACTGCTCACACTTCTCGCCGAAACAACGCTGACAAACTCATCGCATCGTTAGTCGCTAAACAAATGGCTAAGGTCATTCTGTAAATCGTCAGCGAACTCAATGAGAATGCTAGCAAGTCCTCTGAGGAATCAAGGACTGACTTGCCTAAGTCTACTTTTAGCTTCAAGCAGTTTAAGGCCTGCGGCCCCAAAGAGTTCACCGGCGAAGACGGGCCCAGTGCCATGTTTCAACGGTTTGACTCAATTGAAGTCACTCTACACCAAAGCGGCTGTCCTGATAACCTTCACACTGTCAACACAACTGGCGTTTTCCAGTCTAGGGCTCTGGACTGGTGGACTGCCGAAGGGAACAGGCAAGGGAATGACGCAGCCTATGGGCTTACTTGGGAGGAGTTGAAGGAGATCATGATGAAGGAATTCTGCCCTCCCCATGAGTTTCAGAAGCTGGAGGACGAGTTTTGGAACATCAAGCAAGAGGGTGGCGACAATGCTGGTCTAACTGCCCGCTTTAAGCAGCTAAGCATCATTTGCCCTGGTCAAGTCTCTACTGCTGACATCAGCATCAAGAAATACATCCGTGCATTGCCGGATTATGGTGCTGATTTCGTGCAAGCCACCAAGACGACTACTATCGAAGAGACTTATCTACTCACTGCAGAAATCAACGACAAACGAGTTAGGGCTGGTTACTTTGATTAAACCACCAAGAGTCTCCATCAAGTTACCGCTACTCCCGCCGCTGAAACCAACGCACCTCAATCTTCCAAGTCTTCACGTCGCAAGCGCAAGAACAACAACAACAAGAACTGTGCTATCACTACCGCTCCTCTCAATGCTGTTCTTGTCCAATAGCAGAACTAGAACCGCCAAGTAGCGGCACCAGTGACCAATGCACCGCCGGCCAAGCGTGCATACACCGGTCCACACCCTCTCTGCCCTACTTGTACTTACCATCATCCTGTTGGGATTGCTTGTCGATTTTGTATTCACTGCAACCTTTAAGGTTACTTCACTGCTAACTGCCGTACTGGTCCCCGTCAAGCTCAAGCTCAAGTTCAAGCCCCTGCACTGCCAGCTCCTCTTCCCGCTCTTCAGGGACAACAAGCAGCTCATGCTCCCGCTGCTCACGCAAGAGCCTGCTATGCATGTGGTGATCCTAACCACTTCGCAAATGTCTGCCCGAACAGAGTGGTGAAGCAAGAGCCACAGCAGCAGCCAGCGCAGCAACAACACCAACAGCAGCCGCAGCAGCAACAGCCAGCTCAGCAAGCAGCCCGCGGGTGAGTCTTCAACATCAACGCCCTTCAGGATCAGGCAGAAAACAACGTGGTTAATGGTACGTTTCTCGTAAATGGTATATATGCTTCGTGTTTGTTTGATACTAGAGCCGATAACTGTTTTGTATCGTTTAAATTCGAAAGGCTCCTAAACCGTAAACGCGTTAACCTCCCATCAACATTCAACGTAGAAATTGCCACTGGAAGAACCGCCACTGTTAGTTCCGTTCAACGTGATTGTACACTTGAGCTCAACAGTCACGTTTTCCCGATTAATCTTATCCCTATGCAGCTTGGTAGCTTTGACATCATCATAGGCATGGACTTTCTTCATGAAAATCATGCTGAAATTGTTTATTACGATAAAATGATTCGCTTTTCTCTCGCAAACGGTGACCAATTGTGTGTCTATGGAGAAATCTCTTCGAAGAAATTACAACTCATGTCGTGTGTCCAAGCAAGCAAGTATCTCCACAAGGAATACAGAGCCTACTTGGCACACATCATAGTAGCGGAGAAGGAAAAGAAAGAGAAGACAATGGAAGAAGTGCTTGTGATTCGTGATTTTCCTGCTGTCTTTCCTGATGATTTACCTGGCTTACCGCCATCTCGTGATATCGATTTTCGAATTGACCTCATTCCTGGAGCTAATCCTGTTGCTAAAGATCCCTATCGACTCGCTCCATCTGAAATGCGCGAACTCTCGAGTCAACTCCAGGAATTGCTTGATAAAGGCTTCATTCGCCCTAGCACCTCTCCTTGGGGCGCTCCTGTTCTTTTCGTCAAAAAGAAGGACGGATCGTTCCGGATGTGCATCGATTATAGGGAAATCAATAAGCTGACTATCAAGAATCTCTATCCTTTACCTCGAATCGACGATTTCTTTGATCAATTACAAAGTGCTACATGTTTTTCCAAGATCGATCTACGTTCAGGCTATCATCAACTACGAATCCAAGAAGAAGATATACCCAAAACCGCTTTTCGAACCTGATACGGTCACTACGAGTTTGTTGTTATGCCCTTTGGTTTAACTAACGCCCCTGCAGTCTTTATGGATCTAATGAACCGCGTATGTAAACCCTATCTCGACCGCTTCGTCATCGTGTTTATCGATGATATCCTAATCTATTCCAAGTCAAAAGCCGAACACGCGTGACATCTCAGTTTGGTTCTTGAACTACTCCAAGGAAACCGCCTATATGCCAAGTTCTCCAAGTGCGAATTTTGGCTCGAGGAGGTTCAATTCCTTGGTCACATTGTAAATTGTCAAGGTATTCATGTCGATCCTGCGAAGATTGAAGCAGTTAAGAGTTGGGTTACACCAAAGAACCCGTACGCCTCTCGTCAGCTCAAGATCCACAATCTCGAGCTTGGTGCAGTTGTTTTTGCGTTAATATTTGGCGACACTACCTATATGGTACCAAGTGTACGGTCTTCACCAACCATAAGAGCCTACAACACATCTTGAGCCAGAAAGAACTAAATATGCGCCAACGCCGATGGGTAGAATTTCTCAACGATTACGACTATGAGATTCGTTACCATCCAGGTAAAGAAAATATCGTTGCCGATGGTCTCAGTCGACGAAGCTATTTGCATAGCGTTCGTAATACTCAAGCCCAGCACAATCTGGAAGCTCTTATCCGCGACGCCCTACATGCTTGTTTTACCGAACGCACTTTGAAGAAAGAAAGAATCATTAATAACGGCGAACAACTGGTGAATAAATCGAATGGTATATTCCATTATCTTGACTGAATTTGGATTCCCAAACGCACCAATTTACGAGAGATTCTGCTAAATGAAGCCCACAAGTCTCGATATTCCATTCATCCCGGTACCGATAACATGTACCAGGACCTTCGCTACAAGTACTGGTGGCCGGGCATTTAGAAGGATATCGCTGTCTATGTTTCGAAATGCCTAACCTGCTCGAAGGTCAAGGCTGAACAACAACGCCCCTCTGGCTTACTCGTACAACCCGAGATCCCTATGTGGAAATGGGAGAGTATAGCTATGGATTTCATAACAAGACTTCCGCGCACGCCATCAGGTCACGATAGCATTTGGGTTATCGTTGATCGTCTTACTAAATCTGCTCATTTTCTGCCGATACGAGAAGACTTTAAGGTAGAACGATTAGCACGGATCTACGTTGACGAGATCATCTGTCGACACGGGACGCCTCATGATATCATTTCTGATCGTGATGGTCGGTTTACCTCGCGCCTTTGGGAAACGTTTCAATCTGCTCTCGGTACTACTCTTAATCTAAGTACCGCTTTCCATCCCCAAACCGACGGTCAGACTGAATGCACGATCCGCACCCTTGAAGACATGCTTCACTCGTGTATCATAGATTTCGGTGGTAATTGGGATTCGCATTTACCCTTAGTAGAATTCTCGTACAATAACAGTTATCATTCTAGCATTCAAATGGCACCATTTGAGGCATTATACGGAAGAAAATGTCGATCGCCTATTGTATGGCACGAGATCGGGGATGCGTAAATTACCGGTCCTGAGCTGTTGCAAGAAACGACTGACAAGATCCTCCAAATTCGAGACAATCCCTGAAAGCTCGTATAACAACCCTAATGTAAACCAACACCCTCCCGAATATTTTTCAGACACCCCAATATATTTTAAAATATCCCAATATGTCTTAATATACACCCCATACGTGAAAACGGACCCCGAATACCTTGAATATCATTAAAAATAATAAAAAAAATCAATTTTTGGGGTTTAGGCGGGCTGCGTAAGGTACCCCTTAACCCTTACGCGGGCTGCGAGAGGCCAAAAATGTGGTGTAGCCCTAGGCCGCCACGTGGCCCAACATATGTCGACCCTATGCAATGACCCGGATAAGCTACGCTGCTGACCAGCTTTGACGCGGGCCGCGTAACCCTTAGGTTACACTTTACCCGGGTCGTGAGAGGACCAGAATCAGGCCCTATATAAGGAGGCCTCAGGATTTCAGTTTACGTCGTTCAGATTTCATTTCTTTCTCTCAATTCTAAAGTGTAGGCATTATACACGGGTATAATACCCCCTAATTAGCGAAGTTCTGCTCCGTTGTAATTATTATAACCCCTGGATACGTATTAGATATGCTGCCCGATTGATCTAGGGTTCCGTAACGGCTGCCATGGTTCTGCCCGACGTAGTCGTTGGAATGCCGTCTCGGGGAGGGTATTACTAATGTTAAAATGGGTTATTATACTAACACGTGTGCATTTGTGTAAATTATAGATTTTCACCAGGAAACCCTAAAGGATAATCTAAGACAGCAATGTGAGTAATCTCCTTTTTGTTAACTGTTTTTACAAAACCTCACATAATTAATTATATATTAAACAGTGATTGAGTATTTGTAAGGATACAATTATCGTGGGTATGTTGGGGTTTTGTATACAAAATTAGTTATTGCTTTGCGAGGAATAACTTTTCCCCAAGTCGGGTTTGACAGTACCGCGGGTGATAATTAGTATGACTTGGAAACAAATGTAATTGCGAGACCGCCCTCAATACTGTACAATGGTTTTTATTAAAACTTGATTTAAATGGGATTCACTCACCAGTATTTCCCACTGAAAAAATGTTTTTAAAACGCGTTTCAGGTAACAAAATGTGAAAGCCAATTAAAAGCCAGCTGGACAGCACTGAAGGCTTGGAAAAGTGGCAATAAAGTTACCTAAATAAAATAGATGTTCTGATTAAATAAAATAGGGTTTTTCCCTATGAAAATGTGTGTATTTAAACTTGGGATTTTTACCGTATGTTTAATATATTAAAAGTGTGGTATTTTACTCTGATAAAATATTTCCTAACTACGGTCCTGATGTAAATTCCGCTGCCAAAATTGACTAAACACGCGATACCACCGAAAATGGCTCGCGGCCGCCCGTTCCCGAGGCATTAGGGATCGGGGGTTGCGACAGAAGGTGGTATCTGAGCTAAGCCACTGACTCAGCCACATAAGTGTTCTGCTGACATCAAAATTCAATCTGTTAGGAAATAAATTGTGGAACTATGTGCATAATTGTATTTATTTGTTATGTGTTATTTGACTATTTGTTAGTTTACAGTATGAGCAACCAAGGACCATCTGACGCGTACCGTCAATTGTCTGGTTCGCCTAGAAGTGAAGGCACCTCCTCTTCTCAGTCTCAGGGTATTCTGCTGATACGGAAGAAGGAATATTCGTATTTAAGGCTCAGTCAGAAGAGCCATTTCCTCAGAAAAAAAGGGGATGGTTCTGTAGGGGAGCACACGAGCGTAGGAAACGTATGAAAAAGTTACAAGACTAGAGAGCACTAGCAGCAGCCAAGAGAGAGACAGATGCCCATGCCCAGGACATGATCAATAGGGGAATAGCCAATATCCACATCCTAGCAACCACTACAGCTGACCCTAATCTGGAGCAAATAATAGCACCCCAACCACAAGCACCATTTCCTGACCAACCAATGAAAATAGAAAACTTTGAAAATCAAGTGGAAATGCATGATTTCAACCCGGAGGAGATACCTAGGGTACCATCACCAAATCCCTTAGACCCAAATTACGACCCATGGTGGGATGACAATAGGGACTATGTGCAACGTTACCCGATGCATGAAGACATGCCCATGCCGAACTTAGGAGCCTACCCAGGTTTGGACCCTCTAGATCCCTATCACGATAACAATGCATATATTAGGGAGATTTTAGAAGATCCTTATCAATTTTAGGCACCTACACCTCCGTACCAGGAACCCGCACCCCAGATTCCGAACCCAGTCCTAGAACCTGCACCCCCAATGAGTGCAGAAAATGTACAAGAACTTAGGACATTGGGTGAGGAAATTTAGAGAGTAGTGAAAGGATGAGACAGGTGGGAGAGCAACTCGTCTGGAAATATGACGAGCGCAATATGGATTTCTGGATGAATCCATATCCATGAATGTGATGGTGGAAACGGTAGTAATAGTAATAATAATAATATAATAATAAAATATGTGTGTATGAAAAAAAAACTACGGATGCCTACTACTATTAGTGTAATTTTTATTTCAGTTGGTATTGTAATTTTAATTGTCAGTACTGGTGTGTAATAGATGCATATTATATGAATAAAGTAAAGTTGCAATGCTCGACGTTTTTGATCAACATACGTGTTGTGTAAATGGTTGTATCAACTATTATTTTGTGATATTAATATGTGGTAAATGTTTAAAATTCAGATGGCCGACGAAGGAAATCAAGAAAATCTGAATAACGATAACCAGAGTAACAATAACTTGGTTAATGAGAATCCGAACAACAATAACAATGGAAACCAAGTGGATAATAGTGCTATCCAACAGATTGTGGCACAAGGAATCATAGATGCAATGCCATTTATTATCCAAACTGTAAAAGAAGCTGATAATAAAAGTAAGCATAGCAGTAAGTGACCAAATGAACCAGAAAACAGCGTAAACAATGGCCCTGTACTTCAAGAGCCCATTCCCAAAAGAAGAAGAACCATGCCTTATGGTTGTTCTTACAAAGAATTCTGGTCCTGCAAACCAATAGAATTCTCGGGCAACGAAGACCCCCTTGCAGCCCTACGCTGGATAGAAAAGACTAAGGCAGTCTTAAGAATAAGCAAGTGCGCAGAAGAAGATAAGATACTGTTTGCTTCTAATCTGTTTAAGAATTCAGCCTTAGAATGGTGGAACACTATCCTCTAGTCAAGGGGAAGTGATAGAACTTACAATATGGGATGTGAGGAATTTAAGGATAAGGTAGAAAGGAAATTCTGCCCTCATAATGAAAAGGAACAGATAGCAAACAAATTCCTAAATCTTAGGATGAATGGAGTGGATAGTAAGGGATATACTAAGTTATTCTTTGAATATGCTAGAATAGTACCTACCCTTGCATCACCAGCACCGGTATTAATCTCCCGTTACATATGGGGATTAATTGGAGAGATTAGGCATGTAGTCAAGGGAGCTAGACCTCAAACCATAGAAGAAGCTGTGGAATTAACAAATACCTTGACTGATGAATTAGTGCGTACACGAGAAGAAGACCAGAGGAAAAACCTAGCACATAGGCTTACCTAGGAATTCCGCTATGGTAATTCCAACCGTAGGAATATGGGATTTACCTCTGCACCTTACTGCAAGGCTTGCAAGAAGAAGCATTCAGGAAAATGCTTCACTCACTGCAATTTCTGTAAGTTACTAGGATACAAGGAAGAAGATTGCAAGAGGAAATCTAGCAATGGACTATGTTTCAATTGTGGAGAAAAATGTCATATCAAGCTAAATTGTCCAAAATTGGCTCCAGCTCTGAAAAACAAGAACACTAAAAATGCTAGAGCATTTGTTCTGACTGCAGGTGAGGCCAAGATGATTCCGGACGTGATAGCCGGTACGTTTTTAGTTAATGATATTTTTGCTAAAGTATTATTTGACTCTGGTGCAAACCAAAGTTTTATTAATACTTCATTTTGCAAACTTCTTAATCAATCATTAACTAAACTTCCAAAAGAATGTCTAGTAGAGACAGCTAATGGAGAAACTGTTAGGATTTCTGAAATCTTGCAGGGAGCAAGAATATAAATTTTAAATCAAAAGTTTAGTGCAAACCTTTACCCAATGAATCTGGCAGGATTCGATGTTGTTTTAGGAATGGATTGGTTAATAGCCAATAAAGCCAGTATTTTATGTGATCAAAAGTCAATTCAAGTAAATTCACCAAAGGGTGAAAAGATCACAATTAAAGGAGATAAACCATCTAGATCCACAAAATTCATCTTTATGATGAAAACTGCAAGTTATATAAGAAAAGGATCTATAGTGTATTTGATTTCTATAATCACTAACACTAAAGGAAAAGAACTAAAAGACATTCCAGTAGTGTCTCAGTTTTCAGATATATTCCCAGAGGAATTACCAGGACTACCGCCGGATAGGGAAGTTGAATTCAGAATTCACCTGCTACCAGGAACAGCACCAATTGCCAAAGCACCTTACCGTTGGGCAGCCGCAGAAATGCAGGAACTAAAGAAACAATTAGACGAATTGTTGGAGAAAGAATTTATACAGCCAAGCTCGTCGCCATGAGGAGCACCAATTTTATTCGTTAAAAAGAAAGACGGATCAATGCGTATGTGCATTGATTACCGTGAATTAAACAAAGTCACGATTAAGAATCGGTATCCATTACCAAGAATCGATGATCTGTTTGATCAGTTACAAGGAGCTCGATTTTTCTCAAAAATCGATTTAAGGTCAGGATATCATCAATTAAAGGTACAGGAAGAGGATATTCCTAAGACCGCTTTTAGAACAAGGTATGGCCATTATGAATTTACTGTCATGCCATTTGGTTTAACCAATGCCCCAGCTGCATTTATGGACATGATGAACCGAATATGTAAGCCATATTTGGATAAATTCATAATTGTCTTCATAGATGATATTCTAATTTACTCTAAGAGTAAAGAGGATCATGCAAAGCATTTGCACGCACTTTTAAGTTTACTAAGAAAGGAAAAGCTTTATGCTAAATTTTCAAAGTGCGAGTTTTGGTTAGAACAGGTACAATTTCTTGGACACTTAGTAAACCATGAAGGAATTCATGTGGATCCAACAAAAATCGAGGCAATTACTAAATGGAAAACCCCTGAGTCACCAACCGAGGTTAGAAGTTTCTTAGGATTGGCCGGTTATTAGAGAAGATTTATTCAAGATTTTTCTAGAATAGCCATTCCCTTAACTAAGTTAACCTGTAAATCCATTAAGTTTGAATGGGGACCAAAACAAGAAAAAGCCTTTAGAATTCTTAAGCAAGGATTAACCAACGCACCCATTCTAGTGTTACCAGAAGGAACTGAAGATTTAGTAGTTTATTGTGACGCTTCTAAATTAGGTTATGGATGTGTGTTAATGCAACGTCAAAATGTTATAGCTTACGCGTCTAGACAACTTAAGAATCATGAAGAAAATTATTCAACCCATGATCTTGGATTAGGAGCAATAATTTTTGCTTTGAAAATTTGGAGACATTACCTTTATGGTAGTAAGTTTACCATATTCACTGATCATAAAAGTTTAAGATATGTTTTTGAATAAAAAGAGTTGAATATGAGACAAAGACGCTGGATGGAATCACTTAGTGATTATGATTGTGATATCCAGTATCATGAAGGAAAAGCAAATGTAGTGGCAGATGCTTTAAGCCGAAAGTATCACGAAAAGCAAAAAATGATACGTTCTCTTAAATTAAATCTACAAGTAGATTTAAATGAACAAATTAAAAAGGCACAAGAATCAGTAATCAAGAAAGATACTGAAAAGCTAAAAGGTATGATTAAGGAATTACAACAAGGAACATATGGAATTTGGAAATTCCATAAAAACAGAATGTGGATACCTAAATTAGGAAACATACAGCATCGTATATTAGAAGAAGCCCATAGTCTAAGTATACAATGCATTAGGGAAGTGATAAAATGTACCAGGATTTAAGGAAAAATTTTTGGTGGATAGGAATGAAAAAGGACATAGCAACCTATGTTTCTAAATGTTTAACTTGCTCACAAGTTAAAGCTGAACATCAGAAACCATCAGGTTTGTTACAACAGTTAGAAATGCCAGTGTGGAAATGGGAATTGATAACAATGGATTTTGTTACCAAAATACCTAAAACAAGGAAAGGTAATGATATAATCTGGGTGATTGTAGATAGACTAACCAAGTCAGCTCATTTCCTACCAATGAAGGAAACTTTTAGTATGGAACAGCTAGCTAAACTATATGTAAATGAAATTGTTTCTTTACATGGAATACCTTTATCAATTTTTCTGACAGAGATAGCCGTTTTACCTCTCATTTTTGGACAAGTTTCCAAAAGGCCATGGGAACTAAGCTGAATCTAAGCACAACCTATCATCCTCAAACAGATGGACAAAGCGAAAGGACAATTCAAACAATGGAGGATATGCTTAGAGCTTGTGTAATTGATTTCAGAGGTAATTGGGACGATCACTTACCATTAATAGAATTTTCTTGCAATAATAGTTATCATACAAGTATCAATGCTGCACCATTCGAAGCACTTTATGGACGAAAGTGCCGAACCCCAGTCTATTGGGCAGAAATTGGGGAAAAGAAACTATCTGGACCTGAGATAGTACAAGAAACAATCGACAAGATTATTCAAGTCAAGGAACGGCTGAAAGCAGCACGTGATCGACATAAAAGCTATGCTGACAACAGGCGGAAACCATTGGAATTTCAAGTAGGAGATAAGGTATTATTAAAAGTCTCTCCTTGGAAAGGAGTGGTAAGATTCATGAAAAGAGGAAAGCTAAGTCCCAGGTATGTTGGACCTTTTAAGATTATTAGAAGAATAGGACCAGTAGCCTATTAGCTACAACTGCCAGAGGAAATGGCAAGAATACATGATATATTTCATGTATCCAATCTCAAGAAATGCTTAGCCGATGAATCACTTGTAGTACCTCTTAAGGATATAGAGGTAAATGAACAACTCAAGTTTGTAGAAAGGCCTCTACAGATTGAAGACAGGAAAGTCAAGAACCTCAAACACAAGAGGTTAGTTCTGGTCAAAGTAAAATGAGATTCCAAAATAGGACCAGAGTATACATGGGAACTTGAATCAGAAATGCAAAGGAAATATCCACACTTGTTCCAGTAGATCTCGAGGACGAGCTCTAAAACAAGGTGGGGAGGATATAACAACCCTAATGTAAACCAACACCCTCCCGAATATTTTTCCGACACCCCAATATATTTTAAAATATCCCAATATGTCTTAAAATACACCCCATAAGTGAAAACGGACCCCAAATACCTTGAATATGATTAAAAATAATAAAAAAAAAATCAATTTTTGGGGTTTAGGCGGGCCGCGTAAGGTACCCCTTAACCCTTACGCGGGCCGCGAGAGGCCAAAAATGTGGCGCAGCCCTGGGCCGCCACGTGGCCCAACACATGTCGACCCTATGCAATGACGCGGATAAGCTACGCTGTTGACCAGCTTTGGCGCGGGACGTGTAACCCTTAGGTTACACTTTACGCGGGCCGCGAGAGGACCAGAATCAGGCCCTATATAAGGAGGCCTCAGGATTTCAGTTTACGTCGTTCAGATTTCATTTCTTTCTTTCAATTCTAAAGTGTAGGCATTATACACGGGTATAATACCCCCTAATTAGCGAAGTTCTGCTCCGTTGTAAGTATTATAACCCCTGGATACGTATTAGATACGATGCTCGATTGATCTAGGGTTCCGTAACGGTTGTCGTGGTTCTGCCCGACGTAGTCGTTGGAATGTCGTCTCGTGGAGGGTGTTACTAATGTTAAAATGGGTTATTATACTAACACATGTGCATTTGTGTAAATTATAGATTGTCACCAGGAAACTCTAAAGGATAATCTAAGACAGCTGTGTGAGCAATCTCCTTTTTGTTAATTGTTTTTACAAAACCTCACACAATTAATTATATATTAAACAATGATTGAGTATTTGTAAGGATACAATTATCGTGGGTATGTTGGGGTTTTGTATACAAAATTAGTTATTGCCATGCGAGGAATAACTTTTCCACAAGTCGGGTTTGACAGTACCGCGGGTGATAATTAGTATGACTTGGAAACAAATGTAATTGCGAGACCGCCCTCAATACTGTACAATGGTTTTTATTAAAATTTGATTGAACTGGGATTCACTCACCAGTATTTCCCACTGACAAAATGTTTTTAAAACGCGTTTCAGGTAACAAAATGTGAAAGCCAATTAGAAGCCAGCTGGACAGCAGTGAAGGCTTGGAAAAGTGGCAATAAAGTTACCTAAATAAAATAGATGTTCTGATTAAATAAAATAGGGATTTTCCGTATGAAAATGTGTGTATTTAAACTTGGGATTTTTCCCATATGTTTAATATATTAAAAGTGTGGTATTTTACTCTGATAAAATATTTCCTAACTACGGTTCTGATGTAAATTCCGCTGCCAAAATTGACTAAACACGCGATACCACCCAAACTGGCTCGCGGCCGCCCGTTCCCGAGGCATTAGGGTGTCGAATCCATGGGGAATCAGTGGAAAGTAGGGTGTCGAATCCATGGGGAATCAGTGGAAAGTATGAAAGCTCGTTGTTTTAATTATCATCTATTTCTAAATTAATTGATTTTTGCAGTTTTGAGATTAATTAAGAAAACGAATGTAAATTGTAGTTGTAAACAATAATGAGAGAAGGACCAATCTCCGGGTTTTCAGGTCATGTAGAAAATCAGGTTACTTAATTACTACCAGTTGGAAATCACATAGACATGATTTGTAAACTTGTTTTGATAAATAATTAACAGACAATATATTTGATTGCAATGATCCACGATCGAAACCGAAAGATTGATGCAAATGAATAGTAGTCCAATTAATTACCAATTTTAGATTTCATAAACCTAGTCAAGTTCAACGATTAAAGGTTTAAAACAATGACATCCTAGAATTTAATCCCGGTTGTTGATAAACAAACCAAATAATTGATGAGCGAGAATGAGTATGGTAATCAAATATGGCGGCTCCCTCGAGATGCACGTGACTTTCTGTTTTTTTTTTATTTTGTTGCCCCTAATTCATATGTATGTTGCTAGTGCATGTCTGTCCTATTAATTGCCGCCATTAAATTCATATGATGCTTGTTTTCTTTTCAAACACAATTTCAAGTAACTCAATTACTCCTCTCCTGCATGTGTGCATGATGTTATGTGGTGATAATACTCATCACAAAATCCAAGATGTTCCCATGTTCTCTGCCTCCCTTTGTCTGTGATGATGTATATAAGGATCTATGTTGTTTTGCATTAAAAATAATGTTCTCCTTTTTAGAATGTGTCAGCCGCCAAAAAAAACCCCACCATTCACGTGATGATGATGATGATGTTGAGATTTGATGCTTTTCTTAAAACAAATAACGGCCTCCTTTTTAATTGTTGCTTCTCCAAGTCTGCGCATGTGATGAATGATGATTTTGTGATTGATGATGAGAAGTGATCTTGAGAGCAAAAGATATATGTGGGTTCCTCCAAAAATTCGATGATGAGTAATGATGATTTGAGAGCTCCAACTTTGATACTTTGCTGCCCATTATCGATGATGAGGTTAAGATGATTTTTCAAACCAAAAGTGTATAATGGCTGCCAAGATTTCATAATGATGCTGTCCCCACTTCTTTCTTAACTGTAGGAAATGGTTTACAACCGTAAGCCACAATTGATGATTGCTGTTTCTTTTATGTGAACCCATGCAAACAATCCGTAAGACACATACTCATTTCGTAAACCACATGTTGAACTTGTTGTTTCAACTCTCAAATCACAGTTTGCAAACCATAAGTTACGTATTAGAACCCGTAACCCCCATCGTAAATCAAAGCTCCCTTTCAACTTTCAAATAAACTTTCCCATTGTTAGGATCTGAAGATCTACAGATTGTGTTTGTTTGTGAGATTTGAACAAATCAAATAGATATGAGCAGTTTTAAGTGCAGCGGAAATGAATAACAAACTTTGTAAACACAATCAAAGGAGAATATAGTTTGATAAACAATTGCTTTTTCATAGAGTCGAAAGATTACATTAAAAGCAAAAGATTACAGGGCAAGCTTACAGACTAAACTCCCCCCCAGCCTGATACTCCAGAGTTGGTTGCACAAGATGAAAGGATTGAATTGAGGAGAAGAACTCACTCAAAACGATCAAATATAACAGTACAGAGTACTGTCATATTTATAAGCAAACCAAACCACTGATGTACCTCAGCTGACGTCACCATGATAGTGACATCTAACAGCCTAACAACCTATAAACACTGGTCTATACAAAACTACTGATGTCTAACAACTGATTGATAATAAAATGCAAAACAAGTCTAACACTGTTCACGTTCCACTGTTGTAGCCTAAGCACTGATTACTTGAACATCAGTGCTTTCTTCAAAAGGTGATCAGTCTTTGAATGAGCAGTGCTTGGGTCTTCAGCAATACATAAGAGACAGCAGTAGATAGAGCTCAGTGTTTGCCTTTTAGCAGTCTTTAGTTGTTTCATCAGTGTTTGATTCATCAGTTGTTCTTCTGACCAGTACTTAGAGTGTATCAGCAGATAGGTAACCACTGTCAAGGGGAGAGCTTAGAGTAAACGTCTGCTTATTGTGAATCTACTGTTGTGAACCGGTTTTGGCTTTCATTATCTGTTCCTCTGGTAGGGTTCAATCCCAACAATCTCCCCCTGGAACAGATAATGCCAAAACCTGTCATTATTCTGGATCTTTATTACTCATCAGGAGTTCCCTTGCTTTTCTTTTGAACTCTTCTTCAAATTCTTTGGAACTTGTGTCATCTTCATCCCGGCACAGTGTAAGTTCAAGGAGATCCTGCAAATCTTCAACACTAAGGCCTAGTGCTTCTTTCCTTGATATGTACTTCACTTCGCCATTGGATCTGACCAGGGTCAATACGTGGGTCTTTTGATCAGACATCCACTTTAGTACTTTTAAACCCAATGGGTTTCTTGGGAGAGATTTATTCATAGATGAGTTGGGGGATGTTGGCCTTGTGAAAACTTGCAGACTTTCAGACATTCTTTTGAAGGCCATTTCAATAACATTGTTTGCTGCAACTATGTCTTCTGCAGTTTCCTTCTCTATCTGCTGCTGTCTCTTTTGTTGATCTGGCTCAATGTCTGAAACTTCTGAAGTATTTGGTGATGCAGGCTTAGTTAACACCTTCTTAAAAAGGTTTTGAAGTTTTTCTGAGTTTGCTTCTTTTAGACCCATTTTCATGATGGTTTCTTTGAAGTACTCAATTTCCTTTTCCTTTACCTCTTCACTGGTCAGCTGTTCTCCTTTTTCTTGGTTTGTCATAAGAGTAGATCGGAACAGTGTTTTGAGGTTTTCAATCTGCTGTTCAAGCTTCATCATTTGTTCACGCTTCTTTGAAGTGCCTGATACAGTTATCTTCCTTTTCTTCAGCCTTTCATAGGCTTCATCAGTTTGCTGCTTTGACCATTTTGATATGGCATTTGCAGTGTCCACCTTTGCATCCACCAACTCCTGTTTCCTTTTCTTGTACTCAGCTGTTTGGTCATTGATGAACTTTTTGTATTTACTCCAATTTGGAGCATTCTTCTTCTTTTTAGGATCGCTCTTGATTCTATCAATCCTATCAACTTCATGCCTTAAAAGCACTATTGGCCATTCTTCAAATTGGTTTTCTTCAGCAGGATAAAATTTTTCTTGCATTATGTATGCAAGAAGATTTCTTCTCATCTCTTTTCGTTGTTCTGCCTTTTCTTTGCTCAGCTCATGTGCAAAATCTTTTATTAGATCGACCTTTTTGAGCAGAAGTTCCAATTTTTTCAGCAATGGCTTCATCACCTTGACCTTTACATTCAACCTTGGCTCTTATCTTAGCCTGTCTTACTTTAAGTTCAAGATATTCATCCACGTCTTCTGGAACCATGAATCCAACTAACGAAGAAAATCTTCTGTTTGAAGGATCATCATCATTGTAGAACTGTCTCATCTCATTTTTTTATAGCTTCCAGTTCTAGCGGATATCTTGCAGCAGTGGGATCATATTGGTCCTCATCTGGCTGAGTAAGTTTTCTTTTTCTGGTGTAGAGCTTTGCTGGTTGTGATGTGAGACTGGTGGAAACAGTGATGGATGTCTGACTAACAGTGGTTGAAACAATTGGTGTTTCAACCGCTGTTGTCATTACAACTGCTGGTATGTCAGCAGATGTCTTCTGCTTTTGAGCAGGGGATGGAGGTGGTGAGGTATTTTTTGATGATGGTGATGGTGGTGGTGACTCATCATCATGAATGAAAACCCTTCTCCTTTTTAATGTAGGAGAGGCTGATGATGTTTTGGGTGGATCAGTGGGTTGAGATTGAATAGCAGTGGTTTGTGATTGTGATTGACTGACAGTGGTTGAAACAACTGGTGTCTCAATCACTGTTGTCATTACAGCAGATGTTGTAACATTTGTTGTCTTCTGTTTTATAACAGGAGGTAATGATGATGATGTGAGGGCAGTGGTTTTGGTGGTATGTGATGGAGTGGTGTGTGTTGAAGAAATGGCAGCTGTTTGACTACTGACAACAGTTTTTGTAACCACTACTGTATCAGCTGTTTGGATGGAAGTTTCAGATGTTGTGATTTGAGGTGGTTTGGATGGCTGTTTTTCTTGCTCTGGTTCAATATACAACCCATCTTCTATTCCTTTCTTCTTCAACTTGATTTTCTCCCCCTTTTTGGCATTATCTGCAAGGGGTGTATCCATGAAGAGGATGGAAGAGGGAACTTTTCCACCATGGGCAGTCTTTTGTATGCTGGTCTTTATAGCCTTGATATCTGCTTGAGTGTCTTTAAACCTTGATTCCACCATGTTGGTCAGCATTTGTACGTGAATAGCATGCTTTTGATCAGCCATATGTTGCTGTTTTTCAAGCATGGGTTTAAAAATATTCCAAAGCTCATTTTCAGCAAATGCATGTTGTGCAGGTGCTTGAGCAGGAACAGCAGTGGCTTGTGCTTTTTGAGCTTTTAAAATCTCTTGCACCATATCTTTAATTTCAGCAACTGAGTCTTCAAGTTTTTCAACCCTGTTCGTCAATTCCTGATATTTTAAATCATCACCCAAATTAATGGGATCATCTGATTTCCCTCCTGAAGAGGTTATACCAATGTGTGACTTAGGAACAGTGTTCCAGAAATCATCCATTGATGCCCCTTGTTCTTGGTACTGGGGACTTCTTTCTTCAGCATTCGATAAACCTTTGATGGTACCAGTGGTTAGATTCAACTCACTGGTGATTACCGATGTTGCTATGGAAGAAATTGCCTTCAAGGGAGTCTTATTAATGAAACAACTGTCCAACTGAAGATCTGTTGATCCATCAGTTGTAGTTGCTGCTCCACTTGAACTACCACCGAGAGTTACTTGTAACTCAGGGGGTGTAACCTCCTCAGTTGTTGCTGGGATAGCAGAGGTATAAGCATCAGACCCAGTCACTTGTGGGTGTATACTCTTAGTGATAGGTGATAGAGAGGAACTGGTTTGTGTCTGTGCAATATCAACTGCATGTAACAGGGGCATTATTGATTGTGGTAGTATGATTGGTGAGGGTATGGGAGTTGAAAGAGACATGTCCTTGGGATCAGGACTGTGGAAGATAGAGCCAAGTGGATCCAGAGCTTCATAATTTGGTGTCCCTGTGATTACAACCTGATCCTTTTGTAAGGATGCAGGAGGAGTTTTAGGCAATGGTTGAGATCTTTCTTCCAACTGCTGTGAGGAAGTAGCAGCAGTGGTTTGTGGTGACTTTTGTGTTGTCACAGGCAGTTGCTCTGGGATCTCATCTTCCAGAGTTGCCTTTTTCTTGGGTTTAGTGGGCTTTTTGGAAGATTTTCTTTTGGTCTTTTTGGTAATGTCAGGTGTGGGTTTCAAAGCAGTGGTTGTGCTGCTCTGATCACCTGGAGCAGTGGGCTCAGCAGAAGTTGCCTGAGGATTAGTGGCAGTTTCTAAAGTCTGCTCAGGCACCTCTGCTTTTGTTTTTATTGGTGCCATCATTCTTGAAAATGTTTCTTTTGTTAAGCCTTTTATTTGAAAATGAACACCTTGTTTGGGCAAATTTTCATCCTCTTTTTCAAATTTTTGTTTAAAGTAATAGCTCAGAAATCTTGGAAAAAGAAGAAATGATTTGCTATCAACATTCTTTACCATGTCATTGAAGATCTCCTGGGAATAGTTGTAATCTTTATTGTTTAAAATAGCATATCCCAGGCATTGAATCTTCAATGGTATTTCGTTAAACGCTGTTGTTTTATTTGAAACACAACTTAAAAGTGTGTGGAATAAAAATCTGGGTGCAGATGGAAAATAACCTTTTTGTAAGGTATCTACCTTTGATTGTTCTGCATATCCCCTTTTCAGAAAATCGGCTTTTAACTCGTTTTTGTCAAAGGAAGTTTTACCATTCTGATCATCGAGTTTGAAGACTTCTGAGATTGTTTGCGGAGTGATTTGAATCACTTTACCCTGTATCGAGGAGTTGATGGCAATGACT
The DNA here is from genome assembly GCA_030545235.1 of Helianthus tuberosus. Lineage (NCBI taxonomy): Eukaryota > Viridiplantae > Streptophyta > Magnoliopsida > Asterales > Asteraceae > Helianthus > Helianthus tuberosus. Next base: position 42,006,296 of record CM060393.1, on the reverse strand, counting down.
TTATCTTCTTGTTTTTCAAGCGTCGCCTTTTTCCAGAACTCTCTCTGGGTTTGTAGATAAATGGGAGCATCTGCGGTCAACAAAGTTTTGTACTTTGATGCAGAAAGTGTATCAATGATGGAGTCAAAGGTATGGTTATCGGTAGGTTTTGTGAGCAAACCCAGATAATTATGAGGAGATTTGTATGGTATCTCGATGGATTCTTCGGCCGTTTGAGCGACCTCTTTTGAAGATGATTGTGATTTTGGTGTAGATTTTGATTTTGATTTTGACTTCATCATTTTGATGAAGAAGAATCGAAAAGTGATTTTGGGAAGGAAAGTTGGAAACTACTTTGTGAAGAGAACTTTGGAATTCAATTCGACAGTGTAAAACCCTGTTTGGGGTTTTGATCAGGGTTTTAGTTAGGGAGAAAAAAAATGATCGCTGATTGTGGCAGCGGTTATTATGATCTGAAGGCTAAAAACTGACCACGTGTCAAACACTGATAAAATGAATGAAGGGTGGAGAACAGTTGTTTTAGGAGCCACTAATGAATCAAGCATCAGTAGTTACAACGGTAATAATGAGGATAGTGGATGATTTTTACTATCAGTGGATAGCATATCAGTGGATAAGACACTGATTTTAAACATCAGTGCTTGTCAAGAAAATGAAAGAATCAGTGGTTGACTTTCAGCAGTGGATAGTATTTAGTGATCAGATGTTTGAACAAAACAATGATTAGGGTAAATGGTACAGATTTGAAGGACAAATATTTCAGCAACTGTTTTGAGAATTTACATTCAAGGTTTTTGCCACATGTCAATTTTGAAGGACAGTGGTTTAGTACCCCAGATGATGAGAACTTTTTACTAAGGCACCTCATTTTCGTTTAATATCCAACTAAAACATGAGTGCCCCAGTAATTTAAGTACAGTTTGGCAATCAACCTTTGATAGATGTTTGAAAACAAACCTGAGTAAGATATGATCTCGACATATGAACCATTTCCTTCTGACCCATTTATGAGGACAATAATACCAACAAAAATACGGTACTATATCCTGACAGGAACTGAAACTATTGCCAACAAAAACAAGCAAGAGTTCAAAATATATTATTCCAAAAACAAAATGAACAATATATCCTGGTTATTCGAGAAAATCCTTTATATATAAAAGATTTTAAAGGATTTTCTGAGAACAGCATCAAAAAGGATCTGGTATATTTAAAAAAAATAAAAATCGTAATCATATCATTCTCAAGTTTATGAAAATGGTCAGTGGTTTGACCGCAGTGGTAGAATATTTTGAATACATTTTGACCACTGTTTGGTACCATTTTCTTTGTCAGTTGATTGTAAACATGAGGACACAAGAACTAGTCCATTTATAAGCTTAATCACTGAGAATACTACTGTCACCTGAATTTTCCTGAGTCAAAGAGTACAAACAGTTGCTTAATGACCATTTTTACCCCAAGCTTTGACTCTTAAGTGTTTTACGTTTATACTCTTTTCTTTTGACTTCAATAGTTTTGAGATAAACACACTTTCGAGTTTTATGAATTTTAGTCCAAAATCATTTTGTAGTAATGTTTTGAGAGACATGGTCATGTTTGCACAAATTTTTCAACCAATCTCACACTACACATGATATGGACTATGTTGACCCCTGATTTTCTTAATGTATTTTTAACAAAGTTGACTTGTTCCTTTTGAGGATCTCAACCTGTTTTTCAACACATAAGATTGAATGACTAAAGTTTTAATTTCCCTCTTTTTATGTTAGCAAAACACCAATGTTTTTATGAACATAGGTTTTGTTAATCTGAGGTTCATACTTTAGTATTTAATGAGAACATCACAGATTATACATCAACAATTAAAATCAATTTAGAAAATAAGAAATAATCTCATGGTTTAACAGATATTGTTTTCAAATCTAGAAACCATGAGTGTCTTGTGCATGAATTCACTTGTTGTGTGAAATTTGTGTGTCATATGACATCTTGGTTGATTTACAGAGTTTTTGATTAACCACTTTGAACATGATTTACTCGATACTCTGTTTTTCAACTAAATACAACCAACCTTAGTATCAATGAATTTTGAGCCGAACTGTTATGTCAAATTGATTGTTAGATCGAATTTGACTGTCCGAGCTCTGATACCAATTGTTAGGATCTGAAGATCTACAGATTGTGTTTGTTTGTGAGATTTGAACAAATCTAATAGATATGAGCAGTTTTAAGTGCAGCGGAAATGAATAACAAACTTTGTAAACACAATCAAAGGAGAATATAGTTTGATAAACAATTGCTTTTTCATAGAGTCGAAAGATTACATTAAAAGCAAAAGATTACAGTGCAAGCTTACAGACTAAACTCCCCCTCAGCCTGATACTCCAGAGTTGGTTACACAAGATGAAAGGATTGAATTGAGGAGAAGAACTCACTCAAAACGATCAAATATAACAGTACAGAGTACTGTCATATTTATAAGCAAACCAAACCACTGATGTACCTCAGCTGACGTCACCATGATAGTGACATCTAACAGCCTAACAACCTATAAACATTGGTCTATACAAAACTACTGATGTCTAACAACTGATTGATAATAAAATGCAAAACAAGTCTAACACTGTTAACGTTCCACTGTTGTAGCCTAAGCACTGATTACTTGAACATCAGTGCTTTCTTCAAAAGGTGATCAGTCTTTGAATGAGCAGTGCTTGGGTCTTCAGCAGTACATAAGAGACAGCAGTAGATAGAGCTCAGTGTTTGCCTTTTAGCAGTCTTTAGTTGTTTCATCAGTGTTTGATTCATCAGTTGTTCTTTTGACCAGTACTTAGAGTGTATCAGCAGATAGGTAACCATTGTCAAAGGGAGAGCTTAGAGTAAACGTCTGCTTATTGTGAATCCACTGTTGTGAACCGGTTTTGGCTTTCATTATCTGTTCCTCTGGTAGGGTTCAATCCCAACACCCATATTGACATTAATGGTCCTTAAACTTCAATATCCTTCATTCCTCTTATGTATTCACTATATCCAACTTCCAATTAGTGACACAAACGGCCCCTGAACTTCGTTTCTTCATATTTCTTGTGATTCCAAGCTATTGTTCGACCCGAAACGCATCCGAACCCTTCTGTTTGCTACATTCACCAACATCAAATATTCCACATCAACTCTAAATATGTTAACTTCCTCGAATTAAGCAATTAACCTGCACAAACCACAATTTCTCATAGTTATCTTATTCGACACGTATATTCACTTAAAACAGAACGAAATACACAAAATAGACACTTTATAGCTCGGGTTTCACCCTCTCTATCACATCCCCACACTTACCTTTGATTGTCCTCAAGCAAACCGATACGGGATTACTCACCATAATAACAACACCTCTAAACCCCTATACCAATGCAACAGTTCAAGTCCCAAAGCATACCCGTTCCATAGACTAACACAATCAAGATTGACAGTCCGACAAGAAATTGGTGCAATTTATAAAACTTAAGACTTGTCTATTCAAAACTAACATGCTTAGGATTATACACATGCTACACGCCCCTCACAATAAACTCTCCTCTCGGTTTAAAACTGAACTAGCGTGTAATCTGCTAGTATGTATAACACTCAAAACCAAACATGAAATCCTGTAAACATAGGCTTGTATGACAATCACACCTCCACTGTAGCATATAACACGACACATATCAAAAGGACTTTTTGTCACGACCTCCGACCACACCCTGGATGGGAGCCGCGAGCAGTCAAGTGGTACCGGTGGTTATTTTAAAAATATTGCAGCGGAAATTTCATCAGGACCGTGAGTTAGGAAAAATATCAGAGTTTAGAAAACACCGGATTTTATTTATTAAATAGATGGGATAAAATCATGTTTTGAAAGATAGCTTTAATATGGGATATACCCGAATATGTAAAACGATGTTTTCTTAATTTAATTTAATTGATAAAATAAGCCACTTCTTTAAGCCTTTTGGTGCTGTGTCGTCACTCTTATTCCAATCTACTGTAATTACCTGAAACATGTTCAAAAAGATTTTATCAGCGGGGTAATACTGGCGAGTCATTCAATTTGTATAAAACGACACATTGTTATCATTTACTGCATTAAGAGTTTTCACATTTACCACTATCTATTAATTAGCTGGCTCAGTTGTCACTCGACCGTATCTATGACTATGGACATATCACTAAATTAGGCTCGCCCACCTAATGTGATAAATCATTAGTAGTAATGTGCACAAAATCCCCACATACTGCCAGTAATTAAAGATTAGCAAAGACTTAATCACTGCAAAGTATAACTGGAAAACATTTATGGTTTTGTAAAGCAATTTGATAAAAAGAGAATGACTCACCTTGTTAGCATATAGTCTTTATTAAACAACTTCTTGATTCTAAGTCTTCTGATGATTATACACCTATTTTGATTGTAAGTGTATAGTGCAGAGTTTTCTGGTAATTAAACATTTAGTTTAACAGAGTGGAATACGTATTAGTGTTATACCAAATCAAACCTAATGATGGTCACGAGATCAGAACCTTAACGAAATTCACAAAGTATAGTCTTGTTTAGACAGCACATTGGCATTCGTTTCAGAACCTTAACGAAATTCACAAAGTATAGTCTTGTTTAGACAGCACTTTGGCATTCGTTAGTTGGTTCCTGAATCGATCGGATAGAATATCTCATCGGTGATTATTGGTTAGAACACCAACGTATAGAGAGAAGAATAGAAGAAATAAGCAAAGAAAAATGAATCCTAAGCTTCCTTTTTATAGGTAGGAAATATGAAATTTCCAGGAAGTTTCCTATATACTTTTCTAGGAAGTTACCTATACATTTTCTAGGAAGCTTCCTACCCACATATATATCCTCTTACACCTTCCTTGCACCTTCCTCATATATATCTATTTTCATGTATATCTATTTAGGTGTATAATTTACTTTAGTTAATTAATTTTACTTAGCTGATTAATTAATCTTACTTAGCTTAATTAATCTTTCTTAACTGATTAGTTAATCATACTTAGCTTAATTAATCTTACTTAACTGATTAATTAATCTTTCTTAGCTTAATTAATCTTGTTTAGCTTAATTAATCTTGCTTAGCTGGTTAATTAGTTAACCGACTTAACTGATTAACTTTTTAGCCGTTTGCCTGATTAATCTACCTTAACTGTTTAATTACATAATTTACTTAGCCGGTTAATTCACTTAATTAGCTGATTAATTAATTTACTTAGCATGCTTAACTCCTAAGTTTCCTTTCCTGTTAATGTTTCCTTAGCTTATTAAGTTTTCTTAACCACTAAGTTATCTTAACTGCTAAGTTTTTATAACTATTAAGTTTACTTAAACACTAGGTTTACTTAACTATTAAGTTTACTTAACTACTAACTTTACTTAATTGCTAAGTATTCTAGTTTAACAGATTCCTGGTTATGAGTTCTAATTTCTAGATACAAGGGAACTCGTATTAGTGTATTAACTCAATTCAACTTTAACGATAATCACGAGATCGAAACCCTCAAAATGAATGACAAAGTATAGCCAGATATTGGCAGTAATTAAACATCAATTGGATCAGTTTTAATCGATCGGATACAGTATCGTACCAGTGATTAGAGTTATTACCCTAATAACGGGCAGAGTTTCGGGGTTTAGAAGTTCTGACATTAGAATTACAGAACAAGAGAACAAGAGAGGGAAAAGAATTGAACGATTTGAACTGAAACCATTGGCTGCTATTTATAGGCTGATATTAGGGCACGTCGCGGCCCGCGAAGCCCATTGGCTTCTCCTTCGCGGCCCGCGAGGGAGTCTGGTCGGAGCGAAGGTTGCTGAGTCATGGAGTGGTCTTGACACGTGGACGACACGTGTCCCTCAAGCTTATCCGGAGTTTCGCTTGGATGTCGCACCCCGCGTAAGCTTTGGTTAATTCTTAAGCGGCCCGCGACCAACTAATAAAATTTGATTTTCTTGATTTTTTATGAGATTTAGGGTTTAGGGGTCCGGGTTTTCACTTACGGAGTGTTTTGGGACATTTTTGCAGGTCCTTACATCCTCCCCACCTTATTTAAAATCTCGTCCTCGAGATTTACGAAAATTTGGAGGAATATTCTTAACTCGACACTGATCCTAGTTTCCAGGTATACTCTGGTCCTTACTTTGAATTCCACTTTACTTTGACCAGAACCATTTTCCATGATTTGAGATTCTTATCCTTGACTTGTAAGATCTTTCAATGGGCTTTTTGTTTACCTCTATATCCTGAAGAGGTACAACTTAAAGATTTATCAGTTAAGTATTTCCATAAGTTTTATACATGAAATAAATCATGTATACCTGCCATTTCCTTTGGAAATTTTAACTGATAAGCTACTGGCCCAATCCTTTTAATAATTTCAAATGATCCAACAAATCTCGGGCTTAGCTTTTCTTTCTTACTGAATTTGACTATTCCTTTTTACGGAGAGACTTTTTAGTATATTCTTATTCTAATTCTAATGATTTTCCAGTCTAATGGTCTGATAGTTGATTTTCTCATATTTTTGCTTGACATAATGGATTGTGCCTTCATTCCATAAAGTTTTTCAAATGGGCAACACTAATACTTGTAGGTTAATTATTGAAAAATCTTATGGGTGATAATCCCACTTTCACCAATATTTATTGCACATGTACTTAGCACATCTTTTATGTTTTGTAGTGTTCCTTCACACTACATCAAAATAAGTCGGGTTAAAATTTTCCTAGAAATGAGAAGTGAAATGACTATCTTTATAGATAACAGGATTCTATGTAATGAGACTATTTTGTCTCCACACAACTTAACTAAGTGTCTTATACTAAAGGGTTTCCTTCATTGGTAGGGATTGAGCAGACTTGGTTAGTCGATCCACAATTACCCAGATTGTGTCGTTTCTTGTTTTGGGTAATTTGGTAACAATATCCATTGTTATCAATCTCATTTCCATACTGATGTCGTTGAGGTAAACCTAAAGGGTTCAAATGTTTAGTTTTAAATTGTTAATAAACTAAATACTTGTAACTTGCTACACCCTTCTTCATTCCTATCTATCCGCAATTTAATCTAAGAGCACGTACTTATTTCGGCTTCTTATGAAACTTATGACTTATGGTATCAACTACTACATTAGTCTTTGTGACAATCCGAACTTTCCAGGTTAGTGCCTGCAGTCTTGCGATTTCGATTCCTCTCGTTATTGTCTTTCCTGTGCTTGTTTTAATAAATCTGTGCAAACTGTAACTGTAACTTTGATAAACATGTTAGGTTATATATATATATATATATATATATATATATATATCGTAATTGAGTAATTTGGTGTGTGTGCGTGTAATGGGTTAGTTTGTATTCACATGTGTAGCATTGTTGGACCTATTCGGATCCGATCAAAAGTAAAAGGCATTGGGCCGCCTCCTGTTTAGTAAATTTGGCCCAATCGTTGTTAGTAAACAACCGGCCCAAATCCCTTATCCATATATCCTTTGTTTTGTTAGCAAACAACCGACCCAAATCCTTTATCCATATATTCACATGTATACGTAATTGGTTATGCATTCATGTAAAACAAAACCCTACCCCCCATCAAGATAGTGCGACGACTGTGGATACCCCCTTTTTGAAGCATAGTTCATTCGGTTAGTATCATAACTCTAAATCTTTGTTATGTACGTGATTGTAATGCTTGTTGATTATTTGTTGACTGCATTCGATTTGGTGCTATGTGTTAATATTATTTATGTGTGTAACACAAAGAATGGTAATTAGCCGAGAAAGATTTAATGAATAATGAGTCGACAGTTTTAAGTGGACCTCACAAATTTTAACATATGCAAACATGATTAAATCAACTTGGGCTGCTGAATACAAATCTGATTAATCTCTTGTGATTTGGCCGATAACAAATGGAGTAGGTCAATGATTCCATGTGCCTGACACATATGTATCGTTATAAGTGATTTTGAAATCTTATGCTACATGTTTGAAATATAGGACTTTAATAACATGCAAATACAATTGACTTCAATACATTGTCTGACAACAATGATACATAATTGGACCAAATATTGATAAAATCTTTTCAAGATGTTTAATGGCTGACATGTATTTAATGAAAAGCATTAGGTGATTTTGACAAAATAGTTATCGGCCAAATTGTATTCAATATCATTAGATGTTGGTCCAATTAAAAAGCTTGTGCATCTTGGGTCCACTGATCAGCGGATCATTGTTGTAAATGGAATATCATGTGATGGCTCAATAAAGTGAAAGTCTATCGGGATTAGTTATGAAATAATTGAGATAATGGGCCACACTTATTTAGCCAAACCACACACATACCCCAACCTGTTAACCGGGAACTTGTATAGGAGTTGGGCCGAGTCTGTTTCGGATAAGAGTGGACAGTCGCATAATTATAGGTGGGCTGGGCTCCGTTGGGCCTCACATACATGCGAACACCTGGTGAATGGCATGCTTTTGGGATGCACTAGTAAAGGGAGGGATTAATAAATTAATTGATGCAAGTGTTCGGGTATCAAGAATTAATTACTATGTGATTTGTATATATGTGAACTCATGAGGTGAATGGGCTTAAGAACTGATTACATGCTATATGTTTACTCGATGATGTTGAATTAGTATGTTAATTGCCATGATTTGAACCATAGGGGTGTTATCTAAATATTAGAGATGTGTAGTATGTGACTGAGTACTATGTGATGTTATGATGTTTGTTGCTGATTTCATGGAATGGTCAACTGATACAGTACGTATGGTAATATGTGTGATTCATATGCATGGGATTTCGTGATATGCGATTAGGGAATAATAACGCGCATGAAATATCCAGTGTATGAGTATTCAAAACTGATTGTTGTCGGTAACCATGTTAGGACGTTTGTGACCGACTGTTAAACAAGTAACTGGTCTTACCGAGCAAACCAAGGTGAGTTCACACACTTTCTAAGGCATGGGATTCCCGGTGGTTGGGAATGGGTTAAAGAATTAAAACGGAACCTACATATCCTCCTTGGGTAGGATATGTACGGCCATCCTCCATGGGTAGGATGCCAATCTTAATCCTGCGTATTCTCATTGGGTAGAATACGTACGTTCGTCCTCCTTGGGTATGACAACAACCTTAAACTTACTAGACAAAACTCTATCATGAAGTCCCTTATTTTTATATCGACTTAATCGCCGGGCCAATGGCGAGCGGGTCATTAGTTAATAGCGCTATTAGGGTTGACAAGCCTCACACCGTGCCGGTAGGACGGGCGTGTACTAATGGATCTGGGCACTTAGTCAATGATGATAGAAATTGACGTATGGCACAACTATTGTTCGTCAGTTGTCGATATGGTAACGGTCTAGTGGTTCACATGGGGAAGCCCCCACTGATTATGGATATGGTTTGGGAAACAAAGATACTGGTTAACTCGTGGTTTACGGAACAACTTATGGTTTTCAAAACAAACTTTTAAAACTAAACAACCAACTGTGAACTCGCTCAACTTTGTTGTTGACTCGTTGTTACATGCCTTGCAGGTCTATATGCTTATATTAATTAGAACTTGCTGTCTGGGAAGCTGGAGTGGTCATGGGTCGAGATACATGGAATCTCAATACAAGCTCAATGGTTTATGTACTCTTGGTTTACTAAACACTTAACAAATGATTTATGCTTCCGCTGTACACCATGAATGACATGTAACTTTTGTAACGCTTTATGTTAATAAATGAAAGTTTTATTAATCATAATTATGAGTTCAATGTGATTGGTGGCTTGGATCCTGGTATGTCACAGGCTCCGCGGTTTTTCCGCACATGGTATTTTGGGGGTGTGACAGATTGGTATCAGAGCCATTGGTTATAGTGAACTTGGTTTTAAAACGTTTTTATAAAACCAGACTATAACTGAACCGACCCGAAATCGACCCTGACACTCAGCTCCAGATTGCAAGGTTCGTCTTTTACACCTGTTTCATACATTGCATAACTAGTACACGTTAGTTTATGATGCAACATGCGAACACACACTCGTCACTATAGCATGATAGCATGGGTTGCTTGTTTACATTATGATACGTTGATAGCATGTCATAGTCCTTAGATTTTTGTGATCTATCATTTTGATAACCTCTGTTTGGCATTCGAATTGGGGAACCATTTGACATGAGTTAGGAGGAACTGAGATGAGCATGCAAATCGCAATATTATTGTGGGTGCACACATAATAATAATGTGGGGTGCATGCGAGTCCCAGTGAGCCTTAACAAGTGGAAAAGGGGTTCCGTTCCATTATTTGATCGATGTGAAACATAACAAACCTATAGGGGTCATAGCAGTAATTGTCCCCTACTCGAACGTGAACTTTTCATTCATCTTTGGATCCTTTTGAATCTCGATGCTATCGAATATTACCTGAACACCTATCTGAACACCTAGCGAACCGTGTAGAATGTTAGGTGCTTATACGAACATCCCTGAGTTGGATGTCGCAGCGTTGAATGATTGATCGATACCTTTCTTACTCCTCTTCGTTTGCTGGAACTCATGTATTGACGTCTTAGATCCCGAAGTGTGATCACTTCTGCAACACTCTCGTAACATATCGTGTATTACTCAGTCAACTTGCAAGAACGATGGACTTCAGAATTTGAACGACCCTAGTTACCAACAACGAACATCCGTGAATTGACTTCAATCGAGTCCGTAACTCTAGTCAGCGATTTATGGGAGTCAACTCTTACGAATCAATCAGGGCATAAGTGATGATAATTGACCATAGTGTGGTATGCGTAACTGCCAGCACAGTGAGTAGTGCTTTAGGACGTGGCTTAGTATGTGAAAGGATGGACTTTGATGGTGAAGAATCGTAGGGCTTCTTTACAAGCAACGACATTGGGAGCAGCAGTCACAACAATAACAAGGTATTCGTAACCCTAGCCTACAGTATGGAAATAAAGGTGCCTACAACATGGATTGGCCGTGGTTAAGTTAAGAGGACAACGACCAAAGGAACAACGACAGTACTTGAAAATCCTTGTAATGAAAACAGTAACACTGGAAATGATGCTCATGGAAGGGCATTCATGGTTGACGTGGGCGACGCCAGGATGGTGGCCATTTGGAAGCTTGTACGGGTAGCTAATCACTTCGTCTCTGTCCTGTTTAACCCTGATACTTCTCGAAAGGCTGATGACAAGTCAATTGAAGCATCGTACGTTTGTAGGGATGCAAATTCAACCGTGTGGGACAAGTTTTCGACATCGATCTTCCTTCTACTATCCACGATGGTGTTAATATAGGACTTTAATAACATGCAAATACAATTGACTTCAATACATTGTCTGACAACAATGATACATAATTGGACCAAATATTGATAAAATCTTTTCAAGATGTTTAATGCCTGACATGTATTTAATGAAAAGCATTGGGTGATTTTGACAAAATAGTTATCGGCCAAATTGTATTCAATATCATTACATGTTGGTCCAATTAAAAAGCTTGTGCATCTTGGGTCCACTGATCAGCGGATCATTGTTATAAATGGAATATCATGTGATGGCTCAATAAAGTGAAAGTCTATTGGGATTAGTTATGAAATAATTGAGATAATGGGCCACACTTATTTAGCCAAACCACACACATACCCATAACCTGTTAACCGGGAACTTGTATAGGAGTTGGGCCGAGTCTGTTTCGGATAAGAGTGGACAATCGCATAATTATAGGTGGGCTGGGCTCCGTTGGGCCTCACATACATGCGAACACCTGGTGAATGGCATGCTTTTGGGATGCACTAGTGAAGGGAGGGATTAATAAATTGATTGATGTAAGTGTTCGGGTATCAAGAATTAATTACTATGTGATTTGTATATATGTGAACTCATGAGGTGAATGGGCTTAAGAACTGATTACATGCTATATGTTTACTCGATGATGTTGAATTAGTATGTTAATTGCCATGATTTGAACCATAGGGGTGTTATCTAAATATTAGAGATGTGTAGTATGTGACTGAGTATTATGTGATGTTATGATGTATGTTGTTGATTTCATTGAATGGTCAACTGATACAGTACGTATGGGAATATGTGTGATTAATATGCATGGGATTTCGTGATATGTGATTAGGGAATAATAACGCGCATGAAATATCCAGTGTATGAGTATTTAAAACTGATTGTTGTCGGTAACCATGTTAGGACGTTTGTGACCGACTGTTAAACAAGTAACTGGTCTTACCAAGCAAACCAAGGTGAGTTCACACACTTTCTAAGGCATGGGATTCCCGGTGGTTGGGAATGGGTTAAAGAATTAAAACGGAACCTACATATCCTCCTTGGGTAGGATATGTATGGCCATCCTCCATGGGTAGGATGCCAATCTTAATCCTGCGTATTCTCCTTGGGTAGAATACGTACGTTCGTCCTCCTTGGGTAGGACAACAACCTTAAACTTACTAGACAAAACTCTATCATGAAGTCCCTCATTTTTATATCGACTTAATCGCCGGGCCAATGGCGAGCGGGTCATTAGTTAATAGCGCTATTAGGGTTGACAAGCCTCACACCGTGCCTGTAGGACGGGCATGTACTAATGGATCTGGGCACTTAGTCAATGATGATAGACATTGACGTAGGGCACAACTATTGTTCGTCAGTTGTCGATATGGTAACGGTCTAGTGGTTCACATGGGGAAGCCCCCACTGATTATGGATATGGTTTGGGAAACAAAGATACTGGTTAACTCGTGGTTTATGAAACAACTTATGGTTTTCAAAACAAACTTTTAAAACTAAACAACCAACTGTGAACTCGCTCAACTTTGTTGTTGACTCGTTATTACATGCCTTGCAGGTGTATATGCTTATATTAGTTGGAACTTGCTGTCTGGGAAGTTGGAGTGGTCATGGGTCGAGATACATGGAATCTCAATATAAGCTCAATGGTTTATGTACTCTTGGTTTACTAAACACTTAACAAATGATTTATGCTTCCGCCGTACACAATGAATGACATGTAACGTTTGTAACGCTTATGTTAATAAATGAAAGTTTTATTAATTATAATTATGAATTCAATGTGATTGGTGGCTTGGATCCTGGTATGTCACACGCTCCGCGGTATTTCCGCACGTGGTATTTTGGGGGTGTGACAGTCTTAACTTTGTGATATAACAATCGGTGTTGTTCCTAGTCTCGGATGAATTCTGAGTTTCTTCTCACGATCGGGTGATAGTCCAAGTAGATCCTCTGGGAAACGTCGGTCGGAATTTCTTTCAGTTCCATGTTAATGATCACCGAGACCATATACACTATGTCTTACTTCCGTGCATAACTTGCAGCTTTCATCATAGAGACAAACTTCATCGGCTGGTCTGTCTCCTTGTGGTCACTTCTCCGGTTGGCTTGCAAATCTTAACCTAATTCAGCAATCACCTCAGGAATCATTGTTGCCATTTGTTCCTTTTTAGGAAGCAGACAGAATTTCCTTGCTGTCAGTTCTTTTCATTTTTTTCCATTTTATGGCATATGTCTTGACCATGTGTTTCGAAGCTCGGGTCTCACTACCTTAATGTCTAAATTTTGAAGCATCCATTACTTCATCCTTCTTTACGTATATACTAATGGTTTGGACAACTTTAGTCCTTTGCGGCCCATGTATTGCCGTAACAGCTTCTTTATTACTGGTAATCTTAGTAGGATTATAGGTGAAGAGTCTTTGTAAGTGCATCTTGTCGTGGTTACTTTTATCTTTGCAAGAGTTCTTAAAGAAAGTAGAATTACTCTTATTAGTGTAAGTTTTGAGACGTTTTGTGCCTAGCATAACTTTGGCTACAGGTTTCCTAATGCGTTAAGAATCTAAGGTAGCGCAAAGGGAATTCTTATACTTTCGATGGCATCCCAACATAAGGGTTCACATCGTTCATCTTGTCGCACGAGTTACGAGACGGATGATAAATTGAAATAGTTTTCGACATCAGAATTATAGATGTGTACAAGATGTTCCTGATAAGAGAGTCTAGAATTTATCATTGATACCTATGTTCGTGATTCATCCTAAATTGTCAGTCCTTATGGCTTTAGGATTTCCTTATAGATATACATATCTATACAATCATATATTTAATATACTGTAATATATAAGCCATTCATTCGGTCAATGTATTGAATAGATTCATATTTCCAAAAAAAAAAAAAAAAAACAAGTCAGACATCAGGTCATGATACTATTTAGGGAATTCTCTCACTTGATTATCATATACCCCATCTTACCCGGTTCTAGCTGGAGAGGTAATTATCATTGTATTTCCCATAAATAGAATTTTCTCAATTTCATGATTTAAAAATGAATCTTTTATTAGGGCTTTTATCAGAGAACAAGGTAATTAGTATTCACATGATGGATCATATTCTAGAACCCAGTAGTACCAATAAATAAGAAATAACAGTGGCCAAGTGTTATTGCTTATTTACCATACCTACAACGTTCTAGTCATCATCCTCATGGCATACCAATACCCGTCACACTTTATTTGCTCAAGTAATTAGCTTATCTCAAAGCTACTACTAAAGCATCTTTCTTAAGTTCAAGTCTAAATACTATCATGCGTGCTACCAGTTACTATCAATTTCCTAACTCTTTCATTTAAGCTTAGGTATTATTACAACACCTCATTGCTTAAATCAGTGGCTCTGATACCACTTCTGTCACGACCTCCGACCACACCCTGGACGGGAGCCGCGAGCAGTCAAGTGGTACCGCTAGTTATTTTAAAAAAATTGCAGCGGAAATTTCATCAGGACCGTGAGTTAGGAAAAATATCAGAGTTTAGAAAACACCGGATTTTATTTATTAAATAAATGGGATAAAATCATGTTTTGAAAGATAGCTTTGATATGGGATATACCCGAATACGTAAAACAATGTTTTCTTAATTTAATTTAATTGATAAAATAAGCCACTTCTTTAAGCCTCTTGGTGCTATGTCGTCACTCTTATTCCAATCTACTGTAATTATCTGAAACATGTTTAAAAAGATTTTATCAGCGGGGAAATAATGGCGAGTCATTCAATTTGTACAAAATGACACATTGTTATCATTTATAGCATTAAGAGTTTTCACATTTGCCATATCTATTAATTAGCTGGTTCAGTTGTCACTCGACCGTATCTATGACTATGGACATATCACTAAATTAGGCTCGCCCACCTAACGTGATAAATCATTAGTAGTAATGTGCACAAAACCCCCCACATACTGCCAGTAATTAAAGAGTAGCAAAGACTTAATCACTACAAAGTATAACTGGAAAACATTTAGGGTTTTGTAAAGCAATTTGATAAAAAGAGAATGACTCACCTTGTTAGCATATAGTCTTGATTAAACAAGCATCTTGATTCTAAGTCTTCTGATGATTATACACCTATTTTGATTGTAAGTGTATAGTGCAGAGTTTTCTGGTAGTTAAACATTTAGTTTAACAGAGTGGAATACGTATTAGTGTTATACCAAATCAAACCTAACGATGGTCACGAGATCAGAACCTTAACGAAATTCACAAAGTATAGTCTTGTTTAGACAGCACTTTGGCATTCGTTTCAAAAGCTTAACGAAATTCACAAAGTATAGTCTTGTTTAGACAGCACTTTGGCATTCGTTAGTTGGTTCCTGAATCGATCGGATAGAATATCGCATCGGTGATTATTGGTTAGAACACCAACGTATAGAGAGAAGAATAGAAGAAATGAGCAAAGAATAATGAATCCTAAGCTTCCTTTTTAAATGTAGGAAATATGAAATTTCCAGGAAGTTTCCTATATACTTTTCTAGGAAGTTACCTATACATTTTCTAGGAAGCTTCCTACCCACATATATATCCTCTTACACCTTCCTTGCACCTTCCTCATATATATCTATTTTCATGTATATCTATTTAGGTGTTTAATTTACTTTAGTTAATTAATTTTACTTAGCTGATTAATTAATCTTACTTAGCTTAATTAATCTTTCTTAACTGATTAATTAATCTTACTTAGCTTAATTAATCTTACTTAGCTTAATTAATCTTACTTAACTGATTAATTAATCTTACTTAGCTTAATTAATCTTGCTTATCTGGTTAATTAGGTAACCGACTTAACTGATTAACTTATTAGCCGTTTGTCTGATTAATCTACCTTAACTGTTTAATTACATAATTTACTTAGCCGGTTAATTAACTTAATTAGCTGATTAATTAATTTACTTAGCATGCTTAACTGCTAAGTTTCCTTTCCGGTTAATGTTTCCATAGCTTATTAAGTTTTCTTAACCGCTAAGTTATCTTAACTGCTAAGTTTTTATAACTATTAAGTTTACTTAAACACTAGGTTTACTTAACTATTAAGTTTACTTAACTACTAAGTTTACTTAATTGCTAAGTATTTTAGTTTAACAGCTTCTTGGTTATGAGTTCTAATTTCTAAATACAAGGGAACTTGTATTAGTGTATTAACTCAATTCAACTTTAACGATAATCACGAGATCGAAAGCCTTACAATGAATGACAAAGTATAGCCAGATATTGACAGCACTTAAACATCCATTGGATTAGTTTTAATCGATCGGATACAATATCGTACCAGTGATTAGAGTTATTACCCTAATAACGGGCAGAGTTTCAGGGTTTAGAAGTTCTGACCATAGAATGACAGAACAAGAGAACAAGAGAAAGAAAAGAATTGAACGATTTGAACTGAAACCATCGTGTCACACCCCGACCGCGTTAAAACAGCAAACCGCGGCGGAAACTTCGGGGAGTGTCGTAACAGAATCATTGTTTCACAACACATGGATAAAAGTTCTGTTTTATTGAATTAAGTTTATTATATCATATTGAAACTAGAAACAAAACATAAACAATTTGTCTTTCATTGTTATTAAGTCACTAAGGCCTCGTCCATTCCAATGTGAGCATGCACCAATATCATCATCAAACATCATCAACTATGGTACCTGAAACATATGTGAAAATACGTCAGCATAAAAATGCCGGCGAGTACATAGGTTTTATGTGAGTGTCATATTCATGGCTCGTTTACATTTTGAAATAACTCAAATAACTTTGTTAATTGATATTTAGAAAACCAAGTTTTGTAAAATGTTTATATTGAAAATTGAAATAACCAAGTCAAAGCAGATTTAATTAAAATTTATAAAACCTCGATGCCATGAATCTTAACTCAAAACCTTTGTTTATGAAAACCAGATTGTAAATCGTTTTTGAAATAAAACTCGAATGGTTTATATTGTTAGAAAAACCTTGTAATATAACTTCGTTTTGATAACCTTTGCCCAAGTGATCTAAATAACGCAATGATTTATAATGTGTTAAAAGCACTTATATATAGGAAGTACCAGCGGCGTATCCACCATGCTTTTAACACATTACACCTGCCCCGTTACCTAATCGCTTCCCTAACCCAACGGTTCAAACGGTACCAAACGGTTCACGTAAATCAAACAGTTACAAACGGTTCACATAATCAAACAGTTACAAACGGTTCACGTAAATCAAACAGTTCCAAACGGTTCACATGGATCAAATAGTAATATAAACCATAACATTTCTTTAAAAGACTTGAAAACATTTGGCACATATGAATCACCCCAAAACGGTTTAAAACGGTAAAAGAGGGGAACTATGTACTCACTTGAGGATGATTAGAATTCTTGAACAACAACCAAGCAAAGGTAGAGGGATCACGGAAATCAAACGACACCTAGTATGGGTAACTATATTAATAACCGGACCTATATCGGAAGATCGGATAGGATGAGATTTCGTAAACCAAATGAGTGTTGGAACTCATATGATATGGTTTAACAAAGCCTACATAGTAAAACGGAACCTAACCTAAGTGCTTACGACCCATTACGACCCGTTTAAGTAGCTTACGCTACTTTAACGCGTCGTTCGCGTAAAACACGTTCGGACCGTCTAACTAGTCCTATGACAAGTATTATATGCCTAAACATGTTTTAATATGTTGCATAATCAGTTAAGTGACAAAAGTTTAAGTTACATATGCTTAAATATCAATTATGCATGAAAAGGGCATTTTGGTCATTTTACCTAAGGCATATAAACAACCTATCATACAACTAATTAAACTAAGTGTCCATAAGGTATAACCTCAGAAGGTTATTCCCTATACACCTATGGTCACTAAACTTGCTTGGTCGGATCCTAATGATCGACCAAACGGGTCGGGTTCGAAAGACTAAGCGGTTGTTTAGACCGCTTATCTTACGACCCTATTCAAGCACTAATCTAAAAGTGACGAGTTAAACATGTTAAAACATGTTTAACTAAGTTGGAAAACATGTTTGATATCAAAACAAACGGTTTTGATACCCAAGAATAGTTTGGTTGCAAAATTCGCATAAACGCGCATTCTGACCGAAACTATGACTCGTCACTAAGCCTAAATAACGTGGTAATCAGTAGGTATAGTCACAAAGGACTATGACCATCGTGATTACATTCACGTTACGAAGTTCAAACGAACTTCGTGTTGACCATTGACCGGTCAAAGCAGAAAGTCAAACACTGTTTGACTTTTACGCTTAAAAACGCATAAAAGTACGAAAGAATACTTACAAAGGGTCCAAGC
Organism: Helianthus tuberosus; assembly: GCA_030545235.1. Lineage (NCBI taxonomy): Eukaryota > Viridiplantae > Streptophyta > Magnoliopsida > Asterales > Asteraceae > Helianthus > Helianthus tuberosus. Next base: position 41,987,574 of record CM060393.1, on the reverse strand, counting down.
TAGGAAGATTTGATTCAAGTTGCTCAGGTATGAGGTGTGGAAACCCCAACTTAGAGCAGAAATGAATCAAGGTATGAGTTGCAACAATGAAGGTGTTGGGTATTTATAGGAAAACCACAACCGTTAGGATCATTCCTCGATAAACGAGCTTCAATCTTGGCCCTCCATGTTTGCCCACTGAATTATAAACCTGTGGGTGTCCAAAACAAGCCCCAGGTATGAAGAAACCATGAACCCTGAAACCAGCTGCTGATTGTGAAAAACATGTTTCCGAACTGGGCAGCTTACACGGGCCGCGTAAGCAGAAGCATTGGGCTACGCGCCCCGCCTGGCCAAACTTTCAGAAAAAGTCAGTTTTGGTCCCTGCAGCCCAGAAACTTGATTTTGATGCATTTTTGACACGTTTAAGCCCTGTTAACCCCATTTCAAGGCTCCAAAATGAAGTTGGTTCGTTTGGCCGTACGGTTGCGTTGTTCGGTTAATTACGACGAAACACAATCTGACGCGAAAAACGATCCAAATCACGCGACGAATGGAATTTTTTCATGCCAATCACTAAAATAAAATATTTTAATGATTACATAAATTTTTGGATGCCCGGATATATTCAGAACGTAAGATATGCGCGAAAATGCAAACTTGTGCACTTTTTGACGCTTTTAGTCCCTGATTGACCCAAAAGTTTATTTTTGCGCACCAAACACCTCAAAGCCTAATTCTAAGATATGTAAAGGATATTTAGGGCATATTTAACTTTTGATCAAGTTCCAGAATGTTCGTTACAGTACGAATCGGCATACTTTCGTAGTTTTTCGAAATTAGTCCCTGTATGCGAATAAACTTGATTTCGACACACTAAACCCTTCAAAACTTATTTCTAAGTTATGTAAAGGTTATTTAAGGTATGTTAAGCCTATGTCACTGTTCCGGAGTGTTTGTTGCATTAAACTGGTTATATTTACGCATCAGTTCGCGTATAACCTTCCAGAAAGCGATTTAAAGCTCGAAATCGAACAAGAATTGATATGTGAAAATGATACTCATATTTTTACAAATCCCAAGTATGAAACACAATATTTCATTGATGTGGTATTTGTTTCATGGTCGAAGAGGCACAGATGTCACAGTCTCCCCTACTTTAGGAAATTTCGTCCCGAAATTTATTCGTAGGAGTCTGTCTGTGACGTTGTGTTAAATAATTGTCTTGCATGGAATCTAGGGTGTTATCTATTTGCGTAGAGTAACCCATCAAAGATATGCAAGGCATAATTCCGTCATTTCCTTTAACGGATATTCTTCAGAAGCGAAAATGAATGGACGGAGTGTTGGTGCACTAAATGTCTGCTGATTACGTCATTATCAAGTCTTGTGTCTAGGATTGTTTGAATGATCACACTATAGAGTTAAATTAGGGTTTGTTTAGATTAAACTTGAAGATTTCGCTTGAAACATCTTCAAGCGAAATCAACACATGATGATTTCGCTTCAAGCATGTTCAAGCGAAATCTCAAGCCTCTATATATAGGTGGTTAGATCATTTGAAGCGTGGGGGAGTTGTCAGTGTATGTGAGTCGAGGTGCTGCTGAACTTTTGTTAGAAAATCATTGTAAAGACTCAGAAGGCATTTATAGAAAGAAAATTAAGAGGAACAAAGCTGTTATGACTTTGTATACATTGATTCCGCCTTTGTATTCAGAGATGAACACCTTAACTGACTTTTAGAGGTCGTACAACGGTCCAACACGGAGTCATTTTCCTCAACGGGTATTCTTCAGAGATGGAAATGAAGGAATAATCAAAAGGATATTCATTTCCCTCAACGGACATTCTTCAGAAACGAAAATGAACGGACGGAGTCATTTTCCTCAATGGGTATTCTTCAGAAATGGAAATGAAGGAATAATCAAAAGGATATTCATTTCCCTCAACGGACATTCTTCGGAAACGAAAATGAACGGACGGAGTCATTTTCAACGGATGCTTCATCAGAAATGGAAATGAAGGAATAATCAAAAGGATATTCATTTTCCCTCAACGGACATTCTTCAGAAACGAAAATGAACGGACGGAGTCATTTTCAACGGGTGCTTCATCAGAAATGGAAATGAATAGAATAATCAGAAGGATATTCATTTCCCTCAATGGACATTCTTCAGAAACGAAAATGAACGGACAGAGTCATTTTCAACGGGTGCTTCATCAGAAATGGAAATGAATAGAATAATCGAAAGGATATTCATTTCCCTCAATGGACATTCTTCAGAAACGAAAATGAACGGACGGAGTCATTTTTCTCAACAGGTATTCTTCAGAAATGGAAATGAATAGAGTTAACTCTAGACACATGACAAAACTTGCTGTGGTTTCTGTGCACTAAATTCCATAATTATATATGCATCCATAATTACGTAATTCCTTGCATGGAAATCACAGTTTGTTTTATAATGTGAAAGGGATAGAATTTGAACAAGCTTGAGACAACTTTGATTGGGTCAACACATAAACACATAAACCCATAATTGTTTTCTTGGTTATTAATTTGTTAACAGTTTGTTATTAATTGTTATTAACTTGTTATCGATTTAAACATGGGTATTCAAGGTATACCAGGAACCCAGTCAATGGACTTCAACGTCCTTAAGAATCTATCTGAAAAGATAGGATGATCTTCCAAAAATTCGATTTCGTTTACAAGGAAACGTAATATTCGAATTAAGGTAGACAACAATTAAGGACCTATGGAAATACCCTTAGGTACCCTATTAAGGATTTATAGTGGTACTTTGGGTATCTGTCCAGAGTTGTAACTTGCGCCTTGTACTTCGTTTTCCTTGAAAGAAACGAGTACTTAGGATTTTCGTGGAAAATGCAAGAGGTCATAAAATGGAAGAATTTTGGGAGTAGTCTGTCTTTCAAGGAATACGGTTCCTTGATTGTCGGTATTGTAGGGGATTTGTTGTTTATTCATGCAACCACAATTGTATATTGCAATAAAAGATTTATTTATAAACAACAACAACAACTGTTTCATAGACCTTGACAACAAAAGAAAATAATACATAAGGCTTGATTATTTCTAAACTACGTTGTCTTCTAATCGGTCAGATGCTCATCCCTGCGCTGGATTCGCATTAGCAAGCTTTGGGCAATTCCTTTGGAAATGGCCCATCTCGCCACAGTTGTAGCAAGACCCCGGTGGAAAACGAGCTTGAGCAGGATTGTTGCCAGCTTGATTTGGTGCAGCTGCAGCTGGGCAAACTCTTCCTGTATGACCTATAAGTCCACAAATTTGGCATTTGCGGCACTTTACACTGGCATGATGATGAAGGCTACATTGGTTGCACAAGGGTGCAGTTCCGTTGTATGGGTTCCTAGCAGGGAGTTGAGCTGGTTGGTTGGGGACAGCTTGATCATTGTGGGCAACCACGGCGAAGTTCTGAGAGGCCTTTCACTTCTTGGACTTCTTGGAGGATTCAGTCTGCTCATCCTTTGGTTTTGATTCCTCAATCAGTTTCTTGTCACCCTTTCGGAAAAGTTTACCTTTCCTGATCTAAGATTCAGTCAAGGTAGTGGATAGCTCAATGGCCTGTCTAACTGTAGTGGGGTTGCTACCCGTAATAATGTCTTGTACTGAGTCATGGAGGCCATCAATGCACTTTTCGATTGCCTTATCCAAGGGCATAACCATGTTCGGGCATAACAGACTCAACTCCTCATAACGGTCCGTGTAGGCTCGATGCTCACCGCTATCTTGCTTAAGATCGTCGAATTCCCTTTCCAACGCCCTAATCTCATGACGAGGACAGAATTCCCTCATCATTAGAGCTTGAAGCTCTTCCCATGTTTGAGCTAGTGCCAAGTCGGCACCCCTATCTCTCATCACACCATTCCACCATGTTAAAGCTCGTTTCTCAAAAACACTAGATCCGAACTCCACCTTTCGCTTGTTTGGACACTGAACATGCCTGAAGGTGCTCTCTAGACTCTCGAACCATTGCAGAAGTTCAGTCACTCCTTGAGACCCAGAAAATTTTGATGGCTTGGCAGAGTTGAATGTCTTGAAGTTGCAGGGAGCATTATGGTTGTTATTGAGGGCTTGGTTACATTGAGCAATGATGTTTGGGATTGCAGCAACCATTTGTTGTGTAATGATAGCTGCCAGTTCTTCATTAGGTATCTGATTGTCATGTCGAGGAGGCATTCTAAAAGAGGAAGCAAGAGAGAAAACAAATTATATGACATTGGGTAAGAATAGGATGTTACAATTACCGACCAAAAAGCATGGATGACGGTCATTTGTTCGAACCACGAAGCAAACAAACGACGCACAAAAGCTGAAACAAAGTAAATAGGTCCTCATAATGTATCGCGAAGACATGCTTTAGCCTATAAGTGGACACTCACCCCAAGAGTTCCCAGGTAAGAGTGACTGGTCCGATTATGTGGATTTGTACGAACACTCTAGCCTTAGACAGAAAACTCAGAGTACAGGCATCCACCCTTCCAGATTGCACGTGTTCACACTATAAGGCCCAAACTTTGACGAGATTTTGAAAACTTTGAAGGTTCAAAACCTTATAATAAATCATCCTAGAACAGATGATTAGTTTTCAAAGCAGATTCGAAATTTGTGATCTTGTTGTGGTTGTCACCTAAGGATAAGTGACGGTATTGTTTTAAGATCTAAACACAAGATCCTTGTGTTAGGGTCCTAGGAAGGTTATAGACTAGGTCAAAGCATTACTAATAACCTAATTCCCTATAACCATGGGCTCTGATACCAACTTTTCTGTCACACCCCGACCGCGTTAAAACAGCAAACCGCGGTGGAAACGTCGGGGAGTGTCGTAACAGAATCATTGTTTCACAACACATGGATAAAAGTTCTGTTTTATTGAATTAAGTTTATTATATCATATTGAAACTAGAAACAAAACATAAACAATTTGTCTTTCATTGTTATTAAGTCACCAAGGCCTCGTCCATTCCTATGTGAGCATGCACCAATATCATCATCAAACATCATCAACTATGGTACCTGAAACATATGTGAAAATACGTCAGCATAAAAATGTCGGCGAGTACATAGGTTTTATGTGAGTGTCGGATTCATGGCTCGTTTACATTTTGAAATAACTAAAATAACTTTGTTAATTGATATTTAGAAAACCAAGTTTTGTAAAATGTTTATATTGAAAATTGAAATAACCAAGTCAAAGCAGATTTAATTAAAATTTATAAAACCTCGATGCCATGAATCTTAACTTAAAACCTTTGTTTATGAAAACCCGGATTGTAAATCGTTTTTGAAATAAAACTCGAATGGTTTATATTGTTAGAAAAACCTTGCAATATAACTTCGTTTTGATAACCTTTGCCCAAGTGATCTAGATAACGCAACAATTTATAATGTGTTAAAAGCACTTATATATAGGAAGTACCAGCGGCGTATCCACCATGCTTTTAACACATTACACCCGCCCCATTACCTAATCACTTCCCTAACCCAACGGTTCAAACAATACCAAACGGTTCACATAATCAAACAGTTACAAATGGTTCACGTAAATCAAACAGTTACAAACGGTTCACATAATCAAACAGTTACAAGCGGTTCACATAAATCAAACAGTTCCAAACGGTTCACATGGATCAAATAGTAATATAAACCATAGCATTTGTTTAAAAGACTCGGAAACATTTGGCTCATATGAATCACCCCAAAACGGTTTAAAACAGTAAAAGAGGGGAACTATGTACTCACTTGAGGATGCTTAGAAGTCTTGAAAAACAACCAAGCAAAGCTAGAGGGATCACGGAAATCAAACGACACCTAGTATGGGTAACTATATTTATAACCGGACCTATATCGGAAGATCATATAGGATGAGGTTTCGTAAACCAAATGAGTGTTGGAACTCATATGATATGGTTTAACAAAGCGTACATACTAAAACAGAACCTAACCTAAGTGCTTACGACCCATTACGACCCGTTTAAGTAGCTTACGCTACTTTAAGGCGTCGTTCGCGTAAAACGCGCTCGGACCGTCTAACTAGTCCTATGACAAGTATTATATGCCTAAACATGTTTTAATATGTTGCATAATCAGTTAAGTGACAAAAGTTTAAGTTACATATGCTTAAATATCAATTATGCATGAAAAGGGCATTTTGGTCATTTTACCTAAGGCATATAAACAACCTATCATACAACTAATTAAACTAAGTGACCATAAGGTATAACCTCGGAAGGTTATTCCCTATACAACTATGGTCACTAAACATGCTTGGTCGGATCCTAATGATCGACCAAACGGGTTGGGTTCGAAAGACTAAGCGGTTGTTTAGACCGCTTATCTTACGACCCTATACAAGCACTAATCTAAAAGTGACGAGTTAAACATGTTAAAACATGTTTAACTAAGTTGGAAAACAGGTTTGATACCAAAGCAAATAGTTTTGATACCCAAGAATAGTTTGGTTGCAAAATTCGCATAAACACGCATTCTGACCGAAACTATGACTCGTCACTAAGCCTAAATAACGTGGTAATCAGTAGGTATAGTCACAAAGGACTATGACCATCGTTGTTACATTCACGTTACGAAGTTCAAACAAACTTCGTGTTGACCATTGACCGGTCAAAGTAGAAAGTCAAACACTGTTTGACTTTTACGCTTAAAAACGCATAAAAGTACGAAAGAATACTTACAAAGGGTCCAAGCTAGGAAGATTTGATTCAAGTTGCTCAGGTATGAGGTGTGGAAACCCCAACTTAGAGCAGAAATGAATCAAGGTGTGAGTTGCAACAATGAAGGTGTTGGGTATTTATAGGAAAACCACAACTATTAGGATCGTTCCTCGATAAATGAGCTTCAATCTTGGCCCTCCATGTGTGCCCACTGAATTATAAACCTATGGGTGTCCAAAATAAGCCCCAAGTATGAAGAAACCATGTGCAAAAACCCTGAAACCAGCTGCTGATTGTGAAAAACAAGTTTCTGATTTGGGCAGCTTACATGGGCCGCGTAAGCAGAAGCATTGGGCTACGCGCCCCGCCTGGCCAAACTTTCAGAAAAAGTCAGTTTTGGTCCTTGCAGCCCAGAAACTTGATTTTGATGCATTTTTGACACTTTTAAGCCTCGTTAACCCCATTTCAAAGCTCCAAAAAGAAGTTAAAGTATAGGGAACTTAAAATATGCTCAAAAATATCTAAGATGTCGGTTAGTTTGGCCGTACGGTTGCGTTGTTCGGTTAATTACGACGAAACACGATCGGACGCGAAAAACGATCCAAATTACGCGATGAATGGAATTTGATCATGCCAATCACTAAAATAAAATATTTTAATGATTACATAAATTTTTGGATGCCCGGATATATTCAGAACGTTAGATATGAGCGAAAATGCAAACTTGTGCACTTTTTGACGCTTTTAGTCCCTGTTTGACCCAAAAGTTTATTTTTGCGCACCAAACACCTCAAAGCCTAATTCTATGCTATGTAAAGGATATTTAGGGAATATTTAAGTTATGATCAAGTTCCAGAATGTTCGTTACAATACGAATCGGCATACTTTCGCAGTTTGTTGAAATTAGTCCCTGTAAGCGAATAAACTTGATTTCGACACACCAAACCCTTCAAAACTTATTTCTATGTTATGTAAAGGTTATTTAAGGTATGTTAAGCCTATGTCACTATTCCAGAGTGTTTGTTGCATTAATCTGGTTATATTTACGCATCAGTTCGCGTATAACCTTCCAGAAAGCGATTTAAAGCTCGAAATCAAATAAGAATTGATATGTGCAAATGATACACATATTTTTACAAATCCCAAGTATGAAACACAATATTTCATTGATTTGGTATTTGTTTCATGGTCGAAGAGACACATATGTCAAACATCGGCTGCTATTTATAGGCTGATATTAGGGCGCGTCGCGGCCAGCGAAGCCCATTGGCTTCTCCTTCACGGCCCGCGAGGGAGTCTGGTCGGAGTGAAGGGTGCTGAGTCATGGAGTGGTCTTGACACGTGGATGACACGTGTCCCTCAAGCTTCTCCGAAGTTTCGCCTAGATGTCGCGCCCCGCGTAAGCTTTGGTTAATTCTTACGTTTCCCACGACCAACTAATAAAATTTGATTTTCTTGATTTTTCATGAGATTTAGGGTTTTAGGGGTCCGGGTTTTCACTTACGGAGTGTTTTGGGACATTTTTACAGGTCCTTACACTTTCGGTTTTGGGCTTAGGCTAAAGGTAGGAGATTTTTGGCTTTTATTTTTTTATATTTTTGTGGCGAACAAACGAACGACCAAACCGTGACAACTTTATTTGCAACGCACATAACAACTTTTGGGTTGGTTTCTACCCAAGAACATAAACGGTATTCATAACACTTCTATTTTTGCTCTTTTTCTTTCTAATCTTTTTTTTTCTTCATTTTATTTTATATTTTTTTTCACTTATTCATAATTTGTCGTTCACGGTCAGTATCAAACAATTCACATTAGGTGGACAAATGAAAGTTAAATAGGCTCAACAGGGCTACTAAGGGTAATGGTTCGGTAAACATGAAACAAACACAACGGGTGTAAGGTATATCCTAATGCCTTTATCATTTACATGCACATGTCAAACTACAATCTCCGCATGTATCAAATCATACAAGTTCTAACACAGAATAACATGCGGCCTGCTCTCAACAATTGAATTCATAATGTAAATCATTCTATCAGTTCTACAGGCTCAAAATTCTCACCAAAGAAGGGTAAAAAGGTTGCCGACACGTAGCATATGCAATCTAAAGCATGTTACTCCTAAATAGACATCTCTTGTCAATTCTTTTATCCTAAAAACACATGTCGGACCTACTCTCATGAAACTTAAAGGAACGACCATGACAAGGGACTATGTTAGTTTACTACCGGCAAGGACCCATTAGTGATTGAAACGTTCGGTTTTCATATCCATCTAGTTCACTTAAGGCGATGAAATTCTTTAAAATTTTCAAAATTTTCATTTTTTCTCAGTTTTTCATCGTTTTCAATCATTTTTCAACCTCTTTCAAACTTTGTCCCAAGCCTTTCCTTCCCGGGTTCCCATATCCCTACACTTGGACGACATTGTCCCCAATGTATAGTGCTTTTAAAACAAACCCGAGAATACCAACTAACAAACATTATGAGCGATAATTCCTAAACAAATAATTTAAACACCTTCACTAACACATAAAGTTTAACACCCCCAAGAAACGAATAAAAATGCAATAATAAAAGTGGAACCGACTCCCCTGATTTAAAGTGTAGAATCCTCATGCATCATGTTCCACCACGACCGTATAACATTCCATTCGCAGCCGTGTCCAACAAGTAATTGGTTCAATCTCTACAATTAGTGTGCAAATCATCCCCGTCCAAATGGAGATTGAGTATGGACAGTTTTGACTGAACTCTAATTCGTGCATTGTCCGCCACTACAACTAGAATGTATTGGGACTTCACCAAACATCCCCACACTTGGACCATTGCATCCGTAGAGATTAATAACCTGGTAACCTGCAAAAATACTCGCGCGGAAACAAAACAACTATACACTACTCTACATCCTCGGGCTGCCTCCCGAGAGCGCTAAGTTTATAGGTCTTCAGCCAGACCATACCTGATATACCCTCATGGTGGTCGGGTGGGATGTTTGCCTCCCATGGCCTCTACGTATGTACTCCGCCAATGCTCCAGTAAGTCATCCGTTGTCTTCCACATTGGAGCGAATAACTTTAACCTTCGTTTTGCATTGTCACATTCAGGCGGTTTCTCTTTCTTCTTCCCTCGTGGCTTCCCTTTTTCTGTCTTTAACTCCTCGTGAGCCACACTTTCCTTTTTCCTCACCGCTTTGCTTCCTGCCACTTCATACCTGTCAACCATAAAACACTCGTGTTTGGTATGAATCTCCTTTGCAGGAGAGACATTTTCTTCACCACTTTCAGCTTTTGAGTATCACCTGTAATAAGAGGATTAGTAGCATTTGAAAAAACATTTAGGTGTAACTCACGGTCACCAAACTTCATACTTACCGTTCCATCAACGCAATTGATAATTGCATGAGCAGTCGCTAAGAATGGTCTACCCAGAATGACTGGAGGGTGCGTGTTCTTTGAACTTGTGGTAGAATCAAGCACTAAGAAGTCAACTAGGTAGTAACACTCTTCTACCTTCACAATTACGTCTCTTACAATCCCCATCGGACACATGGGAGTCTGATCAGCCAACACCACGGTGGTGTTGACTTTTTGTAGGGGACCAAAATCATATTGGTCATACAGACTCCTTGGTAGAATACTAACACACGCTCCAAGATCCAACAGTGCCCTTTCTATTTTAAATTCACCCACTTGTACGGAAATAATGGGTGCTCCTGGATCTTGGAGTTTCGGGGGAAGGGTACCCAACAAAGCGGCATTCACATTCGCGGTTAAATCAAGTTTTTTAGGAAACTTGTGAAGTCGTTTTTGGGTACTTAACTCTTTCAAGCACTCAACCTGATCAGGATTCTCTTTAATCGCATCGAGTAAGGGTAGATTAATTTTAACTTGTTTAAAATTTTCCCACCTTTTATCCCTTGGTGGGCCCCGTTTACTCAAAACAAATGTTTCAGATGGTTCTAATAAAGCCATAGGAAACGGAACCTTCACTTTCTTACCATCAACTTCCCTAAACATTTCCTTTTCACATAAAGATTTTTTCAACTTAGTGCTTTCCTGATCATGTTGAGAATCCGATTCAGTATCAACATCCTCCACCACCTCCTCAACTACTTGTGATGGTGGAGCTACCTCAACGCTACCAGTGTCAAAAGTTGGACGAACACTTACCGCATTGATGTGCACATTTCTTTCATTCTTTGAGCTAGATGACTGATGTGCTGGATTAACTGTGGTAGTGCTTGGCAACTTACCTGGATCTCTTCTCAGCTGAGCTAGATCTTCTGCTAGCTGCCCCAACTGCTTCTGCATTGCCTCAGAAGTTTTGTCTCAAACTTCATTATCTTTCTGGATGTCCTTCATGAACTTCATAATAGCATCCAATTTGTCATCACTCGTTCCACTACTAGCACTTGAGAAGTTCCCCTGCTGATTACCCTGATTATATGGGCCCTGATTTTGGTAATTTCCCTGTGAGTAATTACCTTGACGACTCTGATACTGCTGGCCTCCTTGCATGGGTACCTGAAAATTAGGGTTCATTTGATTAGAAGTGTTTCCATAACTAAAATTCGGGTGATTTCGTAAACCTGGATGATATTTATTCGGTTTCATATCATATTGCTTTCATTCACCGAATGCTTGGTTCACTTCTTCATTCGGACCCATCCTAGCGGGACACTCTCCAACCTGGTGTCCCAACTCACCACAATCTGTACACACCGCAAATGCATTAGCTGCCCTAACTTCGGCTCCCTTTCCCAACTTCATCTGAGCTACATGTCGCTCTAATAGCAAATTCTGCCGTTTCAATTTCTCAACCCGTTCTTAAGCTTCATAATCAATTGATCTGGCCGACGTTGATCTCGCTCTTCTGCTAGATTGTGCCTGTCTTTTAGAAGTGGCACTCTGTCTTTCCAAGTATGCCCAATCAGCAGCTTCTGTATTCGTGAGAAACGTACCATTACTGATGGCTATGAGATCTCTTACATCATCAGGAAGTAGCCCATCGTAGAACGCTTTAATCAATTCCCATGTCTGAATGCCATGATGGGGGCATTTCCTAAGCAACTCCTTAAACATTGTGAACGCCTCATGGAACGTGATGTGTGTAAAATGCAACATATAAATTACATCAAATGAGGCATAAAACTAACCCTTTTTAAGTACTAATGTTGGAAAAAGTGTGCTTTTGTCTTCCTTTTGTATTTTCAGGGTTAAATGAGCTTAAATGAACAAAAGAAGCAAAAATGCAGTCAAATCTAACAATAATACAAGAAAAGGAATAAATGTGGCATGCCCAACCCCTCGACAGCATCTTCCCAAGCAAAAACAAGACATCAGAAGGCTGAACACGCCCCGTGCTCATCGGACACGGGGGCGTGCTCAAGTGTCTGCAGAAAAGACAAAGTTGTAGAAGCTTCTATTTCCCAACATGGGGGCGTGCCCAGCGGACACGGGGCCGTGGTCAACGCTAAGATTCGTAGAATCCAAGAAAATCTTGATAGTACAGATACGCTTCTGCACACGGGGCCGTGCCCAGTGGACACGGGGGCATGGTCAACTAATGCAGACAAACAGCAATTAATGAAGAAAGAGAAAGTGGATGGACACGGGGCCGTGTCCGGGCTTCTGTGCAGGTTATAAATAGAGGTGATTGGTTAACTTTAAAGGCATCCCTTGGCAAACCACCTCTCTCATACTTTACCCACCTTCCACCACCATCACAACCCACATCCACTACCATCATCCATCATCCATCATAGAGTGTGTGGTAGTCTCGGGATCCAAGATTGATAGTAAGAGTTCTTGATAATCAAAGGCCATGTTTTCCTAAGTCTCTTACATCACTTGGTGAAGACAAACATTTAGTGTAATACTTTATATTTTTAATCTTTTCGCACTTTTTATTTGGTTATGTATTAATGACTTTAATAACTAGTTTCTTATGTTGAAGGTGAAACTTCCTTATCATTTGTCAGTGGTGTCTTGGCGTTATTTTACTGTCTATATAAAATAAAAGATTTACACCATTCATATCTCTACGGTCTATATAGAGATATGTTGGCTACCTGGTCGGGGGTTAAGGGAATGGTTTGGTAAGGTTCTTGCCTTGTTCAGTATATAGATCCTGCAAGGACCTGGGTCAAGCTTAGTAGGACCTCCTTCAATACCCACAGGTATTGGATGGCGGGGGTGCGTATGGCTTGATCCCCTCATATGTAAACTACATTAATACGTTAACCCGGCTATTTAGAATTGTATCCCTGCTGACTCAAACTACTTAGCCAAGGGTAACGTCACCTTCAAAAGAGGGGCTTACCACATTACGCATTAGTAACTTAATTAATTATCTTTCAATAATCCAACACTTTAGGATTGTATCCTTGCTGACTCAAACTACTGGGTTGAGGGTAACGTCACCTTCAAAAGAGGGGCCTACTACTATAACTAAGATAATCTCTTAAAAAGTGCAAAAGTGCGGAAATAATCAAAGGTTACACTAAAGGCGAGTCGGATCTAAGTGATTCATCTTGTCTATCTGTTTTATTTTATTTTTATTTTTATTTTCAGCATTTTTAGTTTTTATTTTCATGTTTAAACCTTTTTCTAAAATTTTGATTTGATTAGACGTTGAGGATAAACCGGTACTAAAAGCTCTTGTGTCCTTGGACGACCTCGGTATCTTACCAACGCTATACTACGCTCACGATGGGTGCACTTACCCATATGTGTGTTTAGTGTTAGCAAAATATCGTGTTTTATATATTTAAAACTTGAGTAAAGCGTTAAAAAGGGCTTAAAATATACATAAAAACGTATAACACACCGCACACATCAAGTTTTTGGCGCCGTTGCCGGGGACACAAGGATTATAAGAAAGTTAGGAATCAATGGCCTAATCGTTTTTCTTATTTTTCTGTTTTTTAGGATTTTTCTTAAATTTTCAGCTTCTGCAGAGCTCAGCACGGGCCGTGCCCGCTGAACACGCCCCGTGCCCAATCTTTGGTACTGGCAATCTTGTTTTAAGTCAGACTGTAGCTGAACACGGGGCCGTGCCCAATCAACACGCCCCGTGCCCAAGTATCAGATACTGAAAACAGAACCGTAAGATACCGACGGTTGGTAATTTCTGACACAAACATGAGCGATACTGATTTTTTTACTTCCGGCCCTCTTATGGTACGTGGTGTCAAATATGTGGTGGAACTCACGAAGATTTAAAATGTTATTTTTTAAATTACGAGCCCCACTATATAGACCCATTGTTTTCCTGTAGCCTTAAGAGGGGCGAAAGTAAAAATAATCCATATCTCTCCCTCGAATGCTCTCAGTCTTCCCTTCTAGATGAAATGCTTCTTGACGAACTATTTCAAATGGAAGATCTAATTCTTGATTGGATAAAAGAGCTTGAGATGGACATGACTAATTCATCTCAAGACAATACCCAAGAAGAATTATTGAGATCGCATTCGGATAAAAACAACTTCGTTGTTCCCGAAATCACCGCTAACTCTCGAGAAGACTTGAGCGATAGTCGTCCCTGTGTCGATTGTGCCGTGAAGGACTCCCCATCAACTTCTGTCGATGCATACATAGACTAGAGCGATTCGACATACACCTACTTTAACGAGAGCCCGGATAAGGGTTGGACTTGTCCACCTACATTTAGCATAGGAATCACCCTTTCTGATAACCTCTTGCGTTCTCGTCTAAGTCTAGAGCAACTAAGGTATCTCAGGCACTTCGGTGTTGTTCCGTCCAGTAAGGAACCACCCAATCCGGATAAATTTCTTAAAAATAGACAAAACTTCATAAACAACTTCTAGACACGGGGCCGTGCCCAGGTCAGCACGCTCCCGTGTCCACCAAAAGATTCTCGTCTGACTTTCGGTCAGAATACGAACAAAAAGTGTCAGAATCTTGTATGCACACAGGGCCGTGTCCAGCCGACACGGGGCCGTGTCCAGTGTGCTGTCGTTTTCTATAAAGGCAGGAAGATTCCTTCACATTTGGACCATTCCAAAGACAGAGATTTGGTGGGATCTTCACACATACCATACTAGGTATATTCTAAAGAAGGTTCTCAACAACCATCTTGTCTTTTCTACTTTTGTCCATTGCCTTCTTCTTCATTTTTCCCTCAACACCTCCATTAGAGCTTGAAATCACTATGGTTTCAAGCTTTATTGTGATGTTTGTTAGATTTTTATTCAAGGAATCTTGTTAAAAATAAGTTTTACAACACTGTTTTAAATTATTTATGCTTAAAAATGCTTCAAATGTTAGAAAAATAATTTAAAGCTCCAAAATTCCTTGTCCCAAAAATCTGCAGACAGCTGAACATGGGACCGTGCTCATTGAGAACGGGGCTGTGTCCGAGGTACTGTTTCACTAAAATAAACTTTTTTCGGTTTATTTTCATAGAATGTCAAGCCAAAACAGTGGAACCTCTTTAGCACATTCCAGAAACAGTCGAAGGGAACGAAGGCCTTCGATCGATGCAACTCTTGTACGCTATGTGATGGCACTACGAGAAGCTCTCGACGAAATGACATCGGTAGAGGAGGTCCTGATCGACCGTATAAATTATCTAACGGTGGGGCTGGAAAATAGTTTCCAAGAAATCAACCTCTTGCACCAGAGGTTGAATATTCTTGTAACACCTCCCATGGAACCAATCCTCCCCCAAGAGGATTGGAACTTAGCACTCGGAGTCGTTAACCCCACCGGGTGGGATGACATCCCCGCGGAACCTCCTTTGGACAACTTGCAAGAAGTTCCGGTGGAAGTTACACCTCCTCAAAATGACGATGCCAATGAGCCCGCTTTTCTTCTCCCTAGGGAGATAGAAGAATGGCTCAACGACGTGTGAGGGACCATGCCCGGAGGAGAAGTTCTTCAAGCCTCGTTCAACCGAGAAAATTATCTTTTGTCGGAAATTTTGCTCTTAAAATAAACTATAGGCTAGGGCTTCTTTGCGGTTTTAGATTTCTTGTGTTGCTTGACCTACTTATCTAAGTTTTAGTTTATGCTTTTATTAGGAACTTATTGTAATTCTCTCTATTTAATGAATGATGGTTTTAATTAATTGGTGTTTGGATGATGTTGTAATGGGTAAAACACACTCGGGATGGTGAAGGACACTAAGGGAAACTTGAACCAACACCCCATGCACAAAAACAGAGCCGTCCAACAATTTTTTCTTCATTACAGTAAGTTCAGCACGGGCCGTGCCCAGCCAACACGGCCCCTGTCGCAACCCTCGCCCCCTTATCTGTCCCGGGAACGGACGTCCGCGAGACCAGTTATGGTGGTATCATTTTGTTTATCATTTTGGCAGCGGAAATTACATCAGGACCGTAGTTAAGAAATGTTTATTAGGGTAAAACCACCATATTTTATATGAATAACCACATGGGTAAAACCCAAGTTTCTTATTACAACATGTTTATAGGGATAAACCCTATATTATTTAAAACATCGTCTTTTAGGTAACTTTTATAGCCACATTTTTTCCAAGCCGTCAGTGCTCTCCAGCTGGCTTTTTCCTAATTGGCTTTCACATTTTGTTACCTGAAACGCGTTTTAAAAACATTTGTCAGTGGGAAATACTGGTGAGTGAATCCCAGTTTAATCAAGAAGAGTTTTATCAATTAACACAGTACTGAGAGCTATCACATTGTTTATTTCTACACAATTACTCATTCAGTACTGTCAATCCTGACTGGTGGGTCATATTACCCATTGGCTAACTCGTTGTCCAATGGTAACGTGTTCCACATTTTGCATACAAAACCCCAACATACCGGCAGTAATTGAAGAACTACAAAGACTTAATCACTGCTTAATCACATTGTAAAACAATTAAGGTTTTGTAAAAGAGTTCACAAAAAGGTTTACAAAAAGAGGATAAACTCACATTGTTGTCTTAGACTTTGTTTAAGGGTTTACTGGTGTTAATCTATTAATTTACACAAATGTACATATGTTAGTATAATAACCCATTATTTATATTAATGATACCCTCCCCGAGACGGTATTCCAACGACTACGTCGGGCAGAACCACGACAGTCGTTATGGAACCCTGGATCAATCGGGCAGCGTATCTAATACGTAACTGGGGTTATAATACTTATAACTGAGAAAAACTTCGTTAATTAGGGGGGTATTATACCCGATAATTATGCCTATTATCAGAATTTCGTTGAGAGAGAAAGATTTTGAGCGAATTGTTTGAAAGCCCTTTGCCTGCTATTTATAGGGCTGAAAATTGGTTTCCTCGCGGCCCCGTAAGGTTAGACTAAGGTCTACGCGGCCCGCGTAGTAGGGGGTCTAGGCCGTAGCTGATCCGGGTCACGTATAGGTTCAACACGTGTTGCCACATGTCACCACCGGGTGAGGCCTCATTGTTGATCGCTCGCGGCCCGCGTAGGAAGTAGCCAAAGGCTACGCGCCCCGTGACCGCCTAAATTTTCTTGTTTTTTTTTTAATTTTTAATGATATTTCATATTTTGGGCTCGGTTTTCACATACGGGGTGTATTTTAAGACATATAGGGGTATTTTAAAATATATTAGGGTGTCTAAAAATAAAAAAAAATTCAGGAGGGTTGTTATATCCTCCCCACCTTGTTTTAGAGCTCGTCCTCGAGATCTTACTGGAACAAGTGTGGATATTTCCTTTGCATTTCTGATTCAAGCTCCCACGTGTATTCTGGTCCTCTTTTGGAGTCCTACTTCACTTTGATAAGAACTAATCTCTTATGTTTGAGGTTCTTGACTTTCCTGTCTTCAATTTGTAGAGGCCTCTCTACAAATTTTAACTGTTCATTTACCTCTATATCCTTAAGAGGTACTACGAGTGATTCATCAGCTAAACATTTATCAAGATTAGATACGTGAAATACATCATGTATTCCTGCCATTTCCTCTGGCAGTTGTAGCTGATAGGCTACAGGTCCTATTTTTCTAATAATCTCAAAAGGTCCAACATACCTGGGGCTTAGCTTTCCCTTTTTGATGAATCTTACCACTCCTTTCCAATGAGAGACTTTTAATAACACTTTATCTCCTACTCAAAATTCCAATGGCTTTCGTCTGTTATCAGCATAACTCTTTTGTCGATCACGTGCTGTTTTCAGTCGTTCCTTGACTTGAATGATTTTGTCTGTTGTTTCTTGTACTATCTCAGGTCCAGATAGTTGCTTTTCTCTGATTTCTTCCCAACAGACTGGAGTTCGGCACTTTCGTCCATAAAGTGCTTCGAATGGTGCAGCATTGATACTTGTGTGATAACTGTTATTATAAGAAAATTCTATTAATGGTAAGTGATCGTCCCAATTACCTTCGAAATCAATTACACAAGCTCTAAGCATGTCCTCCATTGTCTGAATTGTCCTTTCGCTTTGTCCGTCCGCTTGAGGATGATAAGCTGTGCTTAGATTCAACTTGGTTCCCATTGCTTTTTGGAAACTTGTCCAAAAATGAGAGGTAAAATGACTATCTCTGTCAGAAACAATTGATAGAGGAATTCCATGTAAAGAAACTATTTCATTTACATATAATTTTGCTAATTGTTCCATACTGAAAGCTTCTTTCATTGGTAGGAAATGAACTGACTTAGTTAGTCTATCTACAATCACCCAGATTGTATCATTACCTTTCTTGGTTTTGGGTAATTTAGTAACAAAATCCATTGTTATTAATTCTCATTTCCAAACTAGCATTTCTAGCTGTTGCAATAAACCTGATGGTTTCTGATGTTCAGCTTTGACTTGTGAACATGTTAAACACTTTGTAACATATGTTGTTATATCCTTTTTCATTCCTATCCACCAGAAATTCTTTCTTAAGTCCTGATACATCTTATCACTTCTAGGATACATCGTATACTTAGACTTATGGGCTTCTTCTAATATACAGTAACGTAGGTTTCCTAATTTAGGTATCCACATTCTTTTCTTATGGAATCTCCAAATTCCATCTATCCCTTGTTCTAATTCTTTAATCATTCCTTTCAACTTTTCAGTATCATCCTTGATTACTGATTCTTGTTCTTTTCTAATCTGTTCATTTAAATCTACTTGTAGATTTAATTTAAGAGAACATACTCTTTTTGGTTTCTCATGATATTTTTGGCTTAAAGCATCAGCAACTACGTTTGCTTTTCCTGCATGATACTGGATATCACAATCATAATCACTAAGCATATCCATCCAGCGTCTTTGTCTCATATTCAATTCCTTTTGCCCGAAGACATACCTTAAACTCTTATGATCGGTGAAAACAGTAAACTTACTACCGTATAGGTAATGTCTCCAAATCTTAAGGGAGAAAATTATGGCTCCTAGTTCTAAATCATGAGTGGAATAATTCTCTTCATGATTCTTAAGTTGTTTGGAGGCATAAGCTATAACCTTTTGATGTTGCATCAACACACATCCCTAACCTAATTTAGAAGCGTCACAATAGATTACAAAATCTTCAGTTCCTTCTGGTAACGCTAGTATGGGTGCATGGGTTAATTTTTGCTTAAGGATTCTAAAGGCTTCTTCTTGTTTGGTTCCCTATTCAAACTTAACGGATTTACAGGTTAGCTTAGTTAAGGGAATGGCTATTCTAGAAAAATCTCGAATAAATCTTCTATATTAACCGGCTAATCCTAAAAAACTTCTAACCTCAGTTGGTGACTCAGGGGTTTTCCACTTGGTTATCACCTCAATCTTGGTTGGATCCACATGTATTCCTTCATGATTAACTAAATGTCCGAGAAATTGTACCTGTTCTAACCAAAACTCATACTTCGAAAACTTAGCGTAAAGCTTTTATTTTCTTAATAAACTTAGAAGTGCGTGCAATTTCTTTGCATGTTCATCTTTACTCTTAGAGTAAATTAGAATATCATCTATAAAGACAATTATGAATTTATCCATATATGGCTTACATATTCGGTTCATCATGTCCATGAATGCAGCTGGGGCATTGGTTAAACCAAATGGCATGACAGTAAATTCATAATGGCCATACCTTGGTGTTCATAGCTGGAGCTAGCTTTGGAAAGTTAGGCTTGATATGGCCTTGTTCTCCGCAATTGTAGCATATCCTGTTGCTAATCTTTTCCCTGCAATCTTCCTCCTTCTGTCCTGATATTCTTGGTGTTCAGAACAAATGCTCTAGCATTTTTATTATTCTTGGTGTTCATAGCTGGAGCTAGCTTTGGACAGTTAGGCTTGATATGGCCTTGTTCTCCGCAATTGTAGCATATCCTGTTGCTAATCTTTTTCCTGCAATCTTCCTCCTTGTGTCCTGATATTTTGAAGAAATTACAGGATATGGAGCATTTTCCTAAATGCTTCCTTTTGCAATTCTTACAGTAGGGTGCAGAGGTAGAGCCTACATTTTTCCCACGGTTATAATTTCCAGAACGGAATTCTTGTGTAAGCTTATGGGTTAGGTTCTTCCTTTGATCTTCTTCTCGCGTACGGACCAATTCATCTGTCAAGGTGTTGGCTAGTTCTACAGCTTCTTCTATGGTTTGGGGTCTAGCTGCCTTGACTACATGCCTTATCTCCCCGATTAATCCCCAGATGTAACGGGAGATTAATACTGGTTCAGGTGAAGCAAGGGTTGGCACTATTCTAGCATATTCAAAGAATAACTTAGTGTACCCCTTATTATCCACACCAGTCATTCTAAGGTTTAAGAATTTATTTGCTATCTGTTCTTTTTCATTAGGAGGGCAGAATTTCCTTTCTACCATGTTTTTAAATTCCTCCCATTCCATATTGTAAACCTTATTACTTCCCCTAGACTGGAGAATAGTGTTCCACCATTCTAAGGTTGAATTCTTAAACAGATTAGAAGAAAACATTATCTTATCTTCTTCTACGCACTTGCTTATTCTTAAGACTGCCTCAGTCTTTTCTATCCAGCGTAGAGATGCAACGGCTCCTTCATTGCCCGAGAATTCCATCGGTTTACAAGACCAGAATTCTTTGTAAGAACAACCGTAAGACACGATTCTTCTTCTTTTGGGGATGGGCATTTGAAGTACAGGTCCATTGTTCACGCTGTGTTCAGGTTCAGAGGGTCGCTTGCTATCATGCTTACTTTTATTTTCTGCTTCCCTAACCGTTTGAATAATATATGGCATCGCATCTATTATTCCTTGTGCCACTACGTGTTGGATGGCACTATTGTCCACTTGGTTTCTATTATTGTTGTTGTTCGAGTTATCGTTATTCAGATTATTGTCATTCTGGTTTTCCGGGTTATTATCCAGATTCTCTTGATTCACTTGGTCGGCAATCTGAATTTTAAACATTTGCCAATTATTAATATCACAGAATAATTAGTAATTTAGGCAACAACCACACAACACACATATTGGTCAAAAGCGTCGAGCATTGCGACTTTACTCTTTCTATTATAGTATGCGTCAAATACATATTAAAACTGGAATTAAAATTACAACACTACTATGAATCGTTAACCACAAAGTGGTCTATACTACAACATATATTATTATTACATATATATATATATGTATATTATTATTATTTTTTTCATACTAACATATTATATATTATTATTATTACCAACTCCACCATCACCTTTACTGGTCTGGATTCCTCCAGTAATCCATATTGCGCTCGTCGTATTTCCAGACGAGTCACTCTCTTACCTACCTCATCCTCTCACTACTCTCTAAGATCTCTTCTCCGAAAGTTCGGAGCTCATGCACATTTTCTGCACTCATTGGGGGTGCAGGTGCTGGTACTGGGTCTGGGTACTGTGGCATGGGATTCTCCTGAGGGTACGGATTCTCTAAGATCTCCCTAATGTATTCATCGCTGTCATATTAGGGATCTAGAGGGTCCAGACTTGGATAGGCTGCTAAGTTCGGCATGGTTTCGTCGTTTTGGTGGTAGCGTGGCACATAATCCCTATAATCATCGAACCATGGATCATAATCTAGATTTAAGGGATTAGGGGCTGGTAAACTAGGTATTCCTCAGGGTTGAAATCATGCATTTCTACCTCCATTGGCTGAGTGGGAATTAAAGGTAAGGGTTGTGGGGCTACTAGTTGTTCCAGATTTGGGTCGGCAGTAGTTGTTGCTAGGATATGAAAATTGGCTAAGCTTCTATTAAGCATATCCTGTGTATGGGTATCTGACTCTCGCTTAGCGGCTGCTAGGACTCTTTGCTGTTGCAACTTTCGCGTTCTTTTCATACGCTCGAATGCTCCCGTACTGAACCATCCTCTCTTTTTCTGAGGGAATGATTCTTTAGACTGAGCTTTAAAGACAAACATCCCTTCTTCCTGATCAGCTAAATACCCAGAGATGGTAGGCTGGGAAGAGGTACCTTCACTCCTAGGAGAAGCGGACAACTGACGATACACGTCTGAGGGTCCTTGATCACTCATACTGTAAACTAACAAATAGTCAAATAACACATAACAGTAAAATACATATATACACGTATTTTCATAATATATTTCCTAACAATTTGGATAATATATTGATGTCAGCAGAACACTTTTGTGGCTGAATCAGTGGCTTAGCTCTGATACCACCTTCTGTCATAACCCCCGCCCCTTATCTGTCCCGGGAACGGGCGGCCGCTAGACCAGTTGTGGTGGTATCATTTTGTTTATCATTTTGGCAACTGAAATTACATCAAGACCGTAGTTAGGAAATGTTTATCAGAGTAAAACCACCATATTTTATATGAATAACCACATGGGTAAAACCCAAGTTTCTTATTACAACATGTTTATAGGGATAAACCCTATATTATTTAAAACATCGTCTTTTAGGTAACTTTTATAGCCACATTTTTTCCAAGTCGTCAGTGCTCTCCAGCTGGCTTTTTCCTAATTGGCTTTCACATTTTGTTACCTGAAATGCGTTTTAAAAACATTTGTCAATAGGAAATACTGGTGAGTGAATCCCAGTTTAACCAAATTCTCTTCGTTGACGATTGAATTCAGCTCTCTAGTCTCATATTTAGTAAGTCCTGAGCTCTTTCTTATATATCGAGGATCATCCCAGTTTAATCAAGAAGAGTTTTATCAATTAACACAGTATTGAGAGCTATCACATTGTTTATTTCTACACAATTACTCATTCAGTAGTGTCAATCCTGACTGGTGGGTCATATTACCCATTGGCTAACCCGTTGTCCAATGGTAACGTGTTCCACATTTTGTATACAAAACCCCAACATACCGGCAGTAATTGAAGAACTACAAAGACTCAATCACTGCTTAATCATATTTTAAAACATTTAAGGTTTTGTAAAACAGTTCACAAAAAGGTTTACAAAAAGTGGATAAACTCATATTGCTGTCTTAGACTTCGTTTAAGGGTTTCCTGGTGTTAATCTATTAATTTACACAAATGTACATATGTTAGTATAATAACTTATTATTTATATTAATGATACCCTCCCCGAGACGGTATTCCAACGACTACGTCGGGCAGAACCACGACAGTCGTTACGGAACCCTAGATCAATCGGGCAGCGTATCTAATACGTAACTGGGGTTATAATACTTACAACGGAGTAGAACTTCGTTAATTAGGGGGGTATTATACCCGATAATTATGCCTATTATCAGAATTTCGTTGAAAACGAAAGATTTTGAGCGAATTGTTTGAAAGCCTGATGCTTGCTATTTATAGGGCTGAAAATTGGTTTCCTCGCGGCCCGCGTAAGGTTAGACTAAGGTCTACGCGGCCCGCGTAAGGTTAGACTAAGGTCTACGAGGCCCGCGTAGTAGGGGGTCTAGGCCGTAGCTGATCCGAGTCACGAATAGGTTCAACACGTGTTGCCACGTGTCACCACCGGGTGAGGCTCGTTATTGATCGCTCACGGCCCGCGTAGGCAATAGCCAAAGGCTACGCGACCTGCGCCGCCTAAATTTTCTTGTTTTTATTTAATTTTTAATGATATTTCATATTTTGGGCTCGGTTTTCACATACGGGGTGTATTTTTAGACAAATAGGGGTATTTTAAAATATATGAGGGTGTCTAAAAATAAAAAAATTCAGGAGGGTTGTTATAGCCCCGTGCTCAAGGATCTGCAGAAAAATGCCCAGTTCAGGTACCTGGACACGGGGCGTGTTCACTGAACACCCCCACGTGCCCAGCCTTCTGTTACTTTCTGTCACTGGCAATCAGAACACGGGGCCGTGCCCGGACACCACGGGCCCGTGTCTAAATGTCCAGTAACATAAAATTTTGTTTTTAACACTTCTTTTACACATTCAATCAACCTAAAAACTTATTTTTGGGACACATTGAGGACAATGTGTAATTTAAGTGTGTGGGGGGGGGGGGGATGCTAAATCCTTGAATTTTGCAAGTGCTAATTACAAGCCTTACACAAAACTCTATTGGAACCGCTAAACACCCCAAATTTTTTCAAAAACTTTTCATTTTTTTTACTTGTCTTGGTTTAATTTGGGAATAACAAGTTCTAAAAAGGTTATATTTTTACGAATTTACAACCGATAGCGTCACGATAAAAACAACCAACAGAAGAAATTATGAAACGGCATGACAAATCTAGTTAAAATTTGATTATATATACTTGATTACATTAAAAACCCATTCCCACAAAAAAGTGAGTTTTGAGCCTTTATTGAGCATACAAATACACATCTTTAAACTAAATGCTCATTTTTCGTTTCTTGTGTGAATAACCGCTTGGTTTCTTACGACTCTAGAACTTGCCATGACGATACATTCCCGGTCCTTACCAACTTAAACCCAAGTAAGTAAATGATGGAGGCATTTGGACTAACCCCTTTTTCTTTCAACAACATTATTTTCTTTTTTTTACCACCTACCCAAAATCCCCCTAGTTAACCCCTTTGAGCCTAAACCTTTTCATTTCTTAACCCACAAAACAAACACCCTTTACCCACCAAAACCCTTTTTTATTTTAAACCCTTTATTTTAGTAAAAAGCTCGGTTTTTCATGTGACATTCCTTAAAAAAATAAAAATAAAATGACGATAAAATGAAGTCTAGCAATAAACAAACAAGTTCATCAAAAAGAACTTTGTTTGAAAAATGCTTCATTAGAATAAAAAGTCACAAAAATAAAAAGTTTTACGAAAACCGACGCTTTTTACGTTTTTCGCCCTTTTCTACTAACCACTAACCCAAAACCACCTACCTTTAACCCAATCCTAACCCTTCCCCAAAAGTACTCTTGATATTTACAAAGGTGTATATTTAAAAAGGAGGAGGATTGATTGCTTGGCAAGCATATGATAGAAGTAAGTTCCATGCCGGTCCCGAGTGTTTCACAAAAATACATCTTCGGCCGAGTGTTGAGTGATCTCCCGTGAGGTATGTGAACTTGTATATAAATGAAATTTTAAAAAGGCATGTTATGCCCAAATAAGTAATTTCTCTTATGTAATGTTCTAAATAAATCATAGCGAATAGGATTGTAAATAACATAAAAATAAAACCTAATAAAGATCTTGGAATCCCGACACTCAAGACAAGCCCAAAACTTCTCTTCTACCCAAACCTCTCTCACACTTCACCCACCCTCCACCACCACCATCACAACCTACATCCACCACCATCATCCATCATCCATCATAGAGTGTGTGTAGTAGTATCGGGATCCAAGATTGATAGTAAGAGTTCTTGACAATCAAAGGCCATGTTTGCCTAAGTCTCTTACATCACTTGGTGAAGACAAACATTTAGTGTAATACTTTTTATTTTTAATCTTTTCGTACTTTTTATTTGGTTATGTATTAATGACTTTAATAACTAGTTTCTTATGTTGAAGGTGAAACTTCCTTATCATTTGCCTGTGGTGTCTTGACGTTATTTTATTGTCTATATAAAATAAAAGATTTACACCATTCATATCTCTACGGTCTATATAGAGATATGTTGGCTACCTGGTCGAGGGTTAAGAGAATGGTTTGGTAAGGTTCTTGCCTTGTTCAGTGTATAGATCCTGCAAGGACCTGGGTCAAGCTTAGTAGGACCTCCTTCAATACCCACTGGTATTGGATGGCGGAGGTGCGAATGGCTTGATCCCCTCATATGTAAACTACTATTAATACATTAACCCGGCTATTTAGGATTGTATCCCTGCTGACTCAAACTACTTAGCCGAGGGTAACGTCACCTTCAAAAGAGGGGCCTACCACATTACGCATTAATAACTTAATTAATTATCTTTCAATAATCCAACCCTTTAGGATTGTATCCTTGCTGACTCAAACTACTGGGTTGAGGGTAACGTCACCTTCAAAAGAGGGGCCTACTATCTGTGCAAAAGTGCACAGATAGTCAAAGGTTAAAAAGTGCAAAAGTGCGGAAATAATCAAAGGTTACACTAAAGGCGAGTCGGATCCAAGTGATTCATCTTATCTATCTATTTTATTTTATTTTTATTTTTATTTTCAGCATTTTTAGTTTTTATTTTCCTGTTTAAACCTTTTCTAAAATTTTGATTTGATTAGACGTTGAGGATAAACCGGTACTAAAAGCTCTTATGTCCTTGGACGACCTCGGTATTTTACCAACGCTATACTACGCTCACGATGGGTGCACTTACCCATATGTGTGTTTAGTGCTAGTAAAATATCGTGTTTTATAAATTTAAAACTTGACTAAAGTGTTAAAAAGGGCTTAAAATATACATAAAAACGTATAACACACCGCACACATCAGAACGCTTCCCCTGAATGTTGCTGGAATGCTCTGATTGCATCCCGAGCTTCACTGGTTCTATTCATGGTGTAGTATTCTTCCAAGAATACCTGCTGCATCTCTTGCCAAGTGTAGATACTACCTGGAGGTAATGTCGCAAACCACTACTGAGCTTTGTCTTTCAAGGTGAACTGAAACAACATCAGCTTAACTTCATCCTTTGTAAAACCCGAACTTCCTATAATTTGATAAATCGAATCAAAACTTGCAATGTGCAAGTATGGTTCTACGGGACGACTAGCCGCTCATGATGTTCGTGCGATCCTCAAATGCTTGGTAGAATGTTGAAGGCATGATTGACTTGGTGTTGGTGATGATTAATGATGAAGATCGATGATGAATTTTTAGAGACCAAAAGTGTGGTGTACGGCTCCCCCCAAATCGTGAATATGAAGGAAGTCCTTTAGAAATTAGGGTTAAAACCCTTAGGCTATGGGGTGTGGATGGAGCCCCATGGGGCTTTATAGGTGCCAACTAAGAGCCACGTCATCGCCATGTCAGCATGGGGGCTTTATCTTTCCCCCCTTTAATTTGGAGGGTGTGGATGGAGTCCCGTGTCATGATTACCTAATTATTTTTTTATTTAAATATTTAAATAAAAACACTACATAACTTCATTAAAAAAAATAAAAAACACTAGATAATTTCATTTAAAAAATAAAAACACTACATAATTTCATTAAAAAAAATAAAAAAAACACTAGATAATTTCATTTAAAAAAAAACACTACATAACTTCATTTAAAAAATAAAACCACTACTCGTCGTCTGTGTCGAGTCCTCCTTGTTCACGATAAAACCATAGGTGCTCTGTCAGATCGGCTCGAAGGTTTTGGTGTGTGTGCCTAGCCCGTATCATTGCTCGGATATCTTCTTTCTCAGCGTATGTTAGTATTGGGTTCATCGGTTGGATAGGCGGTTGTCTAGTACGCGATGCAGAGGATTCGGCTTCTTGCAAATAATTAATCGTCTCCTGCGCCGTGGCGATAACCATATCATCAAGAACACCGTCGGATGACGAGCTCGAAGAAGACATTTTTAAGTTGTGATTGGTGTGTGTTTTGGTTGTGATTGATGAGTTTTTTAGTTTAGAATAGGTTATATATATATATATATATATATATATAATAAAATTAAGTTTTTTTTTTTTAATTTTCGACCGTTTCACAATGGTCATTTTGACCATTTCAAACTCGTTCAAGGCGTTGCCGCTCGTTACCACGATGGCGGATGGACAATGGCGCCCCGGCTATGGCGCCCGGGGTGTGGGCGATGGCGGAGGGGGCGCTAAGGTTGTCCAGGTGGCCGAAGGGTGGCGCCCCACACCCTCCAGCCTTATATTCCTCCAACAACAAATCATGCGTCCCTTCCCAAAGTTTTGACCGTAAGCTACATTAAGCATCCGTAAACCATGAGTCAAACTTGCTGTTTCTTTTGCTTGTTGGACTGCCTCCAAATAATCAATAAAAGAATGATAGTGGATTGGTTTTTATTTAAAAATAATGGTCCTTGTGAATATGGCGGCTCCCTCGAGATGCACGTGACTTTCTGTTTTTTATTTTGTTGCCACAAATTCATATGTATGTTGCTAGTGCATGTACCCATTAATTGCCGCCATTAAGTTCATATGATGCTTGATGTTCCCATGTTCTCTGCCTCCCTTTGTCTGCGATGATGTATATAAGGATCTATGTTGTTTTGTATTAAAAATAATAATTTCCTTTTTAGAATGTGTCAGCCGCCAAAAAAAATCCCACCATTCACGTGATGATGATGATGATGATGATGATGTTGAGATTTGATGCTTTTCTTAAAACAAACAATGGCCTCCTTTTTAATTGTTGCTTCTCCAAGTCTGCGCATGTGATGAATGATGATTTTGTGATTGATGATGAGAAGTGATCTTGAGAGCAAAAGATATATGTGGGTTCCTCCAAAAATTCGATGATGAGTGAAGATGATTTGAGAGCTCCAACTTTGATACTTTGCTGCCCATTATCGATGATGAGGTTAAGATGATTTTTCAAACCAAAAGTGTATAATGGCTGCCAAGATTTCGTAATGATGGTGCCCCCACTTCTTTCTTAACCGTAGGTAACAGTTTACAACCGTAAGCCACAATTGAGGATTGTTGTTTCTTTTATGTGAACCCATGCAAACAATCTGTAAGACACATACTCATTTCGTAAACCACATGTTGAACTTGCTGTTTCAACTCTCAAATCACAGTTTGCAAACCATAAGTTACGTATTAGAACCCGTAACCCCCATCGCAAATCACAGCTCCCTTTCAACTTTCAAATCAACTTTCCCATATTGACATTAATGCTCCTTAAACTTCAATATGTTACGGTATGTGTTCGTTGGAAATCAAGTCTAGGGGAGTCTAGAAACAAATAAACAATTTATGAGTTGTCAGAACAGTTTTATTTGTCTTTGAGAACAATTTGTCTGTAATAACTGTGTTACTTTATATGTTACGGTATGGGACGTAATGCTTAACTATTTGGTAATCATAGTTGTTATGGAATCTCTTGGACAATCTGTTTCGCTCAGTGCCGCGCCCCGATCTTTCCGCCATCGGTTGGGGTGTGACATTCATCAACACCGGCCATCACCTACCTCCACCCTCTTCACATCCCGAACCGGAAACCCTCTACCACAGCTGCATCTTCTTCTCCATATAAATTTCAACCTCACATCCCATCATTTTCGCCATCCAAATCCCACTTCTTCTTTGTGTAAACTCCAAAAAAAGGCTAAATTTCTATCATTTTTGCTTGCATTCGCCATTGTTTCCACTTGTGTTCTTGCTGCTCCATTTGAAGGTATGTTTCATCTTTGTAAACCCACTTGCAACACCACACCCACCTGCAACCTCTAGAACTTTAAAGGGAAAGAGGGAGAGAGAGGGAGAGAGAGAGAGAGAGAGAGAGAGAGAGAGTAGAAAGCGCCACCCACCTGCACCACTGTTTAGGGTTTGTTTCGACAGTAGTGGCGGGAACAAAGTTTGCAAAAATCTTGATTAGGGTTCTTTGGGAAAACCTACAAGTTTGTATCTTTTGGGTTTGATTCAAAAAGATTGCAAGAAATCTTGATTAGGGTTCTTTGAAGAAACCATTCACCCAACAAAAACCCACAAGCAATTGATGGTGAGCTGACGGTGGCTGTGGGAAGATCTTGTGAGTCGGAGCGGTTAGACTCTTGGATTTTGGTTCGGATCTGTTAGACTCGCAAGCAATGAAGAAACCATTCACCCAACAAAATCACAGAGTCTGGACCTCTAATCATGTAGTCTGAGCTCCAAAAACGGTGGCTGACGGCGGAGGTGGTGGTGGTTGATGGTGGGGAAGGCAGTGGTAACGGTGGAGGTACGGTTTGCAGGCGGTGACTGGTGGTTGGCTGTCAACGGAAGGCGGTGATAGCAGTGAAGGTGTGGTGGGGATGGTGGTGGTACAGTAGTGTTTTGGTCAAAAATTACCGAAGTAATTAAGTGATCAAATTAGTTAAGTGAGGTAGTGTGCTAGAAAGTGTGTTGAAAATATACTTGTTAAGTTATTTGGGAAAACAGTATTCAGGATACGGCTCAGGATATTGAGCTGTATCTATGATCAAACAATGAGCGAAAATAAAGTAAACGACACGAGATGTACGAGGAAAGCCCTTGATCAATCTAGATCGCCGGCATAAAACCTCGGGAGCTGACAATCGCAGCTGCCTTGTTCTTCAATTGCTTCAAAAATCAGGATACAGTGCGAGATGTGGTACGGATCGACTAAGTGTTACAATGAAAATGAAATACAAGTGTGGTGTTTACAATTAGCTAGAGAGTGAAAGTGTTCGAGAGTGTAAGTGTGAATTGTTGTGTTCTAAGCTGATCCGACCTCATCTATTTATAGTAAAGATAAAATAACTAACTACCCTAAACTCGCGGGATCCACCGAATATTCCTTCTTGGAACGTTGTAGACCTGGTCTTTCGTGCTCAACGTCTCTTTCTCAACAAATTCGTCCGAGTCTTGAGGAGAAGAAGTCCTCTTGACCGTTAGCAAGCCTCCAACCTTAATCTGCACGTGGTTAATTCAATAAGCCTCAGGATATCGCCCAAGATGTTAGCAATATCCTCTTCCAGCATCCTGATCACAAATAGACAAACAGACAAGTGCTGAAATGTCTGTGTGCAAGTGTGTGTATAACAATATATATAATTTATTTTATATATAATATTAAAATATTTATGCATTAAAGACTTGTTCCTTATACTCTTGTGCATATAATACTTGTACTTTGTGTGTAAATGACCAAATTACCCTTGTAGTTAACAAACTTGGTGTTGGTGCATGTTTGTGACAACAGCTTAGATTTGGTCTTTGGATATCTTGTAATTTGTTAAATGATAAACAGTTAGCGGGTTTAGCTTTGTATTAGTGAGTTGTAATGTTTGGGCTAACCAAACCCATACTTATGGGGATGTGGGGCGAATTGGGCTTGTCCAATTCGCAGTCCATGATGTTTAACCTTGGCCCAAGTAGCAAACCTTGTGTTATATAAACAGGGTTATGCTTTAGGGTTTAGGTTAATCAGCTAATCAGCCAGAACATTGTGAGAGAGCAATTTCGTGAGAGCTTAGAGTCTTGGACGAAATTGTGTTGGTTAGGGTTTTAATTGATTGTAAACTGCAAGTTGGATAATCAATAGAAATCCAGTTTAAAAGTGATTTGCTGTTTCTGTTTTCTACTTGTTTCTGTGATATTCTGATCAAGAGGATTCCGCACTCTTTATTGGAAAGACAATTCTGTGAAAGATCCATACGATTAAGGGACCTACAATTGGTATCAGAGCGTTAGGCTCTTGAAGGCTCGGTTCAGAATTGTTGGCTGCAGAAACAGGGAAGAAATTTTCGAAATCTGAAAATTAGGGTTTTGAAATTTTCGAAATTTTTGATAAAATTTTCGAATTTTGTTGGCTGTTTTGATCTTCTGCTTTGTTTGTTTGCTGATTTGCAGGTTTTCGGGACGATTTCTGTTGGATTTTGACGAGTATTTGGCTGGAATTCGAAGACTGTTCTTCGTGTTCTTCGTTAAGTTCATAAGAATTTCGTTTAAAGCTTGCTGATTTGCTGTTTTGATTTTGCAGATTGTGTTGGAGAGGAGATAGAATTTTCAGAAAGTTCAACAGATTAAGTTTCCGAATTTACAAGATCTGCGAATTTGTGTGACCTGCGAATTTAACAGTCCAGCATACTTATCGGCGAAGTAAATCCAAAGGCGACTTTGGTAACCGTGTGATTGTCCACAGCGAAATCATCACGGTTTCAGCGACTTCACTAGTCGTCGTAATAGCGAAAATACACAGCGAATTTAACCAGCTCAGCGAAATTAACTACTGACCCAGCGAATTTAACTGAGACCAGCGAAATTAACTGATACCAGCGAATTTAACAGGGTGGATTTTTCGTTGGCAAGCGTCGAGAAAATTTGACTGTTTTGCAAATAGAAATTGATCCGTAACTCGTTAGACAGAACCGTTTGGACCGTTGAATTCCTTGGATTTTTAGGAAAAAAAAAAAAAAAACTCTGGAAAATCCCGAACACGGTTTTCGACATTATATATCATTGGATTTGTCTTTTCGAGACGATTCTAAAGGTGTAATTTGGTAACCACTGTTTTCGGAGATATTTTGTACGGTTTTAACAGTCAGTTACGTTAAAATGTCAAACATGATGAAGTTGAAAGCACCTAAGATGATGAAGGTGGAGAATTATCTTACATGGAAGGACAGTTTCAAATCCGTCATTGAATCTCAAGATGCACGTATGTGGATATGTATAGAAGATGGGTACATAAACCCTACACATGATTATGAGGGCAGACGACGTAGAACAGACTATGTGAACATGAAAGAGGATGACAAAAAGATGTATGATGCTGAAAAGAGAGCATTGGCTGCAATTAAAATGTCTTTACCTGATAGCATCAAGCATATCTTCAAAAAGTACACAAATTCAAAGGATATGTGGGATGCATTACAAAAGCGATATCAGGGAAATGAGAGTGCCACTCAGGCATTCATGGCAGAGATAGTGTCGGTTGATGAGGCTGAAACTACTGTTAGTGATGCTGAATCTGAAGTGAAAAATGATGAAGCCAAAGTGGATGCTGAAGTAGAGAAGGAGAGTGAAGCTGAACAGGCTGTTGCTGATGAAAACTCAGAAGTTCATGAGAAAGAGGTACAATCTAAGTCAGTATGTTTGAGATGTCGTGAACTACAGGGTGAGGTTGCCAGGTTGACAACACAAAACCAAAGTCTGGTAAGTGAGATGTCTAACATAAAAGAAGCAAATTTTTTTGTTAAAAGAAATGAATCGTCTTACTTGAAGAAAATAAAAGGTTGTGAAGCTGAAATTGAAGCTTTAACATGCAAGTTAAATGAAAAACTTCAAGTAATAGATTTAGCTCATGACATGATGGCTGAGAAAACAAAAGAGATTTCTGATAAAAACAAAGAGTTGTCAGATGCACAACTCAAAATTGTTGAACTTGAAAAGAAATTAGGTCAATTCAGAGATTCGTCTTTTGTAATGAAACACATGATGGGTGGGTTAAAGAAGAGTAATGACAAGACCAGTGTGGAATTTCATGGTTTCAATGAAGTTCCACCTCCTCTTAGTCATGACTATTCATTCCTGCCTAGTGAAAATGAGCTAGCAGACTTTATGGCATCTACACCTAGTAGTTTCGCATCCACATCAAGTAAAGGTGATGGATCTGACAATGATGATTTGAAAAAGAAAAATTCACCGCCTAAGAATAAAAATCAACCTTTTGTTAAAAAGATTAATTTTGTTCAAGGTAGTGATATGAAAAATGAAACTGATGTTATTGAAAATGAATCAAATGTAGAGTTTGCCAAAAATAAGAACATAGAAAAATCTAAAATTAAGCAAACTGAACAAGGTTCATCTAAGGGATCATCACCATCTGATAAGGGATCTACCTCAAAGACTCCAGCTAAGAAGTCTTCGAGAAAGAGATCGTGCTTCAAATGTCACGTCAAGGGACATGTAGCAAGCTGCTGTCCTAACAAAAAGAGTGAAGCACAACTTAGTGAAAAACAGAGAGGGAAATTACCTGAGAAGGAAGGTGATAGTGAGGAGAAAGGTTCAAATTCTCTAAAGAAATCTGCTCCTAAGCAACTAAAAAATGTTGCTGTTGGTGTAGATAAGGCTGAAACAGGAACTTCACAAGTTCCTCGTTTTCAAAGAAATCAACAAAGATTTCAGCCTAGATCTCCACCAGGCAGATATGAGAGACCTAGAAGCAGTTCACCAAGAATGAACAATTTTAATTCTAATAATTTCAGAAGTCAAGGTCAATATCAAAATCGATACCAGAATAATGGTGGTCGAAATTTTTATAACAATGGCTTTAGAAATTACAACAATAATGCTTCTTGGAATCAAAATTCAAGATATCAAAATCAAAATTTTCAAAGGTCAAATAGTCCAAATACATATAGGAACCCTCAGGACCAGAGACCTTATGGAAATCAAAATCAAATTCCATCAACAGGTCTGAGATCTAAGACTCCAGTTAGGAGTAATGGATATTGGATGGATGTTCCGGTAGTTGGTGAATTTGGACGACCCAAGACCATTAAGGCTTGGGTCCCCCAATCTAACTAATTTCTTAGTTGGTGTGTGCAGGAGCTGCTAAGGAGGATTATCAACTTATGTTGATAATGGCTGCTCTAGGCATATGAAGGGGGATGTGAGATTGTTGATATATATATTTTGATTGACTTAAAGTGAAGTTCAAAGTGCTGAGTCGACACACTAAATAACCTGGCAGAACTTTATACTAAAGCTTTTGACAGGGCTCACTTTGAACACTTAGTTGAACTCAACGGGATGAGGAATCCTGAATAACTGGTTTTTCATAAGAATTTTTGTAAATAGTTTATTGCTTTTCTTAAAAATCAAAAATAAAAAAAAAAATTTGAAAAATCAAAAATATAAAAAAAAATAGAAAATTAAAAATGAGTTATCACTGTGTGAAAAAGGAGAAATGATAGTACATCAGCAGGTTAGACTGTCACACAGAAACTGAAATTAAAATGGTTAAGTGTGATAGCAGCTTTATTATATGATGTACCAGTAGGCAAAAAGCATGAAATAATCAACTTACCAAAGTGATATAAATCTAAATGAATTGTGTATGAGTGGGGAACACATCAGTGGTGTATGGTTTAATGACCTTAAATCTTGCGTTGATAGATTGCCAAAATCTGAAGTTTTGGGTCTTTATACTGTTATTTCATCTGGGGATATCTTGGCTGTTTGTCTGTTCAGAACTAAAATTGTACATGACCCCAGGAAAGAAAGTCACTTGGAATTAGCACATTTCTATTTGAATGTCTGTATGTTGTCCCGATACACACAATTTTGATCTGATTCTGAAATCTTCTCTGAAAAAAGTCGTGTACCTCCTCTGCTGCATCCATATATATGCTGACCTGGAGGTGCTAGGCAACGACAGCTTCTGCTGCATCCAGATACATGCTGACCTAGCTGTACGTTGTCGCGCTATAGATCTAATACACCCGAAAGAGGCCCTCAAGTGCCCAAAAGAAACCCAAGAAACCTATATCAAACTGAGAAAAACTCATTTGATCTGTATATTATACCATCTCTCCTAAAGATCTATTCTGTTCTCTTCTCAACCTATTCCCAGTTAAGATTTCAGAAATCTGGATTGGACTTGTGAAATATGTGGTAGGGAAGATACTTGCATGATAGAGTGTGTTGTTTATATTTCCAGGATTTGATTACTATGTATTTGGGTGTTCATTGTTAAGAAATCAAAACATGATAAAACAGATTATATGCAGACCTAGACATTGTCAGTATATCTTAAAGGATGACATCAGTATACTCACCTACTACGATGAATCTTTGTGCATACCTTGATCGTGGGGGTATATCCTGAAGTGGGACACACTAATATATCAGAAATAAAATTACCTTAACGTATCATATGGTAATGGTACTTGAAATGTTCATGCATTTTGTTTAGGTGGAAAAACATACTGGTAATCGTCTTGGACTGCTTTTCATGAAAAATTAAATAAAGAATTATCTGATTGTGTGAAACAGTTTGATTGTGCTGATATGATCTTCTTACCAGTGATTCTCACAAAAATAGAGTGTTTATTGCTTTTGTTATTTACTTGCTTTCAGAAAATATAAAAATCCAAAAATAGTGTCTTTTTCTGTTTAAAATTCTTAATGTACGGAAAACTGTTATTCTTGGAGGAATTGTTACTGATAGGGGGAGACGGTGTTGGAAAGTGAGTTCAAAATTTTAAATCATGCGGGTTATAGGGTGTGATTAAAAAGTTTTGCGTGTTGGTGATAATTTGGAAAATGCTTAATCTGTTATACAGTTTAACAATCTCTTGAATAATAATAATTTGTTTAACTTATGTTGAAAAATTCTTATGGTTTCTCGATATGTTTGTTTTATAGTAAACAGATTGAAGCAGTGTGTTGCTGAGAAGTTGCTGTGTTGCTGAGTTGCTGTGAAGAGATGTGAGTTTGATTGGATGCATGGTAGAACCTCCTTTCTATATTGCAGACAAAGTTGAAGAGTGTGAAGATTGCTATACAAATGCTGAACTGGAGTTTACTCAAACGCTAAAGTTTTTGAAGATTTGGTGATTGGATGCATCAGCTTAGGGGGAGTCTGTTGCTGACAGAAGCTGTTGAAGCTGAAGCTATCCAAAGACCAAAGACAGTGCGAGACTACATGAAGATTGCAAGATGACTGAAGACAAAGTTATTTTATGAAGCTATTGTCAAGGGGGAGTTTGTTGGTGCATGTTTGTGACAACAGCTTAGATTTGGTCTTTGGATATCTTGTAATTTGTTAAATGATAAACAGTTAGCGGGTTTAGCTTTGTATTAGTGAGTTGTAATGTTTGGGCTAACCAAACCCATACTTATGGGGATGTGGGGCGAATTGGGCTTGTCCAATTCGCAGTCCATGATGTTTAACCTTGGCCCAAGTAGCAAACCTTGTGTTATATAAACAGGGTTATGCTTTAGGGTTTAGGTTAATCAGCTAATCAGCCAGAACATTGTGAGAGAGCAATTTCGTGAGAGCTTAGAGTCTTGGACGAAATTGTGTTGGTTAGGGTTTTAATTGATTGTAAACTGCAAGTTGGATAATCAATAGAAATCCAGTTTAAAAGTGATTTGCTGTTTCTGTTTTCTACTTGTTTCTGTGATATTCTGATCAAGAGGATTCCGCACTCTTGATTGGAAAGACAATTCTGTGAAAGATCCATACGATTAAGGGACCTACACTTGGTGGATGGAGTTAGAAATTTAGATGGTTAAAGAAAATGCTTATAGGGACTCAGGTCATTAAACTTTTTTCTTTTGGACTCAACTAGTTAAAACCCATAAAACACAGGGACTCAAAAAGTAATTTATCCTAAATTAAATAAATCACACCATATTCGGAACACTTATTAGGGGTTTTACATTGAATTAAGCGTAGATCACATAAACTAACAATAAGTCAAAATAATGTTTGGACAAGTAAAAAAAAAATTTGAAACAATTTTTTGTATAAGGTGGAAAAGTCATTTTGAAAAGCTAGGAAACCTTGGCTTTTCAAAAAGACTTTTCCACTTTAGGGGGAGAGGGGTACATGCAGCAAAGCATGCGGGGAACCAGTTTGCCGCACGGGGGAACCCGTTTGCCGCACGGGAGAACCACCACCATCACCAATATTGCCGCGCGAGGAGGTGATTTGCGGGGTATTGTTGCTGCATGCGTTGAATGTGAGGGAGAGGGGATAAAGGTGGGGCCCACTAGTATTTTCACACCCCGACCACGTAAAACGACGAAACGTGGCGGAAACGTCGGGAAGTGTTGTAACAGAATTAATTGTTTCACCACCATGGTAATTAAAGTTACGTTTTATTTATCAAACAAGAGAGTTACATTGTCTTAAAACAAGAAACAAAGAGTACATGACATAATTAAACTAGTTCTAGCTCCATTTTAAGTTGCTAAGGCACGGGTCCGCCTATGTTTGACGTGATCATCCTATGTAACAGCTCCTGAAAACACATGTGAAAATAGGTACGTCAGCATAAAAATGCCTGTGAGATACATAGGTTTTGTGAAAATAGGATCCATGACTTGAGTTTAAAGAAACTGTTTAATAAAAAGTAGCCATGAATCTTTTTGAGTGTTCCCTTTCATAAATCATTTGAAAAGTGATAAATAAACCAAATGATATATATGTATAAAAGAATAATGTATGGTTAAGTGAATAACCATGTAAAAATGGGTTTGTATAAGTTAAGTTATTTGTAAAACGATGTTTATGTGAAGATTGTATTGTAGATGTATGATGTGTTAAAAATGCAACATATAAATTTCATCAAATGAGGCATAAAACTAACCCTTTTTTAGTACTAATGTTGGAAAAAGTGTGCTTTTGTCTTCCTTTTGTATTTTCAGGATTAAATGAGCTCAAATTAACAAAAGAAGCAAAAAGACATCAAAATCTAACATAAATACAAGAAAAGGAACAAGACGTGACATGCCCAACCCCACGACAAAATCTTCCCAAGCAAAACAAGAGATCAGAAGCCTGAACACGCCCCGTGCTCAGCCAGCACGGGGGCGTGCCCAAGTGCCAGCAGAAAAGACAAAGTGGTAGAAGCTTCTATTGCCCACCACGGGGCCGTGCTCAGCGGACACGGGGCCGTGGTCAACTATAAGATTCGCACAATCCAGCAAATCTGCATAGTACAAAGATTCTTCTGCACCACGGGGTTGTGCTCAGCGGACACGGGGGCGTGGTCAACTAAAAAGACAAAACTGCATTAAATGAAGAAAGAGAAGGATGTGGACACGGGGCCGTGCCTACTGGATACGGGGCCGTGCCCGAGCTTCTGTTCAGCCTATAAATAGAAGTGCTTAGCAAAAGCTCAAACCATCCCTTGGCACACCACCTCTCTCACACTTCACCCACCACCCACCACCACCATAACACCATCATCCACCACCATCATCCATTGTCCATCGTAGAGTGTGTGAGTCATCTCGGGATCCAATATTGATCGTAAGACTTCTTGACAATCAAGGCCATGGTTGCCTAAGTCTCCTACATCACTTGGTGAAGACAAAGTGTCTAGTGTAATACTTTTTATTTCTAATCTTTTCGCACTTTTTACTTGGTTTTGTATTAATGACTTTAATAACTAGTTGCTTATGTTGAAGGTGATCTTTCCTTATCGTTTGTCCGTGGTGTCTTGGCATTATTTTACTGCCTATATAAAATAAAAGATTTTCACCATTCATATCTCCACGGTCTATATGGAGGTATGTTGGCTACCTGGTCGGGGGTTAAGGGAACGGTTTGGTAAAGGTCTTGCCATTGTTCAGCGTTTAGAGGTCCTGCAATGGACCTGGGTCAAATTTAGTAGGACCTCCTTCAATACTTAACGGTATTGGATGGCGGGGGTCCAAACTCTTTGACCCCCTCATAAGTTAACTACTATTAATACTATAACCCGGCTATTTAGGACTGTATCCCTGCTGACTCAGACTACTTAGTCGAGGGTAACGTCACCTCCAAAAGAGGGGCCTACCATAATTTGCATTAATAACTTAATTAATTATCTTCCAATAATCCACCCTTTTAGGATTGTATCCTTGCTGACTTAAACTACTGGGGTGAGGGTAACGTCACCTTCAAAAGAGGGCCTACTACAATAACTAAGATAATATCTTAAAATAGTGCAAAAGTGCGGAAATAATCAAAGGTTAAACTAGATACGAGTCGGAACTAAGTGATTCATCTTGTCTATCTGTTTTCTTTTTATTTTTCAGCATTTTAGTTAGTTTTTATTTTTCTTAGTTTAAAACATTTTTCTAAACTTTTTGATTTGATTAGACATTGAGGATAAACCGGTACTAAAATCTCTTGTGTCCTTGGACGACCTCGGTATCTTACCAACACTATACTACGCTCACGATGGGTGCACTTGCCCATATGTGTGTCTAGTGTTAGTAAATATTGTGTTTTATAAATTTAAAACTTGACTAAAAAGTGTTAAAGGGGCTTAAAATATACACTTAATATATATAACACTTCACACGCATCAAGTTTTTGGCGCCGTTTCCGGGGACACAAGGATTTTAAGAAAGCTTAAAATCGACGGCCTAATCTGTTTTTCAAAATCTTTTTAAAAATGCGCGCACATTTTTCTGCATTTTAGTTTAGATTTGCATTTACAGTAACCTGTACACGGGGCCGTGTTCACTGAACACGGGGCCGTGCTGCACATTTTCATAAAAACACCCAGTAACAGTAGCTTGAACACGGGCCGTGCTCACTGAACACGCCCCGTGCTCAACGAAATCAGTAAATTTAATTAAAACGCCCAGATACAGATCCTGAACACGAGGCCGTGTCAACTGAACACGGGGCCGTGTCCAGCCTCTGTTTCCGTTTTTATTTTTGTTTTCTGGTCTCGAGACTTGGTTGTGGTCTGCTGAGTGATTCTTATGGATCAATACTCAGGAGGTTACAACTACACATATGAGGAGGATGATTATAGGGGTAATTATTGCACTAATTTTCGTAACTCACGCTCGGTTCAAAATAATCGCTCATATCAACCATCCAATTCATACACCTACTATGAGGAACCCAGGTACGAGCCATCGACTTCATACACATCCTATGAAGACCAAAGGTATGAACCTCCTCCCTCATACTCATATTTTGATGAACCAAGGTATGAGCCTTCTTACTCATACTTTGAGGAACCAAGATATGAGCCACCACCTTCGTATGCTTATTATGAGGAACCATGGCGTGAACAACCCACCTCATATGAGTATTATGAAGAACAAAATTACGAACCTTATCCATCATATGCTTACAATGAAGAACAATGGTGCGAACCATCTACTTCATATGGGTATTATGAGAACACATAAGGATATTAGAACAGCCGGATTCAAGCTTAGAAAATCCCGATTCTTTTTCCATAACTGAAGTAACCGATAGGATATTAGAACACATAAGAGTTATCGATCGCTGTATAAGAGAATCTCGCGCAAGGGAAGAGGAGTCCCGCGCAAGAGAAGAATTAAAAAAGGAAGAGATAACTGAAAGTGTAAAAATGGAAGAACAAATAAGTGAAAAACCGACACATGAGTTAAACAACGAAAAAGGTGAGTCCGACAAAGGTAAAATTCAAGAAGAGTCTAATTTTGAAGAAATTAATCTCTTGTCACCTTCTTTTGAAAATCATTGTTTAGTACCCACTCATGCTAAGTTTTTAAAAGAGTTAAACACTAACACTAAAATTGACGAAACGGTAAGTGTTAAGTTAACTAATGATCAAACTTCGCTAATAAAAGAAGACCCATTTGAAATTAACATTACACCGGTTCCATGTTTCTTTCAAAATTCGTTTATTAGTAATGTTACAATCGATAAAGATCTTTGTGTTAACATAATGCCTAACTACATTTTCGAAAAATTAAGTATTAGTGATTTTTCTCCACTTCAAATACCCATTTTTCTATCCAATCGGAAAGTAATAAAATCAATCGGTATAGTTGACGATGTATTGGTTCAAACAAATCAAATGGTAATCCCGACCGACTTTGTCATCCTCGATGACGCTCCTCTAATGTTGGGACGACCATTTGTAAAAACTCTCGAAGCTTTGAAAAAACGGAAGTTCAACAATCTACCTCTTCAATTAGGGGCATTTAAAAGAAGTGTCGATCTCGAACGGTCAATGAAATATCTATTCGGCAATAATGACCCCCTAATTGAAGATGAAGATGAACCACCCGATACAAGTGAAGAGATTGACCACTTTGTTGAAGAAGAGGTCGCCATAGAACAAACTTTTAAAGTTCTTGATCGAAATGAGCAACCAAATAAGGAGTCTCCTAAAGACCCACCACTTGAGCTCAAAGAACTTCCAAAAGGTTTGGAATATGCTTTTCTAGACAAAGAGGGTAATTTACCTGTAATTATTTCATCTAAATTAGATAGCTTAGAAAAAGAAAAATTAATTAGTCTTTTAAAAAAACATAAAAATGC
This sequence comes from Helianthus tuberosus, assembly GCA_030545235.1. Classification (NCBI taxonomy): domain Eukaryota; kingdom Viridiplantae; phylum Streptophyta; class Magnoliopsida; order Asterales; family Asteraceae; genus Helianthus; species Helianthus tuberosus. The sequence goes on along the minus strand of CM060393.1, from coordinate 41,945,962 downwards.
AATAGCTTGGAAACTTGTAGACATAAAAGGAATCAGTCCTTCTATGTGCACACACAAAATTTTGATGAATGATGACTACAAATCGGTCATACAACCACAACGTCGAGTAAATCCAAATGTTCAAGAAATGGTTAAAAACGAGGTCATCAAGTTACTTGACGCCGGAATTATCTATCATATCTCCGATAGTCCTTGGGTAAGTCCCGTCCAAGTAGTTCCAAAGAAAGGAGGTATGACGGTAATAACTAACGAAAAGAATGAATTAATACCAACGAGAACCGTCACAGGATGGAGAGTATGTATAGATTATAGACGATTAAATGAAGCAACAAGAAAAGATCACTTTCCTTTGCCCTTCATTGATCAAATGTTAGAAAGATTATCCGGTCATAAATTTTATTGTTTCTTGGATGGTTTTTCAGGTTACTTCCAAATCCCGATAGCACCCGAAGACCAAGAAAAGACAACTTTCACATGTCCCTATGGAACTTTTGCTTATCGACGCATGCCGTTTGGTCTATGTAATGCCCCCGCAACATTCCAACGTTGCATGGTAGCCATCTTCCATGACATGATAGAAAAGACAATGGAAGTCTTCATGGACGACTTTTCTATCTTTGGGGATTCATACGACCAATGCCTCGATAACCTTGAATGAATGCTATCCCAATGTGAGGAAACTAACCTCGCCCTTAATTGGGAAAAATGCCGTTTCATGGTAACGGAGGGAATAGTACTCGGTCACAAGATCTCAAGCGAAGGAATGGAGGTGGATCGAGCCAAAATAGATACCATTTCTAGATTACCACCTCCATCCTCCGTAAGAGCTATCAGAAGTTTCCTAGGGCATGCCGGATTTTATAGACGGTTTATCAAAGACTTTTCAAAAATCTCAAGGCCTCTAACAAAATTACTTGAAAAATATGCCCCTTTCATCTTTGACAAGGATTGCAATCAAGCATTTCTAACCTTAAAAGAAATGTTAGTCAATGCACCTATCATGATAGCGCCTGATTGGAAATTTCCTTTCGAAATCATGTGTGATGCTAGTGACTTTGCAGTTGGAGCTGTCTTGGGACAAAGAAAAGAAAAGCATTTCCACCCAATTTATTATGCTAGTAAAACACTTAATGATGCACAAGAAAATTACACAACAACTGAAAAAGAATTACTAGCTATGGTATTTGCTTTTGATAAATTTCGTTCTTATCTTGTTCTTTCTAAAACTATAGTCTATACAGATCATGCAGCCATTCGATATCTCTTTAAGAAGCAGGACGCAAAACCATGTTTGATTCGGTGGATTCTACTCCTCCAAGAATTTGACATTGAAATCAGAGACAAAAGAGGAGCAGAAAATACCGCAGCAGATCATCTTTCGCGCTTAGAAGACCCAGCTTTGGAGGCGACCAGGGACGAGCAAATCAACGAAAAATTTCCAACTGAGTCCCTGGAAATGGTGGAATACAAGGAAGAACCATGGTACGCCGACTATGCTAACTACCTAGCTAGCGGTATAGTCACAAAAGGATGGTCACATCATCAAAGAAAAAAATTCTTTGCCAATGTGAAACACTATTTTTGGGAAGATCCATATATTTTCAAAATGTGTGCCGACTAACTCGTCCGACGATGCGTACATGGTAACGAAGCACGAAGAATTCTCCGCCATTGTCATGAAGGTCCATACGGAGGGCATCATGGTGCCGCTAGTACCGCACGAAAGGTATTTGATTCAGGATTTTATTGGCCAACCATTTACAAAGACGCCCAAAGTCTTGTCAAGACATGTGATGCTTGCCAAAGAACAGGTAATATTTCTTCCAAAAACGAAATGCCACAAAATGGCATTCTTGTTTGTGAAATTTTTGATGTATGGGGACTCGACTTTATGGGACCTTTCCCACCATCGAAAGGAAACAAATATATACTTGTGGCAGTAGACTACTTGTCTAAATGGGCCGAGGCCGAGGCACTTCCAACAAATGATGGAAGAGTTGTGGTAAGATTTCTGAAAAAATTATTCTCTCGTTTTGGCACACCTAAAGCCTTAATAAGTGATAGAGGTACCCATTTTTGCAACCATTAACTTGAATTTTTTTTTAACAAGATATGGGGTCTATCACCGGGTCTCAACAGCATATCACCCTCAAACAAACGGACAAGCCGAAGTGACTAATAGAGGCTTAAAACGAATACTCGAAAAAACCGTAGGGTTAAATAAAAAGGAATGGGCAGATAAATTAGATGATGCTTTATGGGCTTTTCGAACTGCTTAAAAAACAACAATAGGTACAACCCCATATAAGCTAGTCTATGGAAAAAGTTGTCACTTACCAGTAGAAATTGCACACAAAGCCTACTGGGCAATTAAAAATGTAAACTTAGATTTAGAATTTGCTGGTAAAAATCGTTTTTGTCAATTAAATGAATTAGACGAGCTTAGGAATTATGCATACTCAAACTCTGAAATTTATAAGGAAAGAATGAAAAATTTGCATGACAAACACATTAAACCTAATGAATTTTGGGTAGGAGATCTAGTTCTTTTGTTTAATTCACGACTTCGATTATTTCCTGGTAAATTAAAGTCTAGGTGGTCAGGACCTTTTTCCATCACCCATATTTTCCCACACGGTGCAGTAGAAATTAAATCTCGAAATGGGCCTCCATTTAAAGTCAATGGCCAACGGCTGAAACTCTATCAAGGATTCGTTGAGGATGAAGAAGAAGAGATCTCGCTTCAAACGGTGGAGAATAAAACATCATACCTGGTAAGTTACGAACGATTGAGACGACATCTTAAGCGGTAAGTTTTCTAACCTAAGTTTTTGGGAAACAAGGGTACTCACACGAGCACTGAAAAAAAAATTAAAAAAAAAACTTTGCTCGGCACGAGGCCGTGTCTGCTGGACACGGGGCCGTGTCCGCGCTACAGTCGGGATAAATCCCCTTTTTCAAAACAGTTACTTCATTCCACACGCCTCGTTTCCCCGAAAACGCTCTGGTTCCAGGCGATTTTTCGCAAAATTTCGACGTCTCCTATTACTCTAACAACATCAAGGTATGATTCTATCACTTCTAGTAGTTAGATTAGTTACTTGCATGTAGTTAAAACTCCAAAAATTTGGGGAAAAATCTAGGGTTCTTGAAGTTCATCCGGATCGAACCTCAAATTTTTGTTTAGATCTGTTTTCATTTAGTTAGATTAGTGTTATGGGAAGTAAATACACTTGTATTGTTCATAGATTCGTCCGATTTCGCACAAAAAAACCCCAAACCCTTGTTCTTGACCCGAAAAAGATAAAATTGAAGGGGTAAACGGGATATTTTGGGAAAAACGGCACTTAGGGTTTCATTTTCGGGGGAAACTGCACCTATTGGACCAAAAATTTTCAAGTTTTCGAAACCGGGTCGAAAAATGAAATTTTTGACTAACAGACGTCTGGACACGGGGCCGTGTCCGCTGAACACGGGGTCGTGTCCAGCCCACTGTTTGCAGTTTTGTCCGAAAATACTTCTGTTTCGTGCTAACTTTTGGTGTATTCTTTCAGATGGCTAGGAAGTTCACAAGATTTAACGCCAATGAGCTCGATGCTAGAGCTCGATACGAGATACTTCAAACAAGGCCGGAGGAATACCCGAGGCAAGCATGCACGGAACTGTTAACTATGGTGAATCAAATCGACCGTTTCAACAACATTGTCACGGGACCACTCAGAGTCGCTCTAACAACTCGACACCGTTCCGTCCACGAATGTACTTTGGAATTCTATAGCACCTTCACATTCAACTCAAGGTGTGACCCATTCGACAATGATGGGGTGGCATTCCGATGTGGCGGAACAAAGTATTCGATCTCTATGACACAATTTGGGTCGATTGTCAGGTTGTATGCGGAAGAGGATGCGGGAAACGAGGAAAATACTGGAGGAATGCGAGAGATAGGTGAGAACGAACGCCAAGCCATTTGGGCTCAGATTGGTGAAGGGTACTACAATCCGAGCAGCACTAAGAGCACGAAGTTGAGGGATCCGCTATACAGATACATTCATAGGCTCCTCGGCTACTCTCTTAGCCAAAGGCATGATAGTAGTGGCGTCGTTGGGTTAAGAGATTTGGTTGTCCTCCACTGCATCCACAACCGCAGACCGCTCGATGTTCCGTTCCTCATGCTCCGAAACATGCATCACAACCGCCTTGCTAGTGCACCGACTCCTATCTTCTTTGGGGGATGGGTGTACCGTTTCTTCAAGCACTTCGCCCACATACCTAGGTCATTTGAGAGGAGCCCATGGTCGGGTATGGTGGATATACACATATGCCGCTCAATGAACCTGATTTATGAAGCGGAAGATGGGATGGTAAGCTTTCAAAGGATGCAAGGTCATGCATGGAACCCGCAAGAAGCGCTTGTCCTCCAAGCTCCACAACATCATCAGTACCAATACCAACCTCATGGTGATCCGGGCCAATCATCCTCCTCGGGAGGCGGTTTTCCTAACTTTCAAAGTTTGCATGATTTGTTGCAGGAAAACCTTATGTGCACCAGGAACACCTATAACATGGCGAGCAACACCTACCACCGGGTCGGAGCTATCGAAAGAAACATATCCGATATCCAAGATGATATTGGATATATTCGAGACCACATTGCACGCCATGGAGGGGAGGATGATGATGATGATGACGATGCCATGGAATAGGCGAGAGGAGCGGAGGAAGAGGAGGTTGTTTGATGGTTTCCCAGGTTAACCCTTTTTCACTCTTGAACAATTGATGGCCTGCGTGCCAAGTGTTGAACAATTTACTTTCCCTAACTTCTTTTATTTTTCTGCATTTATTTTTCTTTTAACTTTGACATGGATGTTAACTTTGGTAAAAGTAGGATGTTTGCTATGTTTTGGTGGAGTGTTTATTGATTAAACAGGTACAAACGAGGCTTAAAGTACTATGCATTAGTACTCTTAAAGCCGGGACAGGAAAAACGAAGAAAGAAACCTGTTTTTCAACTTTGCAGACTGTCCACACGGGGTCGTGTCCAGCCGACACGCCCCCGTGCCCACTCTCCTGAACCTGCTGATTGTTTTAATTCTGCAGACCTTGACAGACACGGGGTCGTGTCCAACCAACACGCCCCCGTGTTCACCTTCTGTAAGTTTTCGTTACTGGCACCTGAGCACGGGGTCGTGTCCACTCAACACGGGGTCGTGCCCAGGTAACCAGTAACACAAAATTTTTGCCTTTTACAACTTTTTACACATTCAATCAACCTAAAAACTTATTTTTGGGACACATTGAGGACAATGTGTAATTTAAGTGTGGGGGGATGCTAAAACCTTGAATCTTGCAAGTCCTGAATACAAGCCTTACACAAAACTCTATTGGTTGTCTAGGTTTAACTCGGGAATTTCAAGTTCTAAAAAGGTTATATTTTTACGAATTTACAACCGATAGCGTCGTGATAAAAAGAACCAACATAAGAAAATTATGAAAAGGCATGACAAGCTTAGTTAAAATTTTATTATATATACTTGATCACATAAAAAAACCATTCCCACAAAAGTGAGTTTTGAGCCTTTATTGAGCATACAATTACATATCATTAGACTAAATGCTCATTTTTCGTTTCTTGTGTGAATAGCCGCTTGGTTCTTACGACTCTAGAACTTGCCATGACGATACATTCCCGGTCCTTACCAACTTAAACCCGAGTAAGTAAATGATGGAGGCATTAGGACTAACCCTTTTTATTTCTACACCATTATTTTTTCTTTTTTTTTTCCACCTACCCAAAATCCCCCTAGTTAGCCCCTTTGAGCCTAAACCTTTTCATTTCATAACCCAAACCAAACACCCTTTTACCCATCAAAACCTTTTTATTTTTAACCCTTTGTTTTAGTAACAAGTTCAGTTTTTCGTATGACTTTCAAAAAAAAAAAAAAAAAAAGTATTTTTGTTGATGATGAAGCAAAAAGAAAATAAACAAACAAGTTCATAAAAAATAACTTTGTTTGAATAATAGCTTCATCAAAAATAAAAGTTACAAAAATAGAAAGTCTTACGAAAACGGACACTTGTTACGCTTTTCGCTCTTTTTCTACTAACCACTAACCACCAACCCAACCACCTACCTTTAACCCAAGCCTAACCCTTCACCCACAAAGTCCTCTTGATATTTACAAAGGTATATAAGTTAAAAAGGAGGAGGATTGATTGCTTGGCAAGCTTATGGTAGGAGTAAGTTCCATGCCGCTCTCGAGTGATCCACAAAAATACATTTTCGGCCGAGTGTTGAGTGATCCCCGTGAGGTATGTGAACTTGTATATAAATAGAATTTTAAAGAGGCATGTTATGCCCTAATAAGTAATTTATCTTATAAAAAGTTTTAAATAAATCATGACGAATAGGATTGTAAATAAATAAAAATTAAATTAAATAAAGAATCTTGGAAATCCCGACACTCTACGACAAGCTCAAAAACCTTCTTCTCTACCAATTCCATTTGGGAGTGTAATAGCCACATATTAAAGAGTTTTGCTTGAGGACACGCAAAGATTCAAGTGTGGGGGTATTTGATGTGTTAAAAATGCAACATATAAATTTCATCAAATGAGGCATAAAACTAACCCTTTTTTAGTACTAATGTTGGAAAAAGTGTGCTTTTGTCTTCCTTTTGTATTTTTAGGATTAAATGAGGTCAAATTAACAAAAGAAGCAAAAAGACATCAAAATCTAACATAAATACAAGAAAAGGAACAAGACGTGACATGCCTGACCCCACGACTGCATCTTCCCAAGCAAAACAAGAGATCAGAAGCCTGAACACGCCCCGTGCTCAGCCAGCACGGGGGCGTGCCCAAGTGTTAGCAGAAAAGACAAAGTGGTAGAAGCTTCTATTGCCCACCACGGGGCCGTCCTCAGCGGACACGGGGCCGTGGTCAACTATAAGATTCGCACAATCCAGCAAATCTGCATAGTACAAAGATTCTTCTGCACCACGGGGTCGTGCTCAGCGGACACGGGGGCGTGGTCAACTAAAAAGACAAAACTGCATTAAATGAAGAAAGAGAAGGATGTGGACACGGGGCCGTGCCCGAGCTTCTGTTCAGCCTATAAATAGAAGTGCTTGGCAAAAGCTCAAACCATCCCTTGGCACACCACCTCTCTCACACTTCACCCACCACCCACCACCACCATAACACCATCATCCACCACCATCATCCATTGTCCATCGTAGAGTGTGTGAGTCGTCTCGGGATCCAAGATTGATCGTAAGAGTTCTTGACAATCAAGGCCATGGTTGCCTAAGTCTCTTACATCACTTGGTGAAGACAAAGTGTCTAGTGTAATACTTTTTATTTCTAATCTTTTCGCACTTTTTACTTGGTTTTGTATTAATGACTTTAATAACTAGTTGCTTATGTTGAAGGTGATCTTTCCTTATCGTTTGTCCGTGGTGTCTTGGCATTATTTTACTGTCTATATAAAATAAAAGATTTTCACCATTCATATCTCCACGGTCTATATGGAGGTATGTTGGCTACCTGGTCGGGGGTTAAGGGAGCGGTTTCGTAAAGGTCTTGCCATTGTTCAGCGTTTAGAGGTCCTGCAATGGACCTGGGTCAAATTTAGTAGGACCTCCTTCAATACTTAACGGTATTGGATGGCGGGGGTCCAAACTCTTTGACCCCCTCATAAGTTAACTACTATTAATACTATAACCCGGCTATTTAGGACTGTATCCCTGCTGACTCAGACTACTTAGTCGAGGGTAACGTCACCTCCAAAAGAGGGGCCTACCATAATTTGCATTAATAACTTAATTAATTATCTTCCAATAATCCACCATTTTAGGATTGTATCCTTGCTGACTTAAACTACTGGGGTGAGGGTAACGTCACCTTCAAAAGAGGGCCTACTACAATAACTAAGATAATATCTTAAAATAGTGCAAAAGTGCGGAAATAATCAAAGGTTACACTAGATACGAGTCGGAACTAAGTGATTCATCTTGTCTATCTGTTTTCTTTTTATTTTTCAGCATTTTAGTTAGTTTTTATTTTTCTTAGTTTAAAACATTTTTCTAAACTTTTTGATTTGATTAGACATTGAGGATAAACCGGTACTAAAATCTCTTGTGTCCTTGGACGACCTCGGTATCTTACCAACACTATACTACGCTCACGATGGGTGCACTTGCCCATATGTGTGTCTAGTGTTAGTAAATATCGTGTTTGATAAATTTAAAACTTGACTAAAAAGTGTTAAAGGGGCTTAAAATATACACCTAATATATATAACACTTCACACGCATCAATGTAATATGTCTAAACTGAAATGGTTTAAATAACGCTACGATATGTAATACCATAAAAGCACTTATATATAGGAAGTACCCGCGGCGTATCCACCATGTTTTTATCGTATTACACGTCGCCTCGTTACTTAAATCACTTACCCAAACAGCCACCAAGATGAAATGTTTAACAATTGTAGAAATGTTTATGTATGGTCAAATACGGTTCAACAGTTACAAACGGTTCATATAATCAAATGGTTACAACGGTTCACATAGTCAAATAGTTACAATGGTTCACATAGTCAGATAGTTACAACGGTTCAAAATGTAATATAATGTGTTCATATGCTGGATGAGCATATGCAATAAAATGCAATGTAAAACAATGTGTCCATATGTTGAGTAAACATATGCAACTAATGTAATGTAAATCAATGTGCTAGCATGCTCAGTCAACATACATAGCAGAAATTTAAAGTAAAACAATGTACTAAGTATGCTAAGTAAACATACATAGCGAAACAATGTAATGTAAATCATGTACTATAAATGTACTAATGAACATAGCAAGTATATGATGTGAAAACATGAAAGCACGAAAGTAACAAGTAGGCACATGTGTTTCACCCCAAAACGGTTTGAAAATAGTAAAAGAGGGGTCTATGTACTCACTTGATATTTCCTAGGAGTCCTTGAGAAACAACCAAACAATGCTATAGGTCACGGAAATCAAACGATACCTAATATAGGTAACTATGTTAATAAACCAGACCTATATCGGAGGATCGGAAAGAATGAGGGCTCGTAAACCAAATGAGTATGGGAACTCATGTAATATGGTTTAACAAAGCCTACATACTACAATGAAACCTAACCTAAGTGCTTACGACCCATTACGACCCGTTTAGGTAGCTTATGCTACTTTAACACGTCGTTCGCGTGAAACGCGTTTGGAATGCCTAACTAGCCCTATGATAAGTAAAATATGCCTTAACATATCTAATATTGTTACTAAATCAGTTTAGATGTCAAAAATTAAGTTACATAGGTTTAAAATGAATTTTGGCGTAAAAAGGGCATTTTGGTAATTTACCTAAGGCATACAAACTACTTATCATACAACTACTTAAACGAAGAGACCATAAGGTATAACCTCGGAAGGTTATTCCCTATATACTATGGTCACTAAACATGTTTTGTCGGATCCTAATGATTGACCAAACGGGTCGTGTTCGAAAGTCTAAGCGGGTGTTTAGTCCGCTTGACTTACGACCGCAAGCACTAATCTAAAAAGTGACGAGGTAAACATGCTAGAACATGTTTAGTTAAGTTAGAAAATAGGTTTTGATATCAAAACAAACGGTCTTGATATCCTAGAGTAGTTTGGTTACAAAATACGCGTAAATGCGCATTTTGGCCGAAACTACGACTCGTCACTGAGCCTAGATAACATGGTAATCAGTAGGTATAGTCACTAGGGACTATAACCATCGTGATTACGCTCACGTTATGAAGTTTAAACGAACTTTGCATTGACCATAAACTGGTCAAAGCAGAAAGTCAAACGCAGTTTGACTTTAACGATAAAAACGAACGAAAAGAACAAAAGAATACTTACAGAAGGTCCCCGCAAGCTCTTGATCCGATTTACTCTTAGGTATGAAGCATAAAATTCAACTTAGAGAGCAAAAATCAGATTCAAGTGTGAGTTTGCAAGGATATGAAGGTGGGTATTTATAGGAATTCAAGAACCGTTAAGATCGTTCATCGAAAACTGAGCTTTGATCTGGTCCTTACATGTGTGCCCATGGTTTTCTAAAACCATGGGAGCCCCTAATAATGGACTAGGTTCATTGAATACTAGCCCATGGTTTTGCAAAACCATGGGTTAAAACCACCAACACTTCAAAATGGACTAGGTTCATTGAATCTGGTCAGAAATTTCAAAATGGTCCATGCACTTGTAAAACTTGATTTTTTTGCACTTTTAAGCCCCGTTAACCCTATTTTAAGGCTCTAATATGAAGTTAAAGTATGGGGAACTTAAAATATGCTCAAAAATATATCGGATGTCGGTTCGTTTGGTCGTACGGTTGCGTTATTCGCTTAATTACGCCGGAAGTCATAACGAACGCAAAAAAAAAAAAACAAAAACAAAACGATCCAAATTAAGCGACGAATGGAATTTTATCATGCCAACCACTAAAATAAAATATTTTAATGCTTACATAAATTTTTGGATGTCCGGATGTATTCAGAACGTAAGTTATGCGCGAAAATGCAAACTTATGCACTTTTTTGACGCTTTTAGTCCCTGAATGACCCAAAAGTTTATTTTAGCACACCGAACCCCTCAAATCCTATTTCTAAGCTATGTAAAGGATATTTATGGTATGTTTAACTTATGGTCATGTTCTGGAATGTCTGTTCCAGTACGAATCGTCATACTTTCCCAGTTTGTCAAATTTAGTCCCTGTAAGCGAATTAACTTGATTTTGCCATACCAAAGCCTTCAAAACTTATTTCTAAGTTATGTAGAGGTTATTTAAGGTATGCTAAGCATATGTTGATGTTCCAGAGTATTTGTCTTTTTTAAACTGATTACGTTTAAGCACCAGTTTGCGTATAACTCTCCAGAAAGCGATTTAAAGCTTGAAATCGAACAAGAATTGATATGTGCAAAAGATACACATATTTATACAAATCCCAAGTATGAAATACAATATTTCACTGGTTTGGTATTTGTTTGATGGTCACAGTGAGACAGGTGTCACAAGTATTCAACCAATCATGCCTTTTATTTATTTATTTTTTATTTCTTTTAGAAAATGGTTTGGGTGAAACCACCCCTTGTGTTTTTAGGCAAGAGTGGTGTATGAAAGGGGAATTGACATGGCGCATCATGATTGGGTGGATGAAAATTATAACGCTTCGCATTTTGTACTTTCCTTATTTAGAAAGTATAATCGTATTTCTATTCTTTGGAAACTTGTATTCATACCGTGTTCGTATTCCAATTCAAGTTTTGTAATTCAAGACCTTCATCATAATGAAATTCGTATTTTATACATACTTGTTATACATACAATCAATCATTTGAATACACTGTACTTGCAAACCGACACTTGTTATACGAACTAATACTCATACATACATTCACGACACTCAAATTATACTTGCATACACTTATACTATATTTATTACACTTTATATACCTAAAAATGGGTTAAAATGCAAGTTTACGGCATAAAATAACCTAATTACAAAGTTCAGGGCCAAAAATGGAAATTTGCTGACAAGACTCCCAGGCGACACGCGGGAGAATCCTGGTCCTCCCCCTCGACGTTCTGGAGGGATCAATCCGCAGCAGCACGCTGCCAGCTCGCGGGTTGGTCCATTTTGGTTACCTTTTCACCTCCATTCACCTTCTAACTCATTTATCTCTAACCCTAATCAACCCCATTATAAATATGAGCCTCCTACACCTTATTTTCACTTTCCAAACACTTAATCACTCCTAAAACACTCCCAAATCATCCATAAATTTTGATTTCTTGGTCGAATTATCTAAGTGCTAAAAGTGAGTCAAACTCACCTTTTCTTCATTCTTTCTTACACTACAAATCTTGGAACACCTCTAGGAGTATTTCCACAAGTTTACCATGGTAAACTAAGGTGGAACATCACCATTTTGAGGTCCAAACTTTCTGTTTTGGAAGATTATCTTGCTAATTTTATAGAACTTATGATTTCTTATGCAATCTTGTACCTACCTTGCTTCTAACCAAGTCTATGGTTAATGAGCTTGTGTATGGTTGATTCTTATGAGTTTAGAGGTGCAAACACCCTCTTATGAGTTTAAGACAACCCACAAGTGTTGAAACCATCCAAGTCTACCATAGTCCGTATGACAAGACTTGTGTTTGGTGAAAGTGTGAACCTTGGAAGCCATGGCTTTCCTAACTTGTTCCACACCCCACTTGATGTTTTATCTTGCTATTCCAAGTAGTTTACTAGTTCTAAAGTAACACAACCCCACCACAACTCCAACATTTTCCATGATGGGTACGAAACACCCGGGTTGATCTTACTTGACTACTTGATGAACTTGTTAGATAGTTGTATTTCCATTTTCATTCATGACCATCCAAATCATCCTGGTGATGATTTATGCATTGGTGAATCATACAATAAGGTGTTCATACCTCCATGCTTGACTTATATGATATCTATGACATTTATGATGGACTTAGTATTAGGTATACTATATAATATATAAAATATATATATACATATATAGCCGAATTCATTATGCTAATCGGTTATGGTTATATGTTATGAACTTAGGTTATTTTAATCTTTGTTCTAAGTTTCTCGTTTACGATTCTAATGGGCAAGTTAGGACCCATGAAATCACATAAAAACTTAGTGTCAAAAACAAGTACTTAGACAATATATATTTTTACGAATACATACTTTTGTACTTAAATTCTAAATCCCGAATCCAACCATTCCATAAACTCTGAATGACCTTACACCTTCGTTTCCCCATTCTCAACAACTCGTCGATTCACGGATAATCGGGAAGCTTTGCAAAATTGTGAGTATACATGACCCCTTTTACCTTTTACACTTTTGGGTGCAATACATTTTATTACTATTAAACACACACAATCACATACTTTATGCAAACACAAACAATCTAATCATACATGCTTAAATACGTGACACTTGATTTGTATTCTTGGAACATTCTTATGTGACTTACTTGTCATTAACTTCGTACGAGCCTCCCCTTCACATGTATAACGCTATAGGAATAACGCATTGCCCATATTCTTGAGGTCATGTTAAGCTAAACATAAAACGGTCTTATCGTTGCTACGATAAGATTACGCTAGCGGTAATCAGAGGATTGACTTGTATAGTTACATGCCAAGTTTACATTAATCTAGTTAACTATTTTTGTCATGTAGATTGCTCAAACTTTTATACTGTGACAATTGGCACTTTTTGGGTAATTCCCGTACATTGTGAACAGTGTTTAATATTTTATGGTTGTGTGTTTCGAACATCTGAAGTGCATGATTTCATGAAATACATTTAAAGAACTCACAAAAACATTTCATGATGCATGATACTTATTTTTATTGGTTGCGACTTAAAACAGTTTAGACAGTGCATAGAACTAACTAACACACTTATTAGATAAACTAGTAGTGCTGACAGGGGTTCAGTACTCAGGTAAACGACATATTTAGGACACAAATTGAGTCCCAGAGCCAATGTTATACTAAACCTCATGTGAAAAAGTAAAGGATTATGTTAATGCTTTTCGAGGGACAAACGAACACCAAAACTGGCCAAAACAGTATAATTCAGCAAAATTCAGCTTAGCTAATATCCAAAAATAATGCCTGAATGCCCAGAAATAACTTAAAAAGTGGCAGAAACATTATCACGACATAATAACATATTACGCCATACAAGTTACATATAACGATCTTTTAGCGATCCGATAACTAAACAAGCACCCGATTACTAACTTGGCGCAAACATACAAACTAGTTAACATTTTCTAGCAATGTTAAGCTAGTGAAATTCATCATACACCATGTTTTACATCAAAAACACCCAAACACCTAACCATCCTAACTAAGCATACATATTACCACCTTCTAAACACTTAGGAGAATTTCAACAAATCAACAACCCCCCCCATATGAACCGTCCCCTATGGGACCCACCCCCTTCAACATGTTGACTAAACTACTTAGTTGGTCAAAGATGCTAGAACTTAATCCATGAGTTAATGGTTTGGAGGGAAGGTAATAACCAACATGTTAAACTTCTTATCTACTAACCTAAACCTCATTTTCAACTTATCACAACACACCACAACTCCTTTTTCTCTCCCTCTCCATTCTCGGACGAAGGTAACCCCCCCCCCCCTATCATCATCTTCAACTAATTTCAAGTTAACCAAGTGCATCCTAAGGTGAATCAAGCTTAATCAAGAAGGTGTTAAGGCTTGGAAGTGGAAGGACCACTCTTTGGAGCTATTAACCACCATCTTTTCTTCATCTTCATCATCTTGTTTCTACCCTAGCCTTGTGCTAGTAGTAAGTTCCTTGTGAACCCATTTTTCATCTTGTTTTAGTAGATATAACATATGTGTAACTAAAAATCTAAAGGATCTCACAAAACAAAGAAGATGAACACTTGAATCAAACTAAAAATCACAAGAAAACAAGTTGTTTATGTTATGTCATGAAGTTGTTTGTTGATTTTTGTGTGTACGATGATGAACACCACATAAAGACTTGTTAGATGATGATTAAACACATGATCTAACAAGTATGTGTAAGGATCTTGAAAGATCTATGTTGAGCATATTGTATGTGAAGGATGAACTTGAAAAATAAACATGTTAAAGTGTAGAATTTGATTCTTACCAATTATGGTTCTTAAAAGATGAAAGATTTGAAAGGTTAAAGTTTCAAAGAGTAGAGTTTACTACATGTTAAGCATGGTTTTGATTCTTTAAAATAAATGAACTAGTTACATATGTAAAAATGAACTTGTTGAAGTATTTAGAACATGAAAAGTTGAAGCAAATGGATTTTTTTGTAAAAATGGATGACAAGTTGTTAAGTATGAATTTTTACAAAGTTGGTTCATATTGAAGAAAAATTATGTTTTTAAGGTTGAAAGAACATGTTAAACACATGGTTAAAAGACTACAAATATTTACAAACTTTCAAGTTCATAACTTCATGAAAAATGCATTTTTATGCATATGTTAAGTTTAGAAAATTGTTGTGGATGATTGGATGAATTTTGAAAAGCTTGAACACATGTTTTAATGTCACACCCCAACCAATGGCGGAAACATCGGGATGAGACGAAGTGTGAAGATTGCTAGAGACATCATAACGCTATTTGTGACAATATTTAATAAACCGATTTCATTTCATAATTCATTTGTCTACATTACAAGGAAATAAAATAACATCAAGTTCAAGGGAAATACAATACAACATAATCAAAATTGATACAACGATTAACCCTAAACGTCTATATGTGTATCTAGGCATCAACGCTACTTCATTTCATGGCATCATCATCCTCAACCTGTAACATGTTTAAAATAAAGTTCAATGCAAAAGCAAAGGCGAGTATACAAGTTTAAGCATAAGTATAAGTATAAAAGTTTAAAACGAATCCACATGGCAACTTTGTTTCTACAAGATCTAACATGGCATGCAATATTTCTAGCCAACCCTCTATTTACGCAAGCGGCCCTTTCCATAGCACTTGTCATCATTTCGTTGCTATGAAAGGACCATAAGTTTATAATTCAACATGACCCAAGTTTAAAGGGGGCGGTGCGTTACTCCTATAGCGCTATACATGTCAAATGGAGGCTCGTGAAAGCTAATGACTAAAACATATCACATAAGTGTGGTCCACGTAAGCATCAAGTATCACAACATAGTATTCATGTATAAGGATTGTTTTGTGCATTGCATAAAGAATAAGTTTAAGTGTGTTTTAAATAAGGTAACATATTACACCCCAAAAAGTGGTAAACATAAAAAGGGGTTGCGAGTATACTCACATAATTGCTAAGTCTTCCAATTATCCAAGTGTTGACGAGCGTAAGAGATTAGGATGAAGGAACACCGAAGTCTCGAGATTTTGAGTTGTTACGATTGTGACTCCTAGTAAAATAACGCACGAGTAAAGATTGGAACAATTCAAGAGTACGAACGAGAGAGAGTCTAGCCTAGATATTTAGAATATCACGAACTTGTTATTATTTAATAGCTAAATAAATTAATTTATTTAGATAATTTATCTCAATATTAACCTTTAATGTTATAAAATGGATTATAATGAATTGTTTATTTTAGAAGTTTATAATAAATTAGAAAAGAATGTTTACTTCATAAATTTACGGTTTATAAAGATCCTTACAAGGAAAGAATTTTAGATGAAAACTCGTTTAATTAATAATGGATTTAAAGATTAAAAGGTTTTAAAAGAACTTTTAAAGGAATAGTAATTATAAAGGTTTTATTTTGAAACAAAAGGGAAAGAAAAAGGATTTTAAAAATTAAAATCTCAAAAGTGGCCAAAATAAGTATACATTTATAATTATCGTTATAAAAATTACTTGAATCCGATATACTTCGTCTTATATTTAAACACGTTATCGTTTTCACGGAATTTTACGAAAAACGGGCAGAGTTTCCTTTGTTTTTGGACGATCCCGACAATACAAGTTGTTGATATATTTGTCAAAATTCAATAATTATTCAAAACAATATACGAATATCTTTGGTAAAGTTGACGAATACAAATCAATATATAAACTATACATGATGGTTCAAGCTCGGTTAGTGTAAAAAAAAGAACATTTGGAACAATATAACGAAACTTGCTTTGATTAAAGTTTTACCGAGTCTCGCGTTGAAGTTGACCGAGTTGACTGACAGTTGACCAGAATTGACCCGAACTCTGCCGAGACTTGAACCCACAGTTTGACCAGCTTTGGACCAGTCAAACGAACCTGAACCGAAGCCTGCTGTGTACCCGAACTGAGTTAGGATCCGAAACTGGACTGAAACAGATCTGAGATTACAACTTGAACTGAAAAAAACAAAACTCAACCCGAAACTGAAACGTACCTAACCTGAACCGGGAACAACCGAGTTGCAGACTAGTTCGCCGGAAAACCGGTGACTCAAGTCGATGTTCTGACCGAGTCTCAAGCCTGAACCTGACCTCGTCAAGCTTGAACTGATCCGAAAGACAGAACTGAAACAAAATCAGATCCAGACCACACCGGAACCGCCACCGCCGTCTGCGACGTCTGTCGCCGTCTTCTGCGGCGCCTGTTGCCGTCACTGTCCGCTTCTCTCTCTCTCTCTCTCTCTCTCTCGCTTCCTCTTAATCCTCCGCCACCGCTGTGCACCACCACCACCACTGGTGGTGCTGCTGTCGTTGTTGTTTATCGGGGAGAGGGGAACAGAGTAGAGGGAGAAGGAGGGTGATGGGGGTGCTGATCGAAAAGAAGGAGGTGGTTGGGTGGTCGTCGGCCGAGCCACGTCGGAGAAGAAGGGGGTGAGGGGTGTTGTGAGTGAAAGAGGGAGGTGAGATGGAGGCTTGTCTGGTTGTTGGGTGTGGATCACCGGAAAGGCGGCGCCGGAAATGGTAGCCGGAACCCTAATCCGGTGACCGGATTCTAGAGAGATGGAGATAGGGAGGTGAAAAGTTTAGTTTGTGAGAGCTGCACATATAGACGAGAGATGTGTAGGTTTCTTGCATCTCAGTTTTAAGAAAAACCCAATATAGTCCCTTAATTTTGAAAGGTTTAAATAATTAGTTGACATAACTTGGCTTAGGTTCATAACATAGTTGACCAAACTAACTAGGTTATGTATTTTCTATAAGAACTAATCTTTACAATTAAATTAACCGAGTTAGTTTGTATCCTTTCCTAATTTTTAAAATTTAACGAGACTAACTAGATTATTATAAAAATAAACTTTTAAATAGTAAAAATCAATTAATTTAATTAATTAAACCATGTATAAATACCCATTTTTATAATGAATTAGATTAAAGATAAGAATTTTTCGACGATTAAAACGAAACAACGTATACTAGGATACAACGTTTCCAAAATTGGGAATATGAACAATGGTTTCTAAATATGGAAAGTTATGAAAACGCGGAGCGTTACAGTCTCCCATCCTTTAGGAAATTTCGTCCCGAATTTTATTCAGAAGGAAGACTTGAAAGGGTTTTGGCAAACAGAAGATGATTGTTTAAAATTTAGGCTCGTATGAAGAGCAACGGAGAATAACAGAGATAAAAGGGTGAACGATTGATCTAATAGAAGATTACAAGTATAAGAATGGCATACATATCGGATCGACAAAAGTAGCGCGTTAAGAATGAGGTCTCGTCACGGATAATCGGATATAATGCGCCAGTGAGTTGGTTAAAGTTGAATTAGGTCCAAAAGGTCTGCAGAACACTGAATTTCTCATGGCACGTTTTACGAAAGTTTGGTAACATGGTGAAAACACTTATATATTGGAAGTACCAGCGGCGTATCCACCATGATTTGACCATGTTACGTCCGTTTCGTAATTTGTGTCATGTTACGTTCCGTGTCTTACCATACACAGTAGTACACTCTATGATTCTCATGCGCCTATCACTATAATCCCGTGTGCACCCGCGATTATATTGATCGTCGCATGATCCGCATAGCTTGTACTAACTGGGTATGAACTAGGGTATACATAAATTTGAAAACAAGATGTGTACGTATAAGAATGTAGTGTATAAGCATGTTTATGTGTTTAAGCATGTATGGGACCCACGTAAGCGAATCCCTTGGATTCCACTCGCGTACGGATACGAATGTAGTATATAAGCATGAGCATAAGTATAAGTGTAACGTGTATGAAAGTGAGTATAAAATGTGAGTACACACATGAGTTTAAGTATAAACACAAAGCGTATGAGTATGAATATGAGTATAAGTGTGAACATAAGATGTATGAGCATAGATATGAACGTGAATATAGGTGTAAAACATGAAGGTTTAAATACGATATGGTATATGTGTATGAATATAAGTGTAAACAAAGTTGTAAAAGTGTATTTGAAAACATAAAATGTATGAACATGATTATGAATATGAATGTAGTATAAACATGAATGTAAGTACAACGTAAATGTATAATTGTGAATGTATGTATAAACGTAAAACGTGTGAATTTTTGAATCATGAGTATAATTTAAATGTGTAAGTGTGAACATGAGTGAAGGCATAAAAGGTATAAGAATGGATGTAGGAAATAATGATTTTTGTT
The DNA here is from genome assembly GCA_030545235.1 of Helianthus tuberosus. Classification (NCBI taxonomy): domain Eukaryota; kingdom Viridiplantae; phylum Streptophyta; class Magnoliopsida; order Asterales; family Asteraceae; genus Helianthus; species Helianthus tuberosus. The sequence continues at coordinate 41,926,764 of CM060393.1, read as the reverse complement.
TATAGTATAAATCGAAATACACGAGTTTGTGCGCGTAAAAGATTAAAAGTTTTGAGTATGAAAGAAAAAGGAAACGAGTGACACGCATGAGATTGTTGTGAGATACTGACTGAAATGTGTAAAATGATATGCATATATAGTGGTTTGCGCAAAATGTGAAGTTAAAATAGATTGAGTTGTCACGAAATATAGACTCTAGTTTGTGAATGTAAGAGAGTATAAAACGTCTATTGGTCATGTGGAAAGTACTTTGTAAAGGAATGGAAATGCTACTGCAGTTTTAAAAGAGTTTACATAAGTTGAAAATTTGTCGGTTCTTATGAAGTTTCCTTGCCCACGTGTTTTGAATTTAATTGACGTATCGAGTGAGGTTTTGAAAAAGTTCTAGAGATTAATAAGTTTGCAACGTTTTAAGTAACTTTATGTTAGAAAATTTTGAAACTTACAGCTTCTTGTGAAAAAGTTGATCCTTAGAAAAAGGAATTTGGTACATGAACTTAGTGATTGTTGAAAAGCGTCTTTTAATAAAATGTTTTATTGATTTTAAAAGAGGCTTTAGTAAATGATTGGATAATTTTGGTAATATTTCATATAGGTGTGCGAAAAGTTGGTTTGATTCCCAATCAAAAATAGAAAATATCTAGTTTAATGATACGTGATGAGCTTGTTCCAATAGTTACGTTGAATACAACTTCGTGGGCAGTGAATTTATTAGGCCGACTAGGTTGATAAGTAGCATTTCGTGAAATTTTGAAAATTTGAGGAATAAGCGTTTAGGGCATAAGTTAAGAATTTTGTGTGTGTGAGCTATATGAAATAGATTGTAGGATAGGAAATTCGTTTATATAACAATGCATTTTGAAATAATTAGGGACTTGACTTTAGATATAAACATGACCGTATTTACATAATATAGTCTTTTAAAAGAAAGCATTGGTAACGATCACCTAGGTAAGGGAATCACCTCTAATCCGTTTGTGAGGTAGTTGTCAGATGGGAAAAGAAGCGAAGTTAATCGTCAAGGTAAGGAAATCACTCCTATCTCGATGATATGTCCCCATTTTGGTGTTACAAAGAGTATAAACAAAATTGAGTGACGTTTTAGAATCATGCATATGTATAAATGTATGAAAAGATTTAGTATGATGTGTGTGTGAGAAAATGATTCAAAAATAAATTTGAATTCGAAACGAGAGAATTGTATCCTATAAAAGCGATGATAGTAAAGCATAGGTTTGATTAAAATTTGGATTGTTCCAAAGCGGAACTTTGACTAAACCAAAGAAGTCAAAAATTCCTTTGAATTTGAGAAACATGCTTTGGCCTAATAGATGGAATACTAACGCCGATATCTCGGTTAACGGTATTCACCCTTCCAGTTACTACATGTTCCAAATCCATCGAAATTTCGAGACTTGGTGGGATTTTTTTGAAAACCAATGAGTGGGACTAGTCGACAAGGTGCGGGTTTCACCCCTAACTTGACGATTTCGTGCCCTAAGTGTGGTTGGTACTCGTTGAGTCAAAATTTAGTTTCGACACTTCTACGAGGGTCCACTAGAATTTGAAATGGAAATTCTCCTTCAAGGTGAGGATTTCACTCCTAACTTGACGGCGAATTTCGAGAAAAAAAAATGGATGGATTGAGAGTTGTTCACCAAATTGTGGGTTTCACGCCTATTTTGGTGAAGTCGTCTCGTTTGTACGATACGAGTGATTTCGAGTTTTAGTAAAAACGAGTAAAATGCCTTAGAAAGGCGAATGTTTGAAATATTAAATCGAGTATAACAAATAATGCATTTCAAGAAATTAACACATAGGATACATTTTCAAGAATAGCACGTAAAGAGTCATTTCAAGTATAGCATGTAAAGACATTTCATAAAAGTAGCACGTGAAGCAAGTATGGTCGAATTTGGTACTTAACTATAGACTAGGTTAAAAGCATGGCAATTCTACCTAATTCCCTATAGTTATGGCTCTGATACCAATCTGTCACACCCCAACCAATGGCGGAAACATCGGGATGAGACGAAGTGTGAAGATTGCTAGAGACATCATAACGCTATTTGTGACAATATTTAATAAACCGATTTCATTTCATAATTCATTTGTCTACATTACAAGGAAATCAAATAACATCAAGTTCAAGGGAAATACAATACAACATAATCAAAATTGATACAACGATTAAACCTAAACGTCTATATGTGTATCTAGGCATCAACGCTACTTCATTTCATGGCATCATCATCCTCAACCTGTAACATGTTTAAAATAAAGTTCAATGCAAAAGCAAATGCGAGTATACAAGTTTAAGCATAAGTATAAGTATAAAAGTTTAAAACGAATCCACATGGCAACTTTGTTTATACAAGATCTAACATGGCATGCAATATTTCTAGCCAACCCTCTGTTTACGCAAGCGGCCTTTCCATAGCACATGTCATCATTTCGTTGCTATGAAAGGACCATAAGTTTATAATTCAACATGACCCAAGTTTAAAGGGGGCGGTGCGTTACTCCTATAGCGCTATACATGTCAAATGGAGGCTCGTGAAAGCTAATGACTAAAACATATCTCATAAATATGGTCCACGTAAGCATCAAGTATCACAACATAGTATTCATGTATAAGGATTGTTTTGTGCATTGCATAAAGAATAGGTTTAAGTGTGTTTTAAATAAGGTAACATGTTACACCCCAAAAAGTGGTAAACATAAAAAGGGGTTGCGAGTATACTCACATAATTGCTAAGTCTTCCAATTATCCAAGTGTTGACGAGCGTAAGAGATTAGGATGAAGGAACACCGAAGTCTCGAGATTTTGAGTTGTTACGATTGCGACTCCTAGTAAAATAACGCACGAGTAAAGATTGGAACAATTCAAGAGTACGAACGAGAGAGAGTCTAGCCTAGATATTTAGAATATCACGAACTTGTTATTATTTAATAGCTAAATAAATTAATTTATTTAGATAATTTATCTCAATATTAACCTTTAATGTTATAAAAGGGATTATAATGAATTGTTTATTTTAGAAGTTTATAATAAATTAGAAAAGAATGTTTACTTCATAAATTTACGGTTTATAAAGATCCTTACAAGGAAAGAATTTTAGATGAAAACTCGTTTAATTAATAATGGATTTAAAGATTAAAAGGTTTTAAAAGAACTTTTAAAGGAATAGTAATTATAAAGGTTTTATTTTGAAACAAAAGGGAAAGAAAAAGGATTTTAAAAATTAAAATCTCAAAAGTGGCCAAAATAAGTATACATTTATAATTATCGTTATAAAAATTACTTGAATCCGATATACTTCGTCTTATATTTAAACACGTTATCGTTTTCACGGAATTTTACGAAAAACGGGCAGAGTTTCCTTTGTTTTTGGACGATGCCGACAATACAAGTTGTCGATATATTTGTCAAAATTCAATAATTATTCAAAACAATATACGAATATCTTTGGTAAAGTTGACGAATACAAATCAATATATAAACTATACATGACGGTTCAAGCTCGGTTAGTGTAAAAAAAGGAACATTTGGAACAATATAACGAAACTTGCTTTGATTAAAGTTTTACCGAGTCTCGCGTTGAAGTTGACCGAGTTGACTGACAGTTGACCAGAATTGACCCGAACTCTGCCGAGACTTGAACCCACAGTTTGACCAGCTTTGGACCAGTCAAACCGAACCTGAACCGAAGCCTGCTGTGTACCCGAACTGGGTTAGGATCCGAAAATGGACTGAAACAGATCTGAGATTACAACTTGAACTGAAAAAAACAAAACTCAACCCGAAACTGAAACGTACCTAACCTGAACCGGGAACAACCGAGTTACAGACTAGTTCGCCGGAAAACCGGTGACTCAAGTCGATGTTCTGACCGAGTCTCAAACCTGAACCTGACCTCATCAAGCTTGAACTGATCAGAAAGACAGAACTGAAACAAAATCAGATCTAGACCACACTGGAACCGCCACCGCCGTCTGCGACGTCTGTCGCCGTCTTCTGCGGCGCCTGCTGCCGTCACTGTCCGCTTCTCTCTCTCTCTCTCTCGCTTCCTCTTAATCCTCCGCCACCGCTGTGCACCACCACCACCACTGGTGGTGCTGCTGTCGTTGTTGTTTATCGGGGAGAGGGGAACAGAGTAGAGGGAGAAGGAGGGTGATGGGGGTGCTGATCGAAAAGAAGGAGGTGGTTGGGTGGTCGTCGGCCGAGCCACGTCGGAGAAGAAGGGGGTGAGGGGTGTTGTGAGTGAAAGAGGGAGGTGAGATGGAGGCTTGTCTGGTTGTTGGGTGTGGCTCACCGGAAAGGCGGCGCCGGAAAGGGTAGCCGGAACCCTAATCCGGTGACCGGATTCTAGAGAGATGGAGATAGGGAGGTGAAAAGTTTAGTTTGTGAGATCTGCACATATAGACGAGAGATGTGTAGGTTTCTTGCATCTCAGTTTTAAGAAAAACCCAATATAGTCCCTTAATTTTGAAAGGTTTAAATAATTAGTTGACATAACTTGGCTTAGGTTCATAACATAGTTGACCAAACTAACTAGGTTATGTATTTTCTATAAGAACTAATCTTTACAATTAAATTAACCGAGTTAGTTTGTATCCTTTCCTAATTTTTAAAATTTAACGAGACTAACTAGATTATTATAAAAATAAACTTTTAAATAGTAAAAATCAATTAATTTAATTAATTAAACCATGTATAAATACCCATTTTTATAACGAATTAGATTAAAGATAAGAATTTTTCGACGATTAAAACGAAACAACGTATACTAGGATACAAAGTTTCCAAAATTGGGAATATGAACAATGGTTTCTAAATATGGAAAGTTATGAAAACGCGGAGCGTTACATTTAAAACATAGGAAACCTCTAATTTTCAAAGGAAACTATGGCGAAATTTTTATAAAATTTAAACACTTAGAAAATATATTTTTAACAAGTTCTTATAAGTAATCTTGATTAATGGTTTTAAATATAAAATTCCCATAATTTTTGGTATAAAAATGCAAGCAAAGGAGGTTTGGTTTTCAAAAATAAAAATGAGTAAATATATATTTAGGAAAATATTTATTTAGAGATCTCATAAATTATGTGCTATGTGTATATTATTTCTATTAGTTATATTAAAATTTAGGGATTTGAAATAATATACCCACACAAATACCAAAAATTGTAATTAAAGAATTACAAGAATATAAATATATATCTTGGACACAAATACTGGACCTTTTGGACAAATGGACATATTGGACAAATTATATAAATATTCCGGTATTAAAATTCCATTATAACAAAGCTTGGTAAACGGTATTTTTCAAAATCGAACAAATGACAAAATTTATATTTTTACGAGTAATATAAAAGTATATCGTATTTTGTCAAACTTGAAAGTATATTATTTTTTAAGTGCATGAAAATATTTATTTTTCCCAAACATCTTTAAAATATATTATTTTGGTGGAAGCTAAAAATATATATTTTTCAAGTCTTGATCTTAAAACTAAATTATTTTTAAGATATATGTGAACATTTATATTTACCAAGTCTAAAATATAGATATTTTCTATAAACATATATTAGTATATATATATATATATATATATATATATATATATATATATATATATATATATATATATATATATATAATGCAAGAATTATGGTTATAATTTTGCAAGAATAATATTCTGAAAAAATTAAACATATATTTAGTATGAAATACTTAATAAATACAAGAATATACGTATTCCTATACGTACAAATACATGCCAGCATATACTACCAACACTTGGTAAAAATACCCTTATACAAGTATTGTACATAACTATGAGAATACAAAGTAAAATACTCAACATATTCACACTGTTGCAGAAATCGGCCTAGGCGGCCGATTAATCGCCGCCTAGGCGCTAGGCGGTAGCTAATCGCCTAATTTTAAGCAAATCGGTCAATTAATCGGTCCAGGTCAAAATCGGTCCTAGTCGGTCAAAAGTCGGTCCTAGTCGGTCAAAAGTCGGACTAATCGGACTAATCGGACCATGGTTTTTTTGGTAAAAATCGGTCCTGGGCGGGATTAATCGGTCCTGGGCGGGATTAATCGGTCCTGGTCGGGATTAATCGGTCCTAGTTGGTCAAAAGTTGGTTAATTTTTGAATTTTTATGTAAATTTTGAAGTATTTATGTGAATTTCGAAGTATTATTTTTATATTATTGGGTATATATATATAATTTTGAAAAAATACATATAAAAATCCCATTCCGATTAATCCCGATTAATCCCTATTAATCCCGATTAATCCCTAGGCTGTACCTCACCGCCCGACTAGCGCCTAGCGCCTTCTACAACATTGCATATTCATAATACAAGTATACATATACTTGGGAATACTTACAAGTGTATAATACTCAACAAACGGTATTTTTGCTTGTGAAAACTAGAAACACACGTATATGGAAACAATATATATATATCAAACAAGTTAAAAATATATTATTTTTAACGAATCTCTTGTAATCACAAATGATATATATGCAATGCATGCAAATAATATAAGTTAAAATATAATATTTTAACTAATATATTGAACTATGAATTTTATATAATTAAGAAAAATTATATAAAGACATCATACACTGAAAGTGCAACTCAAAACAAAAACAAGTCTTAATAAGTGTTTAAGACTAAGAACCGTTACAAGACCGAAGTGTCTAACAAAACCTAGCACGTTTGTAGGTTGCAAAATGAACCAAGGAAACCAAACTTGAGTACGCACTTTACACGGATACAAACCTGTGAGTTCATGTCCCCCTCTTCTTTTAACGTTTTCAGTTTACAACTCTCGGGGGGGGGGGGGGGGTGGGGAATACATGTTAACAAGGGTATGATTAAGCTATGGTATGAATTCTTAGATCATGTGAGCATAAGCTTTAACTAAGGCGCCATTAATCCTTTTAAGGACCACGGAACAAAGGTTAGATCTAATGGGTACGAGCGAGCCCCACTCATGGTCCTTGTGTGGCCACTTAGAGTGCTGTTGTGTCCCTGTCGAGGCTAATCGACACTTAAATCGTCTACCCGGGTTGAGTGCTTCCTATGTCGTCACATATATTAATGTCCTTGCAAAACATTAATGATCAACATATTCATAGACGCTTTACATACCTACTTACAACACTAAACTTTCAAATGTTTTTGAGATTCATTTGATGCGCATAAACATAAAACACATGAACTCGCTCAACTTGTGTTGATGTTTTCAACTTACATGTATTTCAGGGAATTAGATGGATCTTGGTGCCAGCGTTACTTTCAAGCTTTTGAGTTTCAAGTCTCGATGTCATCCACTTTTGAAGGGTTTGATTCATATATCTTATCCTTGATGAGATATAGGATGCAAGGCCTTAGGAATCTAAACTTTTGTTAAACTAGTCCTTTATGGAACTTTAAACTTGTGTTGGCATGTAACTTAAACTTAAAACTTGTGTAGTTTGTAACTTAAAACAACTTATGGGTTGTAATATTCCAAACTTATGAATGGATGGACATCGCTTGTTTTAATCATGTAGTTGTTTATTATGATGGAATGCAATGAAAACTGATCAAGTCACACCACACGCTTCCGCAAAAAGACGGGTGTGATATATACATATGCCAGTATTCAAACCTGTATGCTCGCTAATATTTTTTGTATTGAATTATACTTTAATACGTGTTGCAGGATTTTAATGATGATGATGATTCACAGAATCTAGTAGGATGCCTAAAAACGCACCTTAAACTTTAATTCTTATTGTATTTTATTTTGTTTCGAACTTGTTGTAATTATATTTCAAACAATGTACTCGATGTTAGCAATGAAATGAAATTTGTTTATTAAATACTTGTCACGTTTAGTGTTATGAATTCTCGAGCAATCTTGTTTTCGTCTCACTCCGATGTTTCCCCCATCGGTTGGGGTGTGACAAAAATTTCCCCTCATCTCATGAGGAGTTCACCCCCTTCACCCTTATACAAAAAGTTTTTTTTTCTAAAAGTCCTTTTCACTTGTCCAAACATTATTTTGACTTATTGGCAAACAAATTTTTGCATAAGGTGGAAATTTCATTTTGAAAAGCTAGGAAACCTTGGCTTTTCAAAATGACTTTTCCACCGTATACAAAAAGTTTTTTCAAAAAGTCCTTTTCACTTGTCCAAACTAAGGTTGAGCAATTTACGGTTCTGAACCGCCAGAACCGGGGAACCGAACCGGAACCGCCAGATCCGAACCGGAACCGCCAGATCCGAACCGTATTGTTGTATTTCGGTTCTGGTTCCAGTTCTTAAGTTTGGGAGAAAATGGTTCCCGATTCGGTTCCAGTTATAACCGACATTTCTGTTTAAAGAACCACTAGAACCCGTTTGAATTTAAACTTTAAATAATATATTTAAAAACCCTAGTAATTCATTTAAACTTAAAATATCATATTTAAAAAATGTATCTAGTATTAAAGAATATTAAAAGAGTTTTGACATAATGTTTGAATGAAGTTTTTGTGATGGTTAACTAAAAGTTTTTAGTTAACTTTTGGTTTTCTAAATTGTATACTTTCGGTTTAAAACATTTTATTGTTGCTACTTTTACTCTGATTAATTTGAATTGTAGATGTTGCAACTCTTAGTTATATGTTTTAAACGGTTTATGGTTTTAATTGTTTTTATTTTGTTCTTATTTTTAGGATTTAATTGACAACCGGTTCTGGCAAGAACCGTTTATGCTAGAACCGTTTAACTCGGTCCCGAACCGAAATGGAACTGTTATAATATGGTTCGGTTCCGGTTCTTATATTTAGAATTAAACGGTTCCGCTTCAGTCCGGTTCTGAACCTTTGCACAGCCCTAGTCCAAACATTATTTTAACTTATTGGCTTGAAAAAGCCAATAAGTCAATAAGTTGTTTCAAAAAGCTAAGTCAAACACCCCCTAATTCATATTTGAATTGAAACTATAACAATAAGGCCAAACGGTGTGTGAAGTGTGAAGGATTACGTGGGCGAATGTCACTGAGGCTCTCTTGAAGAGCACAATCTAATCCGACCTGCCTAAAACACTGATTATATATTATTATTATTATTATTATTATTATTATTATTATAATTATTATTATTATTATATAATATTTAGTAATTATATACTTGAGTATTTAAATAAGATATACATAATCTAAACAGTATTCAGTTATATAAATGGGTAAATTACTTTTTGAGTCCCTGAGTTTTAGAGGTTTTAAGCACTTGAGTCCAAAATCAAAATGTTTAACGCCCCGAGTCCCTATAGCCACTATTCTTAACCATTTGAGTCCAACTTTCTTACTTTGTTAGAATTCTGTTGTTACGTTTTGTTAAATAACCAAATTACCCCTATATTAAAAAAATAAAAAACTAATCTATTTAGATTTCTCTCTCTCTCTCTTATATCTCTCTATCTCTTTATCACTATCTCTCTCACAAACAAATCACCAACTTTCTCTCTCTAAACCACCTCCATCAACGTCTTCTTCCTCATCCCACTGCCACTCACCACCGTTTAATAATCCAAGGATAATCATGAATCCCTAACACAATTGCATCCACTGTCTTATTAAACACCTAATTCAATTTATGATTCATCAATTTCCTCAACACTTGTCTGCACATCTTCATCAAACCCTCATCCACTTCACCGTCGTTAACCAAACACTGCCGAAAATGCTTCATCTCTTTATTATTCGATCCAAACAACATCAGCATCTATTTATTCCCCTTCAATCTCTTAACTTTCCCGTTCGCCGATTTAGGGTTAGGGTTTACATCCAGAACCTATGATAATTTGTGTGGTATACAGATAAGGATTCAAAGTGTGGACTTGAGTTTTATATTCCCCAAATATATGAAGATCTTTGATTAGTTATTTATGGTGGGTAGTGAAGAGTTGGATGGTGGTGTTGGCGGCATTGGGATGGTGGTGGTGGGGATGATGCGGTGGTAGAGGTGGTTGTCACACCCCAACCGATGGCGGAAACATCAGGATGAGATGAACAAATTGCTCAAAATATCATTACACTATGTGACAGTATAAATTAAATTGAATTGAATTTTATAAATGGCTAAAGTATAATACAAAAAATCAACATAAACAACATCGTTTTGAATATACAACAACAAAATAGTTTAAACTAATTGTGTTTCTAAGTCCACTTAAATCTTGTTTCTTCACTTAGCATCATCTTGTCTATCATCCTGCAACATGTATTAATATTCAATCAACAAAAAGTTGGCGAGTATACAAGCTTGATACATAGTATAACATAGAATAAAATGGTTTAACGTGTTCATATCCAACATAAATAACATGATGCAAGTTACTAATACACTGAAACGGTGTCACTCTATGTTCAAACCCTAGAATACAATGCGTTAAAATAAGCTATCCCAAAGAATAACGGGAGGTAACATGTTTAACTTAACAATACCCCAAGACTAGTGGGCGGTCCATTACTCCTATAACGCTATAATTGTTAAGGTGGGCTTGTACGAAGTTAATGAGCATATAGACACTAATAGTTTACATAGCATATGAGATTAACAAGCATCAAATCGTTCATAGACTAACTCCAAATAGACTAGCGGGAGGTGAACATGTTTACATATGGATAGATTATGATTCAAAAAGTTTCAAGTGTTTAGTGTTTTTACATAGAATACATGTTGCAACCAAAAGTGTTTAAAAAGTAAAATGGGTTCGAGTATACTCACAAAATTGCATGTGCTTTTCGATTATCCAATGTGACGAAGTTGTTTAGACGAGAAAGTTGAATACGTTCGATTTGGAGTTTTAAGAGCGGTTTACATATGGTTTAGGGGTTTGGAGTTTAAGGACATGAAAATAACATATGCAAAAGTAATCATCTCATGCACATAACACTTGTTCTTGACACTATCGAAGCTCAAAATAGTGACATGTTTTCATGGATCCAAATGTCCATTAGAATGAAAGATGATGCAACTCACACTTGACAAATAACCACTAAGTTATCATCAAGGTCTAGTTACTTAGATATTAGTTAGATTATATAGTTTATATGTATTTTATAGATATCATACGTCATATAGGTCAAGCATGAGGTAGGAGGATGAATCCCCCATTTAGGAACCTCTTTTGTATCATATAATTCATACATAAGGCAGGAAGAACAAAGCTTCCATTTAGGCACCTCTATTGTTCACCACTACACATGTTGTTATAAACAACAAGGAGGGTCATGAACTTACAAGTAAATAGGAATATAAGAACAACTAATCTAAGGAAAACATCAAGAAATGAGTGGATTTCTATGAAAGATAGCCTAAGCTAGTCTAACAATCACACATACATCAAGCTTCAAGCTTGAACACTTCTTGTGGGCAAAACCCTAACTAAAACAGAATGTTTACGAGGTTTTAACATCTGATTTAACATGTCTCAACCTAGTTTTTAAGCCTAACTAACCATAGATGAGGTGATGTGTGCAAAATGCAACATATAAATTTCATCAAATGAGGCATAAAACTAACCCTTTTTAGTACTAATGTTGGAAAAAGTGTGCTTTTGTCTTCCTTTTGTATTTTCAGGACCAAATGAGCTTAAATGACCAAAAGGAATAAATATGCAGCAAAAACTAACACAAATACAAAGAATAGGAATAAACGTGGCATGCCCGACCCCTCGACATCATCTTCCCAAGCAAAAAACAGGAAACAGAAGGCTGACCACGACCCCATGCCCACTGAGCATGGGGGCGTGGCTAGATGTCTGCAGAAAAGACAAAGCTGTAGAAGCTTCTAGTGCTCGCCACTGGGGCGTGCTCACTGAGCACGGGTCGTGGTCAACGCTAAGATTCGCAAAATCTAGCAAATCTTGGTAGTACAGATACGCTTCTGCACACGGGGCCGTGCCCAGCGAACACAGGGACGTGTGGAGCCTAATGCAGACAAGAGCAATTAATGAAGGAAGAGAAAGAGGATGGCCACAGGGCCGTGTCCAGCGGACACGGGGCCGTGGCCGGGCTTCCATTTAGGCTATTAATAGAGGTGCTTGGTTCACTTCAAAGGCATCCCTTGGCAAACCACCTCTCTCCCACTCCACCACCACTACAACACCCACATCCACCACCATCATCCACCTTAGAGTGTGTGTAGCAGTCTCGGGATCCAAGATTGATCATAAGAGTTCTTGTCAATCAAAGGCCATGCTTGGCTAAGTCTCTTACATCACTTGGTGAAGACAAGCATTTAATGTATTACTTTTGATTTTTAATCTGTTCGCACTTTTTATTTGGTTTTGTATTAATGACTTTAATAACTAGTTTCTTATGTTGAAGGTGAAACTTCCTTATCATTTGTCTGTGGAGTCTTGGCATTACTTTACTGTCTATATAAAGTAAAATATTTTCACCATTCATATCTCTACGGTCTATATAGAGATATGTTGGCTACTTGTTCGGGGGTTAAGGGAATGGTTTGGTAATGTTCTTGCCTTGTTCAGTGTATAGATCCTGCAAGGACCTGGGTCAAGCTTACTAGGACCTCCTTCAATACCCACTGGTATTGGATGGCGGGGGTGCGAATGGCTTGATCCCCTCATATGTAAACTACTATTAATACATTAAACCGGCTACTTGGGATTGTATCCCTGCTGACTCAAACCACTTAGCTGAGGGTAACGTCACCTTCAAAAGAGGGGTCTACCACTTTTCGCATTAATAACTTAATTAATTATCTTCCAATATTCCGACCCTTTGGGATGGTATCCTTGCTGACTCAAACCACTGGGTTGAGGGTAACGTCACCTTCAAAAGAGGGGCCTACTACTATAACTAAGATAATCTCTTAAAAAGTGCAAAAGTGCCGAAATCATCAAAGGATACATTAAAGGCGAGTCAGATCCAAGTGATTCATCTTGTCTATTTGTTTTATTTTTATTTTTATTTTCAACATTTTTAGTTTTTATTTTCATGTTTAAACCCTTTTCTAAAAATTTTGATTTGATTAGTGATGTGTGCAAAATGCCACATATAAATTACATCAAATGTGGCATAAAACTAACCCTTTTTTAGTACTAATGTTGGAAAAAGTGTGTTTTTGTCTTCCTTTTGTATTTTCAGGATTAAATGAGCTCAAATGAATGAAAGAAGCAAAAATGCAGCTAAATCTAACAATAATACAAGAAAAGGAGTAAACGTGGCATGCCCGACCCCTCGACAGCATCTCCCCAAGCAAAAAAAGAGAACAGAAGGCTGAACACGCCCCGTGCTCAATGAGCACGGGGGCGTGCCCAAGAGTCTGCAGAAAAGACAAAGTTGTAGTAGCTTCTATCACCCACCACGGGGGCGTGCTCAGCGAACATGGGGCCGTGGTCAACGTAAAGATTCGCAGAACCTGAGCAAATCTTGATAGTACAGATACGCTTCTGCACACGGGGCCGTGCCCAACGGACATGGGGGCGTGGTAAACTAATGCAGACAAACTGCAATTAATGAAGAAAGAGAAGATGGGTGGACACGGGGTCGTGCCCAATGGACACGGGGTCGTGTCCGGGCTTCTGTGCAGGCTATAAATAGGGGTGCTTGGCTCATTTGCAAATCATCCCTTGGCAAACCACCTCTCTCACACTACACCCACCCTCCACCACCAGCACAACCCACATCCACCACCTTCATCCATCATCCATCATAGAGTGTGTGTAGTAGTCTCGGGATCCAAGATTGATCGTAAGAGTTCTTGACAATCAAAGGCCATGTTTGCCTATGTCTCTTACATCACTTGGTGAAGACAAGAATTTAGTGTAATACCTTTTATTTTTAATCATTTCACACTTTTTATTTGGTTATGTATTAATGACTTTAATAACTTGTTTCTTATGTTGAAGGTGAATCTTCCTTATCATTTGTCCGTGGTGTCTTGGCATTATTTTACTGTTTATATAAAATAAAATATTTTCACCATTCATATCTCCACGGTCTATATGGAGATATGTTGGCTACCTGGTCAGGGGTTAAGGGAATGGTTTGGTAAGAGTCTTGCCTTGTTCAGTGTATAGATCCTGCAAGGACCTGGGTCAATTTTAGTAGGACCTCCTTCAATACCCACTGGTATTGGATGGCGGGGGTCCGAACTCATTGATCCCCTCATATGTAAACTACTATTAAAACTTTAATCCGGCTACTTAGGATTGTATCCCTGCTGGCTCAAACTACTTAGCCGAGTGTAACGTCACCTTCAAAAGAGGGGCCTACCATAATATGCATTAATAACTTAATTAATTATCTTCCAATAATCCAACCCTTTAGGATTGTATCCTTGCTGACTCAAACTACTGGGTTTAGGGTAACGTCACCTTCAAAAGAGGGGCCTACTACTATAACTAAGATAATCTCTTAAAAAGTGCAAAAGTGCGGAAATAATCAAAGGTTACACTAAAGGCGAGTCGGATCCAAGTGATTCATCTTGTCTATCTGTTTTTATTTTATTTTTATTTTTCAGCATTTTTAGTTTTTATTTTTTCTAGTTCAAAACCTTTTTCTAAATTTTTGATTTGATTAGACGTTGAGGATAAACCGGTACTAAAAGCTCTTGTGTCCTTGGACGACCTTGGTATCTTACCAACACTATACTACGCTCACGATGGGTGCACTTGCCCATATGTGTGTTTGGTGTTAGTAGAATATCGTGTTTTATAAATTTAAAACTTGACTAACGTGTTAAAAAGGGCTAAAAATATACATAAAAACATATAACACCGCATGCACATCAAGTTTTTGGTGCCGTTGCCGGGGACACACGGATTTTAAGAAAGTTAGGAATCAACGGCCTAATCGTTTTTCTTATTTTTCTTTTTTTTTTTAGGATTTTTCTTAGTTTTTCAGCTTCTGCAGAACTCAGCACGGGGCCGTGCCCGCTGAACACGCCCCCGTGCCCAATCTTTGGTACTGGCAATCCTGTTTTAAGTTAGACAGTAGCTGAACACGGGGCCGTGCCCACTCAACACGCCCCGTGCCCAAGTTTCAGTTACTGAAAACAGAACCGTAAGATCCCGACGGTTGGTAATTTCTGACGCAAACATGAGTGATATTGATTTTTTTTACTAACGGCCCTCTTATGGTACGTGGTGTCAAATATGTGGTGGCCCTCATAAAGATTTTGAATGTTATTTTCTAAATTATAAGCCCCACTATATAGACCCATTGTTTTCCTGTAGCCTTAAGAGGGGCGAAAGTAAAAATAATCCTTATCTCTCCCTCGAATGCTCTCAATCAAACCTTCTAGGAGAAATGCTTCTTGACGAATTATTTCAAATGGAAGACCTAATTCTTGATTGGGTAAAGGAACTTGAGATGGATCTCATTAATTCATCTCAAGAAGATACCCAAGAAGAATTGTTGAGATCGCATTCGGATAAAAACAACTTCGTTGTTCCCGAAACTACCTCTAACTCTCTTGATGACTTGAGCGATAGTCGTCCCTGTGTCGACTGTGCCGTGAAGGACTCCCCATCGACTTCATTCGATGCATACATAGACCTGAGAGATTCGGCATATACCTTCTTTAACTAGAGCCCGGGAAAGGGTTGGACTTGTCCACCTACATTTAGCATAGGAATCACCCTCACCGACAACCTCTTGCGTTCTCGTCTAAATCTAGAGCAATTAAGGTATCTCAGGCACTTCGGGGTTGTTTCGTCCAGTAAGGAACCGCCCGATCCGGATAAATTCCTTAGAAATAGAAGAAACTTCATAAACAGCCTCTAGACACGGGGCCGTGTCCAGGTCAGCACGCCCTCGTGTCCACCAAAAGATTCCCGTCTGACTTTTTGTCAGAGTACGGACAAAATGTGTCAGGATTCTGTCTGCACACGGGGCCGTGTCCAGCCGACACGGGGCTGTGTGAAGCTTGCTGTCGTTTTCTATAAATGCAGCCAAGATTCCTGCACATTTGGAACATTCCAGGGACATAGATTTGGTGGGATCTTCACACATACCATCCTAGGTATTTTCTAAAAGAAGGTTCTAACAACCATCTTGTCCTTTCCTCTTTTTTCCGTTGCCTTCTTCTTCTTCAATTTTTACCTCAACACCTCCATTAGAGCTTGAGATCATCATGGTTCCAAGCTTTAATGTGATGTTTGATAGGTTTTTATTCAAGGAATCTTGTTAAAAATAAGTTTTACAACATTGTTTTAAGGTATTTCTGCTAAAAAATGCTTCAAAAGTTAGAAAAATAATTTGAAACTCCAAGATTCCTTGTTCCAAAAATCTGCAGAAAGGTGAACAAGGGGCCGTGCTCATTGAACACGGGGCCGTGTACGAGGTTACTGTTTCATTAAAATAAACTCCCTTCAATTTATTTTCGTAGAATGTCGAGCCAAAACAGTGGAACTTCGTCAGCACATTCCAGAAACAGTCGAAGAGAACGAAGGCCCTCAATCGAAGCAACTCTCGTACGCTACGTGATGGCATTACGTGAAGCTCTCGATGAAATGACATCAGTAGAGGAGGTCCTCATTGACCGTATAAACTATCTTACGGTGGGGTTGGAAAACATTTTTCAAGAGATCAACCTCTTGCACCAGAGGTTGAACATTCTTGTGACGCCTCCCATGGAACCAATCCTCCCTCAAGAGGATTGGAACCTAGCACTTGGAGTTAACAATCCTACCGGATGGGATGACATCCCCGCGGAACCTCTTCTTGACAACTTGCAAGAAGTCCCGGTGGAAGTTACACCCCCTCAAAATGATGATGCCAATGAGCCTGCTTTTCTTCTCCCTAGGGAGATAGAAGAGTGGCTTGCCGACATATGAGGAACCCATTCCCGGAGATCGAAGTTCTTCAAGCCCCATCCAACCAAGAGAATTATTTTTTCGGAAATTTTGCTATTAGAATAAACTGTAGGCTAGAGCTTTTTTTCGGGTTTAAACTTCTTGTGTTTTCTGACCTACTTAATTAAAATTTTAGTTTATTAGGAATAGTATGTAATTCTCTCTAATGATGGTTTTAATTGGTGTTTGGATGATGTTGTAATGAGTAAAACACACTCAGGATGGTGAAGGATACCAAGGGAAACTTGCACCAATGCCCATGCACAAAAACAGAGCCTCCCGACATTTTTTCTTCATTACAGCAAGTTCAGCACGGGGGCGTGCCCAGCAAACACGCCCCGTGCTCATGATCTGCAGGAAAAATGCCCAGTTCAGGTATCTGGACACGGGGCGTGTTCGCTGAGCACGCCCCCGTGTCCAGCCTTCTGTTACTTCTTGTTATTTTCTGTTACTGGCAACCTGAACACGGGGCCGTGCCCGGACACCACGGGCCCGTGTCCAGACGCCCAGTAACATAAAAAAATTGTTTTAAACACACTTTTACACATTCAATCAACCTAAAAACTTGTTTTTGGGACACATTGAGGACAATGTGTAATTTAAGTGTGGGGGGATGCTAAAACCTTGAATTTTGCAAGTCCTAATTACAAGCCTAACACAAAACTCTATTGGAACCGCTAAACATCCCAATTTTTTTCAAAATCTTTTCATTTTTTTTACTTGTCTTGGTTTAATTTGGGAATTACAAGTTCTAAAAAGGTTATGTTTTTACTAATTTACAACCGATAGCGTCATGATAAAAAGGAACCAACATAAGAAAATTATGAAACGGCATGACAAATCTAGTTAAAATTTGATTATATATACTTGATCACATAAAAACCCATTCCCACAAAAAGTGAGTTTTGAGTCTTTATTGAGCATACAAATACACATCTTTAAACTAAATGCTCATTTTTCGTTTCTTGTGTGAATAGCCGCTTGGTTTCTTACAACTCTAGAACTTGCCACGACGATGCATTCCCGGTCCTTACCAACTTAAACCCAAGTAAGTAAATGATTGAGGCATTAGGACTAACCCTTTTTCTTTTAACACCATTATTTTTCTTTTTTTACCACCTACCCAAAATCCCCCTAGTTAACCCCTTTGAGCCTAAACATTTTCATTTCTTAACCCAAATCAAACACCCTTTTTACCCACCAAAACCCTTTTTCATTTTTAACCCTTTATTTTAGTAACAAAGCTCGATTTTCTTGTGACTTCCTTATCAAAAAAAAAAAGAAAAGAAAAAAAAAAAGAAGAAAAATGAAGCTAGCAATAAACAAACAAAGCTCCTCAAAAGAAAGCTTGTTTGAATAATGCTTCATTGGAACAAAAAGTCACAAAAACAAAATGTTTTACGAAAACCGACGCTTTTTACGCCTTTCGCCCTTTTCTACTAACCACTAACCCAACCACCTACCTTTAACCCAAGCCTAACCCTTCCCCCAAAAAGTCCTCTTGATATTTACAAAGGTGTATATTTAAAAAGGAGGAGGATTGATTGCTTGGCAAGCTTATGGTAGAAGTAAGTTCCTTGCCGCTCTCGAGTGTTTCACAAAAATACATCTTCGGCCGAGTGTTGAGTGATCCCCCGTGAGGTATGTGAACTTGTATATAAATGGAATTTTAAAAAGACATGTTATGCCCTAATAAGCAATTTATCTTATATAATGTTCTAAATTAATCATAACGAATAGGATTGTAAATAAAATAAAAATAAAACCTAATAAAGAATCTTGGAATCCCGTCACTCTATGACAAGCCCAAAAACCTTCTCTTCTACCCATTCCATTTGGGAGTGTAAGCCAAATTATAAAGAGTTTTGCTTGAGGACAAGCAAAGATTCAAGTGAGGGGTATTTGATGTGTGCAAAATGCAACATACAAATTACATCAAATGTGGCATAAAACTAACCCTTTATTAGTACTAATGTTGGAAAAAGTTTGTTTTTGTCTTCCTTTTGTATTTTCAGGATTAAATGAGCATAAATGAATGAAAGAAGCAAAAATGCAGCTAAATCTAACAATAATATAAGAAAAGGAATAAACGTGGCATGCCCGACCCCTCGACAGCATCTCCCCAAGCAAAAACATGAGAACAGAAGGCTGAACACGCCCCGTGCTCGGTGAGCACGGGGGCGTGCCCAAGAGTTTGCAGAAAAGAAAAAGTTGTAGAAGCTTCTATCACCCACCACGGGGGCGTGCACAGCGGACACCGGGCTGTGGTCAACGCAAAGATTCGCAGAATCTGAGCAAATCTTGATAGTACAGATACGCTTCAGCACACGGGGCCGTCCCCAGCGGACACGGGGGCATGGTCAACTAATGCAGACAAACTGCAATTAATGAAGAAAGATAAGATGGGTGGACACGGGGTCGTGTCCAATGGACACGGGGCCGTGTCCGGGCTTCTGTGCAGTCTATAAATAGGGGTGCTTGGCTCATTTGCAAATCATCCCTTGGCAAACCACCTCTCTCACACTACACCCACCCTCCACCACCAGCACAACCCACATCCACCACCATCATCCATCATCCATCATAGAGTGTGTGTAGTAGTCTCGGGATCCAAGATTGATCGTAAGAGTTCTTGACAATCAAAGGCCATGTTTGCCTAAGTCTCTTACATCACTTGGTGAAGACAAGCATTTAGTGTATTACTTTTTATTTCTAATCTTTTCGCACTTTTTATTTCGTTATGTATTAAAGACTTTAATAATTAGTTTCTTATATTGAAGGTGAATCTTCCTTATCATTTGTCCGTGGTGTCTTGGCATTATTTTACTGTCTATATAAAATAAAATATTTTCACCATTCATATCTCCACGGTCTATATGGAGATATGTTGGCTACCTGGTCGGGGGTTAAGGGAATGGTTTGGTAAGAGTCTTGCCTTGTTCAGTGTATAGATCCTGTAAGGACCTACGTCAATTTTAGTAGGACCTCCTTCAATACCCACTGGTATTGGATGGCGGGGGTCCGAACTCATTGAACCCCTCATATGTAAACTACTATTAAAACTTTAATCCGGCTACTTAGGATTGTAACCCTGCTGACTCAAACTACTTAGCCGAGGGTAACGTCACCTTCAAAAGAGGGGCCTACCATAATATGCATTAATAACTTAATTAATTATCTTCTAATAATCCAACCCTTTAGGATTGTATCCCTGCTGACTCAAACTACTGGGTTGAGGGTAAGGTCTCCTTCAAAAGAGGGGCCTACTACTATAACTAAGATAATCTCTTAAAAAGTGCAAAAGTGCGGAAATAATCAAAGGTTACACTAAAGGCGAGTCGGATCCAAGTGATTCATCTTGTCTATCTGTTTTTATTTTATTTTTATTTTTCATCATTTTTAGTTTTTATTTTTTCTAGTTTAAAACTTTTTTCTAAATTTTTGATTTGATTAGACGTTGAGGATAAACTAGTACTAAAAGCTCTTGTGTCCTTGGACGACCTCGGTATCTTACCAACACTATACTACGGTCACGATGGGTGCACTTGCCCATATGTGTGTTTGGTGTTAGTAGAATATCGTGTTTTATAAATTTAAAACTTGACTAACGTGTTAAAAAGGGCTAAAAATATACATAAAAACATATAACACCGCATGCACATCAATTAGACGTTGAGGATAAACCGGTACTAAAAGCTCTTGTGTCCTTGGACGACCTCGGTATCTTACCAACGCTATACTACGCTCACGATAGGTGCACTTGCCCATGTGTGTGTCTAGTGTTAGTAGAATATCGTGTTTTATAAATTTAAAACTTGACTAATGTGTTAAAAAGGGCTTAAAATATTAATAAAAACATATCACACCTAACACACACCATGAGATTATAAGCATAAGGACATAAGTTTGAGATGAAATAGACTCAAGTTCAACTAAGATTGACAAAGTGTAAATGAAATCAGAAACTAACAGTCCACTGTGGAGCCTTTTTGGTGACATTCCAGGGCTTGGTTTTCCATGGAAAACCTCTGGAAATGTTTCTAAGGTTGTTCCAAGCAAGTGGGAAGAAGAATCAAGTGAAACGTTGAGTATTGAGTGAGTTATGCTCACTTTTGTGAAGGTTGATGTTTCTGCTCGAACTTCAAATTATCACCTGATTAGAGGGAGATTTGAGAGTGTTCTTGAGAGTTTATGAAGTGAAAATGGCTTGGAGGAAGCTTGGTTTATATAGGAGAAGATTAGGGTTGGGTTTGGTGAAGAATTAAATGCTAGAACATGTTTAAAACTCAAACAAAACACCAAATCCCGCTCAAAATCGCGGCTGATCAAGTTTCTGTGAGCTGGGCTGCTCTCACGGGTTGCGAAGCCCAAGCCTAACTTGTTCGCGGGCCGCCAGAAGATCTGATGAGCGAAAGTTTGATTTTTGTTCCATTTTGGCCCCTTAACTTCTCAGTTTTGATGTTTTAGGTGTATTTTAAGGTGTTTAAGGCACAAGGATCATATCTAAGGGTGTGTTATGTATTTCCCTCACAAAATTAATTATCAAACGAGTATAAACACGTATATTTGTCATAAACAAGAGTCGAAATTGTATAATAGTAGCATATAGTTTACAAGTTTGCAAGTTTGGCAATTTTTGCACAACATATGAATGAAGTGTCGTATGAATGATGTTTTTGAACGTGTGAACATGTAAGAAGTGTATATAACATAAATGTAACAAAAACATAATTTCATTATGATTCAAGCCTCGGATTTTAGATCGATTACAACGAAAGAACGATTATGGAGTACATATTTTCCAAAAATAGGATTACGAGCAAGGGTTTCCTAGTATAGAAAGTATGAAAACGCAAGGCATTAGAGTCTCCCCTCCTTTAGGAAATTTCGTCCTGAAATTTATTCAAGAGGAAGACTTGAAAGAGTTTTGACAAAAGGTGATTATTTAAAATTGAGACTTGAAAATTTTGAAGCGTAAAAAAAAGTATGAAATTTTGAAGAACGACAAGATAGGTTTGCAAAGGAGTTCATTTGTCTAAAATGATTTGAGGTTCCAAACATAATTGAAAACGTATAGGTGCGTATATGGGTAAAGCGGGTTTAAACAAGTTTGAAAATATTAAATTGAATATGTATTTAAATGTGTCATATTAGGAAGGGGAATCTTGTATAAAACGGTTTGTATTTTGATGAAAGTGGGGTAGTTTGCATAGGAAGTTTTAAGAATAGTATAAAATAACACATTTGTAAAAATTATTTATTGAGAGGAACGAGAAGGTTTGGTACTTTAAGTAAAGCGTTAACGGTCTACTAAGTATGTTTACACAAGAGTAAAGAATAGAAAGACGGTTTAAAAGGTGAGGAGATAAGTTAGGATTCGAACGTTTGAACAAACTTGATTGAGGACGAGGTTCGCATAAAAGAAAGAGAATAATGGAGAATAATAGGAGTATAAAAGTGAATGATTGACTTTTAATAAAGGAATGCGAGCATAAGAATGACACAAATATTGGATAGACCAAAGTAGCGTGCTAGGAATGGAGTCTCGTCGTGGGTAATCGGATATAATGCATTTGTGAGTTGTTTAAAGTTTGTATTAGGTCTAAAGGTTTGCAAAACACTGAATTTCTCATGGCACGTTTTACGAAGGTTTGGTAACACGGTGAAAACACTTATATATAGGAAGTACCAGCGGCGTATCCACCATGTTTTGACCACATTACGTCCGTTTTCGTATTCAGTGTCATGTTACGTTCCGTGTCTTACCATACACAGTAGTACACTCTATGGTTTCTCATACGCCTATCATTATAATCCCGTGTGCACCCGCGATTATATTGATTGTCACATGATCCGTATAGCTTGTACTGGTTGCGTTTGAGTTAAGGTATACATAAATTTTGAGAATAAGTTTGCATGTGTAAAGAAATATAGCATATAAGTGTGTTTGTGTTCAAAATAGTTTAAGATCAACGTAAGCGAATTCTCTTAGGTTTCACTCGCGTACTGGTGTGAATGTATAAATCTTGTGTATGAATAAAAGCATGAGTATAGTGTAAGTTTAAATATGAATACACATGCGAGCATAATGATAAAAGCATGGATAAGAGTATGATTACAAGTATATACATAATGTGTATGAAAAGTGAGTATAAATTTGAGTACAAATAGAGCACAAACGAATGACGTGAGTATAAACACAATTCATATAAATGAGAGTCTAAACATAAGTACGAGTATAACAGAAATCGTATAAACGAGAGTATAAATGCGAGTACGAGTATAACATAAATCGTATAAGTGAGAGTATAAACACGAGTATGAGTGTGAATACGAGTATAAATATGAACACAAAAACGTGTGAGTATGCATACGAGTATAAGTATGAGTATGAACATAAGATGCATGAGTATGAATATGAACGTGAATATAAGTGTAAAACATGAATGTTCGAGTATGAATATAAGTGAGGAATAATTGTATAAGTATGAACAAAGTGTATGAACGTGAAGATAAGTGTAAGAAAAACTGAATAAATATGGGTAAAACATGATTGTGAACATTAGTGTAACCATAATTGTATAAGTGTAGGTGTAAGTGAAATGTATGAGATGAATGTGAATATGACTATAGGTGTAAAACATGTTTAAGTATGAAAAAAATGTACGAATGGAAATATGAATGTGGACATTAGTATAAACGTAAACGAGGGGAAATGATTATAAGTACCAACGTATAATGCATGAATGTGTATATGGGTATGAATATAGATACAAACAAAATTGTAAAAGTGTGGTTATAAACGTAAATGTATGAATTTTGAATTATAAACATAAATGTGTGAGTATGGATATAAGTGTAGACACAAATGTATAAATATGAGTGTAAGAAATAATGATTTTGTTTGTAACATTAATCGAAATTTACGAATTAAAGCACGTAAAAGATTAAGAAGGTTTGAGTAAGAAAGAGAAGAAAACGAGTGGTATGCGTGAGATTGCTGTGAGATATTGTCTAAAACGTGTAAAATGATATGTGCGTGTAGTCGCTTGAGCAAAATTGAATCAAATAGATTAAGTCGAATTGGAATGTAGAGTCTAGTTTATGCAAGTGAAAAGGATATAAAACATCCATTGGTTGCGTGAAATGGTATTTTGTAAGAGAATGAGAATGCTACACTTGTTTTAAAAGAATTAACGTAAGTTGAAAATTATTGGTTCTTATGAAGCTTCCTTGCCCACATGTTTTAAATTCATCTGACGTATCGAGTAATGTTTGAAAAGGTTCTAGAAGTTAATGAGGTTGCATCATTTTAAATAACTTTTCATTAACGAAGAAATTCGAAGTTTAGAGGTTATTGTGAAAACGTTGATCCTTAGAAAAGAAATTTGGTATATGAGCTTAGTGATTGTTGAAAAAGCGTTTTTGGCTTCATTGATGAGGTATAGCAATTCTTTGCTTCTTGTTGGTCACTCTCAATCTTTATCACCCCCCATGGACTAGGAAGCTTCACACATTGATGATATGTAGATGCAACTGCCTTCATGCCATGTATCCATGGCCTGCCAAGGATAACATTGCAACAGGATAAGCAATCTATTACACAAAATTTTCGATAAGAATGAAGTCCTTCAATGTAGATGGGAAGTTTAATGTCCCCCAATGTATTCTTGGTTTCTCCACTGAATCCCACAAGAACTGAGGATCTTGGGACAATATCCGATTCAGGGATGTTCATTTTCTTGAGGACATCAAGCAGAATGATGTTCACCGAGCTTCCTCCATCGATTAGGATCCTGCGAACAAAATGGTTAGAAATGAACAAAGTAATAACAAGACCATCATGATGAGGATCCTGAAAATCAACACGATCATCCTCATCAAAAGTTATGACTTTCTCCTGTGTGACAGTAGAGGTCCGGATGGGTCTGTCCTCATTATCCATCTTGGTCTCCTTGGCATGTCTTTTGGCTGCTGAAAGGAAGTACCACATGTTTTGGTCAAAAATCAGGCTAGGATAATACAACCAAATCTTTGTTGTGAGGAATGATGCTTGAAACAATGAATAAAGGTATGAATAACTTGCAAAAGTTATGAACAAGTGACACAAGGATTTATACGAGGAAAAAGCCCTTGATCAGGAGTTGATCTCCGGCACAAAAAACCTCGGGTGATGGAAACTACCGATCACCAACTACTATTAAACAAATGATTGTTACAACTCGGGATGATAACAAGCTTGTTACAAGGATCACTATAGTGTAATGTGTATGAAATCGCCAAATAAACTGTTGAAAGCTATTGAGAGTTGTTCTGAGTGTGTGTGTTTGCTAAATTAGCCAAGTATTCTAATTCAAGCTTGTTATCCCCTTTTAAAATTAGAAATAACTAAAACAACTAACTATCCGCTAAATGTGCAAGCTTCCCACGATCTCCATAACGTTCACAAAAGCCAAGCACGTGCGGAATATTGAGCGCATATTCTCCAAGAATATCGGTAAGACTTGGTCCATGCGTATACTCCTGCAAAACGAGCTCACATACAATGTAGACAATCGTTAGTGTAAGGATAACAATAAGGATCATGTATCCTGATCCTGCAACACCTTCTGAGGATCCTTAATTCAAATAGAATTGAGGATCCGTGATCCTGGCAGTACTTGAGGATCCGTGATCCTTAGGATTGGAAAATCCTCCCCTAACAATTGCCCCCAAAATATAAGGAGTAAAACGTAAATTAACGAGTTATATTTTTGATCTTATCTCCAACTGACTAACGGATATATTGCCGTTTGGATCGAACTAGTCGTTGCTTGCCTTACGTCAGCGACATGTCTTGCCTGCAAAATCATCATTATAAATTCAAGTTAGAGATAAGGATCTAGAGGCATTTAAATTCGAGCGTTAGACCCTTTAAATCCTCATTCCAAGACCGATCAGGTATTTCTTTTCTCTTTCTCTCTTCGTCTTCTTATTCTGATCTTCATAGGAATCTTTAGATCACAATGAAGCTACGATCCTCCCCCGCCAAGGATCACCAGAAAGATAGTCCTTTGAAAAGCCAGGGGATTATCAAAAATTCACCGAAGGAACTCTGCTGCTTTACTGATCTGGGTATCGACCGGATTCGCCATTGTTTTCCGGCGAACGCCGTCTTCAAGCCTTTTGACCCTACCGCCAGAAGCGATTTTGTTTCTGAAACTTGGGTTGCTTTTCCGGCCACCCCATTCCTGATAGGATACTCCTATCCTTTTCCTGCCTTCACTGAATCCTTCTTCTCCCTCACCGGAATGTGCTATGTCCAAGCGATGCCAATGATGTGGAGGGTTTTATATACCCTAGAGAAAATCATTGAGCAAGAAGGCATCGAGTTGGGGATGTCAGAACTGGCTGAACTGTATAACCTTGTGAGCCATGGTTCACACCGTTTCTTATTCAAACATAAACCCAGTGAAGCACACACAATCCTGAAGACCACAAAGAATGACACCAACTGGAAGAAGCTTTTTTTCTTCGTTAGGAGGTATTCTATCCCGGATGGGAAGGATCTCCCAAGAAAATGGGCCACCCATGGTAGGATAGAGGATCCTTATAGAAGGATCATAGGATAACCCTGTTTCTGCTGAGGATAACTAACCCCTTTTCTATTTTGCAGCTATCTCTGTCTCTCATATTATTCTATCACCTGCAACAAAAGAGAGGATCGCCGCTTTTTGGAGCCTTGATCCTGCAGTAAGATCATTTCAAGCAAACACCAAGGATTCTCAAGAATTATCCTCCGGCTCAGTCACAATGTCAAGTAAGTATCCAAGTCTGTATATAATTAAATTTTTAAATTTAAATAAAACAAGAATACTTATCTGTTGTTTTGTATTGGTAGGCGCTGGAAAATCTTCAAAGTCAGCCTCCCGCTTTAGTGTCAGTGATCTTAGCACTGTGGCTCCCCGGTCTGGAAAGAAGAAGACTGCTGCTAGCCCAAGTGTTCTAGTCCCCAAGCCTGTCACCTCCAAGGGGGGAAAGAAGAGGAAGGCCACTGAAGCTGACAATCTTGAAGGCCTGCCCCTCATCCGTCACCAATTTGAGGAATACTTTGCTGATGTAAGGATCACTGATCCTGACTAATTATCCTGCCCATTTGAGGATAGCGGATCCTGAACCCTACCTTTTCTTTTTGCAGAAATTTGCTGAGATCCAGATGCTCTTCGATGAACGTGAATATAAGTGTAAAACATGAATGTTCGAGTATGAATATAAGTGAGGAATAATTGTATAAGTATGAACAAAGTGTATGAACGTGAAGATAAGTGTAAGCAAAACTGAATAAATATGGGTAAAACATGATTGTGAACATTAGTGTAACCATAATTGTATAAGTGTAGGTGTAAGTGAAATGTATGAGATGAATGTGAATATGACTATAGGTGTAAAACATGTTTAAGTATGAAATAAATGTACGAATGGAAATATGAATGTGGACATTAGTATAAACGTAAACGAGGGGAAATGATTATAAGTACCAACGTATAATGCATGAATGTGGATATGGGTATGAATATAGATACAAACAAAATTGTAAAGGTGTGGTTATAAACGTAAATGTATGAATTTTGAATTATAAACATAAATGTGTGAGTATGGATATAAGTGTAGACACAAATGTATAAATATGAGTGTAAGAAATAATGATTTTGTTTGTAACATTAATCGAAATTTACGAATTAAAGCACGTAAAAGATTAAGAAGGTTTGAGTAAGAAAGAGAAGAAAACGAGTGGTATGCGTGAGATTGTTGTGAGATATTGTCTAAAACGTGTAAAATGATTTGTGTGTGTAGTCGCTTGAGCAAAATTGAATCAAATAGATTAAGTCGAATTGGAATGTAGAGTCTAGTTTATGCAAGTGAAAAGGATATAAAACATCCATTGGTTGCGTGAAATGGTATTTTGTAAGAGAATGAGAATGCTACACTTGTTTTAAAAGAATTAACGTAAGTTGAAAATTATTGGTTCTTATGAAGCTTCCTTGCCCACATGTTTTAAATTCATCTGACGTATCGAGTAATGTTTGAAAAGGTTCTAGAAGTTAATGAGGTTGCATCATTTTAAATAACTTTTCATTAACGAAGAAATTCGAAGTTTAGAGGTTATTGTGAAAACGTTGATCCTTAGAAAAGAAATTTGGTATATGAGCTTAGTGATTGTTGAAAAAGCGTTTTTGGCTTCATTGATGAGGTATAGCAATTCTTTGCTTCTTGTTGGTCACTCTCAATCTTTATCACCCCCCATGGACTAGGAAGCTTCACACATTGATGATATGTAGATGCAACTGCCTTCATGCCATGTATCCATGGCCTGCCAAGGATAACATTGCAACAGGATAAGCAATCTATTACACAAAATTTTCGATAAGAATGAAGTCCTTCAATGTAGATGGGAAGTTTAATGTCCCCCAATGTATTCTTGGTTTCTCCGCTGAATCCCACAAGAACTGAGGATCTTGGGACAATATCCGATTCAGGGATGTTCATTTTCTTGAGGACATCAAGCAGAATGATGTTCACCGAGCTTCCTCCATCGATTAGGATCCTGCGAACAAAATGGTTAGAAATGAACAAAGTAATGACAAGACCATCACGATGAGGATCCTGAAAATCAACACGATCATCCTCATCAAAAGTTATGACTTTCTCCTGTGTGACAGTAGAGGTCCGGATGGGTCTGTCCCCATTATCCATCTTGGTCTCCTTGGCATGTCTTTTGGCTGCTGAAAGGAAGTACCACATGTTTTGGTCAAAAATCAGGCTAGGATAATACAACCAAATCTTTGTTGTGAGGAATGATGCTTGAAACAATGAATAAAGGTATGAATAACTTGCAAAAGTTATGAACAAGTGACACAAGGATTTATACGAGGAAAAAGCCCTTGATCAAGAGTTGATCTCCGGCACAAAAAACCTCGGGTGATGGAAACTACCGATCACCAACTACTATTGAACAAATGATTGTTTCAACTCGGGATGATAACAAGCTTGTTACAAGGATCACTATAGTGTAATGTGTATGAAATCGCCAAATAAACTGTTGAAAGCTATTGAGAGTTGTTCTGAGTGTGTGTGTTTGCTAAATTAGCCAAGTATTCTAATTCAAGCTTGTTATCCCCTTTTAAAATTAGAAATAACTAAAACAACTAACTATCCGCTAAATGTGCAAGCTTCCCACGATCTCCATAACGTTCACAAAAGCCAAGCACGTGCGGAATATTGAGCGCATATTCTCCAAGAATATCGGTAAGACTTGGTCCATGCGTATACTCCTGCAAAACGAGCTCACATACAATGTAGACAATCGTTAGTGTAAGGATAACAATAAGGATCCTGTATCCTGATCCTGCAACACCTTCTGAGGATCCTTAATTCAAATAGAATTGAGGATCTGTGATCCTGGCAGTACTTGAGGATCCGTGATCCTTAGGATTGGAAAATCCTCCCCTAACAATTGCCCTCAAAATATAAGTAGTAAAACATAAATTAACGAGTTATATTTTTGATCGTATCTCCAACTGACTAACGGATATATAGCCGTTTGGATCGAACTAGCTGTTGCTTGCCTTACGTCAGCGACATGACTTGCCTGCAAAATCATCATTATAAATTCAAGTTAGAGATAAGGATCTAGAGGCATTTAAATTCGTGCATTACACCCTTTAAATCCTCATTCCAAGACCGATCAGGTATTTCTTTTCTCTTTCTCTCTTCGTCTTCTTATTCTGATCTTCATAGGAATCTTTAGATCACAATGAAGCTACGATCCTCCCCCGCCAAGGATCACCAGAAAGATAGTCCTTTGAAAAGCCAGGGGATTATAAAAAATTCACCGAAGGAACTCTGCTGCTTTACTGATCCGGGTATCGACCGGATTCGCCATTGTTTTCCGGCGAACGCCGTCTTCAAGCCTTTTGACCCTACCGCTAGAAGCGATTTTGTTTCTGAAACTTGGGTTGCTTTTCCGGCCACCCCATTCCTGATAGGATACTCCTATCCTTTTCCTGCCTTCACTGAATCCTTCTTCTCCCTCACCGGAATGTGCTATGTCCAAGCGATGCTAATGATGTGGAGGGTTTTATATACCCTAGAGAAAATCATTGAGCAAGAAGGCATAGAGTTGGGGATGTCGGAACTGGCTGAACTGTATAACCTTGTGAGCCATGGTTCACACCGTTTCTTATTCAAACATAAACCCGGTGAAGCACACACAATCCTGAAGACCACAAAGAATGACACCAACTGGAAGAAGCATTTTTTCTTCGTTAGGAGGGATTCTATCCCGGATGGGAAGGATCTCCCAAGAAAATGGGCCACCCATGGTAGGATAGAGGATCCTTATAGAAGGATCATAGGATAACCCTGTTTCTTCTGAGGATAACTAACCCCTTTTCTGTTTTGCAGCTATCTCTGTCTCTCATATTATTCTATCACCTGCAACAAAAGAGAGGATCGCCGCTTTTTGGAGCCTTGATCCTGCAGTAAGATCATTTCAAGCAAACACCAAGGATTCTCAAGAAGTATCCTCCGGCTCAGTCACAATGTCAAGTAAGTATCCAAGTCTGTATATAATTAAATGTTTAAATTTAAATAAAACAAGAATACTTATCTGTTGTTTTGTATTGGTAGGCGCTGGAAAATCTTCAAAGTCAGCCTCCCGCTTTAGTGTCAGTGATCTTAGCACTGTGGCTCCCCGGTCTGGAAAGAAGAAGACTGCTGCTAGCCCAAGTGCTCTAGTCCCCAAGCCTGTCACCTCCAAGGGGGGAAAGAAGAGGAAGGCCACTAAAGCTGACAATCTTGAAGGCCTGCCCCTCATCCGTCACCAATTTGAGGAATACTTTGCTGATGTAAGGATCACTGATCCTGACTAATTATCCTGCCCATTTGAGGATAGTGGATCCTGAACCCTACCTTTTTTTTGCAGAAATTTGCCGAGATCCAGATGCTCTTCGATGCATACGTTGAAGAGGCTGAGCAGAAGCATTTGGGGTTTCAGAAGATCTTCCTGGCCAAGGATCAAACCATCTCCTCCCTCAAAAAAGATCTTAATGTGGCTAAAAAGCAGGTAGTCATGGCCCAGATTAATGCTGACCATGAGAAGGCTGAGGTGATGGAGGATGCTAAAGTCTCTACTGCCATCACTATGTACAAGATCAAACTCCAGATGGCCCGGGAGGCTGAGGATCCTGACTTTGACAGGACCAATTGGGACCAGGAGGGCTAGAAGGCTAAGCTGGCTGAGCTGGATGACGAAGAAGAGGCTACAGAGGTCTTGGCAATTGAGGCAGGTGGCAGCGGAGCTAAGGATCAGGCGGGTGATGCTGGAGCAGGAGGTGATGGTGATGCAGCGAAGGTTTGAGCTGCAGAAATGGGCGATGATGGATTTATCTAGACGCGGCCGGAGCCCATTTTTTATGATTTGGTAGTTGTTTTTGTTTGATGATGTTTTGAACAATGGTTTGTACTTTGAACAATAGCTTTAGGTTTAAAGATCATTGATCCTTTGGACAATAGGTAGGATAATGGGTGGTGGATGAAGGCACTTGTTATCCTTCCGCCTTTATTTCCTGCACTTAGACCTTGTTAAATATGGACACCCTTTGCCAACCCAAGTGGACGGGCCACGTTTTGCTGGTAGAAGCTTGGGTTGGCAATTTTGACAAACTTTGAAAGGGTTTAACTTTTGGTAAATAAAATCTTAATCTTTTGACTATCTTATGTGTTGTTTCATTTGTGAATACCTGACTTTTCAGTTACTATTATACACTTTGTTAGAATTCATAAGTTGAGAATAAAAGTTTAATAGATTATGTCAAAAAGTTTAGGATATGATCAAGGATCAATTATCCTATAATCGATAAATTCAAAAAAGTAATGTAACTTAAGGATTATGAGTCCTGTTGTCAAAGAGTAAGGGTCACTTAGATAAACAAAGAATAAAATCAAAATGAACAAGGATCATACCCGAGAATCCAAGTTAGGATCCTAAACCTTTAACGCTTATAATCAGGATAACCAAAGGACAAACCTTAATAAAAAGTTAGGAACAAGGATCCTTAACTGTTTAACTCCAAAAACCTGAAATGGAACACAACTTGGGACTAAGCCAATATAAGAGAAGAGTTAGCAACTGGGGACAAGCCCAACAATCCCGGGGACAAGCCCAAAAAACTGGGGACAAGCCCAAAAACTGGGGACAGGCCCAAAGGATCTTGTGTAAACTTGAGTATGGCCCTCACTGGCGACTATCCAAACTTAGTGACATGAAAATTCCAAAACCTTAGCTAACATGAAACGTTAGAAACCTTAGGAACGGATGTATGGTACGTCTACCATTATACGTAGGATCCCGGATACAGCCAGTACAATGAAATTGTCAGCCCCTAAAGCGAGTACTGGTCCCATTGCCATGAACTGTACCAGGATCATCGTGCCCTGCTGGCGATACTGGGAACAGGCCCAAATAACTGGGGTCGAGCCCAAATAACTGGGGTCAAGCCCAAATAACTGGGGTCAAGCCCAAATAAATGGGGTCAAGCCCAAATAACTGGAGACTTTTGTGGATACTCAATCCTTCGTTAAGGATACATGAACCTTCTGCAAAACTCATAATCAAGTGAAAGGAGGATAAAGGATCCAGGATCCTTTTCCTTGTATATCGGATAATTAAAGAATGAAGTAGTTTGAGATTAGATCAATACCAGAATGAGGATCATCCATCCTCTAAGGATCCTTCGAGGATGTGGATCATGAATATTGCTAAGGATCATGAATCCTTATCACATGAAGTATTTCTTCAAGTGGACAGCATTCCAAGCTCTTGGTAGAAAATCACCTTCCATTGTTAGCAATCGATATGCCCCCTTTCCAGCTTCAGCTTCAGCTTCAATCAGGTAGGGGCCTTCCCACTTTGGTGCCAATTTTCCATCAAAAGGATTTGTGGTATTCTAAAATGCTTTCCTCAATACCATATCACCAACTTGGAATTTCCTGATCCTGACATTCTTATTGTAGGCTCCAGCCATCCTTTGTTGATAACTAGCTATCCTTATCCTTGCCAAATCCCTGAGTTCTTCTATAGTATCCAGGTCTTGAACCAAGTTTTCAGCATTTCCTTCATGATCACGAATGCTTGTTCTTGCAGTAGGAACCACCATCTCTGTAGGGATCACGGATCACTGATTCTGCTCCAAATACCAAAGAAAATGGAGTTTGGCCAGTAGCATTCTTGGGGGTTGTCCTATCAGCCCATAGTACATAAGGTAGTTCTTCTGCCCACTTTCCTTTCTTGGATCCAAGCTTCTTCTTTAAGTTGTTAATGATGATCTTGTTGGATGATTCTGCTTGACCATTAGCTTGTGGGTGGACTTGTGTTGATGTTATCATCTTAATCCCCCAGCTATCACAAAAGTTAGTAGTTCTGTTCCCAATAAACTGGGATCCATTATCACAGACAATTTCAGAAGGGATACCAAATCTAGTAATAATATTTCTTTTAATAAAGGATATCACTTCTTTTTCTCTGACTTGAGCAAAGGCTTCAGCCTCTATCCACTTAGAGAAGTAATCAGTCATAGCAAGCATGAACACCTTTCCTCCTGGTGCTTTGGGAAGTTTACCAACTATATCCATTCCCCATCTCATGAATGGCCAAGAAGAGGATATAGGATGCAAAAGCTCTGCTGGTTGATGAAGGATATTACTATGTCTCTGACAAGGATCACACTTCTTGGCATAATCCACAACATCTTTCTTCATTGTAGGCCAATAATATCCTGTCCTAAGGATCCTTGAGAACAATGCCCTGCCCCCAGTGTGGTTTCCACAATCTCCTTCATGAAAATCCTTTAAGACTTCTTGAATTTAAGGATCCTCTACGCATCTTAGATATGGACCTGCAATAGATCGTTTATATAACATGTTATTCAATATTGTAAATTGAGATACATTGATTTTGAAAGCCCTGGGGTTTTCTCGTGTAGGAATCTCTCCATGTTGTATATATCTCATGATTGGATGGATCCATGATCCTGAACGAGACTGTGCACCATCACTAGGAACCATTGCAGAATCATCTTCTATCTCCATAGTTATGTAATCCTCAATAGCAGGAGCCAAAATATGGATGATAGGGATCTTGATATCCTCTGGAATCTTTAAGGATGATCCTAGGTTGGCCAATGCATCCGCTTCTGCATTTTCTTCCCTGGGTACCTGTGTCAAACTAAAAGAAACAAAAGAGAGTGCCAATTCCTTGACTATCTCTAGGTATTTGATTAGCTTTTCACCTTTAACAGCATAGGATCCATTAAAGTGATTAGTGATTAACAATGAATCTACATGTACCTCAAGATACCTGATCCTCATATGCTTGGCAATTTGCAAACCAGCTATCAAGGCCTCATATTCAGCCTCATTATTAGTAGTTTGAAACTCACAAGCTATGGAGTGGGGTATTATGTCCCCCTGTGGCGATTTTAGTAGTATTCCAAGTCCTGTTCCTTTGACATTAGAGGCTCCATCAGTGAAGAGTATCCAAGGATCCTTAGTTTCTTCAAGCTGCTGAACTTCTAACTCGGCTTCTTTTTGTAAATCACTACTAAAATCTGCCACAAAGTCAGCTAAGGCTTGGGATTTGATGGCAGTCCTTGGTTAATATCTTATATCATAAGCACTAAGCTTCACTGCCCATTTAGCCATCCTTCCTGACATTTCAGGTTTCCTGAGAACATTCTTAATTGGAAAATTAGTCTTAACAAAGCAAGAATAAGTTTTTCTAAATTTGAATACCTGGATTCAGCATCAAGCAAACTCTTACTTGCATAATAGACAGGATGTTGTGTACCTTCGTGATCCTTAACAAGGACCGCACTTACTGCTTTAGAGGATACCGCTAGGTACAAGGATAATACATCCCCTTTTTCTGGTTTCATCAAGGCAGGAGCTGAGGATAGGTAATCCTTAAGGGCTTTGAGAGCATTTTCATGCTTTTCAGTCCATTCAAATTTCTTGTTCTTTCTCAAAATGTCGTAGAATTCCTTGCACTTTTCTGATGATTTTGATATGAACCAATTAAAGGCCGCGATCCTCCCTGTGAACCTTTGCACATCCTTGGCATTGGCAGGGGATTTGATATTCACAATAGCCTTAATTTGCTCTGGACTTGCTTCAATGCCTCTTTTAGTTACCATATAGTCTAGGAACTTGCCTGCTTTAACACCAAAGTGACCATTAGAAGGATTCAGCTTCATATTGAATTGGTCAAGGATATTGAATGCTTCCTCTAGGTCTTTAAGGTGATCCTCAGCTCTCTTGGACTTAACCACCATGTCGTCTATATAGACTTCCATAGTGTGTCCAATTTGTTCCTTAAACATCATATTGACTAGCCTTTGATAAGTAGCACCTGCATTCCTTAGT
Organism: Helianthus tuberosus; assembly: GCA_030545235.1. NCBI lineage: Eukaryota > Viridiplantae > Streptophyta > Magnoliopsida > Asterales > Asteraceae > Helianthus > Helianthus tuberosus. The sequence continues at coordinate 41,891,414 of CM060393.1, read as the reverse complement.
CCAAATGGCATAGCAGTATAACAATAGATACCAGTTGGGGTCATAAAGGTTGTATCCTCTTGATCAGATGGTTCCATCTAAATTTGTTGAAATCTAGATGAAGCATCCATAAAAGTCAACAACTCATGACCCGCGGTAGCATCCACCATGGAGTCAATGTGGGGTAATGGGAAAGGATCCTTGGGACATGCCTTGTTTAGATCAGTAAAATCGATACATACCCTCCACTTTCCGTTTTTCTTTTGAACAACAACCGCATTGGCTAACCATCTTGGATACTTAACCTCTCTAATCATACCTGCTCGGAGTAATTTGTCTACCTCCTCCTGGATAATGGCATTCCTCTCAGGTGCAAACTTCCTCCTCTTCTGATGTATGGGTTTGAATGATATGTCAATACCAAGTTTATGAGTAATTATATCTTTAGAGATACCTGTCATGTCTTCATGTTTCCAGGCAAAGGTAGTTTTTCTCCTTTTAAGGAAGGATACTAGATCCTGTTCAATGTTGCTAAGGATCCCTGATCCTATGAAGACTTTGGATTCAGGATCATGAGGATCCATAAGGATTTCTTTCACATCCTGTTCTCTTGCCTCCAAGACGTCTCTTGGAGGATACTTTAGTTGCTATTGCTCCCTTGGTCTTGAGGCTGGCTTCATTGATGAGGTATAACAATTTTTTGCTTCTTGTTGGTCACTCTTAATCTTTATCACCCCCCATGGAGTAGGAAGCTTCACACATTGATGATATGTAGATGCAACTGCCTTCATGTCATGTATCCATGGCCTGCCAAGGATAACATTGCAACAGGATAAGCAATCTATAACACAAAATTTTTGATAAGAATGAAGTCCTTCAATGTAGATGGGAAGTTTAATGTGCCCCGATGTATTCTAGGTTTCTCCGCTGAATCCCACAAGAACTGAGGATCTTGGGATAATATCTGATTAAGGGATATTCATCTTCTTGAGGACATCAAGCTGAATGATGTTCACCGAGCTTCCTCCATCGATTAGGATCCTGCGAACAAAATGGTTAGAAATGAACAAAGTAATAACCAGACCATCATGATGAGGATCCTGAACATCAACACGATCATCCTCATCAAAAGTTATAACTTTCTCCTGTGTAACAGTAGAGGTCCGGATGGGTCTATCTCCATTATCCATCTTGGTCTCCTTGGCATGTGCTGGAGGAGCAGTAGCTCTTTCTGGGATCTTCTCAGGATCCTGGATCCTTGACTTCTTCCTTCCCAAAAGTTCCTTTAAGTGCCCCTTTCTTAACAAGTAACCAATTTCTTTTCTAAGTGCAATACACTCTTCAGTGAGATGTCCGAAATCCTCATGATATGCACACCATTTAGACTTGTCTTTTGTTGCGGCTGGTTTATCACTTTTCCTTGGCCATCTTGCTTTCTCACCTAGATTCTGCATTGCAAGAATTAGTTCATTGTTATCAACAGAAAAACAGTATTCAGAAATGGGAGGATAATCCTCATCATCCTCTTCCTGTTCTACTGCATGCACGTTCTGGTTATCAGACTTGTTGTAGGACTTGAACTTGTTGTTCTTGAAGTAGGACCCTTGCTTTTCATGTTTCGAGGATCCTGCCAGTCTTTCCTGGATCCTTTTATCATCCTCTAATCGGATGAATCTAAGGGCCCTGGTTCTCACTTCATCAAGATTCCTGCATGGGGTCATAACAAGATCATCATAGAATAATGAATCCCTAAGCAAACCCATTTTAAAGGCTTCCACAGCCATATCTATATCCAGATTAGGGATATCTAAGGATTCTTTACTAAACTTACTGATGTAATCTCTAAGTGATTCATTTTGACCTTGTTTTACCCTATATAGATCACTAGTTAAACGTTTAAGTTTTCTACTACATGAGAATTGGTTATTAAACAGATTAACTAGATTAGCAAATGAAGTAATAGAGTAAGGGGGAAGACTTAGCAGCCATTTAAGAGCTGATCCTGTGAGTGTGGATCCAAAACCCTTGCATAGACATGCTTCCTTTAACCTCTCAGGGATTGGATTGATCTCCATCCTTTCTCTGTATTGAGCTACATGTTCCTCTAGATCCGTCGAACCATCATACAGCTTAATGGTTGGTATCTGGAACCTTTTAGGTATCTCAGCATCACAAATAGGTGGTTCAAAATGAGATATCCTATGGCTACCATCTGCGATTTCAGGAATGGGCTTAACCACTCCTGGAACGCTGGATATCATATCCTTCAGTTTCTGTAATTCCCTAGCCATAGCTTGATTGATAACAGTATCCTGCATAAAGCCATGGTTAGTGTTGTACGAATTATTCAAAGTCTTACCTCCCAGAGGATTCAGGTTTGGAATCCCAGATGTGAATTCATATTGATGAGATTCTGGTATGATTGAAGGACCAGAAGTAGCAATGGTCTGCATTGTAATGAAGTCTCCTTGATGAACATCTGAACTTGAGGGTTGTACACTTCTTAAGAATCCTTGATCCTGAAAGATGTTGGATCCTTGAACCTGGAAGGAGGATCCTTGGACCTGAGAGGATCCTTGAACCTGAGAGGAGGATCCATGAACCTGAGAGGATCCTTGAACCTGTGAGGATCCTTGAACCTGAGAGGATCCTTGAACTGTGTGCGTCCTCATATATCCTCCTGAGGTGACAAAGGATCCCTGATGCTGGAAAGAGGATCCCGAAGGCTGAAAACAGGATCCTGAAGGCTGGAAGTGAGACCCAAAAGCCTGACTCATAGTTGTTGTTCCATAACGCCTTCCCAATGGTCCACTCTGATACTGGATATCCGGAGCTGCAGATTGCTGGGCAGTCATAGCTGGAGTGTCAAAATCCAGTGACCTTGGTATCAGAGGAGAGTGATCCTCCCCTGATTTCTTCTGTTTCTTGATGTCACCAATCTCTCGGAGGATCCTTTCGTTGGTTTTGTCCTACTCTTGTATGTGATCCCTCATCTGCAAAATCAAAGAAAAAAGATCACTAGTAGTAGGGTTAGAAGAAACAGCAGAAGTTGGTGGTTTTGGAAAAATGGGGCTTTGTCTCTTTGCAGCATTTTCAGCATTCTTCTGGGATCCAATAGGTGGTGGAGGCAAAGGTGGAATGCCCTGTGAAGAAATGACTGCCGGCATAGAGCTTGAAGTATTCTTTGCTGAGGAAGCCATGTAGTTGAAGGTGATGAACCGAAATGAACACAATGAGCAAATTTTTTCAGAAACGAAGCACCAATTGCCCCACGGTGGGCGCCAAACTATTTTGGTAAAAAATCAGGCTAGGATAATACAACTAAATCTTTGTTGTGAGGAATGATGCTTGAAACAATGAACAAAGGTATGAATAACTTGCAAATGTTATGAACAAGTGACACAAGGATTTATACGAGGAAAAAGACCTTGATCAAGAGTTGATCTCCGGCACAAAAAAACTCGGGTGATGGAAACTACCGATCACCAACTACTATTAAACAAATGATTGTTAGAACTCGGGATGATAACAAGCTTGTTACAAGGATCGCTATAGTGTAATGTGTATGAAATCGCCAAATAAAATGTTGAAAGCTATTGAGAGCTATTCCGAGTGTGTGTGTTTGCTAAATTAGCCAAGTATTCTAATTCAAGCTTGTTATCCCCTTTTAAAATTAGAAATAAGTAAAACAACTAACTATCCTCTAAATGTGCAAGCTTCCCACGATCTCCATAACGTTCACAAAAGCCAAGCACGTGCGGAATATTGAGGGCATATTCTCCAAGAATATCGGTAAGACTTGGTCCATGCGTATACTCCTGCAAAACGAGCTCACATATAATGTAGACAATCGTTAGTGTAAGGATAACAATAAGGCTCCTATATCCTGATCCTGCAACACCTTCTAAGGATCCTTAATTCAAACAGAATTGAGGATCCGTGATCCTGGCAGTACTTGAGGATCCGTGATCCTTAGGATTGGAAAATCCTCCCCTAACACCACAAATGTCTGATCCACCAGATATGAAGTTTATAACTTGTGCATCTGCCGGAGGAGCAGGAGCTCTTTCTGGAACCTTTTCAGGATCCTGGATCCTTGACTTTTTTCTTCCCAAAAGCTCCTTCAAGTGCCCCTTGCTTAAAAAGTAACCGATTTCTTTTCTAAGTGCAATACATTCTTCAGTTAGATGTCCGAAATCCTCATGATATGCACACCATTTGGACTTGTCTTTTGTTGCAGCTGGTTTATCACTTTTTCTAGGCCATCTTGCTTTCTCACCTAGATTCTGCATTGCAAGAATTAGTTCATTGTTATCGACAGAAAAACAATATTCAGAAATGGGAGGATAATCCTCATCATCCTCTTCCTGTTCTACTGCATGCACATTCTGGTTGTCAGACTTGTTATAAAATTTGGACTTGTTATTCCTGAAGTAGGATCCTTGCTTTTCCTGCTTCGAGGATCCTGCCAATCTTTCCTGGATCCTTTTATCATCCTCTAGTCGGATGAATCTAAGGGCCCTGGTTCTTACCTTATCAACATTCCTGCATGGGGTCATGACAAGATCATCATAGAATAATGAATCCCTAAGTAAACCCATTTTAAAGGCTTCTACAGCCGTAGCAATATCCAAATTAGGGATATCTAAGGATTCTTTACTAAACTTAGTGATATAATCTCTAAGTGATTCATTTTGACCTTGTTTTACCCTATATAGATCACTAGTTAAACGTTTAAGTTTTCTACTACATGAGAATTGGCTATTAAACAGATTAACTAGATTAGCAAATGAAGTAATAGAGTAAGGGGGAAGACTTAGCAGCCATTTAAGAGCTGATCCTGTGAGTGTGGTTCCAAAACCCTTGCTTAGACATGCTTCCTTTAACCCCTTAGGAATTGGATTGATCTCTATCCTTTCTCTGTACTGAGCTACATGCTCCTCTGGATCCGTTGAACCATCATACAACTTCATGGTTGGTATTTGGAACCTCTTTGGAATTTGTGCATCACAAATGGGTGGTGTAAAGCGAGATATCATGTGGCTTCCATCTGCAATTTCAGGAATGGGCTTAACCACTCCTGGAACGCTGGATATCATAGCCTTTAGTTTTTGTAATTCCCTAGCCATAGCTTGATTGATACCTATATCCTGCATAAAGCCATGGTTAGTATTATAAGAATTATTCAAAGTGTTACCTCCCGGAGGATTCAAGTTTGGAATCCCAGATGTGAATCCATATTGACGAGATTCTGGTATGACTGAAGGACTAGAAGAAGCAATGGTCTGCATTGGAAAGAATTCTCCTTGATGAACATCTGAACTTGAGGGCTGCACACTTCTTAAGAATCCTTGATCCTGAAAGATGTTGGATCCTTGATGTGCTGTGACTGGGGGTCTTGGAGGATAATCCAATGATTCGTGAACCTGAGATGAGGATCCTTGAACCTGAGAGGAAGATCCTTGAACCTGAGAGGATCCATGAACCTGAGAGGATCCTTGAACCTGAGAGGATCCTTAAACCTGAGAGGATCCTTGAACCTGAGAGGATCCTTGAACCATGTGCGTCCCCATATATCCTCCTGAGCTAACGAAGGATCCCTGATGCTGGAAAGAGGATCCCGAAGGCTGAAAACAGGATCCTGAAGGCTGGAAGTGAGACCCTAAAGCCTGACTCATAGTTGTTGATCCATAACGCCTTCCCAATGGTCCACTCTGGTACTCGATGTCCGGAGCTGCAGATTGCAGGGCGGTTATAGCTGGAGTGTCGAAATCCAGTGATCTAGGTATCAGAGGAGAGTGATCATCCACCGATTTCTTCTGTTTCTTGATGTCACCAATCTCCCAAAGGATCCTTTTGTTGGTTTTATCCTGCTCTTGTATGTGATCCCTCATCTGCAAAATCAAAGTAAAAAGATCATTGTTTGTAGGGTTAGAAGAAATAGCAGATGTTGGTGGTTTTGAGAAAATGGGGCTTTGTCTCTTTGCATCTTTTTCAGCATTCTTCTGGGATCCAAAAGGTTGTGGAGGTAAAGGTGGAAAACCCTGTGAAGAAGTTGTGACACCCCAGGAAAACCATTAAACTATACAACACAACTAGCTTCCTCAGTAACCGCATGCTAAATTTCAGGACGGAATTTCTTTCAAGTTGGGGATAATGTGACAACTCGGGTATTCAAGGTCTTTCCGCGACACGTTACTTGTCTGCAGTCGTATTTTCATAACTTGCTTGTATTGTAACTGGTTTATACTTGATAGATGTTGGGGCACTAAATTAGTTGAACGAAATAATAGATTGTGTACTGCTTAATATTGTGTACTGGTTGATACCTATAGTGGGGTGTTAATGTAATTAGTATGTATTTTAAGTAAATGACGAAATCACAAAGCCATAAGCTGCTCGACGAAAACCAGGGGTTTTTGCCACAACTATCCGACGAAATCAAGTGATTTCGCCAACCCATTCGTCACCAAAGCCTAGTAAGGGCCCAAGTTTTTATAAAACCCGTATAAACGTATGTAAGTTACGTATACTGCCATTAGAAAACCCTAAGGTCTCTCTCTTCCTCTCCTCTGTGCGACGGCAATCGCTAGCCCTCCCGAAACTGTTGCTAGCCTCGTATCGTAACCGGTTAGTGGGCCATCTCTGTTAGATTGTTGCTATGCTTTGAGTGATTGTCTGATATATCGTCTGTGAACGGTTATGCATATTAGGGTTTGGATGTATTAGAAAATCTAGCAAGGGATGAGTGCGCTTGTATTGTAGATCGGCTGCTATGTGATGTTGTTGTGAATGGAATGATAATTCTGTTTGCATGATGATTGGATGATGATTTGATTGTTCTGATGATCGAGTAATGGATGTTATGGAATGCATGATAGCGATATATATACTTAGATAATGGATGATTCTTTATATTTCGATTAATCTCTGACATTGCACATGATTCTTTATACATACATTGCAGTAAACAAGTGATATAGATCATGCAAACAATCGGTCCAATAACATGAAACTTGCAGCCACTATATATATTGGTCAAATAGCAACATGACAACAATATACACTTGTCGGCCATTGTTGATTTTTAATGATGATCTACTGATTGAATTGTAATCTTGGTCTCGCATGATTTGGCAATTTATATGTTACATATCAATGATTGATTAAATGACTTCGTAGATGATTAACCATGTAACTATTAGATGAGATTAGGGTTGTTGTGCGTGACTGCTGTTGGTGATGATGTGCCAAAGAAAACACAAGCCAGCCGAAAACCAAAGGTGTTTTCGTCAATATAGGGGTTTTCGGCCCAAGGTGATTTCGGCCCAAAGTGTTTTCGGCTATTGAACTGTAACTCGTATGTAAGTCTGTTATTTTATTAACTCGGTTAGTCTATAAATCTATTAAGTATTAACTCCGTTATGTCAGCAAACTCAGTTAGTTATTGGTTCAGTTAGTTATTGGTTCAGTTAGTTGTCAGCTCTGTTAATTATACAAACTCTGTTAAGTATGTAAACCCCTGTTAAGTTGTTAAGTTGTTAAATCTATTTGTTTGATTAACCCTGCTAGTTAACTAACACTGTTAGTTTATTATCCTTGTCATGTATATCAATTCAGTTAAGTTGTTAACCTTGTTTCGTGGGTTAAAGAATAACCATGTTAGAACAAACTGTGAAGGACATTTATATGAAGCGTGAACTGCATGACTCTGATTAATTGCTTATGTGATACATGATAAGTGTTTGGACACACTATGTGACATAAATGGCATGTGAAACTTTACCAACATGTACTGATTGAGAATACGTGCATAACTATAGGATTTGACTGATTACTTGCGAGCACATAACTTAGCATACCGAGCAAACCAAGGTGAGTTCACACTCTTACCAAGGCATGGGATTCCCGGGGTTGGGAATGGGATTGAATGATTACTTGTACTTACATCACTACTGAAATACGTACCACTGACCTCGTTAGGTGTAGGACACCTATAGATATAGCTAGACTAGTAAAACATGGGAAGCCCCCACTAATCTTCGCACACATGTCTGTGAAACCGCGATACAAATGCTAATCTTCGCAAACATGTCTGTGAGACAGCGATACGAATACTAATCTTCACAAACATGTCTGGGAGACCACGATACAAATACAAATACAACTAGTCTAGGATACATGGGAAACCCCCACTAACCTTCGCACACATGTCTAGGAGATCGCGATACGAATTAATACGATACCTGGTACAAGCGAACAAATGATTTACGAACGAATACTATAACTAAACAACCAACTGTGAACTCGCTCAACTTTGTTGTTGACTCATTGTTACATGCCTTGCAGGTCGTTAGGTACTCATGGAGCTTGCACGGGGAGGCACAGTCGTTGGGGGACATGGATCGTGGATGCCATGTTAAACGTTTATGACATTTCAAACTTATTACTTATGTTGGGTTTTTTCATTTATGCTTCCGCTAAACATTGATATTATACTTTTGTTTTGAACACCTTTCATATTGTTTGGTTGAATTACATTTACTCATTACATTGTTCAATATGATTGGTGGCTTGATCCTGGTCAGTCACGCCTCCAAGCGGTGATACTCCGCGTATGGACTTTGGGGGTGTGATAGATTGGTATCAGAGCCATTGGTTATAGTGAACTTGGTTTTAATAAGGGGGAAAAGTTTTTTGTTAAAACCAGACTATAACCTGAACAGTGCTCAACGATCCACAACGACGCTTCGCTCCACGTGCAAGAGTCGACATTCTAGGTGATATGATTTATGTTTACATGGCCTACTTGCTAGATTACATAGAACATTGCTCATGGTATGCTTAGATGAACGTAACAACTACTATTTGAAACCTTGTATGCTCACACTCTTCTGCCATTCCACACTTGCGTATTGATACGACGCACTTCTCACTTGTGTTCTCTTACTTGTGAAGATCATGAGTGGACGCATTAACATGACTCAAGCCCAGCTGATGGCTCTGATTAACGAACAAGTTGCTGCGGCACTTGCAGCCGCACAAGCAGGAGGTATACCCTACAGTCGTAACTCACACTAGGATCTTTAGATCCTACACTCCTAAAACAACTCTTGTGTTTAACCTTGTCCTGATTCTTATACACAATAGGTCAGCATGCTCAGCCACCTGTTTGCACCTTCAAGACTTTCATGGACTGTCGTCCTAGCACATTCAGTGGCACGGAAGGAGCAGTCGGACTCCGCCATTGGTTTGAAAAGCTCGAGTCCGTATTTGAGATGTGTGAATGCCCTGAGGCTCGCAGGGTGAAGTATGCCACTGGTACTCTAGAAGGCATTGCGCTGACTTAGTGGAACGCGTAAGTTCAGATGTTAGGGTTGGCAGTTGCTAACGCCACCCCTTGGAACGATTTCAAGGAACTAATCAAGCGAGAATACTGTACACGAGATGACTTCCACAAGTTAGAAGTGGAGTACTTTAATCTGAAAATGACGGGGTCAGAGATTGAGGCGTATACAAAAAGGTCAAACGAGCTGGCCATCTTGTGTCCAACCATGGTGGACCCCCCTATCAAGCGTATTGAGTTGTATCTCAAAGGGCTAGTACTGGAAATTCAAAGTCATGTGACATCGGCCAACCTTGCTACTATCCAGGATGTTACTCGTCTTGCTCATCGCCTTACAGATCAGGCAGTGGAACAGAACAAGCTGCCCAAACGTATCAGTGCTACCAATGCTACTACTTCCGCTACTCCCAGTGACAATAAGCGGAAATGGGATGGGGATTCCAGCAAGGGTTCAGCTACAGCACAGTCTCAGGCACAGCAGCGGAAGACTGATAACTACCAGAGCCCTGGTCAGCAATTTTCTGGTAGTCAAAGACATGGTGGATATAGAGGAAATCTCCCAAGGTGCAATACATGCAACAGGCACCACAATGGCCAGTGCAACAAGGGTCGTTGTCAGCGGTGTCTCAAGATGGGTCATGAGGCTAAAGATTGCAAGAGCTCACGACCTGCTAATTAGAACCAGCAACAACAACCACCCGCTCCACGAAACCAGCAACAACAACAACAGCGAGGCAATAGGGGATGCTTTCAATGTGGGGCTGAAGGCCACTTCAAGCGGGACTGCCCCCAGTTAAACCAGAATCAGAATAACAACAACAATAATCAGGGCAACGAGAACAACAATGGGGGAAACAATAACGACAATGGTGCTAGGGGTCGTGCATTTGTGCTGGGGCAGGGTGATGCAAGGAACGATCCTAATGTGGTTATGGGTAAGTTTCTTCTCGACGACTTTTATGTTACTGTATTATTTGATTCGGGTGCGGATACCAGTTATATGTCTCTGAAAGTTAGCCAAATGCTTAAACGCGCACCAACACTTTTGAACACCAAACATGTCGTAGAGTTAGCTAACGGTAAAAGTCTAGAGGCCACACACGTAGTTCAGGGTTGTAATCTTATCCTCGCTGGTCAGACTTTCTCTATCGATCTCATTCCCATAGCTCTTGGTAGTTTTGACATCGTCATTGGTATGGATTGGTTATCTCAACAACAAGCAGAGATCCTATGCAAGGAGAAGATTGTTCGTATTCCCCGTTCTGGTAAAGAACCTCTCGAAGTTCAAGGCGGCAAGAGTGGTGCCGTGGTTGGCATCATCTCCTTCCTGAAGGCTCAGAAGTGTTTGCGAAAGGGCCACACTGCTATCTTAGCACTTGTTACTGACGCATCAGCGAAAGAGAAGAGATTAGAGGATATTCCATTAATACGCGATTTTCCTCAGGTGTTTCCTGAAGATTTACCTGGGCTACCGCCTCATCGCCAGGTCGAATTTCAGATCGAGCTAGCTCCTGGAGCAGCACCCATAGCTCGAGCACCCTATCGCTTAGCTCCAACCGAACTGGAAGAACTGTCTAAACAATTGCAAGAACTCTTGGAAATGGGTTTCATTCATCCTAGCTCTTCGCCCTGGGGAGCTCCAGTATTATTTGTGAAGAAGAAAGACGGTACCTTCCGCTTGTGCATAGATTACCGCGAACTGAACAAGGTGACTGTGAAGAATCACTATCCTCTTCCATGCATCGATGACTTATTCGACCAGTTGCAAGGGTTGAGCTATTACTCAAAGATTGACCTGAGGTCAGGCTACCATCAACTGAGGGTCCGGGATGAGGACATCTCCAAAACAGCATTCAGAACTCGCTACGGCCACTATGAGTTCCTGGTCATGCCATTCGGGTTAACAAACGCACCTGCAGTCTTCATGGATCTTATGAACAGAGTGTGCAAGCCCTACCTGGATAAGTTTGTGATTGTATTCATCGACGACATTCTGATCTACTCTAAGAGTCAGGAGGAACACGAGCAGCATTTACGACTTATTTTGGAACTCCTTCGAACAGAACAGCTGTACGCCAAGTTTTCGAAATGCGACTTCTGGCTTCGTGAAGTCCACTTTCTAGGCCACATGGTAAACAAGGATGGGATTCACGTTGATCCATCCAAGGTAGATTCGATCAAGAACTGGCCTGCACCTCGCACACCAACAGAAATTCGCCAATTCTTGGGTTTGGCAGGTTACTACAGAAGGTTCATCAAAGACTTCTCAAAGATTGCACAGCCGCTTACACTACTGACACAGAAAGGTGTTACTTATCGTTGGGGTAATACACATGAATCAACATTTCAGCACTTAAAGGATAGACTTTGTAGCGCACCTATCCTCTCATTGCCTGAAGGCACAGATGATTTTGTAGTCTACTGCGACGCATCCATTCAGGGTCTTGGATGTGTGTTGATGCAACGGGATAAAGTCATTGCTTATGCTTCGCGCCAACTTAAGATTCACGAACAGAATTACACTACACACGATTTAGAGCTGGGAGCTGTTGTTTTCGCGCTCAAGATATGGAGACATTACCTGTACGGTACCAAGTGCACCATCTACACCGATCACAGGAGTCTCGAGCATATCTTCAAACAGAAGGAATTAAACATGCGTCAACGTCGATGGGTCGAGCTACTGAACGATTATGAATGTGCCATCAAGTACCATCCGGGCAAAGCCAATGTGGTGGCCGATGCCCTCAGTCGAAAGGATACTACACCTAGGCGTGTACGAGCGTTGCAACTCACTATTCAGTCTAGTCTTCCTTCTCAGATACGAGATGCTCAGGTAGAAGCATTGAAACCAGAAAATGTCAGGGCTGAAGCCCTACGCGGTTCAAGGCAACGGTTGGAACAAAAGGCAGACGACGCCTACTATGTAACGGGACGTATCTGGGTCCCACTATATGGAAACTTACGCGGGCTTGTAATGGATGAAGCTCATAAGTCTCGCTACTCAGTACATCCTGGTTCGGATAAGATGTACCACGACTTGAAAACTACATATTGGTGGCCTAGCATGAAAGCTCATATAGCAACTTACGTTAGCAAGTGTTTGACTTGTGCGAGAGTCAAAGCGGAATATCAGAAACCATCGGGCCTGCTCCAACAACCAGAGATACCACAATGGAAATGGGAGCAAATTTCCGTAGATTTCGTTACTGGCCTGCCTAGATCTCAACGTGGTAACGATACTATTTGGGTGATCGTTGACCGACTCACAAAGTCTTCACACTTCTTGGCTATCAAAGAAACAGACAAGTTCTCTACTTTAGCAGACGTTTACTTAAAGGAAGTGGTTTCGAGGCACGGGGTGCCCACCTCTATTATTTCCGATCATGATGCACGTTTCACTTCAGAACTTTAGCAAGCGATGCACAAATCCTTCGGCTCACGATTAGACATGAGCATAGCTTATCACCCTCAGACGGATGGGCAGTCTGAACGTACCATCCAGACCCTTGAAGACATGCTTAGGGCATGTGTGATTGACTTTGGCAATGGTTGGGAAAAATATCTGCCACTAGTGGAATTCTCGTATAATAACAGTTACCACGCCAGCATTCGGGCCGCTCCATTTGAGGCATTGTACTGGCGTAAATGCCGATCACCTCTTTGTTGGGCAGAGGTGGGGGATAGTCAAATCACTGGCCCAGAACTTATGGTAGACACAACAGAAAGGATTGCTCAAATACGACAACGCATGGCGGCAGCTCGCGACCGTCAGAAAGCCTACGCTGATAAGGGTAGGAAACCACTCGAGTTCCAAGTTGGGGATCGAGTGCTACTCAAAGTTTCACCTTGGAAGGGTGTGGTTCGTTTTGGCACAAGGGGAAAACTCAATCCGCGTTACGTCGGACCGTTTGAAATCATAGAGAAAATAGGCAAATTAGCCTACAAACTAAACCTGCCCACAGAACTCAGTGCAGTTCACAACGTTTTTCACGTGTCGAATCTGAAGAAGTGTCTGTCAGATGAGACCCTCATAGTTCCTTTGAAGGAGCTCACTATCGACGATCAGTTGCGATTCGTCGAGGAACCAGTTGAAATCACGGACCGGGATGTTAAGGTCCTCAAGCACACCAGAATACCTCTTGTTCGAGTTCGTTGGAACTCCCGTTGTGGCCCAGAGTTCACCTGGGAACGAGAAGATCAAATGAAATTCAAGTATCCCCAGTTATTCGGAAACAGTGCAACCACTACTGAGGCTGAAGCTACTACAGAATTTCGGGACGAAATTCCAAATCAACGGGGGGATGATGTGACACCCCAGGAAAACCATTAAACTATACAACACAACTAGCTTCCTCAGTAACCGCATGCTAAATTTCGGGACGAAATTTCTTTCAAGTTGGGGATAATGTGACAACTCGTGTATTCAATGTCTTTCCGTGACACGTTACTTGTCTGCAGTCGTATTTTCATAACTTGCTTGTATTGTAACTGGTTTATACTTGATAGATGCTGGGGCACTAAACTAGTTGAATGAAATAATAGATTGTGTACTGCTTAATATTGTGTACTGGTTGATACCTATAGTGGGGTGTTAATGTAATTAGTATGTATTTTAAGTAAATGACGAAATCACAAAGCCATAAGCTGCTCGAGGAAAACCAGGGGGTTTTCGCCACAACTATCCGACGAAATCAAGTGATTTCGCCAACCCATTCGTCACCAAAGCCCAGTAAGGGCCCAAATTTTTATAAAACCCGTATAAACGTATGTAAGTTACGTATACTGCCATTAGAAAACCCTAAGGTCTCTCTCTTCCTCTCCTCTGTGCGACGGCAATCACTAGCCCTCCCGAAACTGTTGCTAGCCTCGTATCGTAACCGGTTAGTGGGCCATCTCTGTTAGATTGTTGTTATGCTTTGAGTGATTGTCTGATATATCGTCTGTGAACTGTTATGCATATTAGGGTTTGGAAGTATTAGAAAATCTAGCAAGGGATGAGTGCGCTTGTATTGTAGATCGGCTGCTATGTGATGTTGTTGTGAATGGAATGAGAATTCTGTTTGCATGATGATTGGATGATGATTTGATTGTTCTGATGATCGAGTAATGGATGTTATGGAATGCATGATAGCGATATATATACTTAGATAATGGATGATTCTTTATATTTCGATTAATCTCTGACATTGCACATGATTCTTTATACATACATTGCAGTAAACAAGTGATATAGATCATGCAAACAATCGGTCCAATAACATGAAACTTGCAGCCACTATATATATTGGTCAAATAGCAACATGAAAACAATATACACTTGTCGGCCATTGTTGATTTTTAATGATGATCTACTGATTGAATTGTAATCTTGGTCTCGCATGATTTGGCAATTTATATGTTACATATCAATGATTGATTAAATGACTTCGTAGATGATTAACCATGTAACTATTAGATGAGATTAGGGTTGTTGTGCGTGACTGCTGTTGGTGATGATGTGCCGACGAAAACGCAAGCCAGCCGAAAACCAAAGGTGTTTTCGTCAATATAGGGGTTTTCGGCCCAAGGTGATTTCGGCCCAAAGTGTTTTTGGCTATTGAACTGTAACTCGTATGTAAGTCTGTTATTTTATTAACTCGTTTAGTCTATAAATCTGTTAAGTATTAACTCCGTTATGTCAGCAAACTCAGTTAGTTATTGGTTCAGTAAGTTGTCAGCTCTGTTAATTATACAAACTCTGTTAAGTATGTAAACCCCTGTTAAGTTGTTAAGTTGTTAAATCTACTTGTTTGATTAACCCTGCTAGTTAACTAACACTGTTAGTTTATTATCCTTGTCATGTATATCAATTCAGTTAAGTTGTTAACCTTGTTTCGTGGGTTAAAGAATAACCATGTTAGAACAAACTGTGAAGGACATTTATATGAAGCGTGAACTGCATGACTCTGATTAATTGCTTATGTGATACATGATAAGTGTTTGGACACACTATGTGACATAAATGGCATGTGAAACTTTACCAACATGTACTGATTGAGAATACGTGCATAACTATAGGATTTGACTGATTACTTGCGAGCACATAACTTAGCATACCGAGCAAACCAAGGTGAGTTCACACTCTTACCAAGGCATGGGATTCCCGGGGTTAGGAATGGGATTGAATGATTACTTGTACTTACATCACTACTGAAATACGTACCACTGACCTCGTTAGGTGTAGGACACCTATAGATACAGCTAGACTAGTAAAACACGGGAAGCCCCCACTAATCTTCGTACACATGTCTGTGAGACCGCGATACAAATGCTAATCTTCGCAAACATGTCTGTGAGACCGCGATACGAATACTAATCTTCGCAAACATGTCTAGGAGACCGCGATACAAATACAAATACAACTAGTCTAGGATACATGGGAACCCCCCACTAACCTTCACACACATGTCTGGGAGACCGCGATACGAATTAATACGATACCTGGTACAAGCGAACAAATGATTTACGAATGAATACTATAACTAAACAACCAATTGTGAACTCGCTCAACTTTGTTGTTGACTCATTGTTACATGCCTTTCAGGTCGTTAGGTACTCATGGAGCTTGCACGGGGAGGCACAGTCGTTGTGGGACATGGATCGTGGATGCCATGTTAAACGTTTATGACATTTCAAACTTATTACTTATGTTGGGTTTTTCATTTATGCTTCCGCTAAACATTGATATTATACTTTTGTTTTGAACACCTTTCATATTGTTTGGTTGAATTACTTTTACTCATTACATTGTTCAATATGATTGGTGGCTTGATCCTGGTCAGTCACGCCTCCAAGCGGTGATACTCCGCGTATGGATTTTGGGGGTGTGACAGATTGGTATCAGAGCCATTGGTTATAGTGAACTTGGTTTTAATAAGGGGAAAAAGTTTTTGTTCAAACCAGACTATAACCTGAACAGTGCTCAACGATTCACAACGACGCTTCGCTCCACGTGCAAGAGTCGACATTCTAGGTGATATGATTTATGTTTACATGGCCTACTTGCTAGATTACATAGAACTTTGCTCATGGTATGCTTAGATGAACGTAACAACTACTATTTGAAACCTTGTATTCTCACACTCTTCTGTCATTCCACACTTGCGTATTGATACGACGCACTTCTCACTTGTGTTCTCTTACTTGTGAAGATCATGAGTGGACGCATTAACATGACTCAAGCCCAGCTGACGGCTCTGATTAACGAACAAGTTGCTGTGGCACTTGCAGCCGCACAAGCAGGAGGTATACCCTGCAGTCGTAACTCACACTAGGATCTTTAGATCCTACACTCCTAAAACAACTCTTGTGTTTAACCTTGTCCTGATTCTTATACACAACAGGTCAGCACGCTCAGCCACCTGTTTGCACCTTCAAGACTTTCATGGACTGTCGTCCTAGCACATTCAGTGGCACGGAAGGAGCAGTCGGACTCCTCCATTGGTTTGAAAAGCTCGAGTCTGTATTTGAGATGTGTGAATGCCCTGAGGCTCGCAGGGTGAAGTACGCCACTGGTGCTTGAAACAATGCAACCAAATCTTTTGTTGTGAGGAATGATGCTTGAAACAATGAACAAATGTATGAATAACTTGCAAATGAAATGAACAAGAGACACAAGGATTTATACGAGGAAAAAGCCCTTGATCACGAGTTGATCTCCGGCATAAAAAACCTCGGGCGATGGAAACTACCGATCACCAACTATATTTAAACAAATGAATGTTACAACTCAGGATGATAACAAGCCTGTTACAAGGATCACTAGAGTGCAGTGTGTATGAAATCGCCAATGTATTGCAGAGAGCTTGTGAGAGTGTGTGTATTTGCTTAATTGTTCTAACTTAAGCTTGTTATCCCCTTTAAAAATAGAAATTACTTAAATAACTAACTATCCGCTAAATGTGCAAGCTCCCCACGACTTCTAAAACGGTCACCAAGCCATGCACGTGTAGAATATTGAGGGCATATTCCCCAAGAATATCGGTAAGACCAAGTCCACTCGTCCATTCCTGCGTAACAAGCTTAAACATAGAGGAAACAACTGTTAGTGTTAGGATAACAATAAGGATCCTGATCCTGCTACGTCTTCTGAGGATCCTTAATTCAAACAGAATTGAGGATCCATGATCCTGGCAGTACTTGAGGATCCGTGATCCTTAGTTTTAGAAAATCTATCCCTAACAGTTAGCTAGAGCATCAGCTTCTGCATTTTCTTCCCTGGGTACCTGTGTCAAACTAAAAGAAGCAAAAGAGTATGCTAAATTCTTAACTATCTCTAAATACTTGATTAGCCTTTCACCGTTGACAGCATAAGAACCATTATAGTGGTTAGTAATTAATAAAGAATCTACATGTACCTCAAGATACCTGATCCTCATATGCTTGGCTAATTGCAAACCTGCTATTAAGGCCTCATACTCAGCCTCATTGTTAGTGGTTTGAAACTCACAAGCAATTGATTGGGGTATAATGTCCCCCTGTGGCGATTTTTGTAGTATGCCCAGTCTGGTTCCCTTGACATTTGAAGCCCCATCTGTGAAGAGTATCCAAGGATCCTTAGTCTCTTCAAGTTGTTGGACTTCTAATTCAGCTTCCCTTTGTAGATCACTACTGAAATCAGCCACAAAGTCAGCTAAGGCTTGGGATTTGATGGCAGTTCTTGGTTCATATTTAATGTCATATGCACTAAGTTTGACTGCCCATTTTGCCATCCTTCCTGACATTTTAGGTTTCCTGAGAACATTCTTGAAAGGAAAGTTAGTCATAACAATAATAGGATGAGTTTCAAAATAATGACGTAATTTAGTAGATGCCATGATTAAAGCAAGAATAAGTTTCTCTAAATGAGAATACCTGGACTCAGCACCAAGTAGACTTTTACTTACATAGTATACTGGATGTTGAGTACCTTCATGATCCTTAACTAGGACTGCACCTACTGCTTTAGTGGAAACAACCATATATAAGGATAATGTTTCCCCATTTTCTGGTTTCATTAGAGCTGGAGTTGAGGATAAGTAATCCTTGAGGGCCTTGAGGGCATTCTCATGCTTTTCAGTCCATTCAAACTTCTTATTCTTTCTCAGGATGTCATAGAACTCTTTGCATTTCTCTGATGACTTTGAGATGAATCTGTTCAAGGCTGTGATTCTCCGTATCAACCTTTGCACATCCTTAGCATTGGCAGGAGGTTTGATATTACAATGGCCTTGATTTGTTCGGGACTCACCTCTATTCCCCTCTTTGTAGCCATATAACCTAAGAATTTACCAGCTTTTACCCCAAAATGGCATTTGGAAGGATTCAGTTTCATGTTGTATTTATCAAGGATATCAAATGCTTCTTCCAAATCCTTAAGGTGATCCTCAGCTCTTTTCGACTTAACCACCATGTCGTCTATGTAGACTTCCATTGTGTGTCCAATATGTTCTTTAAACATCATATTCAATAGCCTTTGGTATGTAGCACCTGCATTTCTTAGTCCAAAGGGCATAGCAATATAACAATAGATACCAATTGAGTCATAAAAGTTGTATCGTCTTGGTCAGATGGTTCCATCTGAATTTTTTGGAATCCAGGTGAAGCATCCATAAAAGTTAACAACTCAAGACCCACAGTAGCATCCACCATGGAGTCAATGTGGGGTAAAGGGAAAGGATCCTTGGGACATGCTTTGTTTAAATCAGTAAAGTCAACGCATACCCTCCACTTTCCATTGTTTTTCTGCACAACAACCACATTGGCTAACCATCTTGGATACTTTACCTCTCTAATCATAACTTCCTTGAGCAATTTGTCTACCTCTTCTTGGATAATGGCCTTTCTTTCAGGTGCAAACTTTCTCCTTTTCTGATGTATTGGCTTGAAGGACCTGTCAATTTCAAGTTTGTGAGTAATAACATCTTTAGAAATACTTTTCATATCTTCATGTTTCCAAGCAAAAGTAGTTTTTCTTCTTTTCAAGAAGGATATTAAATCCTGCTCGATACTGTCAAGGATCTCGGATCCTATAAAAATCTTGGATTCGGGATCCTCCGGGTTCAGCAGAATATCCTTGACGTCTTGCTCTCTTGCCTCCAGGACATCTCTTGGAGGGTACTTTAATTGTTATACCTCCATAGGTCTTGAGGCTGGTTTCATCGATGATGTGTAGCAATTTTTGGCTTCTTGCTGATCACTTTCAATCTTCACCACACCCCATGGAGTAAGGAGCTTTACACACTGATGATATGTTGAGGGGACTGCTTTCATATCGTGTATCCATGTCCTGCCAAGGATAACATTACAACAATGTTTTGGTCAAAAATCAGACTAGGATAATGCAACCAAATCTTATTTTGTGAGGTGTGATGCTTGAATGAGTGAACGAATGTATGAACAACTTGTAAATGAAATGAACAAGAGACACAAGGATTTATACGAGGAAAAAGCCCTTGATCAATATATGATCTCCGGCATAAAAAACCTCGGGTGATGGAAACTACCGATCACCAACTATATTAAACAAGTAAAGGTTACAATTCGGGATGATAACAAGCTTGTTACAAGGATCACTAGTGTACAAAATGTGTGTAATCGCCAATAAGTTGCAGAGAGTTTTCGAGTGTGTGTGTGTGTTTGCTAATTTTTCTAACTATCAAGCTCGTTATCCCCTTTTAAAAATAGAAATAAACTAAATAACAAACAATCCGCAAATTGTGCTAGCTACCCACGACTTCCATAATGGTCATACAAGTTATGCACGTGCAGAATAATGGAGCATATTCCCCAAGAATCTCGGCAGGACCAAGTCCCATTTGTATACTCATGCCAATCAAGTTCAAATACAGTGGAAACAACCGTTAGCGTAAGGATAATAATGAGGATCCTGGATCCTTAAACCTGCAACATCTTCTGAGGATTCTTAATTCAAACAGAATTGAGGATCCGTGATCCTGGCTGCACTTGAGGATCTGTGATCCTTAGATTTAGAAAATCCATCCCTAACAATTGCCCCCAAAATATGAGGAATAAAATACAACTTAATGAGTCATATTTTTCTGCCTTATCTCGAACGAACTAGCCAACGTAAATATTGCCGTTATCATCTGACTAGCCGTTGCAATCCAGACGTCAGCGACATGACTACCTGCAGATCATCATTATAAATTCAAAATTAGAGATAAGGATCAAGAGGCATTTAAATTCGTGCGTTACTTTCCTTTTAAATCCTCATTCAGAGATCGGAACAGGTATCTCTCTTCTTCCTTCTCTCTGCATTTTCTTATTCAGATTTTCTATTTCTTCGAAATCTCAAAGCCATAATGAAGCTACGATCCTCTCATGCCAAGGATCCTAAGAAGGATAGTCCCTTGAAAAGCCAAGGCGTTACCAAAAATCCTTCGTCTGAACTCTGTCGCTTCACGGACCCGGAAATCGATCAAATCCGCCATTGCTTCCCGGCAAATGCTGTCTTCAAACCTTTCGACTCTTCTATGAAGAGTGACTGTATCTTTGACACCTGGGTTGCTTTTCCAGCCACCCCATTCTTGATAGGATTCTCTTATCCTTTCCCTGCTTTTACCCAATCCTTTTTTGCACTCATCGGCATCTGCTACATACAAGCCATGCCGATGATGTGGAGAGTTCTGTACACCACAGAGAACATCATCGAGCAAGAGGGCATAGAAATAGGAATGTCGAAGTTGGCCGAGTAGTATAATCTTGTTAGCCATTGTTCACATCGTTTCTTGTTCAAACATAAGCCTGGTGATCCTCATCCAATCCTTAAGACCACAAAAATGATACCCACTGGAAAAACCATTTCTTTTTTGTAAGGAGGGACTCTATTCCGGACGGAAAAGACCTTCCCAAAAAGTGGACCACCCATGGTAGCATATAGGATCCTTATACAAGGATCATAGGAAGATTCTGTCTCTTGTAAGGATAACTGATCCTTTTTTCTGTTTCTATTGTGCAGCTATCTCAGTTTCTCATCTTTTAGAATCCCCTGCAACAAAAGAAAGAATTGCTGCCTTCTAGAGGCTTGACCCTGCTGTGAGTACATTTCAAGCTAAAACCAATGATTCAGAAGAAGTATCCTCTGGTTCCTTCACAATGTCTAGTAAGTATTTGAATACATGTATAAATAAATGAATGTTAAAATGAATGAAAATATGAACACTTATCTGTTATTTGGCATTTGCAGGCGCTGGAAAATCTTCAAAATCAGCTACTAGGTTTAGTGTCAGTGATCTTGATGCATACGCTTCCTCCCGGTATGCCAAGAAACAACTTGCTGCCAGTCCTAGCATCCCAATTCCTAAGGGTGCCAGCACAAAGGGCAAGGGTTGAAAGAAAAGAAAAACTGCTGAGACTTTTGAAGGCCTTCCTCTCATCCAACACCAGTTTGAAGAATACGTCTCTGAGGTAAGGATCCCGGATCCTTAAGTCTGATCTTCCAATACTAAGGATAACGGATCCTAACATGTGCTTCCCTTTTGCAGAAATTTGCTGAGATCCAGATGCTTCAGGATTCATATGCTGAAGAGGCTAAGCAAAAGCACCTGGACTTCCAGAAGATGTACCTGGCAAAGGATCAGAAGATTGCCTCTCTCGAGAATGAAGTCAACCTGGCGAAGAGGGAACTGGTCCTGGTCCACATTACAGCTGATCAGGAGAAAGCTGAAGTGATGGAGGGTGCCAAGCTTTCTGCCACAATAGCCATGCTGAAGATCAAACTTTAAATGGCAAAGGAGGCTGAGGATCCTAACTTTGACAGGACTGACTGGGACCAAGAAGGCTGGAAGGTCAAGCTGGCTGAGCTAGATGATGAAGAGGAGGCTGAAGAGGTTCTGAGGATTGAAGCTGGTGGTAGCGGGTTGAAGGATCAGGCTGAGGAGGCAGCGGCTGGTGGTGATGCAGCGAAGGTGTGAGCTGCACAAATGGGCGATGATGGAAATTTCTAGACGTGGCCGGAGCCCATTTTTTATGATTTAAGGTTTTTTGGTTATTGATGTTTTTAAAACAATGGTCTGTACTTAAACAGTAGTATTTAGGTTTAAGGATCACTGATCCTTCGAACAATAGGTAGGATGACAATTGGTGGAGGGATCCTCTGTTTGGGGGATGAAGCCATTGTTATCCTGCCGTCTTTCCATTCCTGCATAACTTAGAACTTATTATCATGGACACCCTTTACCTACCCCAGCGGACAGGCCACGTATTGTTGGTAGATGCTTGGGGTAGGTAATTTTGACAACCTTTGAGGGGTTAATCTTTTGCTAAATAAATAAAAGTTTAATCTTTTGGCTTATCTTGTGTTGTTAATGTTGTATATCTTTACCTTTCAACCGTTATGATATAATTTACTTGAATTTACAAGTTAAGAACATAAGTATATTAGATTATGTAAAAAAATTTAGGATATGATCAAGGATAAAATATCCTATAATCAAAAAGTTCAAAAAGTGGCATAAATTAAGGATCATATATCCTGTTGTCAAAGAATAAGGGTAACTTAAATAAATCAAGAATAAAGTCAAGGTAAACAAGGATCATACCTGAGAATCCAAGTTAGGATCCTAAACCATTAACACTAACAATCAAGATAACCAAAATACAAACCTTAGTAAAAGGTTAGGATACAAGATCCTTAACTGTTTAGCTTTGGAAACCTGAAACAGAACATAACTTGGGACTAAGCCAATATAAAAGAAGAGTTAGTAACTGGGGACAAGCCCAACAATCTGGGGACAAGCCCAATAAACTGGGGACAAGCCCAAAAAGCTGGGGACAATCCCAAAAAACTGGGGACAAGCCCAAAGGATCTTGTGTAAACTGGAGTATGGCCCTCACTAGCGACTATCCAAACTTAGTGACATGAAAATGCCAAAACCTTAGCTAACGTGAAAATGTTAGAAACCTTAGGAACGGATGTATAGTGCGTCTACCATTATACGTAGGATCCTGAATACAGCCAGTAGAATGAAATTGTCAGCCCCTAAAGCGGGTACTGGTCCCATTGCCTTGAACTGCACCAAGATCATCGTGCGCTACTGGCGAAGGTAGTGGATACCTTAAACTGGGGACAAGCCCAAAACTGGGGATAAACCCAAAAAACCGGGGACAAGCCCAAGAAACTTAGGAGACTTCTGTGGATACTTGATCTTTTGTCAAAGATGCATCAATCTTCTGTGAAACTCAGAACTTAATGAAAAAGGAGTAAAGGATCCCCGATCCTTTTCCTTGGGATAAAATAAATTAAAGGACTAAATAATATAGAATCAGATCATTACCAGACTGAGGATCATATATCCTCTAAGGATCCTTAATGCATACCAAATATGAAGACGGCTAAGGATCCTTGATCCTTATTACATGAAGTATCTCTTCAAATGGACAACATTCCAAGCTCTTGGTAGCAAATCACCCTCCATTGTTAATAATCGATATGCCCCCTTTCCTGCTTCAGCTTCAATTAGATAGGGGCCTTCCCACTTTGGTGCTAAATTGCCATCAGCAGGATTTGTGGTGTTCTGGAATGCTTTCCTCAACACCATATCACCAACTTGAAACTTTCTGATCCTGACATTTTTGTTATAAGCTCCAGCCATCCTTTGTTGATAACTAGCCATTCTTATCCTTGCCAAATCCCTAAGTTCTTCTATGGTATCCAAGTCTTGAACCAAGTTTTCCGCATTTCCTTCAGGATCACGGATGCTTGTTCTAGCAGTGGGAACCACCATCTCTGTAGGGATCACTGATTCTGCTCCAAGCACTAAAGAAAATGGAGTTTGGCCAGTAGCATTTTTGGGAGTTGTCCTATCAGCCCATAGCACATAAGGTAGTTCTTCTGCCCATTTTCTTTTCTTGGATCCAAGCTTTTTCTTTAAATTGTTGATGATGATCTTGTTGGATGATTCTGCTTGACCATAAGCTTGTGGGTGGACTGGTGTTGATGTTATCATCTTAATCCCCCAGCTGTCACAAAAGTTAGTAGTTCTACTCCCAATAAATTGGGATCCATTATCACAAACAATTTCAGAGGGAATACCAAATCTGGTAATAATGTTTCTTTAATAAAGGATATCACTTCTTTTTCTCTGACTTGAGCAAAGGCTTCGGCTTCTATTCTGTTGGAAAAATAATCAGTCATGGCAAGCATGAACACATTTCCTCCTGGTGCTTTGGGAAGTTTACCAACTATATCCATTCCCCATCTCATGAATGGCCAAGAAGAGGATATAGGATGCAGGAGCTCTGCTGGCTGATGAAGGATATTACTATGTCTCTGACAAGCATCACATTTCTTAGCATCATCCACAGCATCCTTCTTTATAGTAGGCCAATAGTATCCTGTCCTAAGGATCCTTGAGAACAATGCCCTGCCCCCAGTGTGGTTTCCACAATCTCCTTCATGAAAATCCTTTAGGACTTCTTGAATTTCAGGATCCTCAATGTACCTTAGATATGGTCCTGCAATAGATCGTTTATATAACATGTTTTTTAATATTATAAATTCAGATACCTTGACTTTGAAAGCTCTGGGATTTTCTCTTGTAGGAATCTCTCCATGTTGTATATATCTCATGATTGGAAGGATCCATGATCCTGAACAAGATTGTGCATCATTACCAGGTACGATTGCAGCATCCTCTCCTATCTCCATAGCTATGTGATCCTCAATAGCAGGAGCCAAAATATGGATGATAGGAATTTTAATATCCTATAGAATTTTCAATGATGATCCAAGATTGGCCAATGCATCAGCTTCTACATTCTCTTCCCTAGGTACCTGTGTCAAACTAAAGGAACCAAAAGAGAGTGCCAATTCCTTGACTATCTCTAGGTATTTTATTAGTCTTTCACCTTTAAAAGCGTAGGATCCCTTAAAGTGATTAGAAATTAACAATGAATCTACATGTACCTCAAGATACCTGATGCTCATGTGCTTGGTGATTTGCAAACCAGCTATCAAGGCTTCATATTCAGCCTCATTATTAGTAGTTTGAAACTCACAAGCTATTGAGTGGGGTATTATGTCCCACTGTGGCGATTTTAGTAGTATTTCTAGTCCAGTTCCCTTGATGTTAGAGGCTCCATCTGTGAATAGTATCCAAGGATCCTTGGTTTCTTCAAGCTGTAGGACTTCTAACTCAGCTTCCCTTTGTAAGTCACTACTGAAATCTGCCACAAAGTCAGCTAAGGCTTGGAATTTAATGGCAGTTCTTGGCTCATATCTTATATCATAAGCACTAAGCTTCACTGCCCATTTGGCCATCCTTCTTGACATCTCAGGTTTCCTGAGAACATTCTTAATTGGGAAGTTAGTCTTAACAATGATAGCATGAGTTTCAAAATAATGGCGTAATTTAGTAGATGCCATAATCAAAGCAAGGATAAGTTTTTCTAAATGTGAATACCTGGATTCAGCATCAAGCAAACTCTTACTTATATAATATACAGGATGTTGTGTACCTTCGTGATCCTTAACAAGGACAGCACTTACTGCTTTAGAAGAGACTGCTAGATATAAGGATAATATATCCCCTTTTTCTGGTTTCATCAAGGCAGGAGTTGAGGATAGGTAATCCTTAAGGGCTTTGAGAGCATTCTCGTGCTTTTCAGTCCACTCAAATTTCTTGTTCTTTCTCAGAATGTCATAGAATTCTTTGCACTTTTCTAATGACTTTGATATTAACTTGTTCAAGGCTACGATCCTTCCTGTCAACCTTTGCACATCCTTAGTGTTAGGGGTGGATTTCTAAATAACCAGTGATCCTTATTTGCTGTTGGATCTAGTGATCCTCAATTCTGTCTAAAGTAGTGATCCTCAGAAGTGTTGCAGGATCAGGATCAGGATCATGGATAACTATAAGGATCCCAGTACTAACGATTGTCTACTTTGAATTCGTAAATGTTTTGCAGTAATATCAACTTGGACTTAGTCTTGGCGACATTCCTGGAGAATATTCTTAGTCTATTCCGCACGTGCTTGGCCAGAAATGGACGTTGTGGAGTCGTGGAAGACTTGCATTATTTGCGGAATGTTAGTTAGGCTTGATATTTTCTATTTGTAAAGGGGGTAGCGAGCTATTTTAGAGACACTTAGATATTTTTGGCTACACACACACTCATACAACCGCTCTCACTGGCTCTCGACAAAACACTTAGCATTTTTCACGTTACACTATAGTGATCCTTGTACTTAGCTCGCTATCATCCGAAGTTGTGACAGATTGTTTGTTTAATTTGAGTTGGTGATCGGTAGTTTCCATCACCCGGGGTTTTTTGTGCCGGAGATCAACTCTTGATCAAGGGCTTTTTCCCCGTATAAATCTTCGTGTCATTTGTTCATTACACTTCATAGTGATCCTTATTATTGTTCATCAAATCAAGCATCATACCTCACAACAGAAAGTTTGGTTACATTGTCATTGCTTGATTTTTGACCAAAACAGTTTGGCGCCCACCGTGGGGCAATTGATGCTTCATTCTTAGAAAGATTCGTGTTTTCGTGGTTATTTCGGTTCGCTACAACCAAACAAATAGCTTCCTCAGTGAAGAATACTTCAAGTTTGATGCCCTCATTCAGTTCCTCACAAGGCGTTCCTCCTTTGCCTCCACCACCTTCTGGATCCCAGAAGAATGCTGAGAATGCTGCGAAGAAACCAACTCCTATTTTCCAAAAACCACCTACTTCTTATGTTTCAACTAATCCTACTACTAATGATCTCTATACCTTGATTTTGCAGATGAGGAATCATGCACAAGAGCAGGATAAGACCAACGAAAAGATCCTTCGGGAAATCGATGGAATCAAGAAACAGAAGAAATCAGTGGAGGATCACTCCCCTCTGATGCCAAGATCGCTGAACTTCGACACTCCGGTCATAACCTCACAATACTCAGCAGTTCCGGACGTGCAATACTTGGGTGAACTATCAGGAAGGCGTTATGGGACAACAACAATGAGTCAGGCATTTGGCTCTTGCTCCCAGCCTCAGGGATCCTCTTCTCAACCATTAGGATCCTCTTCTCAGCATCAGGGATACTTCACGTCAGGAGGATATGTGGGAATGCATGCAGTACAAGGATCCTCCCAGGTCCGAGGATCCTCCCAGGTCCAAGGATCCTCCCAGATCCAAGGATCCTCCCAGATCCAAGGATCCTCCCAGGTCCAAGGATCCTCCCAGGTCCTAGGATCCTCTCTGGTCCCAGGGTTCTCCCTTGTTCAAGGATCCTCCCTGGTCCCAGGATCCTTTCAGATTCAAGGATCATCATAATTCCAAGGATCCAACCCCCTTCAAAATCAAGGATCCTCGAGAAATATGCAACCTCAGAACTCAGACGTCCATCAAGGAGACTTCATACCAATGCAGACCATTGCCTCCTCTGGTCCTTCAATCATGCCAGAGTCTCGACAAGATGGATTCACATCCGCAATTCCAAACTCGAATCCTGTGGGAGGTAACACTTTTAATAATTTATATAATACTAACCATGGCTTTATGCAGGATACAGGTATCAATCAGGCCATGGCTAGGGAACTGTAAAAGCTTAAGGATATGATATCCAGTGTACCAGCAGTGGTTAAACCCATTCCTGAGATTGCAGATGGTAGCCATAGGATATCTCGTTTTGCACCACCTTTGTGTGATGCTGAGATACCTAAAAGATTCCAGATACCATCAATGAAGCTATATGATGGTTCAACGGATCCAGAAGAGCATGTAGCTCAATACAGGGAGAGGATGGAGATCAATCCAATTCCGGAAAGGTTGAAAGAAGCATGCCTATGCAAGGGATTTGGGTCCACACTTACAGGATATGCTCTTAAATGGCTGCTAAGTCTTCCCCCTTACTCTATTACTTCATTTGCTAATTTAGTTAACTTGTTCAATAGTCAATTCTCTTGTAGCAGAAAGTTTGAACGATTAACTAGTGATCTATATAGGGTAACACAAGGTCAAAATGAATCACTTAGAGATTATATCACTAAGTTTAGTAAAGAATCCTTAGATATTCCCAATTTGGATATAGCTACGGCTGTTGAAGCCTTTAAAATGGGATTGCTTAGGGATTCATTATTCTATGATGATCTTGTTATGACACCTTGCAGGAATCTTGATGAAGTAAGGACTAGGGCCCTTAGGTTCATCCGCCTAGAGGATGACAAAAGGATCCAGGACAGATTGACAGGATCCTCCCAACAAGATAAGCAAGGATCCTACTTCAGGAACAACAAATCTAAGTCCTATAACAGATCTGATAATCAGAATGTGCACGCAGTGGAACAAGAAGAGGATGATGAGAATTATCCTCCTATTTCTGAATATTGTTTCTCTGTTGATAGCAATGAACTAATCCTTGCAATGCAGAATCTAGGTGAGAAAGCTAGGTGGCCAAGGAAAAGTGATAAACCAGCTGCTACAAAGGATAAATCCAAGTGGTGTGCATATCATGAGGATTTTGGGCATCTCACTGAAGAATGTATTGCACTTAGAAAGGAGATTGGTTATTTGTTGAGCAAGGGGCATTTAAAGGAACTCTTGGGACGAAAGAAGTCAAGAACCCAGGATCCTAAAAGGATCCCAGAAAGGGCTCCTGCTCCTCCGACAGATGCACAAGTCATAAATTTCATATCCGGTGGATCAGACATCTGTGGTACATCCTTCTCAGCAGCAAAAAGACACGCTAAGGAAACCAAGATGGATAATGGAGACAGACCCGTCAGGACCTCCGTTGTCACCCATGATAAAGTCATTACTTTTGATGAGGATGATCGTGTTGACATCCAGGATCCTCACCATGACGGTCTCGTAATTACATTGTTTATTTCTAACCACTTTGTTCGCAGGATCCTTATAGATGGAGGAAGCTCTGTGAACATCATTTAGCTGGATGTTCTCAATAAAATGAATATCCCAGAGTCCGATATTATCCCAAGATCCTCAGTACTTGTGGTATTCAGTGGAGAAACAAAGAACACATTGGGGGACATCAAACTCCCAATCTATATTGAAGGATTGCATTCTTATCAAAAGTTTTGTGTTATTGATTGCTTATCGTGTTGTAACGTTATCCTTGGCAGGCCATGGATACATGATATGAAGGCAGTTCCATCCACCTATCATCAGTGTGTAAAGCTTCCAAGCCCATGGGGAGTGGTGAAAATTGAGAGTGATCAACAGGAGGATAAGAATTGCTATACCTCATCAATGAAACCAGCCTCAAGACCAAGGGAGCAATAGCAATTAAAGTATCCTTCAAAAGACGTCTTGGAGGCAAGAGAACAGGATTTGAAAGAAATCCTCATGGATCCTGATGATCCTGAATCCAAGATCTTCATAGGGTCAGGGATCCTCAGCGATATTGAACAAGAGCTAGTATCCTTTCTCAAAAGAAGGAAGACCACCTTTGCCTGGAAACATGAAGACATGACATGTATATCTAAGGATATAATTACTCACAAACTTGGCATTGACAGGTCATTCAAGCCAATTCATCAAAAGAGGAGGAAGTTTGCACCTGAAAGAAATGCTATTATCCAGGAAGAGGTAGATAAGCTACTTCGAGCAGGTATGATTAGAGAGGTTAAGTATCCAAGATGGTTAGCCAATGTGGTTGTTGTTCAAAAGAAAAATGGAAAGTGGAGGGTATGTGTCGATTTTACAGATTTAAACAAGGCATGTCCCAAGGATCCTTTCCCATTACCCCACATTGACTCCATGGTGGATGCTACCGCGGGTCATGAGTTGTTAACTTTTATGGACGCTTCATCTGGATTTCAACAAATTCAAATGGAACCATCCGATCAAGAGGATACAGCCTTTATGACCCCAACTGGTATGTACAGTTATATTGCTATGCCATTTGGATTAAGGAATGCAGGTGCTACTTACCAAAGGCTTGTCAATATGATGTTCAAAGAACAAATAGGATACACTATGGAAGTCTATATTGATGACATGGTGGTTAAGTCCAAAAGAGCTGAGGATCACCTTAAAGACTTGGAGGAAGCATTCAATATCCTTGATAAATTTAATATGAAACTAAATCCTTCTAAGTGTCATTTTGGTGTAAAGGCAGGTAAATTCTTAGGATATATGGTAACAAAGAGGGGCATTGAAGCAAGTCCAGAGCAAATTAAGGCTATCGTGAATATCAAATCTCCTGCCAATGCTAAGGATGTGCAAAGGTTGACTGGTAGGATCGCAGCCTTGAACAGATTCATATCCAAATCCTCAGAAAAGTGCAAGGAGTTCTATGACATCCTGAGGAAAAACAAGAAATTTGAATGGACTGAGAAGCATGAAAGTGCCCTTAAAGCTCTTAAAGATTACCTATCCTCAGCCCCAGCCTTAATGAAACCAGAAAAGGGAGATGTGTTATCCTTATATTTGGCGGTATCCTCAAAAGCAGTAAGTGCGGTCCTTGTTAAGGATCACCAAGGTACACAACATCCTGTTTATTATGTAAGTAAGAGCTTACTTGATGCTGAATCCATGTATTCACATTTAGAAAAACTAATCCTAGCATTAATTATGGCATCTACTAAATTAAGACATTATTTTGAGACTCGTGCCATTATTGTTAAAACTAATTTCCCAATTAAGAATGTTCTCAGGAAACCTGAAATGTCAGGAAGGATGGCTAAGTGGGCAGTGAAGTTGAGTGCATACGATATAAGATATTAGCCTAGGACAGCCATTAAATCCCAAGCATTAGCTGACTTTGTGGCAGATTTCAGTAGTGATTTGCAAAAGGAAGCTGAACTAGAAGTCCAACAGCTTGAAGAAACCAAGGATCCTTGAATACTGTTTACTGATGGATCCTCCAATGTGAATGGAACAGGGCTTGGAATACTACTAAAATCGCCACAGGGGGACATAATACCCCACACCATAGCTTGTGAATTTCAAACTACCAACAATGAGGCTGAATATGAAGCCTTGATAGCTGGTTTGCAAATTGCAAAGCATATGAGTATCAGGTATCTTGAGGTACATGTAGATTCTTTATTGATCACTAATCACTTTAATGGATCCTGTTTTGGTCAGAAAATCTGATGATGATATCGCAACCAAACTCTTTGTTTAGGGGAATGATGCTTAAAATATATAACAGTGATGAGGATCACTTCAATGTAAAATGGCACAAACAACACAAGGGTTTATACGGGGAAAAAGCCCTTGATCAAGAGTTGATCTCCGGCACAAAAAACCCCGGGTGATGGAAACTACCGATCACCAAGCTCAAATAAATGAATAAACGTTTACAACTTCGGATAGTAACGAGCCAGGTACAAGGATCACTACAGTGGAATGTGTAAAATGTGTGAAAAGTGTATGTAATTGCTTGGTGTTTTAGCGAGAGCTTGTATGAGCGCTTGTATGAGTGTGTTTGCGAGTGTGTGTAACTGCCAAAATGACTAAGTGTCACTAACTTTCTAACTTAGCTCGTTACTCCCTTTAAAATAAGAAAAATATCTAGCTAACAAACTCTCCGACTTTCGGGCCAAGCCTCCACGTTCTCCATAACGTCTAGTTTTGATCTAGCACGTGCAGAATACTTCGGGAATATTCTCCAAGAATGTCGCTAAGACTTGGTCAAGCTTGTTATACCTGCGAGATGTTATAAAACATAAGTAAACAATCGTCAGTATGAGGATCCTCGAAGTGATCCATGATCCTGATCCTAAAGCCCTTCTGAGGATCACCACCTGTCACAGAAGTAAGGATCACTAATTAGGATAACAAATAAGGATCACTAATTGTTAGAAAATCCTCCCCTAACAATTGCCCCCAAAATATAAGGAGTGAAATTGTAAAACTAGCGAGTTATGTTTTCTTGATCTTATCCGTAACAAACTAACGGATATATAGCCGTTAATTTTGAACTAGCCGTTGCGATGATGATGTCACGGAAGTGACAACCTGCAAGATCATGATTATAAATAGAGATATAGATAGGATCAAATGCATTTAAATTTTCAGAGAAACTCCCTTTATAATCCTCATTCCGAAGACGTTCAGGTATTCTCTCTCTCTATCCTTTTTCCTCTCTTGCTCTGTTTTTATCTTTCCATCAAAGATGTTGCTCCGAAGTTCTCCGGGCAAAGATCACAAGAAGGATAGCCCTTTGGAAAGTCAGAAAATCGTCAAGGACTCAGCGAATGAAAAGTGTTGTTTTAACGACGCACAGATAGACAAAATCCGTTGCTGTTTTCCGGCGAATGCCTTTTTCAGACCCTTTGATCCTACTATCCTTAGCGACTACGTTTCAGAAACATGGGTTGCATTTCCAGCCACTCCATTCACCATAGGATACACCTATCCTTTCCCTGAGTTTACACAATCCTTCTTTTCCCTTACCGGCATCTCTTATATCCAAGCCATGCCGATGATTTGGAGGGTCTTGTATACCCTGGAGAGGATCATCGAACAGGAAGGCATTGCTTTGGGCATGTCAGAATTGGCGGAGCTGTATGATCTTACTACTTTTGGTTCTCATCGTTATTTGCTTAAGCGAAAACCCGGTGCAGATCATCCTCTTCTGAAAGTCACCAAGAATGACAAAGACTGGAAACGTCGTTTTTTCTTTGTCAAGAGGGATTCCATTCTAAACGGTCATGATCTCCCTAAGGCATGGTCCACCAATGGTAGGCTGGAGGATCATAAAAAGGATCACCAGGCAATTTTGTTTTCGTATAAGGATTACTAACCCCTTTCTGTCTTATGTTATGCAGCTATCTCTGTCTCACATATCCGCACATCACCTGAACCCAAGGATAGGCTCGCTGCTTTTTGGAAGCTTGATCCTGAAACAAGGACATTCAAGATAGACACCCAAGACTCACAAGAAGTATCCTCAGGTTCCATTACTATGTCGAGTAAGTATCCTGTCTTTTGCATAGTTTAAATATTAAAATAAATAGATAAATTGAAATAGGATAAGGATACTCATCTTGCTTTGAATGTGTAGGCGCTGGAAAACCTGTCAAGCCTGTTTCCCAATTCAACACAGCTGACCTTGATCTCGTACGACCCAGGAAGAAGAGGTCCACTACCAGTCCTAGCATCTCCATTCCAAGGGCACCCACTAAAGGAAAGGGTGTCAAGAAGAGGAAAACTTCTGATGCTGAGGATCTTCAAGGCCTGCCACTGATCCGCCACCAATTCCTTGAATACTTCAATGAAGTAAGGATCCTTAACTTTGCCTAGGTATCCTGCTCTTATGAGGATCACTTGACCTTGAACTGCCTTATCTTCTTTCTGCAGAAATTTGCTGAGATCGAGGATTACGTGGGCAATATTGAGGAGCTGGACAATAAAATAGCTGATCTCCAACAGGTTGGCGTGCTCAAAGATCTTGCACTTGCTGATGCTCGGAAGGAACTCCAGGATACCAAGCAGGCAATGGCCAAGGTGCTGGTTAACTTTGATTATGAAAAGCATGACCTCATCGAAAATGCCAAGCTCTCTGCTGCCATCACAATGTATCAAACTAAGTTGAAGATGGCCCAGGAAGCTCAAGACCCTGCTTTTGACAAAGACAGCTGGGATGTTGAAGGCTGGAAGGCAAGGTTGGCTGATCTTGAGGATGATGAGGAGGAGGCAGCTGATGTCCTGGCAATTGAGGCAAGTGGCAGTGGGAAGGATCAGGTGAAGGATACCGCAGCTGGAGGAGAAGAGGATGCAGCAAAGGTGTAGGCTGCACAATTGGGCGATGATGGATATATGTGCCAAGGCCGGAGCCCAATTTTTTAGTTTGATGGTTGTGATGTTTAAAACAATTTCGTGGTTTGTACTTTGAACAATAGGTTTTTAGGATTAAGGATCATGTATGATCCTTTGGATAATAGGCAGGATAGCAATTGGTGGAGGGATCCTCTGTTTGGGGGATGAAGCCATTGTGATCCTGCCGCCTTTATCTTCCTGCACTACTTTTGAACTCATTATCATGGACACCCTTTACCTACCCCAGCGGACGGGCCACGTTTTGCTGGTAGAAGCTCGGGTAGGTAATTTTGACAACCTTTAAAGGGTTAGTCTTATGTTAATAAATAAAAACTTAATCTTTTGTCGTTTATCTCGTGTTGTTATCCTTTTTAGTATGTTATTTTCCAACTGTTATAATGTTCAATTTGTTTATATTTATCAAGCCTTGAAAAATTAGAAAAGATATCCAAAAAGTTTAGGATATGAACAAGGATCACATATCCCATTACCGATAAATTTTTAAAAAATGACATGATTTAAAATTTACAAGTTCAGTTGTCAAGTATAAGGGTTATTTAAAAGAATAATGAATAGAATCAAAAGAGTTAAGGATCATACCTGAGGATCCAAGTTAGAATCCTAACCATAATAAGGATAACTATAAGACAAACCTTAGAGTGAAATAAGGATCAAGGATCCCTAGCTGCCTACCTCCAAAGACCTGAAATAGAGCATAACTTGGGACTAAGCCGATATAAGAAAAGAGTTAGCAACTGGGGACAAGCCCAAGGATAACTGGGGACAAGCCCAAGGATAACTGGGGACAAGCCCAAGGATCGTGTGTAAACTGGAGTATGGCCCTAACTGGCGACTATCCAAACTTAGTGACATGAAGATGCCAAAACCTTAGCTAACGTGAAAACGTTAGAAACCTTAGCTAACGTGAAAACGTTAGAAACCTTATGAACGGATGTATGGTACGTCTACCATTATACGTAGGATCCTAAGCATAGCCAGAACAATGGAATTATCAGCCCCTAGAACGAGTACTGGTCCCAAAGCCTTGAACTATACCAGGATCATCGTGCGCTACAGGCGGAATCTGGGGACAAGCCCAAATAACTGGGGTTAAACCCAAAAGACGGATTGCTTCTGTGGATAACCAACGTTGTGCTAAAGATACCTGAACTTTCAAACTTGAACTCACGTGAGAGATGGATAAAGGATACATGATCCTTATCCTTATATGAGAAAATAAAGAAATGAAATAGTTCAAGATTAGGATATTACCTGAGTAAGGATCACCAATACTTTGAGGATCCTTTAAGGATATCCCTATCGTGAGGATCACCTATGCCATAAGGATCCTGCTTACATGAAATATTTCTTCAAGTGGACAGCATTCCAAGCTCTTGGTAGCAATTCACCCTCCATGGTTAGCAATCTATATGCCCCTTTTCCTGCTTCAGCTTCAATCAAATAGGGGCCTTCCCATTTTGGAGCCAATTTTCCATCGGCAGGATTGGTGGTATTCTGAAATGCTTTCCTTAATACCATATCTCCAACTTGAAACCTCCTGATCCTGACGTTTTTGTTGTAAGCACCAGCCATTCTTTGTTGATAACTGGCCATCCTTATCCTAGCCATATCCCTGATTTCTTCAATAGTATCCAGGTCTTGTGCCAAGTTTTCATCATTTTTCTCAGGATCACGGGTACTTGTTCTAGCAGTAGGAACCACCATCTCTGTTGGGATCACTGATTCTGCCCCAAACACCAAAGAGAATGGTGTTTGACCAGTAGCATTCTTAGGGGTTGTCCTGTCAGCCCAGAGCACATAGGATAGTTCTTCTGCCCATTTCCCTTTCTTGGATCCAAGCTTTTTCTTCAAATTGTTGATGATGATCTTGTTGGATGATTCTGCTTGGCCATTAGCTTGTGGGTGGACTGGTGTTGAAGTTATCATCTTAATCCCCCAACTGTCACAAAAGTTAGTGGTTCTGCCCCCAATAAATTGGGAACCATTATCGCATATAATCTCAGAAGGAATTCCAAATCTAGTTATAATATTTCTTTTAATAAAGGATATAACTTCCTTTTCTCTGACTTGGGCAAAAGCTTCAGCCTCTATCCACTTGGAGAAGTAATCAGTCATAGCTAACATGAATACTTTTCCACCAGGTGCCTTAGGGAGCTTTCCCACTATATCCATACCCCATCTCATAAATGGCCAAGAGGAGGATATAGGATGCAATAGTTCAGCCGGTTGATGAAGGATATTGCTGTGTCTCTGGCAAGGATC
Source organism: Helianthus tuberosus (assembly GCA_030545235.1). Lineage (NCBI taxonomy): Eukaryota > Viridiplantae > Streptophyta > Magnoliopsida > Asterales > Asteraceae > Helianthus > Helianthus tuberosus. The sequence goes on along the minus strand of CM060393.1, from coordinate 41,855,042 downwards.
ACATCTTCTGGCATACTCCACAGCATCTTTCTTCATGGTTGGCCAGTAGTATCCTGTCCTCAGGATCCTTGAGAATAAAGCCCTGCCCCCAGTGTGGTTTCCACAATCTCCTTCATGGAAGTCTTTTAAAACTTCTTGAACTTCAGGATCCTCAATGCATCTCAAGTATGGTCCTGCAAGAGATCGTCTATACAACATATTATTTATAATTGTGAATTGAGATACCTTAGATTTGAAAGCCCTGGGGTTTTCTCCTGTAGGAATCTCTCCATGTTGTAAGTATCTCATAATTGGTGAGATCCATGATCCTGATCCCGAACGGGATTGAGTATCCTCACTAGGGATAACTGCAGAATCATTTCCTATCTCCATAGTCTGGTGATCCTCGATAGCCGGGGTCAGGATATGGATAATAGGAATCTTGATATCCTCTGGGATCTTCAAAGATGATCCTAGGTTAGCCAATGCATCAGCTTCTGTATTTTCTTCCCTTGGTACCTGTGACAAACTAAAGGAAACAAAAGAGAGTGCCAAACTTTTGACTGATTCCCATATGCTTAGCGATTTGCAAACCAGCAATTAAGGCTTCATACTCAGCCTCATTGTTAGTGGTTTGGAACTCACAAGCTATAGAATGGGGTATTATGTCCCCCTGTGGCGATTTTAGTAGTATTCCAAGCCCTGTGCCTTTGATATTTGAGGATCCATCAGTATGAAGTATCCAAGGATCCTTGGTTTCTTCTAGCTGTTGGACTTCTAGCTCAGTTTCTTCTTGTAGATCACTACTGAAATCAGCCACAAAGTCAGCTAATGCTTGGGATTTGATGGCTGTCCTAGGCTCATATCTTATATCGTATGCACTCAGCTTCACTGCCCACTTAGCCATCCTTCCTGACATCTCTGGTTTCCTGAGGACATTCTTAATTGGAAAATTAGTTTTAACAATGATAACATGAGTTTCAAAATAATGTCTTAACTTGGTAGATGCCATAATTAATGCAAGGATAAACTTTTCAAGGTGTGAGTACCTGGATTCGGCATCAAGTAAACTTTTACTTACATAATAGACAGGATGTTGTGTACCTTCGTGATCCTTAACAAGGACCGCACTTACTGCTTTTGAGGATACTGCAAGATACAAGGATAACACATCACCTTTTTCTGGCTTCATCAAGGATGGGGATGAGGATAAGTAATCTTTGAGGGCTCTCAAAGCATTTTCGTGCTTCTCGGTCCACTCAAATTTCTTGTTCTTCCTTAGGATATCATAGAATTCTTTGCACTTCTCCGAGGATTTGGATATAAATCTGTTCAAAGCTGCTATCCTTCCTGTTAGCCTTTGAACATCCTTAGCATTGGCCGGAGACTTGATGTTTACTATTGCTTTGATTTGTTCCGGGCTAGCTTCGATGCCTCTCTTAGTTACCATGTATCCTAGGAATTTACCTGCCTTAACACCAAAATGACATTTTGAAGGATTAAGCTTCATATTATATTTGTCAAGGATATCGAATGCTTCCTCCAAATCCTTTAGGTGATCCTCAGCTTTTAAGGATTTTACCACCATATCATCTATGTAAACCTCCATAGTTTGTCCAATCTGATCCTTGAACATCATATTCACCAGCCTTTGGTATGTTGCACCTGCATTTCTCAATCCGAAAGGCATAGCAATATAGCAATATATACCAGTTGGAGTCATGAAGGCTGTATCCTCTTGGTCGGATGGTTCCATTTGGATTTGTTGAAATCCAGATGAAGCATCCATAAAAGTTAACAGTTCATGACCCGCAGTTGCATCCACCATGGAGTCAATGTGGGGTAAAGGGAAAGGATCCTTGGGACATGCCTTATTTAAGTCGGTAAAATCGACACATACCCTCCACTTTCCATTTTTCTTTTGAACAACAACCACATTGGCCAACCATCTTGGATACTTGACCTCTCTAATCATACCTGCCCGGAGCAATTTCTCTACCTCTTCCTGGATAATGGCATTCCTTTCTGGTGCAAACTTCCTTCTCCTTTGATGGATTGGTTTGAAGGATCTATCGATGCCAAGCTTGTCAGTGATAACATCCTTGGATATACCGGTCATGTCTTCGTGTTTCCATGCAAAGGTAGTTTTTCTCCTTTTCAGGAAGGATATGAGGTCTTCTTTCATTTCGCCAAGGATCCCTGACCCGATATAGATTTTGGACTCAGGATCATCAGGATCCATGAGGATTTCTACCACATCCTGCTCTCTGGCCTCCAAGACACTCCTTGGAGGATACCTTGATTGCTATTGCTCCCTTGACTTCGAAGCTGGTTTCATCGATGAAGTGTAGCAATCCTTAGCTTCCTGCTGATCGCTAACAATCTTTACTATTCCCCAAGGACTAGGGAGCTTCACACATTGATGGTAAGTAGATGGGACTGCTTTCATATCGTGTATCCAGGGCCTGCCAAGGATAACATTACAACAAGATAAACAGTCAATAACACAAAACTTTTGATAAGAGTGTAAGCCTTCAATATATATTGGGAGTTTAATGTCCCCCAGGGTGTTCTTGGTCTCGCCACTAAATCCCACGAGCACGGAGGATCTTGGTATGATCTCTGATTCAGGGATACCCATCTTCTTTAGAACATCAAGCTGGATAATGTTCACTGAACTTCCTCCGTCTATTAGGATCCTGCGGACAAAATAGTTAGATATAAAAAGAGTAATAACTAAACCATCGTGATGAGGATCCTGGATATCAATACGATCCTCTTCATCAAAGGTTATGACTTTTCCTTCGGAGACACTCGATGTTCGAACTGGTCTTTCTCCATTATCCATCTTAGCTTCCTTCGCATGCCTTTTAGCTGCTGAGAAGGATGTGCCACAAATGTCGGATCCTCCAGAAATAAAGTTTATCACTTGTGCATCTGCTGGAGGAGCTGGAGCCTTCTCAGGGTCCTTGACTTTTTTCTTCCCAACAACTCTTTTAGATGCCCTTTGCTCAACAAGTATCCAATTTCCTTTCTTAATGCAATGCATTCTTCTGTGAGGTGCCCAAAATCTTCATGATATGCACACCACTTTGATTTATCCTTAGTTGCAGCTGGCCTGTCATTCTTTCTCGGCCATCTAGCTTTATCACCTAGGTTCTGCATAGCAAGGATTAGTTCATTGTTATCAAAACTAAAGCAATATTCAGAAATTGGAGGATAATCCTCATCATCCTCTTCTTGATCAATAGAATGCACGTTCTGATTATCAGATTTGTTGTAGGATCTGAACTTGTTGTTTCTGAATGAGGATCCTTGCTTATCCTGCTTTGAGGATCCTGTTATCCTCTCCTGAATCCTCTTATCATCCTCTAGCCGGATGAACCTGAGGGCCCGGGTTCTTACCTCATCTAGGTTCCTGCACGGTGTCATAACGAGATCATCATAAAATAAGGAATCCCTAAGTAATCCCATTTTGAAGGCTTCAACAGCCGTGGCTATATCTAAGTTGGGAATGTCTAAGGATTCTTTACTAAATTTGGTAATGTAATCCCTTAATGATTCATTATGACCCTGGGTTATCCTATATAAATCACTAGTTAATCGTTCAAATTTTCTACTACAGGAAAACTGAGTATTAAACAAGTTAACTAGGTTTGCAAATGAGGTAATAGAATAGGGAGGAAGACTTAGCAGCCATTTGAGAGCTGATCCAGTAAGAGTGGATCCGAATCCTTTGCATAGGCATGCTTCCTTTAACTTTTCTGGGATTGGATTGATCTCCATCCTCTCCCTGTATTGTGCTATGTGTTCTTCAGGATCCGTCGAACCATCATACAGTTTCATTGTAGGCACATGGAACCTCTTGGGTATCTCAGCATCACAGATTGGTGGTGCAAAACGAGATATCTTGTGGCTCCCATCCGCAATCTCTGGAATAGGTTTGACTACTCCCGGAACACTCGAGATCATATCCTTTAGCTTTTGCAATTCTCTGGCCATGGCATGATTGATACCTGGATCCTGCATAAAACCATGGTTAGTAGTATGAGAATTATTAAAAGTGTTACCTCCCATTGGATTCAGGTTAGGAAGTATGGAGGTTAATCCATATTGTTGAGACTCTGGAATGATCGAGGGACCAGCAGAGGCATTGGTCTGCATTGGAATAAAATCTCCTTGATGGACATCTGAACTTCCTGTTTGCAAACTCCTCAAGGATCCTGGCATCTGGAAGGATCCCTGAAACTGGGATGATCCTGGAAAGAAGGAGGATCCTTGAACCTGGGATGATCCTGGAACGAAGGAGGATCCTTGAACCTGGGATGATCCTGGAACGAAGGAGGATCCTTGAACCTGGGATGATCCTGGGACGAAGGAGGATCCTTGAACCTGGGATGATCCTGGAACGAAGGAGGATCCTTGAACCTGGGATGATCCTGGGACGAAGGAGGATCCTTGAACCTGGGATGATCCTGGAACGAAGGAGGATCCTTGAACCTGGGATGATCCTGGATATCCTCCTGTACTCGTGAGGGATCCCATATGCTGGGGATAAGATCCTGCTGGCCGGAAATATGAACCTAGTGCCTGGGTCATAGCTGTTGTTCCGTAGTGCACTCCTTTTGGTCCACCCGCATATTGAATGTCTGGAACCACTGACGGCTGAGAAGTAACCACCGGAGTATCAAAATTCAAAGATCTGGGTATCAGTGGGGAACGATCCTCTGCCGTTTTCTTCTGTTTCTTAATTTCGTCAATCTCCCGGAGGATCCTTTCGTTGGTCTTATCCTGCTCTTGTGCATGATTTCTCATCTGCAAAATCAAGGCATAGAGATCATTAGTAGTAGGATTAGTTGAAACAGAAGAAGCAGGTGGTTTTGAGAAAATGGGAGTCGGTTTCTTTGCAGCATTCTCTGTATTCTTCTGGGATCCAGAAGGTGGTGGAGGCAAAGGAGGAACGCCTTGTGAGGAAGTGAATGAGGGCATCAAGTTTGAAGCATTCTTCGATGAGGAAGCCATCTGCTTGGTTGTAGTGAACCGAATTAAGCACAGAAATGCGTATTTTCTTAAGGACGAAGCACCAATTGCCCCACGGTGGGCGCCAAACTGTTTTGGTCAGAAAATCTGATGATGATATCGCAACCAAACTCTTTGTTTAGGGGAATGATGCTTAAAATATATAACAGTGATGAGGATCACTTCAATGTAAAATGGCACAAACAACACAAGGGTTTATACGGGGAAAAAGCCCTTGATCAAGAGTTGATCTCCGGCACAAAAAACCCCGGGTGATGGAAACTACCGATCACCAAGCTCAAATAAATGAATAAACGTTTACAACTTCGGATAGTAACGAGCCAGGTACAAGGATCACTACAGTGGAATGTGTAAAATGTGTGAAAAGTGTATGTAATTGCTTGGTGTTTTAGCGAGAGCTTGTATGAGCGCTTGTATGAGTGTGTTTGCGAGTGTGTGTAACTGCCAAAATGACTAAGTGTCACTAACTTTCTAACTTAGCTCGTTACTCCCTTTAAAATAAGAAAAATATCTAGCTAACAAACTCTCCGACTTTCGGGCCAAGCCTCCACGTTCTCCATAACGTCTAGTTTTGATCTAGCACGTGCAGAATACTTCGGGAATATTCTCCAAGAATGTCGCTAAGACTTGGTCAAGCTTGTTATACCTGCGAGATGTTATAAAACATAAGTAAACAATCGTCAGTATGAGGATCCTCGAAGTGATCCATGATCCTGATCCTAAAGCCCTTCTGAGGATCACCACCTGTCACAGAAGTAAGGATCACTAATTAGGATAACAAATAAGGATCACTAATTGTTAGAAAATCCTCCCCTAACAGATCCTATGCTGTTAAAGGTGAAAAGCTAATCAAATATTTGGAGATAGTCAAAGAATTGGCACTCTCTTTTGTATCCTTTAGTTTGACACAGGTACCAACAGAAGAGAATGCAGAAGCTGATGCATTAGCCAATCTAGGATCATCTTTGAAGATTCCTGAGGATATTGAGATCCCTATTATCCATATCCTGACCCCTTCTATCAAGGATCATGTAACTATGGAGATAGGAGAAGATTCTGCAATCATCCCTAGTGATGATACCCAATCTCATTCAGGATAATGGATAGTTCCAATCATGAGATACATACAACATGGAGAAATCCCTACAGGAGAAAACCCAAGGGCTTTTAAAATTAAGGTATCTCAATTTACAATATTAAATAATATGTTGTATAAACGATCTCTTGCAGGACCATATTTGAGATGCATTGAGGATCCTGAAATTCAAGAAGGCCTAAAGGATTTCCATGAAGGAGATTGTGGAAACCACACTGGGGGCAGGGCATTATTCTCAAGGATCCTGAGAACAGGATACTATTGGCCCACTATGAAGAAGGACGCTGTGGAATATGCCAAGAAGTGTGATCCTTGTCAGAGGCATAGTAATATCCTTCACCAACAAGCAGAGCTCTTGCATCCTATATCTTCTTCTTGGCCATTCATGAGATGGGGAATGGATATAGTTGGAAAGCTTCCTAAGGCACCAGGTGGAAAAGTATTCATGCTTGCTATGACTGATTACTTCTCTAAGTGGATAGAGGCTGAAGCCTTTGCTCAAGTCAGAGAAAAGGAAGTTATATCCTTTATTAAAAGGAATATTATTACTAGATTTGACATCCCTTCTGAAATTATTTGTGATAATGGATCCCAATTTATTGGGAATAGAACCACTAACTTTTGTGACAGTTGGGGAATTAAGATGATAACATCAACACCAGTCCATCCACAAGCTAATGGTCAGGCAGAATCATCCAACAAGATCATCATCAACAATTTGAAGAAGAAGCTTGGATCCAAGAAAGGAAAATGGGCAGAAGAACTACCTTATGTGCTGTGGGCTGATAGAACAACTCCCAAGAATGCTACAGGCCAAACTCCATTTTCTTTGGTATTTGGGGCAGAGTCAGTGATCCCTACAGAGATGGTGGTTCCAACTGCAAGAACAAGCATTCGTGATCCTGAAGAAAATGCTAAAAACTTGATTCAAGACTTGGATACTATAGAAGAAATCAGGGATTTAGCAAGGATAAGGATGGCCAGTTATCAACAAAGGATGGCTGGAGCTTACAACAAAAATGTCAGGCTCAGGAAATTCCAGGTTGGGGATATGGTATTAAGGAAAGCATTTCAAAACACCACCAATCCTGCTGATGGAAAGCTAGCACCAAAGTGGGAAGGACCCTATTTGATTGAAGCTGAAGCAGGAAAGGGGGCATATCGATTGCTAACAATGGAGGGTGATTTGCTACCTAGAGCTTGGAATGCTGTCCATTTGAAGAAATATTTCATGTGATCATGATCCATGATCCTTACCAGACAAGTATCCTTGAAGGATCCCCGCTGATAGATGATCCTCTTTCTGGTAACATTCCAATCTTAAACTATTTCATTATTTTTATTCTTACAAGGATAAGGATCCTGCGTCCTTTATCCTCCTTTTACTTGATTTCTGAGTTTTGAAGGTTCAGGTATCTTTAACTAAGCATTGAGTATCCACAGAAGTATCCAGTTGTTTGGGCTAGTCCCCAGTCTGGGCCTGTCCCCAGTTTCGCCAGTAGCGCACGATGATCCTGGTATAGTTCATGGCAATGGGACCAGTACTGGCTATATTCAGGATCCTACGTATAATGGTAGACGTACCATACATCCGTTCCTAAGGTTTCTAACGTTTTCACGTTAGCTAAGGTTTTGGCATTTTCATGTCACTAAGTTTGGATAGTCGCCAGTAAGGGCCATACTCCAGTTTACATATGATCCTTTGGGCTTGTCCCCAGTTATCCTTTGGGCTTGTCCCTAGTCACTAACATTCATCTTATGATGGCTCAGTTCCAAGCAATATCTTATTTCAGGTTTGTGAAGATAAATGGCCAAAGATTCTTGACCCTTACTTTCAACTAAGGTTTGTATCTTGGGTTATCCTAATTTTAAGTGTTGAAGGATAGGATCCTAACTTGGGTTCTCAGGTATGATCCTAAACTGTTTTGATTTTATTCATTATGTATTTAAGTGACACTTATCCTTTGACAACTGAAATTATGATCCTTAAATTATTTTTATGTGATCCTTGATCATATCCTTAACTCTTAAGGGATATTTTTTAAATTTTTTCCTTACTTGATAAGTTTAAACGACATGAACATCACAATAGATTGAAAAATAAAATAACAATAAGGATATCAACACAGGATATAGCCAAAAAGTTAAAGTCATTTTATTCACAAAAGCTTAAACCCTTTTAAGGTTGTCAAAATTGCCAACCGACGTTTCTACCAGCAAAACGTGGCCCGTCCACATGGGTTGGCAAAGGGTGTCCATTGTTTGTAGGTCTAACAAGTGCAGGAAAATAACGACGGTAGGATCACAATGGCTTCATCCCCCAAACAGAGGATCCCTCCACCATTTGTAATCCTACCTATTGTTCAAAGGATCATCCATTATCCTCAACCCTAATTACTATTGTTCAAATACAGACCAACCATTGTTTACCAAAACATCATCAAAACAAAAAAGCCATAACCAAACTAAAAAAAATGGGCTCCGGCTATGTCTAGAAATGTCCATCATTGCCCATTGTTGCAGCCTACACCTTCACTGCATCACCACCTCCAGCTCCACTAGCTTCACCACCATGATCCTTGCCACTGCCTCCAGCCTCAATCGTCAGGATCTCCTCGGCCTCATCTTCATCATCCAGTTCAGCCAGCCTTGCCTTCCAGCCTTCCACATCCCAGTTGCTCCTGTCGAAGTCAGGATCCTGAGCTTCCAAGGCCATCTGGAGTTTAGTCTTGTACATGGCAATGGCAGCGGAGACTTTGGCGTCATCTGTGATCTCCTGCTTTTCATAATCAAAGTTGATCAGAATCTTGGCCGTTTCAGTTTTGGCATTTTGGAGGTCTTTTTGGAGGTCAGCAATCTTGAGATCCTTAAGCAATGCGACTTGTTGGAGGTCGGCAATCTTCTTGTCCTGCTCTTCGACATGCCCAATGTAGTCTTCAATCTCAGCAAATTTCTGCAAAGAAGATAGAGAACAGTTCAAGAACAGGTGATCCTCAAATAAGCTGGATACCTAAAGCAGGGACAAGGATCCTTACCTCATTGAAGTATTCAAGGAACTGATGGCGGATCAGGGGCAGACCTTGAAGATCCTCAGCTTCGGAGGCTTTTCTTTTCTTGCCACCCCTTCCTTTAGCGGGTGCCTTGGGGATCGAAGCAGTTGGGCTGGCAGGAAGCTTCTTCTTGGAGGATCGGACGGTGTCAAGCTCAGTGACACTAAATTTGGAAGCGGATCTTGATGATTTTCCAGCGCCTACACACCCAAAACAGATAAGTGTCCTAATTCTATTCATATATAACTATTTATTTAAACATTTGAATATAAAAAGAACAGGATACTTACTTGACATGGTGACAGAACCTGAGGATACTTCTTGTGAATCCTGGGTGATTGTCTTGAATGATCTTGTTTCAGGATCATGCTTTCTAAAGGCAACAAGTCTCCCCTTGGTGGCAGCTGAAGGAATGATATGCGAGAATGTGATAGCTGTACAAAAAGAAACAAAAGCATATTAGTAAGCATTATCAGAGTGAGCTTACTTAGTGATCCTTCTAAGGATCCTCCAATCCTACCATCAATGCTCCATTTCTTCGGCAAATCCTTTCCATCCGGGATAGAATCCCTTCTGACGAAGAAGAACCGCCGTTTCCAGTTGGTATCGTTTTTTGTAGCCTAAAAGATGGGATGTTCTTCTCCGGGTTTACGTTTGAACAAATATCGGTGGGATCCAAACGTTGTGAGATCATACATCTCAGCCAACTCCGACATTCCTAGGTCAATTCTTTCCTGATCGATGATCCTTTCAAGGGTATATAGAACCCTCTAGATCATCTGCATAGCTTGGATGTAGCAGATGCCGGCAAGGGAGAAAAAGGATTGAGTAAAGTCCGGGAAAGGATAGGTGTATCCTATGGTGAAAGGTGTAACTGGGAAAGCTACCCAAGTTTCAGAGATGTTGTGCATCAAAGGATCTGATAACAGTATTTGCTGGAAAACAGTGGCGGATTCTATCAATTTGTGCATCGGTGAAACAACAGCGTTCTTTTGTGGAATCTTTGATGATCCCTTGACTTTTTAAGGGGCTGTTCTTCTTATGATCCTTGCCCGGTGAGCTTCGGAGCATCATTTTTGAACAAGATGATGGTAAAGAAAGAAGAGCAGAATATGAGAAAGGAGAAAAGAAAAGAATTACCTGTTTGATCGTCGAAGCAGAATTTAAAGGGAGTTCTCTTGAACTTAAATGTGAAATGATCCCTATCTCTAACTCTTATTTATAATGATGATTCTGCAGGGTAGTCATCTCACTGACGTCATGGTCGTAACGGCTAGTCTGCTTATAACGGCTAGTTATCCGTTGGTTAAATGCGGATAAGATCGACAAAATATAACTCATTTATTTACATATTTACTCCTTATATTTTGGGGGCAATTGTTAGGGGTGGATTTCTAAATGACCAGTGATCCTTATTTGCTGTTGGATCTAGTGATCCTCAATTCTGTCTGAAGTAGTGATCCTCAGAAGTGTTGCCGGATCAGGATCAGGATCATGGATAACTATAAGGATCCCAGTACTAACGATTGTCTACTTTGAATTCGTAAATGTTTTGCAGGAATATCAGCTTGGACTTAGTCTTGGCGACATTCCTGGAGAATATTCTTAGTCTATTCCGCACGTGCTTGGCCAGAAATGGACGTTGTGGAGTCGTGGAAGACTTGCACTATTTGCGGAATGTTAGTTAGGCTTGATATTTTCTATTTGTAAAGGGGTAGCGAGCTATTTTAGAGACACTTAGCTATTTTTGGCTACACACACACTCATACAACCGCTCTCACTGGCTCTCGACAAAACACTTAGCATTTTTCACGTTACACTATAGTGATCCTTGTACTTAGCTCGCTATCATCCGAAGTTGTGACAGATTGTTTTTTTAATTTGAGTTGGTGATCGGTAGTTTCCATCACCCGGGGTTTTTTGTGCCGGAGATCAACTCTTGATCAAGGGCTTTTTCCCCGTATAAATCTTCGTGTCATTTGTTCATTACACTTCATAGTGACCCTTATTATTGTTCATCAATTCAAGCATCATACCTCACAACAGAAAGTTTGGTTACATTGTCATTGCATGATTTTTGACCAAAACACTTAGCATTGGCAGGAGATTTGATATTCACAATCGCCTTGATTTGCTCTGGACTTGCCTCGATGCCTCTTTTTGTTACCATGTAACCTAAGAACTTTCCTGCTTTAACACCAAAATGACACTTGGAAGGATTCAATTTCATGTTGAATTTATCAAGGATATTGAATGCTTCCTCCAAATCTCTAAGGTGATCCTCAGCTCTTTTGGATTTAACCACCATGTCATCTATATAGACTTCCATAGTGTGTCCAATTTGCTCCTTAAACATCATATTGACTAGCCTTTGATAAGTAGCACCTGCATTTCTTAGTCCAAATGGCATAGCAATATAACAATATATACCAGTTGGGGTCATAAAGGCTGTATCCTCTTGATCAGATGGTTCCATCTGAATTTGTTGAAATCCAGATGAAGCATCCATAAAAGTCAACAACTCATAACCCGCGGTAGCATCCACCATGGAGTCAATGTGGGGTAGTGGGAAAGGATCCTTGGGACATGCCTTGTTTAAATCAGTAAAATCGACACATACCCTCCACTTTTTGTTTTTCTTTTGAACAACAACCACATTGGCTAACCATCTTGGATACTTAACCTCTCTTATCATACCTGCTCTGAGCAGCTTGTCTACCTCCTCCTGGATAATGGCATTCCTTTCGGGTGCAAAATTTCTCCTCTTTTGATGTGTGGGTTTGAATGACCTGTCAATGCCAAGCTTATAAGTAATTATATCTTTAGAGATACCTGTCATGTCTTCATGCTTCCAGGCAAAGGTAGTTTTTCTCTTCTTGAGGAAGGATACTAAATCCTGTTCGATATCATTGAGGATCCCGGATCCTATGAAGACTTTGGATTCAGGATCCTGAGGATCCATAAGAATATCTTTCACATCTTGTTCTCTTGCCTCCAGGACATCTCTTCGAGGATGCTTTAATTGCTATTGCTCCCTTGGTCTTGAGGCTGGCTTCATCGATGAAGTGTAGCAATTCTTTGCTTCTTGTTGGTCACTCTCAATCTTCACCACCCCCATGTACTAGGAAGCTTTACACACTGATGATATGTAGATGCAACTGCTTTCATGTCATGTATCCATGGACTGCCAAGGATAACATTGCAACAGGATAAGCAATCTATAACACAAAATTTCTGAAAAGAATTAAGTCCCTCTATGTAAATGGGAAGCTTAATGTCCCCCAATGTGTTCTTGGTTTCCCCACTGAATCCTACAAGAACCGAAGATCTTGGGATAATTTCTGATTTAGGGATATTCATCCTTTTGAGGACATCAATTTGAATGATGTTGACTGAGCTTCCTCCATCTATCAGGATCCTACGAATAAAATGATTAGATATAAACAAAGTAATAACAAGACCATCATGATGAGGATCCTGAACATCCACACGATCATCCTCATCAAAAGTTATAACTTTTTCCTGTGTAACAGTAGAAGTTCGGACGGGTCTATCCCCATTATCCATCTTGGTCTCCTTGGCATGCCTCTTGGCTGCTGAAAAGGAAGTGCCACATATGTCTGATCCACCGGATATGAAGTTGATAATTTGTGCATCAACAGGAGGAGCAGGAGCTCTTTCTGGAACTTTTTCAGGATCCTGGATCCTTGACTTTTTTCTTCCCAACAGCTCCTTCAAGTGCCCCTTGCTTAACAAATAACCAATTCATTTTCTTAGTGCAATACATTCTTCAATGAGATGACCGAAATCTTCATGATATGCACACCATTTGGATTTGTCTTTTGTCGCAGCTGGCTTATCACTTTTTCTGGGCCATCTTGCTTTTTCACCTAAGTTCTGCATTGCAAGGATCAATTCATTGTTATCAACAGAAAAACAATATTAAAAAATGATAGGATAATCCTCATCATCCTCTTCCTGTTCTACTGCATGTACGTTCTGGTTATCAGACTTGTTGTAAGACTTAGACTAGTTGTTCCTGAAGTAGGATCCTTGCTTTTCCTGCTTCGAGGATCCTGCCAGTCTTTCTTGGATCCTTTTATCATCCTCTAATCAGATGAATCTAAGGGCCCTGGTTCTCACTTCATCAAGATTCCTGCAAGTGGTCATGACAAGATCATCATAGAACAATGAATCCCTAAGTAAACCCATTTTGAAGGCTTCTACAGCCGTAGCAATATCCAAATTAGTAATATCTAAGGATTCTTTACTGAACTTAGTGATATAATCTCAAAGTGATTCGTTTTGACCTTGTGTTACCCTATATAGATAACTAGTTAAACGTTCAAATTTTCTACTACATGAGAATTGGCTATTAAACAGATTAACTAGATTAGCAAATGAAGTAATAGAGTAAGGGGGAAGACTTAGCAGCCATTTAAGAGCTGATCCTGTCAATGTGGATCCGAAACCCTTGCATAGACATGCTTCTTTTAACCTCTCAGGAATGGGATTGATCTCCATCCTTTCTCTGTATTGAGCTACATGCTCTTTTGGATCTGTTGAGCCATCATATAGGTTCATGGTTGGCATTTGAAACCTCTTTGGAATTTCTGCATCACAAATAGGTGGTGGAAAACGAGATATCTTGTGGCTTCCATCTGTAATTTCAGGAATGGGCTTAACCACTCCTGGAACACTGGATATCATATCCTTCAGTTTCTGTAATTCCCTAGCCATAGCTTGGTTGATACCTGTATCCTGCACAAAGCCATGGTTAGCATTATAAGAATTATTCAAAGTGTTACCTCCTGAAGGATTCAAGTTTGGGATTCCAGATGTGAATCCATATTGGCGAGATTCTAGTATAACAGATGGACCAGAAGAAGCAATAGTCTGCATTGGTATGAAGTCTCCCAAATGAATCTCTCAACTTCTGGGGTCTGCACTTCTTAAGGATCATTGATCTTGAAAGTTGTTGGATCCTTGAGGCATCAAAGTTGGGGGTCTTGGAGGATAATCCTTGGATCTATGAGCCTGAGATGAGGATCCTTGACCCTGAGACGAGGATCCTTGAACCTAAAATAAGGATCCTGGATGCTGAGAGTAGGATCCTTGAACCTTCTGCGTCCCCATGTATCCTCCTGAGCTAGTGAAGGATCCCTGATGCTGGAAGGAGAATCCTAAAGGCTGAAAAGAGGATCCCAAAGGCTGAAAGTAGGATCCTAGAGCCTGAGTCATTGTCGTTGATCCATAACGCATTCCCAATGATCCACCCTGGTACTAGTTATCTGGAGCCGCAGATTGCTGAGCAGTTATAGCTGGAGTGTCGAAATCCAGTGATCTAGGCACCAATGGAGAGTGATCCTCTACTGATCTATTCAATTTCTTGATGTCATCAATCTCTCGAAGGATCCTATCATTGGTTTTGTCCTGCTGCTGCATGTAATCCCTCATCTGCAAAATCAAAGAATAAAGATCACTGTTAGAAGGGCTAGAAGAAACAGCAGAAGTTGGTGGTTTTGAGAAGACGGGGCTTTGTTTCTTCACAGCATTCTCAGCATTCTTCTGGGATCCAAAAGGTGCTAGAGGCAAAGGTGGAATGCCCTGTGAAGAAGTGACTGCCGGCAAGGAACTTGAAGTGTTCTTTGCTGAAGAAGTCATGTACTTGAAGGTGATGAACCAAAATGATCACAATGAATAAAATTTCTCAGAAATGAAGCACCAATTGCCCCACGGTGGGCGCCAAACTGTTTTGGTAAAAAATCAGACTAGGATGATGCAACCAAATCTTATTTTGTGAGGTGTGATGCTTGAATGAGTGAACGAATGTATGAACAACTTGTAAATGAAATGAACAAGAGACACAAGGATTTATACGAGGAAAAAGCCCTTGATCAATATATGATCTCCGGCATAAAAAACCTCGGGTGATGGAAACTACCGATCACCAACTATATTAAATAAGTAAAGGTTAAAATTCGGGATGATAACAAGCTTGTTACAAGGATCACTAGTGTGCAAAATGTGTGTAATCGCCAATAAGTTGCAGAGAGTTTTCGAGTGTGTGTGTGTGTGTTTCCTAATTCTTCTAACTATCAAGCTCGTTATCCCCTTTTAAAAATAGAAATAAACTAAATAACAAACAATCCGTAAATTGTGCTAGCTACCCACGACTTCCATAACGGTCATAGAAGCTATGCACGTGCAGAATAATGGAGCATATTCCCCAAGAATCTCGGCAAGACTAAGTCCCATTCGTATACTCCTGCAAATC
Organism: Helianthus tuberosus; assembly: GCA_030545235.1. Taxonomy (NCBI): domain Eukaryota; kingdom Viridiplantae; phylum Streptophyta; class Magnoliopsida; order Asterales; family Asteraceae; genus Helianthus; species Helianthus tuberosus. The sequence continues at coordinate 41,839,600 of CM060393.1, read as the reverse complement.
AAGTTCAAATACAGTGGAAACAACCGTTAGCGTAAGGATAATAATGAGGATCCTGGATCCTTAAACCTGCAACGTCTTCTGAGGATCCTTAATTCAAACAGAATTAAGGATCCGTGATCCTGGCTGCACTTGAGGATCCGTGATCCTTAGGTTTAGAAAATCCTTCCCTAACAAGCAAGATAAGCAATCAATAACACAAAATTTCTGAACATAATTTACTCCCTCTATATAAATAGGAAGTTTGATGTCCCCTAATGTGTTCTTTGTCTCTCCACTGAATCCCATAAGGACAGATGATCTTGGGACGATATCGGATTCGGGGATGTTCATTCTTTTGAGGACATCTAGCTGGATGATGTTCACTAAGCTTCCCCCATCAATGAGAATCCTGCGAACAAAATGGTTAGAGATAAATAATGTAATAACTAGACCATCATGATGAGGATCTTGTATATCCACACGGTCACTCTCATCAAAGGATATGACTTTTTCCTGGGTAAGGATGGAAGTCCGAACAGGTCTGTCCCCATTCTCCATCTTTGTCTCCTTTGCATGCCTCTTAGCTGCCGAGAATGAAGTGCCACAGATATCAAATCCACCGGAGATAAAATGGATAATTTGAGTATCGGCTGGTGGAGGAGGAGCCTTTTCAGGAACTTTCTCAGGATCCTGGATCCTTGATTTCTTCCTTCCGAATAACTCCTTCAAATATCCTTTTCTCAAAGGTAACCAATCTCTTTCCTTAGTGCTATTCATTCGTCTGTGAGATGACCAAAGTCTTCATGATAAGCACACCACTTTGATTTGTCTTTGGTAGCAGCTGGCTTGTCACTCTTCCTCGGCCATCTAGCTTTATCACCTAAATCCTGCATAGCAAGGATTAGTTCACTATTATCAGCAGCAAAACAATATTCAAAGATAGGAGGATAATCCTCATCATCTTCCTCTTGTTCCACAGCATGCACATTCTGATTGTCAGACTTATTCTATGACTTGGATTTGTTATTCCTGAAATAGGATCCTTGTTTGTCTTGCTTTGAGGATCCTGATAGTCTCTCCTGGATCCTTTTGTCATCCTCTAAACGAATGAACCTAAGGGCCTTGTTTCTTACCTCGTCTAAGTTACTGCAAGGTGTCATAACAAGAGCATCATAGAATTGTGAATCCTTAAGTATACCCATTTTAAAAGCCTCAACAGCTGTAGCAATATCTAAGTTAGGAATTTCTAAGGATTCTCTACTGAACTTAGTTATGTAATCCCTTAATGATTCATTATGACTGTAGGTCCCCTATTCGTATGGATCTTTCACAGAATTGTCTTTCCAATCAAGAGTGCGGAATCCTCTTGATCAGAATAAGCAGAAAACGTGTAGGAACAGCAAGACACTTTCAAACTGGGTTTTTATTGATTATCGATTACAAGAATTACAATCAATCAAACCCTAACCAACACTAATTTCGTCCAAGCCTTGCTCTCACGAAATTCCTCTCTCTCCTAAACTGTTCTGGCTGATCAACCTAAACCCTAAAGCCTAACCTTGTTTATATAACACAAGGTTTGCAACATTAGGCTGGGTTTGCTACATGGGCTAGCAAAATCGTCCCCCATTACCCAATGTGGGTTTTGTTTAGCCCAAACTCTATTAACTCACTAATACAAAGCTAAACCCGCTAACCTTTTATCGTTTATCTAATTACAAGATATCCAAAGACCAAATCTAAGCTGTTGTCACAAACATGCACCAACAAACTCCCCCTTGACAATAGCTTCAAAAAAATAACTTTGTCTTTAGTCATCTTGCAATCTTCATGTAGTCGTGCACTGTCTTTGGTCTTTGGATAGCTTCAGCTTCAATAGCTTCTGTCAGCAACAGACTCCCCCTAAGCTGATGCATCCAATCACCAAATCTTGTAAAACTTTAGCGTTTGAGTAAACTCCAGTTCAGCATATGTATAGCAATCTCCAAACTCTATAATTTGTCTGCAATGTAGAAAGGAGGTTCTACCATGCATCCAATCAAACTCTCATCTTCACAGCAACTTCTCAGCAACACAGCAACTTCTCAGCAACACACTGCTTCAATCTGTTTACTATAAAACAAACATCTCGAGAAACCATAAGAATTTTTCAACAAAGTTAAATAAATTATTATTTTTCAAGAGATAGTTAAACTATATCACAGATTAAGCATTTTCAATTTCATCACCAACACGCAAAACTTTTTAATCACACACCCTATAACCCGCATGATTTAAAATTTTGAACTCACTTTCCAACACCGTCTCCCCCTATCAGTAACAATTCCTCCAAGAATAACAGTTTTCCGTACGTTAAGAATTTTAAACAGAAAAAGACACTATTTTTGGATTTTTGTATTTTCTGAAAGCAAGTAAATAACAAAACAAATAAACACTCTATTTTTGTGAGAATCACTGGTAAGAAGATCATATCAACAGAATCAAAACGTTTCACACTATTAGATAATTCTTTATTTAATTTTTCGTGAAAAGCAGTCCAAGACGATTACCAGTATGTGTGTCCTCTTAAACAAAATGCATGAACATTTCAAGTACCATTACCATATGATACATTAAGGTAATTTTAATACTGAAATACTAGTGTGTCCCACTTCAGGATATACCCCCGCGATCAAGGTATGCACAAAGATTCATCGTAGTAGGTGAGTATACTGATGTCATCCTTCAAGATATCCTGACAGTGCCTAGGTCTGCATATAATCTATTTTATCATGTTTTGATTGCTTAACTATGAACACCCAAATAAATACTAATCAAATCCTGGAAATATAAACAACACACTCTATCATGCAAGTATCTTCCCTACCACATATTTCACAAGTCCAATCTAGATTTCTAAAATCTTAACTGGGAATGGGTTGAGAAGAGAACAGAATAGATCTTTAGCAGAGATGGTATAATATACAGATCAAATGAGTTTTTCTCAGTTTGATATAGGTTTCTTGGGTTTCATTTGGGCACTTGAGGGCCTCTTTCGGGTGTATTAGATCTATAGCGCGACAACGTACAGCTAGGTCAGCATGTATCTAGATGCAGCAGAAGCTATCGTTGCCTAGCACCTCCAGGTCAGCATATATCTGGATGCAGCAGAGGAGGTACACGACTTTTTTCAGAGAAGATTTCAGAATCAGATCAAAATTGTGTGTATCGGGACAACATACAGACATTCAAATAGAAATGAGCTAATTCCAAGTGACTTTCTTTCCTGGGGTCATGTACAATTATAGTTCTGAACAGAAGGACAACCAAGATATCCCCAGATGAAATAACAGTATAAAGACCCAAAACTTCAGATTTTGGCAATCTATCAACGCAAGATTTAAGGTCATTAAACCATACACCACTGATGTGTTCCCCACTCATACTCAGTTCATTTAGGTTTATATCACATTGGTAAGTTGATTATTTCATGCTTTTTGCCTACTGGTACATCGTATGATGAAGCTGCTATCACACTTAAGCAATTTAATTCAGTTTCAGTGTGACAGTCTAACTTGCTGATGTACTATCATTTCTCTTTTTTCACACAGTGATAACTCATTTTTTAATTTTCTATATTTTTTTTTATATTTTTCATTTTTCAATGTTTTTGTATTTTTTATTTTTAAGAAAAGCAGTAGACTATTTACAAAATTCTTATGAAAAACCAGTTATTCAGGATTCCTCATCCCATTGAGTTCGACTAAATGTTCAAAGCGAGCCCTGTTAAAAGCTTTAGTATAAAGATCTGCCAGGTTATCTAGTGTGTCGACTCAGCACTTTGAACTTCAATTTAAATCAATCAATATATAAATATCAACAATCTCACATCCCCCTTCATATGCCTAGAGCAGCCATTATCAACATAAGTTGATAATCCTCCTTAGCAGCTCCTGCACACACCAACTAAGAAATTAGTTAGATTGGGGGACCCAAGCCTTAATGGTCTTCGGTCGTCCAAATTCACCAACCACTGGAACATCCATCCAATATCCATTACTCCTAACTGGAGTCTTGGATCTCAGACCTGTTGATGGAATTCGATTTTGATTTCCACTAGGTCTTTGGTCCTGAGGGTTCCTATATGTGTTTGGACTATTTGACCTTTGAAAATTTTGATTTTGGTACCTTGAATTTTGATTCCAAGAAGCATTATTGTTGTAATTTCTAAAGTCATTGTTATAAAAAGTTCGACCACCGTTATTTTGGTATCGATTTTGATATTGACCTTGACTTCTGAAATTATTTGAATTTCCATTAAAATTGTTCATTCTAGGTGAACTGCTTCTAGGTCTCTCATATCTGCCTGGTGGAGATCTAGGCTGAAATCTTGGTTGATTTCTTTGAAAACGAGGAACTTGTGGAGTTCCTTTTTCTGCCTTATCTACACCAACAGCAACATTTTCTGGTTGCTTAGGAGCAGACTTCTTTTGAGAATTTGATCCTTTCTCCTCACTATCACCTTTCTTCTCTGGTAATTTTCCTCTCTGTTTTTCACTAAGTTGTGCTTCACTCTTTTTATTAGGACAGCAGCTAGCTACATGTCCTTTGATGTGACATTTGAAGCACGATTTCTTCTTCGAAGACTTCTTTTCTGAAGCCTTAGAACTAGATTCGGGTTTTTCTTCTGATGATGCCTTAGAAGGATTTGGTTCAGTTTGCTTAGTTTCAGAATTTTCTATGTTCTTGTTTTTAGCAAACTCTATATTAGATTCGTTTTTAATAACAGTTGTTTCCTCTTTCATGTCACTTCCTTGAACAAAATTAACACTTTTAACAAAAGTTGGATTTTTATTCTTAGGATGTGATGTGTTCTTTTTCAAAACAGGTTTGCTGTTATTATCCTTCTTAGCATCAGCATTCTCAAAAACATTTCCTTGACGTGACGTGGAACTACTTGGTGATGTTGACCCAAAGTCCATGAGATCATCTTCATCAGGCAAGAAAGAATAGTCATGACTAACAGGAGGTGGAACTTCATTGAAACCATGAAATCCCACACTGGTTTTGTCATTACTTTTCTTCAAGCCACCCATCATATGTTTCATAACAAAAGTAGAGTCCCTGAATTGACGTAATTTATTTTCAAGTTCAACAATTTTGAGTTGTGCATCTGACAACTCTTTGCACTTTTCAGAAATCTCTTTTGTTTTCTCTGCCATCATTTCATGAGCTAAGTATATGACTTGAAGTTTTTCGTTTAGTTTGCAGGTTAATGAGTCAATTTTACTTTCATAACCTTTTATTTTCTTCAAGTATGACGATTCATTTCTTTTAGCAAAAAAGTTTGCTTCTTTTATGGTAGACATCTCGCCCACCAGACTTTGGTTTTGTGTGGACAACCTGTCAACTTCACCCTGTAATTCACGACATTTTAAACACACAGAATTAGACTTTACCTCTCCTGTTTGTTTATCAAGGTTGGCCATGAGGGCTGCAAGCTGAGCTTTCACTCTATTGTATTCAGCTTCCTTCTCTTCAGCTTCCTTTTCATGGTCAGACTTTTGCTTATCCTCTTCAGCATCATTTGTCTAATCAGCCTTCTTTTCGTCAACTTTGTTCTCTATCTTCACCTCAGCCTCAGCATCCACTTTTGCTTTAGCATCTCCCACAGTAGCTTCACCATCATCAACTGGAGTTATCTCTGCCATGAATGCCTGTGTGACATTTTCATCATTTTCCAAGTGAACACTCCAGTCATATGAACCTTCTCTAGCAGTAGAGATCAGCGCTCTCGAGTTAGAGTTGTTTGATGCATTTCTATTGTTTGAACTCTGACTCGAATTCTCCTGCTTTTGTTTTTGACATTCCCTAGCAAAATGCCCATAACTTTGACAGTTAAAGCATCTCACTTTGGTCTTATCAAAACCAACAGTCTTTCCTATAAACTTCCTTCCCGTTCGGTTCATAAACCTCTTCACTCGTCTAGTAATCATGGCCATTTGCCACTGCAAATCCATATCTTCAAGATCATCAGGGTCAATCTGATCATAATCTTCATCTAAAGTGGCAGGATCAGATATCTTTCCCTGAATGTAGTTCTCATAAGAAGCAACAAATGAAGCAAGCAGAGCCAGATGCTCTTCAGCAGACTTCACACTCATTGGCATCGACTTAACACCACTACTCTGCTTAGAAGCTGATGTTTTCTTGGCTCCTGTTGATCCTCCTGAAACAGCTACAAAACACACATCACCATCTTCATTCACTGTGACCTGCTCATTCTCACACGAAAGAAAAGCAGTAGCAGAGTCGCTAGAAGCGTTGTGAGATGAAGAAGATGCAAGCCCATTGTAAATCGTTGGATCTTGAACCTGATCATATCCAGTGTCTTTCTTCTTCATAATGAGCTCATAAGCTCTCAGCTTTCCTACTATTTCTTCCAGCTCCTTTGTCTCATAATCTGCCTCTCCCTTAATCTTGAGAGTGTAAATATCCCACTTGGTAGGTAAGGCATCGAGCAGCTTGTCATTTTTCTCTACATCAGAATAGCAATCGATCTCATAATTCTCCATTTCTGACATCAGATGGTAGTACCGAGTGATGATGTCCTCAAGTGACTCATGTTTCATGAATTTGAAAACAGCAAACTGCTTCTTCAGAAGATCAACTTTGTTTTTCTTGACATCTGCGTTTCCCGCATATCTTTTCTCTAATGCATCCCACATATCCTTTGAGTTTGTGTACTTCTTGAAAGTATGCTTGATGCTATCAGGTAAGGACATTTTGATTGCAGCCAAGGCTCTCTTTTCAGCCTCATACATCTTTTTATCAGCATCTTCCATGTTCACATAGGCAGTTCTTCGTGGTCTGCCCTCAAAGTCGTGTGTCGGGTTTGTGTACCCATCTTCAATACAAATCCACATTCGAGTGTCCTGGTATTCAATGAACGATTGAAAACGATCCTTCCATGTCAAATAATTTTCCACCTTCATCATCTTAGGCGGTTTGTTGGTAGTGCCAACCTCATGCTCCATTCTCAACAGCTCATTCAAACTAGACATGTTCGACATTTTTAACGTAACAGACTGTTAAAACCGTACAAAATATCTCCGAATACAGTGGTTACCAAATTACACCGTTAGAATCGTCTCGAAAAGACGAATCCAATGATATCTAATGTCGAAAACCGAATTCGGGATTTTCCAGAGTTTTTTTTTTATCAAGAAGATCAAAACAGCCAAACAAATTCGAAAATTTTATCAAGAATTTCGAAAATTTTAAAACCCTAATTTTATCAGATTTCAAAAATTTCGAAATCTCCCTGTTTCTGCAGACACAATTCTGAACCGAGCCTTCAAGAGCCTAACGCTCTGATACCAATTGTAGGTCCCCTATTCGTATAGATCTTTCACAGAATTGTCTTTCCAATCAAGAGTGCGGAATCCTCTTGATCAGAATAAGCAGAAAACGTGTAGGAACAGCAAGACACTTTCAAACTGGGTTTCTATTGATTATCGATTACAAGAATTACAATCAATCAAACCCTAACCAACACTAATTTCGTCCAAGCCTTGCTCTCACGAAATTCCTCTCTCTCATAAACTGGTCTGGCTGATCAACCTAAACCCTAAAGCCTAACCTTGTTTATATAACACAAGGTTTGCAACATTAGGCTGGGTTTGCAACATGGGCTAGCAAAATCATCCCCCATCACCCAATGTGGGTTTTGTTTAGCCCAAACTCTATTAACTCACTAATACAAAGTTAAACCCGCTAACCGTTTATCGTTTATCTAATTACAAGATATCCAAAGACCAAATCTAAGCTGTTGTCACAAACATACACCAACAATGACCTTGGGTGACCCTATATAAATCACTAGTTAACCGTTCAAATCTCCTACTACATGAAAATTGACTATTGAACAAGTTAACCAGATTAGAAAATGAAGTAATTGAATAAGGAGGAAGACTTAGCAGCCATTTCAGAGCTAATCCAGTCAATGTGGATCCGAAACCCTTGCAAAGACAGGCTTCTTTTAACCTTTCAGGAATGTGATTGATCTCCATTCTCTCCCTATTTTGTGCTACGTGCTCTTCTGGATCAGTTGTACTATCATAGAGCTTCATATTTGGTGTTTGAAATCTCTTTGGTATCTCCGTATTACATATAGGTGGTGCAAAGCGGGACACCTTGTGTCTCCCATCCGGAATCTCAGGAATGGGTTTAACCACTCCTGGGACACTGGATATCATATCCTTGAGTTTTTGCAACTCCCTTGCCATAGCTTGGTTGATTCCTGGTTCCTGCACAAAACCATGTTTAGTATTGTAAGATGTATTGAAAGTGTTACCTCCTGACTGGTTCGAGGTTGGGATTCCAGATGTGAATCCAAATTGATGTGGTTCTGGTATAATCGCGGGACCAGATGAAGCAATAGTCTGCATGGGAATGAAGTCTCCCACATGAATCTCAGAACTTCTGGGTTGTTGACTCCCTAAGGATCCTTGATCCTTGAAGATATTGGATCCAGAATATATTGGAGCTAAAGGTCTTGAAGGATATTCTATGGATCCTTGAACTTGCGATGAGGATCCTTGATGCTGAGGGTAGGATCCTTGAACTGACAGCGTCCCCATGTATCCTCCTGAACTGGAGAAGGATCCTTGATGCTGGAAGGAGGATCCTTGAAGCTGAAGAGAGGATCCTGAAGGCTGGGAGTAGGATCCTTGAGCCTGTGTCATAGCCAATGATCCATACTGCATACTTGATGATCCTCCATGATACTAGACATCTGATGCCTTAGAATGCTAAACGGTTGTTGGTGGAGTAGTAAAATCCAACGATCTTGGTATCAATGGGGAGTGATCCTCGGCTGATTTATTCAATTTCTTGATTTCATCAATTTCATGAAGGATCCTGCCGTTGGTTTCGTCTTGCTGTTGCATGTAATTTTTCATCTCTAGGATCCAGAAGAAATAGGAGGAAAAGGTGGAATGCCCTGTGATGAGGTGATCCCCTGCATGGATCTTGAAGCGTTTTTCCCTTGAGAAGCCATGTGGTTGAAGGTAATGAACAAAAATGAATGAAATGAACAGAATTTTCAAAGATGAAGCACCGATTTCCCTACGGTGGGCGCCAAACTGTTTTGGTCAAAAATCACACAAGGATAATGTAACCAAATCTAATTTTTGTGAGGTTGGATGCTTGGTTAAATGGACAAATGTATGAACAATAATTGAATGAAAATAGCAATGAACACAAGGATTTATACGAGGAAAAAGCCCTTGATCATTGAATGATCTCCGGCATAAAAAACCTCGGATAGTGAAAACTATCACTATCAACTATATTGATAAAAAAAGGTTACAACTTCGGATGATAACAAGCTCAATACAACGATTTCTAGTGTGTTTGTGTGTGTATTCGCCAATATGTTTTAGAGAGTTCGAATATGAGAAGTTATGTTACTAAAATTAGCTTGTTATCCCCTTAAAAATAGAAAATATCCTGATAACTAACTATCCGCAAACTATGCAAGCCATCCACGATCACCATAACGGTCATCAGCCTCATGCACGTGCATAATTAGAAGCATATTCCTCCGAGATTCCCTCCATGACTCAGTCCACAAGTCCCTGCAATCGTAAACTGAAAACACAAGAGACAATTGTTAAAACATAAATAATAGTAAGGATCCTGGATCCTCAGACTCCCTGCATTATCCGTTAAGGATCCGTGATCCAGGCCCAGTCTTAGGATAAATGATCCTTAATATAAAATTCATGCCCTAACACATCCGAAACTTGTTACCACTAGCACCTGTTCTCCCCAGATTCTCGTTCATGTTTGTGAAGAGTTACTTTGAAATATTGAACAGTTTGTTCAATACCAAAGCGACCATCAGCCCTACCAAGTCGTTACTCGCCATATCATAACCACATCGGTGATTGGTCAAACACTGAATAAGAACATGTAACAGAAACTTGTCTCGTAATGGCAACCATGCTTTGTTGATTTGACCTCCCAAGATATCATCTACACACTTCATCCGTAACAAGCAACCACATTGGCACATAATTGGAATAGAGTACGGAGCTTCAGGATCGTCATTAAGTTGCAAGACAGTATTGAGGATTTCAGCAGAAACATCCACATTCTGTTGATTCACTTGCCCACGGATAATCTCTTTTCCATCAATCTCTACAACACTTGCCGAATCCCAGAATTCCTTAATCAACGTCTTGTATACCGGTGCCTGATGTGTAATGGCTTCGTTGATTCATGACTCACGCAACCACCTCGTAATCTCCTTGAATTCAGTTATCTTTCCTTGTGGATCCAAATATGCGACCATATTATGATGAGGGTTCGACATTTTCTGTTCTTCAGTCTTATCCGTCTTTTTCGTAGCGGGCTTCCGTTTTTGTTCTTTAGGTGCCATCCTATACACAAAAACATCCACAATGAGAAAGAAAGATAAACACACTTGAATTATACTTATACATGGTAAGTGTTGAAAATGTATAAGCATGAATCATACGAAGAACCGGAATTTTCACAAAGTATCAACTGGATGAAGAACCTATATGGACGAAGAACCTATACCAACGAAGAACCAGGTCTTTCATGACTCTGACCCACGAAAAACCTGAGTCAACATTAGTTCCCATTCTTCGTGGACTAATATGGTTCTTCGTCAAACAATTAACGAAGAATGGTTCTTCGCCAAGTTTCAAAGAAGAATCAGTTCTTCGTCTTTTAGGGTTTTTCGTCCAGAAGAAGACAGGTTTTTTGTCTATTAGTTATTCTTCGTCTCCAATCAATTTCTCATTTAATTCAAGTGTTTTAATGACAATCAGACAAATACATTCACAAATGACAGATGAGGTCAACAAAACCCAGGTTATTAAATAACATCCCAATTTCTGACCAATCTGATGAACGAAATTGGAAGAAGTAAAAACCGACATTTAAATCAAAAACCCAGGTATTCAAAAACTATTTCAAAGATTTTGAAAACCCCTAAAAACAGTTAAAACCTTTCAAGAAACCAAATATATTTCAACTTTCAATCTTCTTGACATAAACAACAATCATTCAGTTTTGATATCAATGTTCAATCTGGATTCGAAATATCAACAATCATCAGTTTCACAAGGATTTTAACATCAATATAAGCAAAGGTTTTGATTTCTTAGGTTCTACACTTCAACAATCAATAGTTACAGACATGAACTGTTGATTCGAAAACAAGGGTTTTGATTTTTGATCGATCATTCAAACCTAGTTATCACTTGATTACATATAAGGTATATTTCTTCATTAGGTATACCTTAGTTAAATATACCTTACTTAAATACAAGTATCACAAGGACAAAATCGGTCTGGGTTTTTTGAAGAAGAAGATGAACAGGAGCACGAATGAAAGATGAAAAGGTGAAATTTGAAAACGTGATAAGTGTAAACTGTCAGGGTCCACCTTTTTATACCCTTACCCCCATGAAAGACCTAATCCTACGAAGAACCTAAAATGGGCCGACGAAGAACTATACTGGGCCAGAAACTAAATAGCACAATCATTCAGTCCACGAAGAACCTTGGTTTTTCGTTGAAGAAGCATATCGACGAAAAATGTCTCACGAAGAATGGTTCTTCGTTGACTCAACAGGTTTTTCGTTGACTTAGTTGGTTTTTCGTTGACCATTAGGTTTTTCGTTGACTCTCCACACACACAGAAACACCAAGTTTTTATGAAGAATCATGAACAGATTAAACAGACTTTGTTTTATGTTTACCAATTTTTGAAAAAGGATTTTTTATGAAGTTGTGATATAAAAGACAAGCTGATTTTGGGCCTTATCCAGGTAGAAAACATTCGAGCTTCAAATTCGGCTAATCAAAAGCAAATTATAAATAAAAATAAAGTTAAAAAAATAATTAAAAATAAGGTAAACTAAAAACAAACATTAACAAACATTAACTAATATACACTAAACTACCAAGCTTTTTCGAGTTTCAAGGTAAGAGAATCATACCAGCTTACGGTCTTGTCAAAAAACGGTTTTTGTTCCTTATAAAGATTAAGATAAGTATCCTACCACAATTACCAGTTTTGTTGTCCACATAAGCTCAACTTATCAGATGTAATCACGATTAGGAGATACGATTTAATGTATGATTTATACTACTCGCCGGTGTTCATCCACTCACGACACATTCCCGTATCAAGACATGCACGAGAATTCATCTTACAGGTGAGTATACCGTTTATCATCTGTTTGAACGTATAGATTGTGAGATACTCACTTATTTTTGGTTGAAAACAAGCCCTATGTGATAAAATCACTTATTTATTAGGAACTTGATTTTCAGATGCATGCAGGGCACAGGAGCAAGTCCGTGAATAGGTTAGTACCATCGTACCTACAAAGAGACGAACTTGACTCCCGCATAAATTGTGATATATTATCACTTATTCATTGGGTGGATGTGATATGTTTATCAATTATTGATGGTCGTATGCAATATGTACACGTATGTATGGTATCGTGGAAGATCTTGACTTGCGTCCCCGTTATTTTTTGGTAAAAGATTCAACCATGATACCCAGATGATAAATCAGCATAAAGACCGCATATCTCAGAACCTCGGCATACTATCAAACGAAATTTCGGTACTAAGACCATATGCCAATGAATGGTTCCCAACCTGGCTTGCAGTTCGTTATGTTTATATCAACCTGCACATTTTAATCTGATTGTGAGCCTACCGATACATCATTAGTAGAGCTACTTATCGTTTTTCATTTCGCATTTTTGACCGTATTTGACAGACCACTGGTGTATCATCATCTTCTCTCATCTTTCCAAGAAACTCATTGTTAGTTTTTGGGTTTTCTATTGTTTTTGTATTTTTGAAATTTTTTTAATGTTTTTGTATTTTTCTGAATTTGTCCCCCTTAAATGCAGAAAGTAAATAAAAGACATATTTTTGGATTTTTGAATTTTTCTAATGTTTTTGTATTTTTCATTTTTCAAAAGTAAAGACGGAAAGCAGTAAATAAGTAAAAGACATAATTTTGGATTTTTGAAATTTTCTGATGTTTTTGTATTTTCTAAAGATTTCTCCCCCTAAAATGCAAAAGTAAATAAATTGAGAATCTTTTTGGATTTTTAGATTTAAAAAAAATATTTACAAAAATGATTTGACGAAGATGATTTACTCGGGTTTCACCTTGATGCCGTTGACCAAAAGAAGATAATCAAAACGTGATTTATCAAAAGCTTTTGTAAACAGGTCGGCACGTTGGTGATCCGAGTGGATTTTAACAACATCGTTAAGTTTCTTTTCATAACAATCTCGTATGAAATGATACTTAATCTCGATGTGTTTGGTCTTTGAGTGATGTACATGATTACGAGTGACGTGTAAAGCAGCTTCATTATCAACATAAATAGGAGTATTTAGGAATTCAAAACCGTAGTCGCGCATTTGCTGTTGGATCCATAAAACCTGGGAGCAGCAACGAGAAGCCGAAATGTACTCAGCTTCACATGTTGAAGTGGCACACAGGTCTGCTTTTTGCACTGCCACGTGACTAGTCGATTCCCCAAAAACTGACATCCCACTGATGCTGGCTTTGCATCAATTTTGCAGCCACCATTATCAGAATCACTGAATGCTATCAAATCAAAGTTATCATCCTTAGGATACCAAAGACCGGTGTCTGGGCAACCCTTCAGGTAATGAATAATCCTTTCAACAGCCATCATATGAGAAACTTTTAGATTGGACTGGTAACAAGCAAGAAGACATGTTGGATACATAATGTCGGGCCTTGAAGTGGTAAGATACATAAGAGATCCGATCATAGCATGATAGAGAGATGGTTCCACATGTTCACCAATTCCGTCAGGAGTAATCCCATGATTTTGAGCCAGAGGAGTCCCCGCAGGCTTCGGATCTTCCATCTGAAATCGTTTCAAGATATCCCCAACGTACTTAGTCTGATGAATGAAGATCCCTTTCTCAGACTGATGAACCTGCAAACCTAAAGAGAAAGTCATGTCTCCCATAGCACTCATCTCGAACTTCTCTTGCATCACCCACTCGAATTCCTTGCACATATCATCATTTGTAGACCCGAAAATGATATCATTAACATACACTTGAACCAGCAGCAAATCCTCATTCCTTTCTTTGATGAAGAGAGTACAGTCGATCAACGCACCTCGAAAACCATTCTGCAACAAATAAGAAGACAATGTTTCATACTAATCCCTTGGAGCTTGATGAAGACCATACAGTGCCTTGTTTAGAAGCCAAACTCTATCAGGATGAATCGGATCTTCAAAACCAGGCGGTTGCTCAACATATACTTCTTCTTCGACCACACCATGAAGAAATTCACTTTTCACGTCCATTTGATAAACAGTGAACTTCTTATAGGACGCATAAGCCAAGAAAATCCTTATCGCCTCAAGACGTGCCACTTGTGCATAAACTTCATTATAATCAATACCTTTTACCTGATTAAAGCCCTGGACAACCAATCTCACTTTGTTTCTCATAACAACACCTCAGTCATCCTTCTTGCACTTGTAAACCCATCGAGTACCAATCTTCTTGTAGTTCAGGGGTCTATCAACCAATTTCCACATGCCCAATTTCTGAAACTGCTGAAGTTCCTCTTGCATTGCTTCAACCCATGAATCATCTTTCATAGCCTCCTTCCAAGATTTTGTCTCAACTTGGCAAACATAACAGGCGAAAGACCAATCATTTTGTTCCCCGGATTCTCTAATTGTCGAATACAAACTAGCATTCTGGTTGTTTCTTAGCTGATTACGTGTCTGCACACCACTTTGGACATCTCCTATAATATTCTGCCGATGATGAGTATCATGAATTCGAGTTTCAGGAACATCAGGAACTCGAGCATTAATACCCAAATTGTTGATATTTAAATAAACAACCAAATCGATGCTTGGAGTCGCCGTAGATGTGGATGCATTGCCTTCAGCGTTGCCTTGATCCTGCACATGAGAAGTTGCTTCAGAAACACCTTGAACAGGAGCTGAAGTGGCTTCATTAGCATCATGGAACTCCTCATCTTCCGATGAAACATTATAATCAGCTGCATCTTCAAACTCCTCATTTCGTACAACATTATTAACCGAAGTAGACTCTTGTTTGTTAACAATAATCGGTCCCACTAATGATGAGTCAACAAACAGTCAATCATAATCAAACATCCAACGAGCACCCGGAGCTCTCACAGATTCAGTGTACCTTCGAAGCTTAACTTCACCCCATTCATCAGTCCTTTTAGTTGTCAGATTCCACACCCTGAAATTTGGAGTAGCATATCCAAGAAAGAAACCTTCGATAGCCCTTGGACCAAACTTGCCATGTGGATCAATCATAGTGCATTGAGCTCCAAAAGGTTCTAAGTAAGACACATCTGATTTCCTTTTATGGAACAATTCGAAACATGTTTTCCCATGCCTTTTAACAGTAAGAACTCTGTTCAAATTATAACACGCAGTAGCCACAGCCTCCCCCCAAAACTGAACTGGAAGCTCCGACTCTACTAACATAGTTCTTGCAGTCTTGATAAGTGTTCTATTCTTCCTCTCAGTGACATCATTTTGTTGTGGAGTATAACGAGAACTGTATTCATGCAGAATTCCCTTAGAAGTACAGAACTCATCCATAACTTGATTCTTGAATTCAGTGTCATTGTCACTTCTGATTCTCTTTACTTTCAAAGTATACAAATTTTCAAGAAAAGTGAGAAGATTTTTTAGGATTCCCGTAGTTTCATTCTTGTGTGCCATCACAGCTACCCATGAAAATCTTGAATAGTCATTAGTAACAACCAAACAATAAGCATCTCCAAATGTGGTCTTGTGCTTCATAGGTCCAAAGAAGTCCATATGAAGACGTTCAAGAGGCATGTTGACAGTGTTAACTTTCTTGATCGGATGGGACTTCTTTTCTTGCTTTCCTTTTCGGCACGATACACAGACTTCTTGTAAATGAAAACTCTTGACTGGCACACCATTCACAAGATGATTTCTCACCAAATGGTTCATTTTCCTCAAGTGAATGTCTCCCATACGTCTGTGCCAAGATATGGACTCCTTTTCAGTGGCTTTTGAGACAAAACATGTTGGTTATTCTTTAGGAATGTAGCGTGTTCTTCTAAGGTACGTTGGGTGGCCTGGTCCTTGACCACTAGTTGGGTAAGAAGGTCCTCTACCTAGACAAACTACCATTTGACCCCTCATTCCTAGGTTGAACCTCTTGGTTTGACCCCTCACCTCTGAACTGTCCCCCTGAACCTGAACTAGCAAATTGACCTGAACCCCCAATAGAATAGAAACCTGGCCCCCTGCTTTGATATCGGCCTGATAGAAAACCAGGGGGTTACCTTGTGCAGACGTAGTAATAGCTTAGCTCATGTCAAGAATATACAAGTCATTGATTCTTGGAGCCGTCAACAGAATCCATTCTTTGGGAATTTTGAAACCAGGTTTCAGCACATAACAACCAGTATCATCAAAATGAACCGTAAACTTCTTATCACAGATTTACGAAACACTAAGAAGATTGTGATCAATTTAACGAACATAATTGATCTTGTCAAAACTAACAACACCATTGGAAATCATTCCTTCTCTAGTGAATTAACCGCCTTTATCTCCAGCAAAGGCAACATAACCTCCCCTAATGCTTTTCACATCATACAGGAGCCTTAAGTCACATGTCTTGTGCCGGGATGCTCCACTGTCAATAATCCAAAGACTATTCATAGTTCCTCCTGGAACACCCTGCACATTACACTACACGATTAGTTGAAGATGGGTACCCAAGCCTTAGTGGTCTTGGGTCGACCCTTATCATCACAAAATGTGATTTCTATTTCTTGATGATTTAGAAATGGTGTGCCTCCCCCTGAATCAGTACCGGTTTTAGGTTTCCAAGATTGCTGATGTTTACCGGATTGATTATTATTTACAGATTTAGACATTTCTGGTTTTAACGAGCTTGACGAACTTGGTTCCTTTTCTATAACATCTGGTTTTAAATCCTTCTCGATTACCTTAACATTTTTACTTCTTTGTTTTGCTTCTTGTTCCTTAACAGTACGTTTGTCTTGTTTAGGTGACACAGAACGACGTTGGTAATCCTTTTCAGGAGGGGCATTTTCAACAAACTTTGGTTTTGGAGGGTTTGTACAGTTTTTGATTATGTGACCAAACTCCCCACATTTAAAACATGATCTCCTTTCAACGAATTTAGGAGATTCCGTTTGATGACCCGATGTTGAACTTATAGGCCTTGAGGTACTTGTTCCATTATCACACCCATTTGTATGTTGAGTGTAATTGTTATTACTGTTACGTTTCAAAATCTTGACTTGGTGGACAAAATCTGTATTTGATTTGTTTTCAAAAGTCTCAATTTTATCCGTACCGTTTCAGGCCACAAATGTAACATCCTTTCCCTTTTTCTTGTTGCGAGCTCCTTTTGATTCAAACTTAGGTTTTTGAGCTCGTTTTTCCTGTTGTTTACTTTTAGAAGCGATTGGTTGTTCCTCGGTTGGTACTTTTTGATTCCCGTATTGTTTTCTAACTTCGGATTTTGGAATAGGATCACACTGAGTTACTACAACTCTCGGGATCGACTTACCCAAAAACTTACTAGTAGAATCTTCCGAAACTCTATCAATCAAGGATGGATTGACGTTTTTAATTGGGAAATCCTTGTTTGAGTAAATTTTATCATCACCAATCAAAGTATACAACACATTATCGCTTTTAAATGTAGATACAGGTTCCTCGACAAATTTGATTGAATCAATATCTTGTTTTGCAACTGATTGCACAACAGGAGCAACTGGAGTAGGAGGATCACAAAAGATATGATTCTCAATTGGAATTTCTACTCCTTTCTTTTTGTCAAGAGATTGATCTTGATCACTCACATTTGAATCATCATTGGACGAAACATAATCCTCAATTATTGGAGGAATTTGTTCCATAATAAATGACAAATTTTCTAGTCTTTTCAGATCCCCTTGAGGAATTATCCGATTTGAACCCTAATCCTGCTGCAAACTCTTCGGGATTAAGAGGTACAGATGGTTCAAAGCGTGGCATTTCTTCCTCGTCAGGAAATTTGGTATAATTGTGTCTCAACAGCGGTGGACACGATTTATAACCAATGCATTTGACATCCACTTTAAGCTTTTGAACTTCGATGATGTGATCAAGCACATATCGGGAGTTGGAATAACTCTCCAATTTGAGCTTGATAGCATCACGCTCGCATTTGGCAATGGCTAACTCCTTTTTCGTTTCCTAAATGATATTAATGTAGTTATTAATACCCGTTTGTTTGTTCAAAACTGTTTTTTTGTTAACTCAGACACACTTTTCTTAAGAGTTTCAATTACAGATTTGAATTCTTTTTCATTTAGAGTTAAAGCCAGATTTACCTCCTTTCATTTAGAAAGATCAACTACCAACCCTTGTTTGTGACTAGTAACTACTTCAAGCGTATATTTCAACTCTACACAATCATTGCATATACTAGGAGTGTCGGTGTGTACCTGACTTGTCGAAGCTACAACATTTGCCATAAAGGTAGTCTGATAAGAAAAAGATCCATCCTCGGTGAAGAAATTTTCCATCTCTTTGGATGTAACCTCAGCTTTTTTTATCAGCACAGATTTCTGGCTTTTCAGCTCCTCAGCTTCTCTCAACTCCTCAGCTTCTTTCAGCAAACTATCAACCTCAGCCTCAATGTTTTCCTTTACATCCGAATCCGAACCATAACCACCCACACTTGAGCTTTCCTCATCCGAACTACCTTTATACCCAGAACTGTCATCATCCTCAGAAGACTCCTCTCTGTGGACATGTTTGATATAATTGATGATCTTAGCATAACAAGCAGTTCCTCCATTTCCTTCATTTCCCAGTTGAACTGGTCAATCACATCCTTCATCTGCATGAACTACTAAGGCTCTGTTTGAGTTTGAAGGCCCAGATTGGTTTGAGTTACTCGGGTTGTTAACTGCTACGATACTCCTTTCATTGTTTACTTGATTTGCGTTGGATGAGCTTGGTTGGTTTCGGAAAGGATTTTAGTTTCCTTGTTTGCTGGGTCGAGTGCATTCTCGTTTGAAATGACCTTTCTCACCACAGTTGAAGCACGTAACAGCATCCTTATCAAAACCATACTTAGTATCCCGTTTACTCTCCAAGCTTGTTCTACACGTTCTTCTCATGTAATCCTTTACTCTTTTCACCGCACTTGCAAATGCCCATTTTATATCCATCAGTTTCATCTCCTCCCTATCTGTTTGTTGATAGTCTTCATCTGTCAAATTAATGTTTCCAATTTGACCGGCGACTAATCCACAATAAGCACTCACCATTATGTTTTGAAGTTCTATATGTTCCCGAGCACCTTCCACACTGACTTTGGTAAAGTTTGAGGTATCAAATCTGATGGTGTTGGGGTTTGCATGTTGAGAGTTGTTGTTACCATAAAAGGCTTGTTGAGAGGCTGGTTGAGAAGCTTGTTGTTGGGTTTGTTGTGGAACAACTTGTGGGAAAGGAAGATAGGCTTTTATATCAAATGCTTCGCCATAAGGGGTTGTACTAGAACCAACTGATTGAACTGGCTTGGGTGGTGGTAGATAGGCTTTTGGATAAAATGCTTGTCCATAAGGGTTTGTATTTGACATAAACGTAGTTTGAAGCTTTGGTTGTTGATTGGTACTAACACCAGTGTTAATACCTCCAAAGTACATCTCAGGATTCTGTGGAACTAGAATTCGTTTTGCCTTGTGTATTTCTTCTTCATTCTTATTCTCAAGCTTTTGAACGAATTCATAAATACTGAGTGTATCTAACATACCGGTATAGTTTAGCAAGTCAATGAATTGACTCCACTTGGGTGGTAAACCATCAGCAAAACGCATGACCATCTCTTGTTGTGTAGCATTAACCTTGTATGAATGCATCTCACTAAGTAAATGATAGAACCGAGTAGCCATGTCGTTTAGTGTTTCATTTTCCATGAACAAGAATCCTTCAAACTCCTCTTTAATAGATCATGACGGATCTTTCTTGTTGTTGTATTTCCTTCTCCTCTAGCTTCTAAGACATCCCACAAACTCTTTGCAGTGGTACAATACGCGAATTGATGATAAATATCCCTCTGAAGTGTTTGAGTAAGAATGGCAAAGGTTTTCTTCCCAAGATCATAAGCCTTCTTGTCACTTTCGCCCATTCCTACCAAAGTAAGTGGATTGGAACCTGCTTCTTCGAGAGCTTCATTGTTGTCACACCCCAAAATAACACATGCGGAAACCACGCGGGGCGTGTGACATACCAGGATCTAGCCACCAATCATATCGAACCCATAACAAGATTTCCAAATAAAAACTTTCATTCATTAAAATAAAGTGTTAAAAAATATTAATAATAATTCAACGTATTCAGCGGAAGCATAACTCGTTTGTTACGTATTTATTAAACCAAGTGTATAAAAACCATTAAACATGTCTCGTGATTCCTTGTATCTCGACCCATGACCACTCTAGCATCCCAGACAGCAAGTTCCAACGGCATGTACCTATCGGCCTGCAAGCATGCAGAAAAGTGTATCAGACAACGCTGGTGAGTTCAAAGTATGTTAACACGTTTTAGTTACCAGATATAAGTATAAAACATTTCAGAGATTTGAGGTTGTTAATAACTCGATTACCGCCGATGGCTCCAGATTATTTGCCCTATTCCCCAATCCCTCTATCAAAGCAATGGTCAAGACTGGGGTCATTAGTTCACTCCCGACCTCCCCGGTGCGGTGTGAGGGTCCAAACCTAAATAGTGCTATTAACTAATACCCCGTTGCCTCCCCGGCAACAAATCGGTAGAAGGGACTTAAGTGATAGATGTGAGTGTATTAACCAACATCCCAATAACCCGACATTCCTCCCCGGAACGTTTACCAGATGTCCCTCCCTGGGACGCATGCTTGGAAAAAGAGCAGTGAACTCACCTTAGATTGCTTGGTATGTTACGTTACATTACCCGTTCCAAGTTAGTCAACCAAACCCTACCGTGGTTACCAAAGTTAATCAGTTTCATAAACACATATCCGAATCACGTATTCAACGTACTCGTTACACAAGTAGCATACAAGTAAGACACACGTCCTTATAAAAGTCGTAACTGTTAATCATGAAATCCAATGATCCCTAACGTTTGTCGTAAAATCACATAACAAGTGTATGGGTTTCGTATGCAAATCAATCACTTACAGTACACGTATTTTCACATATTGCGTTTTGCTGCTAAGATTACAGTTCATCACATAACAAGTATTCAATCGCACACAAGACCACATCCTACGTGTATAACGTATATTAACATTCAACAGTTGAGTTGGTTATTCACATCAGTTGATTCACATTGACCAATACGTGTTACTTATCGCACATAGTTTGCATCTATCACATGATCATCTCGAGTTGCATATCAGATACTCAGTTGTCAAGGTAACATTTCACATTTGGATTGGCTATCTATACGAGTCGGGTCAAGACCCTCACAACTAGTTTACACTTCCATTATGCCTTAAACAGAAATTCACAACACATGCCAACAACATAACCAGAAGGGACGAAACATCAAGTCACATATGAACAATCTCGACAAACAACCACATGTGACGAAGAATAGATCTTCGTCGAACAACTATATGAGACGAATCATAGTTTTTCATCAAGACCAGCTTGTGATGAACCATAGTTTTTCGTCAAGAATTAACAGTGACGAACTACCCATTTTTCGTCGAGATTAACGGTGACGAATTATACATTTTTCGTCGTGGATAACATAAATGGTTATGGTGTACCTGCAAACCCTAATTATCCAATAACAGTTTCATCAACATCAATCAACATCTTACTCGAAATCATATCTATACATGACTTAATACAGTAAACCTAACTCACCGATTTCAACATCATGATCACATCCAATATACATTAACCAGAAAATCATCAGACAACTCTTATTCGTCAATCATTAATCCAATCTGTTATTCATCATCGAGAATAGTCAGTAAACAAAACCTTTCCTCATGATTTATCTTATAAGCATATCATAACAATATATGCATTCATAACTAAAAGAAAACCACAAGTATAACACAGTCAATAACAACAAGAAATCAAATCCACACAGGGTATCATACTAACCGAGAGTCTGTACGATGAAACCGAAAGAATAGATCTTCGAGAGACCCGAAGGGCTGCCGTTGAAGGGTACAAAGAAGGAGAACCTTAGGGTTTTGTTTTTACGACTGCAGGTTATGAAAGAATATACAATCAACATGACAATCGGGCCCCGCCTGGGCCACGAATAATCTTGGGCCGAGCCCCTCTCTGGCGAAAGAATCTACGGCCAAAGACCTCCTTCGCCAAGGGGGTGTTTGACGAAAGACTCTATGGCGAAAGACTCTAGTTACATGGGTTTTTCATCGACAAGAGTGTGATACACCCCAATTAAGACTAAACATCAATCATTAAGAAATTCCCAAGTTTTCTTGAAGCGGAACTAGAATTCTCGGGTTGTCACAAAGAGGTTCAGTCTTTCGTCGAGCAGTGTGGTGACGGAAAAGGGTTTTCGTCATTTTTTTTAAATGCTAATCTCATTAAACCACCAGGTAGCTTACGCAAATATCATTCAAAAATAATATGCATAATACACTGTACAATGAAATATAAAACATGTTAGTAAAACGGGTGACGCGTAAAGGAAAGCCCTTGAAATCTCGAGTTGTCACATCATCCCCAACTTGAAAGAAATGTCATCCTGAAATTTGATAAGCAATCCAAAACAGCACGGTGATAGATCAGGATGACTGTGGATTTTTCCCAGGTGCTACAATCCCTAACTTGAAAGGGAATTTCTGTTGGGATTTTTGTCATGTTTATCAAAGTATTTTATCCGTATAAAATAAAACGCAGCGGAAATAATTATTTAAAACATGTTACTTACAAGATATAAAACCCATTTTATATGTAAAACCCAATCCCGGATCCATATACGAATATGCATGCTATCAAAATTAAAACACAACCATAGGGTGTTTAGAATATTACCTTCCAAAGAGTAGAGGATATGAAGAAGATGATGCTTCTTGAACGGTTGCCATCAAGTGTAGAAGACCTCAAGCTTGTATACCCCAAGCCTTCCAACAAACACCTTATGTTTAGCTAGGATTTCTACACTTATGAACTCACTAAGATTCCTCATGAACAACCATGTTTGGCCGAAAATATGAGAGGAGGTTGTGGAGTTCTTGCACTTTATTTATGAACTTGAAAAAGCCTACTTGATCAACCATACATGACCCGATTTTTAGAGACTAAATTCAAGTCTTACACTTGAAAATGATCTCCTAAAAATGCTCTATGTTGGCCGAAAATTTGAGAGCATACTCTCTAGAGTTTCTTCAAGTTCATAAGTCTTGCATCTTCTTGCATTTGACATCTTGGTATTTATAGAACCATGAGAGAGAATTGCCACCCACCTTGACCAATCATGTGCCAACTTACACATGCAAGTGCATGAAACCTTATTGGACCAAAATGGTCTTGGTTAGACCACCCAATCAAATGCCATCTAACATGTAAGATGTGCATGTAACTTGATTGGTGGAAAATCTTTAGGGAAGAACAAAGGGGGGGCCCACTCTTTACTTTTATAAAAAAAATAATAATTTCTTTTATAAAATTTATTAGTCTTATGTATATTTTATAACTTTCATAAAATATAACAACATATGTTATAAGACTTATACAACTTTTATTATGTTATTTAACCCATTAAATAACAAAATAAAATATTCTCTCAAAATAAATTATCCATATAATTTATTAGTTTGTCAAGTGCAATTATTTAGAAAACCAATTTCTAAATATTGTAAGTGTTAATATTTATTTGTTTGATCATATCACAAATAAATAATATAAGTGTTTGTCTAGCTTGTTATTGGGTATGACTCGACTTGGATCATAACGTACTAGCCACATCAATTTAATATGTGTCTTGGGCATACAGAGTCCAACAATCTCCCACTTGCACAAGATACATAGAAGATTGATGCAAGTAGTAAATGACGCCTAACTACGGTTTACTACCCCTAATACGTATGACTATATGTCCCATTCAATAACATCATCCCCTTCAAGTCCCTTACTTGAACATGATTTAGGTGAATCTATCATTTATCCTTTTGTTACAGATGTCATGTTAAATCCAGAGACATAGAGTGATCACTCTCTGTTGATTTAACTTTAGCAGCCCTTAGACATCTTACTCTCAACGAATAAGAGGAACAAATCCCTTCTTGACTACATACGTCTCTCACAATCACCTTGTACCACACCTGAGCTTAGCCTTATGTACTGTCATATTACTAACAGCGAAGAAAAAGTCAAGGTATAATATTTGGTGAATATCAAGACCCAATATGCATCTCAGGTCAGAGGATACTATGATATTCTCCTTTACTCAAATTTACTTATGATCAATCACAAATGATTCCATGCAGTAATATTTGAGAGCGAGTCAGTCCAATATTTGTATCCCACAAATATCTATGAACCTTGGCAACAACACTTTGCTCTATATTGATATCTAATGAATATCCACCAATCCAAATTCATAATAGTCTTACATTCATATTTGTTCCCACATGTATGATCGACTACGGACATTTAGAATAATTAACTTATTCACGGATTTAAACATGCTAAAATGGAACATAACTCAACATACCATAAAGAGTTATAATAACAATTGTTCCAATATCCAAATACAAAATAGATCAAATCCAATCACTAGAATATCGAAGTCCTAAGGCACAAGTATGACCCTTTCATGCTTTGCCCATTCAAGGAGCTTCGTGAGTGGATCCGCAATATTTTGATCAGTGTGAACTTTGCGAATACATATCTTTCTCTTTTTCAACTTCATCCCTTATGTAGTTGAAACTCCGCTCAATGTGCCTAGTCTTTCGATGTACACGAGGTTCCTTGATTTAAGCAATCGCACCATCGTTATCACAAAGATCTCTAGGGGTCCTGAATGGTAGGAACCACCCCTAGATCGGAAATAATTCAAGTGGCAGATCCACATGAATCATCTCGATCAATGAAGCGGCGATGTATTCTGATTCTGTAGTGGACAATGCTACCCTGATTGTGATCGAGAACCATCTCGATTAGTTTGGAAACTCGTATCCATGTAACCCTTTACAACGAATTCCGAAACTCGCATCCTTGTAACCCTTTACAACGAGTTTTTCTTCACCAGATCTATATATTAGAAATGTATCCTTAGTCCTTCTGAGGTATTTCAATATATTTATAACAGTCACTTAATGACGTTTCTCGCTAGTATCTTCTCGTTATGCTTAAAGCGCATAACTTGTCCTGTCTAGTGCATACCATTAAATACATAATGAATCCTATAGCAGACGCATATGGGATTCTTTTCATTCTTTCTTGCTCATCCTTTGAGCTTGGACATTGAGACGCACTCAATATTGTCCTCTCTTGAATAGGTACCAAACCTTTCATAGAGTTCTTTATCTTGAACCTTTTCAAGACTTTGTCAATGCACTTTGGTTTAAACCTATCTAGCGCCTTGACCTATCCTTATAGATCTTTATTCCAAAATATAGGCGACTTCACCAAGATCCTTAATGGAAGAACAACTTCCAAGCCAGGCTTTTACACCTTCCATGGTTGGAATGTTATTTCCAAATAGTAGAATGTCATATAATACTAATAAAGTGATGATGCTTCCACTAGCCTTCTTATACACACAAGCTTCATCGACGTTCTTGATGAATCCATATTCCCTAATCTCTTCATCAAAATGGTGATTCCAACTTCTAGATGCTTGTTTCAATCTATAGATTGATTCTTTAACTTGCATACTTTGTCAGGATGTTTTGGATCGACAAAACCTTCAGGCTTAACTATATAGACATCTTCCTCAAGATATCTATTAAGGAAAGTCGTTTTGAGATCCATTTGCCAAATCTCATAATCATATTGTGCAAGTATGGCAAATGATATCCTAGTTGACTTTAGCATCGCCACAGGCGAGAAGGTCTCATCATAATCAACCCTTTGAGTTTGAGTGAAACCTTTTGCTACAAGTCTTGCTTTACAAGTATCCAAGTTACCATGCATATCGTTTCTTTCCTGAAAACCAACTTACTTCCAACTACTTTGGAGTTAAGAGGTGCTACAACCAATTCCCATACTTGGTTGTTATACATGGACTGCATCTTTACGTTCATGGCTTCAAGCCATTTGTCACAATCGAATTTTGACATTGCATCATGGTATGTGGTAGGTTCACCCGAATATACCACGTAGCATCCATCCATGAAAAATCCATATCTTTCAGGTGGACTACTTATTCTACCAGATCTGCGAACGTTTCGTGTGTATTGATCAACCACTTGATCGTTTTTCAACAACCTTTTGTTGAGTGCTAGTTTTAACCAAACGTGTATCGGCTTGTGGTTCTTGATCCTTATCAAGTTCCACTTGTTCTAATAATTCCTTCCACAAGGAACTTATCTTCCAAGAACTCAGCCTTTCGAGCAACAAATACCTTTTGCTCTGTTGGATCGTAGAAATAATATCCTATACCATCTTTAGGATATCCTACAAAAGATACACTTAGTGGATTGTACTTTTATTTGGGGTGTATTGCTTCACATAAGCTTCACAACCCATACTTTTAAATATGATAATGATGGAGCCCTTCCATGCCATATTTCAAAAGGTGTCTTATCCACTTCTTGGTTGGACCATACGGCCACGGAGAGCAAAGCGTAACACCAAAATGATAGAGATAATGTGCTCCTAGCCATCATAGATCAAACCATATCCAAATAGAGTTTGATTCCTCCTCTATCGAAACGAATAACTTTAAAAGAGTTGATTTTGTACTTCACTTTTTGAAGATTCTGAACGTTTCAAAACTTCTTCTTTGTGTCAAGTACACATAACCACAACTACTATAGTTGTTGGTAAACTTAATGAAGTATCTTTCACCATACCTAGTTATTGGCTTAAAAGGATCACATACATTCGAATGTATGATACCTAATAAATCTTTTGCCCTTTCCCACTTAAGGGTTTCTTAGTCATATTACTTCGTAAACAAGATTCGCATATATCAAATGAACCAATTTCATTTGTTTCCAAATGACCATTCTTTTGAAGTGTTTACATGCGACATCTGTTTATATGATCAAGGCGATAATGCCAAAGATAAGTCCCACTCAAATCCATTTTGAGTTTGTTGGTGATTGCTTGGTACATTAAACTATCAAATGATGTATTATTATGAACCGATTCATAAATACCATTTGAATGCATAGGTTTAAAGTAAAACATGTCATTCATTGATATAAATGTCAATGTTTGCAAACATTAAGTTAAAACCATATTGTCCTATAAGGGAAACTTGAATAATGTTCCTAGTCAAACTAGGAGCATTCAAGACATTTTAAAACAATTTCCAAACCATTTGGAAGTTTCAAAACATAGTCTCCTTTCTTGAAATGTTTATTTCTTTTGAACCTTTTGTAACGAATTGCAAACATGAGTTCCACATCTGGTATCTAATACCCATGTGTTAGAAGAAATAACATTAAGGTCAATATGTATCATTAAGATTGTACCTGAGGTTTGCCTAACATCCCTCTTGTTTTTCAACTCTTTGAGATAGGTTGGACAATTCCTATTTAAATGCCCTATCTCACCACACTCAAAGCATGGATCATTCATGGCAACCTTTGCCTTCTTCTCTTTTGGTTTCGGTGGTTTCGCTTTAGTCTTTCTAATCATTTCCCTTTGAATTACCCGTTTCCATTTTCAACATTTGCTTTGGTGTCGGGGTGATGCGCTTTCTTGTTGCTACCCTCATTGATCGCTAGAATGGATAAAACCCTTTTACCCATATTGAGCCTTTCTAGGCGATCAATGTGGCTTTTCGTCTTAAAGACATAAGATGAGACCGATTGGGTTTCCTCCATTCGACATGCATGAAGCACTCGAACCGTTTCGAAGCGTTCTACCCTTAGGAACATTTCCTACAATTGGGTAATCATGTCGTATGCTCATGATGTTCAAAATCCCTTTGAATTACGGAAACCATAATTCCTTACATGAGGAAAGAGGCTTGCATAGTATCCTCGATATACTTAATCCAATCGTTTTCAATGATAGGTTACGGACGGTTTGGGTAATATTGTTAGCGGCCATCTACAAAATTTAACAAGATTCAATTTTAGTATTTTCGATATTATTATATTTTAATCATTAATACCCTTTTGTGTCTCATAGACAATTAATAATTAAAATCTAGAATCCAACGTTACATTTAAATATTGGTTAGGTGACCTTTATCTCTCTATTTAAATTAACAAGGTAGTCAACGTTTGACAATTGCAACTCTTTGCAACTTCTAGCCATATGGGATCGGTTAAACATCTTTATGTTTAGTTGGCATGTTTAATCCCATCAACACCTTTGTTCCCCATGCTTCGGTGACCCTAAGTTCATGGTTTCCAAATCAAGTCGTCCAACTTACACACATGTGTGAGTTTATACACATAAGTGGTTAGGTGACCTTTATCCCACAAACATGGTAAACCCACCTCGAATAGACAAGTTCCCTCAAATGTGGTTAGGTGACCTTTATCCCACAAAAGAGTTCCCAAGTGATTCGAGTGTTGTATAAAAGGATGGTGTTTGACTTGTTTTATAAAAGGGATTTTGAGTTTTCAAAATTCTAGTTTAGAAAACTTTATGTACCATACATTTGCATGCATTCAAATCCTTGGTACTTTTGTGAAAATAAATTTTCAAGGTTCTTGTTAATAAAACCCATTTTATTATAAAAATCATTAATTTTTAATAACCTTTTATTAACCATTTTTAATGATCTTTTAAAGAACCAATTTTAAGCTTGTTGTTGATTATTAGTTTGTTAAGCATGCATATCAACATATCATCCAAACAACATAAATAAACAACCATACAAGCACAACACAGATATCATTAGGTGCATAACCATAGCCAACTATTTTGACCACACTTGTTAGCCGAAACAAGTGTGCCAAAAGGTCCTTCCTAAGGGGTGAAAAATGACACAAGCGATGTGTCGTTGAACTCCCACTTGATCCCGCATCCAAATGCTTCAAGTCTCCTTCTTGTGTTGTGATTTCTTCACATTCTTTGGGCTTCAAAAATGTCCTTTAATTCAGCTCCAAACTCCTTTGGACTTCAAAAATGTGTTTTGGT
This sequence comes from Helianthus tuberosus, assembly GCA_030545235.1. Lineage (NCBI taxonomy): Eukaryota > Viridiplantae > Streptophyta > Magnoliopsida > Asterales > Asteraceae > Helianthus > Helianthus tuberosus. The sequence continues at coordinate 41,810,208 of CM060393.1, read as the reverse complement.
TATCGGGCTAAAATCCCGTTAGGAATTATGAAGTCCTTTTGGCCCGAAATTGGCCAAAACCAAAACCGCATTTTGTGTGCATCTTCTTTTACAAAATATATCCTAATACATTTTTCTAGTAAAATAAAATGCACCTAATCTATTTATTTTACATACCAAATGAAAATAAATAAATTACATAACTTTACAAGTGGAAGAACAAAATTAATAATTATTACAACCCATTGAAATAATCAAATATAAATCACAAACACAAATATTCAACATATTCACACAAGGTCATGGCTAGGTTATGAACACCAAAATATATATATATCCACATATATAAAATTCAAGAAGAAAAATGGTTTCGTTTTTACAACCTACTTTTCGGTCAAGAATGAAAAAACCGAAAAAGTGGGTTTTTGTCCAAACAAACAAATCATCCAAATGACATAATTTTTCAAGATACTTTTATGCATGTATTAAAATAATCTTGAAAAACAAAAGGATAACCATATATAAAATTTCGGCCATAGGGTTTAACCAAACCCGAAACCCGAAAATTTCATATCCTATGAAGCATGCACTCATATAAGCGGCTCTGATGCCACTGTTGGTATTTTTGTCATGTTTATCAAAGTATTTTATCCTTATAAAATAAAACGCAGCGGAAATAATTATTTAAAACATGTTACTTACAAGATATAAAACCCATTTTATATGTAAAACCCAATCCCGGATCCATATACGAATATGCATGCTATCAAAATTAAAACACAACCATAGGGTGTTTAGAATACTACCTTCCAAGAAGTAGAGGATATGAAGAAAATGATGCTTCTTGAACGGTTGCCTTCAAGTGTAGAAGACCTCAAGCTTGTATACCCCAAGCCTTCCAACAAACACCTTATGTTTAGCTAGTATTTCTACACTTATGAACTCACTAAGATTCCTCATGAACAACCATGCTTGGCCGAAAATATGAGAGGAGGTTGTGGAGTTCTTGCACTTTATTTATGAACTTGAAAAAGCCTACTTGATCAACCATACATGACCCGATTTTTAGAGACTAAATTCAAGTCTTACACTTGAAAATGATCTCCTAAAAATGCTCTATGTTGGCCGAAAATTTGAGAGCATACTCTCTAGAGTTTCTTCAAGTTCATAAGTCTTGCATCTTCTTGCATTTGAAATCTTGGTATTTATAGAACCATGAGAGAGAATTGCCACCCACCTTGACCAATCATGTGCCAACTTACACATGCAAGTGCATGAAACCTTATTGGACCAAAATGGTATTGGTTAGACCACCCAATCAAATGCCATCTAACATGTAAGATGTGCATGTAACTTGATTGGTGGAAAATCTTTAGGGAAGAACAAAGGGGGGGCCCACTATTTACTTTTATAAAAAAAATAATAATTTCTTTTATAAAATTTATAAGTCTTATGTATATTTTATAACTTTCATAAAAAATAACAACATATGTTATAAGACTTATACAACTTTTATTATGTTCTTTAACCCATTAAATAACAAAATAAAATATTCTCTCAAAATAAATTATCCATATGATTTATTAGTTTGTCAAGTGCAATTATTTAGAAAACCAATTTCTAAATATTGTAAGTGTTAATATTTATTTGTTTGATCATATCACAAATAAATAATATAAGTGTTTGTCTAGCTTGTTATTGGGTATGACTCGACTTGGATCATAACGTACTAGCCACATCAATTTAATATGTGTCTTGGGCATACATAGTCCAACAATTTCGTCCCGAAATTTGCCAATGATATCAGAAGTTGATACAACCGTTTGAACAACTAAGGATACTAGAGCTTACTCCGATCATCACGTCCCCACGTGAACTCCATTCCACGTCTTGAGTTCCAACGAACTCTCACGATTGGAATTCGACTATGCTAACTAATCTTGACGTCCTGGTCCATGATTTTAGTAGATTCCTCAACAACTTCAACTTGTCATTAACCTCAGACTCTAATAAGGGTATCACAAGCGTTTCATCAGACAAACACTGCCTTAGATTCGAGACATAGATGATATCATGCACGTTACCCAATTCGTCGGGTAACTCGAGTTTGTAGGCGGCGTGACCGATTCTTTCCAGAATTCTGAATAACTTAATGTAACGTAAATTAAGCTTGCCACGCTTCCTAAGTATACCATACCCTCCCAGGGTGAGATTTTCAACATGATACGACCGCCTACAACGAACTCCCAGTGTTTCCTAAACTTATCATCTTTCTTGACGGTCACTCGTTGCTGCCAAACGATTTCCGATCCAAGCAATCTTCCCAAGGGTTTCGAGTACAAGTCCTAGACCTGTGATTAGGTTGTCACCCACCCTAATCCAACAAGCAGTTTAACGTTACTGCTCATGCAATGCCTCAAACAGAGTTGTCTGAATACTAGAATGGTAACTTCTACGGTAGAACTCAGCCAAAGGTATGTGTCCTTCCAATTTTCACTAAGTTAATCACACACATGCTCGCAGCATGTCTTTGAGTGTCAGGGGGTTCGCTGACTCTGACCATATGTCCTGTGGTGATAAGTAATGCTCATGTCTAGACGTGAGCCAAGATTGTTGTGTTGTGCCTGTCATAAATTAGGTATAGATCAAAATCAGAGATAACAGGAGGTGGCACCTCGTGGCTAAAAGCCGCCTCTCTCAGAGGAATATTCACAAGCTGTGAAGACTCGTCAGTTTCCTTGATTGCAAGAGAGTGTACTGGTTACATGGGACAATCAACGTTCACTCGGGTAATATCAGTTCCGTTCTGAGATTTAGGTAGGCCAGTGACAACATCCATGGCTGTCTGTTCCAATCTCCAATTAGGTGTTTCTGATTACTGACACAAACCAGAAGGTTTCTGATGTTCCACCTTGACTTTCGCACAAGTCAAACGTCGTTCACATGCTTTGCTGTGTAGGCCTTCAAGCCCAGTTGCCAGTACAAGATCCTTAGATCCTAATATATTCCACCAAAATCCAGATGACTAGAATATCAAGGCTGGTGTGCTTCGCTCAACACAAGTTCCCTTGGATTACTGTACAGTGGAATCCGTAGTCGTTCCATGAATTAGCGAATATCATCCAACTTGCTAGAAGTTGCTCCTCCATGCCCCGCATGTACCAATCTTGAAAATTCTCTTCCTTTAGCGCTTCGGTTTAAACATGGCGAATCTATTTGGGTAGGCTAGAGTCAATGGGGAGCTGCAAGCTCGCACGCGTTTAGGTTCCATAGTCATAATCGCTCGAGAGTTCCATCCAGTGGTGCCATCACATGTTTAGCTCCTTCGAAACAAGGGTACATGGGAGGCCCCTGTGATCGGTCTAAGTAGTGCATTTGGTACCGTCCAGGTAACGCCTCCAACTTAAATCCAAAGACTATGGCTTCCATCGCAGGTTGTGACTCATGTCATTCGTCTTGTAACTTCACTATGTAGGCCATCACCTTCTCGTGTTCCATCGGCGTGTAACTGGGACTCTAATTCGAACCATCATGGTATGCCACTAAAACACCCATACCCTCGGGTAAAGACGATGCTCAGTGCATTCTAGAATTGGGATTCGAAAGCTGAAAAGGCGTCCTCCTGTTTTGTCTTCCACGAACACAACACCCTGCTGTGCTAAAGAGATTAAAGCTGCGCGATCTTCGAAAATCCTCTGATGAATCTGCGATAGTATCTAGCGTGACTAAGAAATTACTGCATCCCCGAAGGAATCTTTTGTGTCGATCAGTTTCTAACAAAATGGGTCTTAGCGAGATCCACGTGTATTCCCACTTCATTGACTATGCGACCAATAAAGTGTGCTTCTCGAATCCTGAAGTCACACTTAGGTAGACTTCTCATGGAGTGGCTCCTCCCCTAGGAGCTCTAAGATGACATACAAGTGCCGTTCATGGTGTTCCTTTCTCTTGGTAGTGATTCAAAACGTCATAGATAAACACGGTTGACGAATCTGGCGAGACGAGGTTGGCACACACTACACATGTGATCCCTGAGGCTGCCGGTGTGTTGGATATCGTAAACAACTTGAACAGAAATTTGTAGTGGTCGTACTATATCTGCAATGCCGTATTAGGGATCATCCTCCCCATGTTCTTCCATCAGATCTATAAAACTCCCATCCTGTAGTTTCCTGAAGTTTATTGAACAGTTCTTGCAACTTTCCAGGCGCCAGATGATAAGGAGTACGAGTAATCAAGGCTGCCTCTGGTCGTGAGATCAAACTGAGATTCTACCTAATCAGTCGTGGAAGTAAACCTGAAAGTTCCTCAAGTAGCACGCTGAGTGGAATCACCAACAATCAGTGGATACTCGATCCTCTTTTCCTTAGCCTTAACATTAGCAACGGTTGCCAACATAGTAAGGTAATTCCTCCGTAGACGCTCCTGGCTTTCATTGCTGAAATGATACTAACCTTTACACCACTCTGATGCTTTAGAACAGATGACGATTCGCCACTAGGTAGAGGGATACTCAAAATTTTCTCCTCACGAGGTATATTTGCGCGATATCTGGATAACCCATCCACACTAACTACTACAACAAGACTATTAAGGGTAGATGTCGAACACTTGTCCCGCGAGATCAAGTTTGAATCCCAACGGACATAGGAGGTTTCCATTGACTTGCCTTCAGTCGGTTCCACAATAGGTTTGGTTTCTAGAAGCATCAGCGTTAAACAGAACAGAGACGAGGCGTTAAGTTACCAAGAATGCACAGGCCACCATGTTGCTATATTCCTGGCGTCGTCCACGCCGATCCTAAATGCCCTTCCACGAGCCTCATTTCTAGTGTTGTTGTTACGGTCACGTGGATTCCCAATACTATCATTGTTCCCTTGATTGTTGACATTTTGACTTATCAACAGTCAATCCTTGTCGAAGTCACTTTAGGTTCCATACTATAGGCTACGATTACGAGTACCATGATGTCGCCATGACTGTTGCCTCTAATGTCGCTGCTTGTAACAGAGTCCTGTGACCTTTCACCAACATGGTCCATCCTTTCACATTCTGTGCCACGTCCTATGGCGCTACTCATTGTGCTGGCAATTACACATTCCACACTATAGTCTATTGTCATCGCTTATGTCCCGATAGATTCTTAGGAGTTGACTCCCATAAGTCGCTTACTAGGGTTAGGGATTCAATTGAAGCCAAGTTTGCTGGTGCCCGTTGCCGATAGCCAGGGTCGTCCTAATACTGAGGTCGGTGAGGTACTACGCTTATCCTCTTGTCCATCGATCTTGCAAGTCGATTGAGTAATTCACAGTATGCTGCTAGCGTGTTGCAGAAGTGATCGCACTCGGAATCTAAGGCGTCAGTATGTTAAGTTCCAGCAAACGAAGATAAGTGAGAAAGGTATAAACCAAGCATTCGACGCTACAACATTCAACTCAGAGACGTTCGTACTAGCACCTAACATTCTACACAGTTCCCTGGGCATTCAAATGGGTGTTCAGGTAATACTCGATAGCATCGAGATTCGTAAGGATTCAGAGAGGAGTGAGAAGATCACGTTCGAATAGGAGACAATCACTGCTATGACTCCTATAGATTTGTTACGTTTCTTATTGATTAATTAACAAGACAGAACCCCGTTTTCAGTTGTTAAGGCTCACTTGGACTCGCATGCACCCCACATTATTATTATGTGTGCACCCACAATAATATTGTGATTTGCATGCTCGTCTCAGTTCTCCCTAACTCATGTCAAATGGTTCTTCAAACTCAGATATCAAACAGAGGTTATCAAGATAATAAGACCACAGAGTCCCCAAGGACTACGACATACTATCAACGCATCATAATGTAAGCAAGCAATTCATGTAATCATGCTATAGTGACGAGTGTGTGTTCATACGCTACATCATAAACAAATGTGTACTAGCCATGTAATGTATGGAGCAGATGAAAAAGACGAACCTTGCAATCTGGAGCTAAGTGTCATGGTCTTATTCATGTGTTCAGAACTGTTTGGTTATAGTCTGGTTTTATAAAAACATATTTAAAACCAAGTTCACTATAACCAGTGGCTCTGATACCAAACTGTCACACCCCCAAAATACCACATGCGGATACCCCGCGGGGCGTGTGACGTACCAGGATCTAGGCACAAATCATATTGAACCCATAACAAGATTTCCAAATAATAACTTTCATTCATTAAAATAAAGTGTTACAAAACATTAATAATAATTCAACGTATTCAGCGGAAGCATAACTCGTTTGTTAAGTATTTCTTAAACCAAGTGTATAAAAACCATTAAACATGTCACGTGATTCCTTGTATCTCGACCCATGACCACTCCAGCATCCCAGACAGCAAGTTCCAACGGCATGTACCTATAGGCCTGCAAGCATGCAGAAAAGTGTATCAGACAACGTTGGTGAGTTCAAAGTTTGTTAACACGTTTTAGTTACCAGATATAAGTATAAAACAATTCAGAGATTTTATATTGTTAATAACTCGATTACCGCCGATGGCTCCAGATTATTTGCCCTATTCCCCAATGCCTCTATCAAAGCAATGGTCAAGATTGGGGTCATTAGTTCACTCCCGACCTCCCCGGTGCGGTGTGAGGGTGCCAAACCTAAATAGCGCTATTAACTAATACCCCGTTGCCTCCCCGGCAACAAATCGGTAGAAGGGACTTAAGTGATAGATATGAGTGTATTAACCAACATCCCAAATACCCGACATTCCTCCCCGGAATGTTTACCAGATGTCCCTCCCTGGGACGCATGCTTGGAAAAAGAGTAGTGAACTCACCTTAGATTGCTCGGTATGCTACGTTACATTACCCGTTCCAAGTTAGTCAACCAAACCCTACCGTGGTTACCAAAGACATTCAGTTTCATAAACACATATCCGAATCACGTATTCAACGTACTCGTTACACAAGTAGCATACAAGTAAGACACACGTCCTTATACAAGTCGTAACTGTTAATAATGCAATCCAATGATCCCTAACGTTTGTCGTAAAATCACCTAACAAGTGTATGGGTTTCGTATGCAAATCAATCACTTACAGTACACGTATTTTCACAGATTGCGTTTTGCTGCTAAGATTACAGTTCATCACATAACAAGTATTCAATCGCACAGAAGATCACATCCCACGTGCATAACGCATATTAACATTCAACAGTTGAGTTGGTTATTCACATCAGTTGATTCACATTGATCAATACGTGTTACTTATCGCACATAGTTTGCATCTATCACATGATCATCTCGAGTTGCATATCAGATACTCAGTTGTCAAGGTAACATTTAACAATTGGATTTGCTACCTATACGAGTCGGGTCAAGACCCTCACAACTACTTTACACTACCATTATGCCTTAAACAGAAAATCACAACACATGCTAACAACATAACTAGAAGGGACGAAACATCAAGTCACATATGAACAATCTCGACGAACAACCACATGTGACGAAGAATAGATCTTCGTCGAACAACTATATGTGACGAATCATAGTTTTTCATCAAGACCAGCTTGTGATGAACGATAGTTTTTCGTCAAGACTTAACAGTGACGAACTACCCATTTTTCATCGAGATTAATGGCGACGAATTATACATTTTTCTTCGTGGATAACATAAATGGTTATGGTGCACCTGCAAACCCTAATTATCCAATAACAGTTTCATCAACATCAATCAACATCTTACTCGAAATCAGATCTATACATGACTTAATACTGTAAACCTAATTCACCGATTTCAACATCATGATCACATCCAATATACATTAACCAGAAAATCATCAGACAACTCTTATTCGTCAATCATTAATCCAATCAGTTATTCATCATCGAGAATAGTCAGTAAACAAAACCTTTCCTCGTGATTTATCTTATAAGCATATCATAACAATACATGCATTCATAACTAAAAGAAAACCACAAGTATAACACAGTCAATAACTACAAGAAATCAAATCCACACAGGGTATCATACTAACCGAGAGTCTGTACGCTGAAACCGAGAGAATAGATCTTCGAGAGACCCGAAGGGCTGCCGTTGAAGGGTACGAAGAAGGAGAACCTTAGGGTTTTGTTTTTACGACTGCAGGTTATGAAAGAATATACAATCAACATGACAATCGGGCCCCGCCTGGGCCGCGAATAATCTTGGGCTGAGCTCCTCTCTGGCGAAAGACTCTATGGCGAAAGACCTCCTTCGCCAAGGGGGTGTTTGACGAAAGACTCTATGGCGAAAGACTTTAGTTACATGGTTTTTTCATCGACATGAGTGTGATACGCACCAGTTAAGACTAAACATCAGTCATTAAGCAATTCCCAAGTTTTCATGAAGCCTGACCTAGAATTCTCGGGTTGTCACAAACGAAGTTCAGTCTTTCATCGAGCAGTGTGGTGACGGAAAAGCGTTTTTGTCATTTTTATTAAATCCTAATCTCATTAAACCACCAAGTAGCTTACGCAAATATCATTCTAAAATAATATGCATACTACACTGTACAACGAAATATAAAACATGTTAGTAAAACGGGTGACGCGTAAAGGAAAGGTCTTGAAATCTCGAGTTGTCACAATTGTATGGTGTAGTAAAACATGTCCACAACTCGGTATTTTGACCTAGAACATACGTATGAAAACGACTTTTCCATGATGGATAATCGTTCATGTGATGTAACTTTGGTGGACGATTATTGCTCCCAGTTTCATTGTCGCTTAAGAGAAGATATTGAATGCTCTGATTTTGATTAGCAACACATGCCCATTGATTAGCGGTAATCGATTGTTGAGGCATTAGAGACTTGATCCATTGTGAAGGATTTTGGCTTGTACTCGAGCAATCACTCCAATCCCAAGGATTTGAACTCATTTTTTATTGTTGTTTTGGGATAATTACTTGAAAAATCAAATTAAACAACTACAATTGAAATAAAAGCTTTCTGTGAAAAATGTAAACTGGGAACTCACGAAACACTAGGCCATGAAAGATATGATCCACGAACTACCTTGGTCAACAGAAAACTATGTTCTTCGTTGACTTCAGTTTTTCGCAGGATATATTCTTCGCAGATCACCAAATCAACGAAGAACTATGGTTTTTCGCCACCTCAGTTCTTCGTCGATGTGGGTTTTCCCAGGTGAGGTGTTACACCCCGATAATTATTGCTCAGCCCGGTGGGGAGTATCATGACATAAGATTGGTATTGTCATAGTCAAACATACACATAATAGCACAGCGGAATTCTTGGAATATAAAATATTATTACAAACCCAAATTTCTGAAAATACCAAAGTATTAATTACAAATGAGCTTGTAATATCAAATCCATAGGAGGATCATTACAGAATGTAAAAAATGAAGTTTAGCAGACTTTAGGGCATCCTAAGCATTTGCAAGATCCTTTATTGGCACCAAGCAGCTCCCAACCTATTTGCGTATAGTACATGTCACTTAGTCTTTTGAAAATACGTCAGTTTACACTGGTAAATACAGTTAACTGACTCATTTGAAAATGTTTTAAAAATTGGTTTAGGTGCACGAGGCACGAAAATATTTTATAACTTAGGAAAGTTAGGCTTATAACCTTGTATATAGATTTACATGTTGTCAGTACATATGGGGCCCAGTACAGAGACCGAGACATGATTTGCTGACTCACCACTTATGAACCCACGGAGGAGTTATCCCCAACTTGTGGGTAATTTGCATTAGCATTTGTCAGGTGTATGCCTACACCCCGTGCTTAGGTCGTGGCCATTAGTAACTTAAATGAGCCGAGGATATCCAGAACACGGTCGTGAACCCCCAATGTTTAAGTTATCAACAAAACAGTATCAAAACGTGTTATGCGGATTTACTAGCCACAATCCGGCATCCGATTGATCCCACACCCAACCAAGCGTTAATAATTTACTGTATCCCAAGCCCATATAAGGGAAAATAAGTTAAAAGTATTTACCTGAGCTAATACTCGATTCACAGCAAGATTTAAATAACTAAGTCGTATCCAGTCTAACTAAATACAGATAGCTTTTATCGGGAGGCTCTAGTCTGGAATGATGGTAATATATAACCAATTTAGAATGCTAACGGGTCTTTATTTAAGTCATAGACTTAGACCGGCTAGCTTAGAGTAATTTAAATGGTACGATACGCTAGATTAAGCGATAACCAGAATAGAATGTAATTTAGACCCAACAAGTATGTAGACTTATATAATATGGGTAAACTAAATACATTCTGGATTTTGAAGTAAAAATGCTAAGTTTAACCCGTTTCGGTAAACTTACGTAAATTAGTTACGTAAGTCTACCCGTACGAACATAAGCGATAACGACATATAAAGGTTACTTGGGTATAATCTAATGCTAAGACCATAAAAATTCTATGAAAATACTTTATTTATGATATAATATCAGTAGGTTATCAAACATATGTGTGTCTTATAGTTTAAAACCAAACTATGCTCCGTAGGGGCATTTTGGTAATTTCACACATAGTTTTGAAGGCTAATTTGGGAATATGAGTTTATACCATATACCTACTGTAAAAATATTTAAAATGATTTATAAAATCAGTAGGTAACAAGTCTTGGTTGGAAGTTATGGTTTAAAACCATACTACGCGCCGAAACGGCGTTAAAATCGTTAAATGACGACATGTGCGATGTTTAAGGAAAACTGATGTTATGATCAAGTCTATATGATCCAAATATGTTAAGTAATATAACATATCAGTAGTAAAAAGGTTTTGTATGAAAATTATGCTTTTAAACCATTTTAGATGCAAAAAGGGCATTATCGACATTTAAGGACATAACTCAAGAACGTATGCGTAAATTCAGTTTGTAAACTGAATGAACATCCCAAATTATTCTAATTATGATATTACATCAGTAGGCAATGAGTTTGGTATGCAAATTTTTGCTTAAAACCGATCTGTGCGCCTAAAGGGCATTTTGGTCGATTTAAACCATAAATTACGATATTACACGCAAACTCAGTTTATGATCAGGTTCGTAACATCAAAATATGTTAAACATGTTAACATATCAGTACCTAAGTTGTTTGCAAGCTTATTGGTGTCTAAAACCTTATTTTTGCTAAAAAGGGCATAATAGTCAAAGTACGGCATATTAACGGAACATGCGTAAAAACTCAGATTTTTAGTATGATCGTGTAATATAACCTTATACGGTTATGCTACATTATAATATGATCATAATGGAACCTAAAATCAGTAACAAACTAATTTAATTTGGTTCATAATCAAAAGTCAACGTACAAGTCAAACTTCGCGACTTTCGGTTGTGAACCGACCTTAAAACTGGAATTGACGAGTCGAACATGTTTACACATGTTCTAAGAATTATTACTAAGTTTTTTGACTGCTAAAACATATTTTAGAACAATTCTAACTCATATAACAATTATTTTAAAAACTGCCTCGTTGACTTTTTAAAACAATATTACGTTGACTCGTCAATTGACCAAGCAAACGTGATTCTTAGGAGGTGCCCTTTTGAGAGATTAACACCTACCTAATTATGATCACGTAGCCATATTCATTGCGAACAATGGCTTGACCGTTTAAGGTCTAACTAAAAGTCAAAGCGTTTATCGTAAACGCTTGACTTTTTGGCTTTAAAAGCCAAATAAAAGGACTAGTCACGAAAGAAACACTTACAAGTGGTCCTAGAGACTGAAGAACACTCAAAGGAAGTACCCAATTGCTCAGGGTCCTCCAAGATTGAGAGAAAGAAGGAAAGAATGGAATGGTGCAAGTTTGAATGAATGGATTCAAGGCCTTTATTGTCACACCCCCAAAATACCACGTGCGGGAACCCCTGCGAGGCGTGTGACATACCAGGATCTAGCCACCAATCACATTGAACTCATAACTAAATTTAATTAAAAACTTTCATTCATTAACATAGAGTATTACAAAACATTAAATGTAATTCATTGTATACAGCGGAAGCATAAATCATTTGTTAAGTGTGTCATAAACCACATGTACGAAAACCATTAGACTTGTCTTGCGATTCCATGTATCTCGACCCATGACCACTCCAGCCTCCCAGACAGCAAGTTCCAATTACATAACCCAATAGACCTGCAAGCATGCAGACAAGTGTGTCAGACGACGCTGGTGAGTTCAAAGTTTGTTAACATGTTTAGTTACCAGATATGCATTTAAAACATTTCAGAGATTTGATGTTGTTAATAACTCGATTACCGCCGCATGGCTCTAGATTATTTTCCCTATTCCCCAAAGCCTCTATCAAAGCAATGGTCAAGACTGGGGTCATTAGTTCAATCCCGACCTCCCCGGTGCGGTGTGAGGGTGCCAAACCTAAATAGCGCTATTAACTAATACCCCGTTGCCTCCCCGGTAACAATCGATAGAAGGGACTTAAGTGATAGATATGAGTGTATTAACCAACATCCCAATAACCCGACATTCCTCCCCGGAACGTTTACCAGATGTCCCTCCCCGGGACGTATGCTTGGAAAAAGAGCAGTGAACTCACCTTAGATTTGCTCGTTTTGTTAAGTTACTTTACCCGTTCCAAGTTGGTCAACCAAACCCTACCGTGGTTACCGCAGATGATCAGTTTCGCAAACACATATCCAAAACACGTATTCAGCGAATCACAAGTAATACATAGAAGACATTTGGATTTCATACGCATTCATAGTATAAGTTCTCGTTCCCAAATAACATCAGCTTCATAAATCAAGTTACTTATTCCACACAGATTGCATTCATCAACAGGTCACTATATAACATATAGCTATTGTTCAAGTTCACACCAAACCACACCCCATGTGCATATCACGCATAATCATTCAGTAGTTGATTCGGTTAGTCACATCAGACAATTTATCTTAGACAACTCATATTAGTCTATACAAGTTCCTCAGTTCTAGATAGCCTTAATATCAAAAACAAGCTCAACTGTCAAATAACATACACAACATAACCATTCCTTGTTCAAGTCATTTCCCATAAAACGAAATCCCACACGACGAAGGATCATCTTTTGTCTGAGTCCAGTCATGACGAAAGATCATCATTCATCGGGTTCAAGGGTGACGAAAGATCTAAGGGTTGTCAACAGGCATGTCGACGAAAAATGAGACTTTAGTCGACATTGGTTATTCGTCAAGAGTTTTTCATCACTAACCCTAACAGACAGCAATTGCACTAACGTATTCAGTGTGTCACGCTACTCATCAAGTCCCATTCATCAAAACCATCAGTATACTAACACTAGTTCATCGACTAATAACATGAGCAATTTCAGTTTCTTAACAACATAGCAATTTATAACTGATTCGACACACGTATAACAATCCACAACAACGGCCATTCAATAACAACGAGTCATTAGTTAACTCTATAATTTGCAATAATCACCATTGTTTAACAGTATTAAATCATTCCTACTGATCAACCAATCACAAAGTGTTAACAGTCTATGGACTCAAACCCTGGTAACGAACGACATCATTCATACAATCTAACCTCTAATAGAATAAGATCAATCACACAAGAATCTGGACTATAAGAACAAGAACTAACCGAGAAGTGTTGATCACATGGATTGACTGGAGCGAAAGAAAGATACGATTCACGAAAAAAAGGCTTCGAACTGGAACAGGCTGCCTTCAAACTCCCAAGAGCAGATTAGGGTTTGCTAAGGAGGTGTTTCGTAAACCTTATGCATGTTTATATAGTCAAACAGACCATTGGGCCTCTCTTGGGCTTCAACAGAAATTGGGCCGGCGAAAATCCAGTGACGACGAAAGATCAGTTTTTCGTCGATAAGGGTTGACGATGAAACTTCATTGTTCGTTGAGTAAACTTGTGACGAAGAATCCATCTTTTGTCACGAAGGTTCTTTGTCAATTGTTTTTATTACACACTAACCTTTAACATTACACAATAATCAACTAACCACCAGAATACTCTAATCCTTCAAGCAATCACACATTGCATGACATCAAACAAATAGTCCAAACAAAATTATAAAACAAGTGGTAAGTCGAGGAAGGAACTTGAAATCTCGGATTGTTACATCACCCCCAACTTGAAAGAAATTTCGACCCGAAATTTGACAAGCAATCCAAAACAGCGCAGTGTTAAATCAGGATGGCTGTGGTTGTGGATTTTCCCAGGTGCCACATCATCCCCAACTTGAAAGGGGATTTCGTCCCGAAATTCTCCGATGATATCAGACGTTGATACAACCGTTTGAACAACTGAGGATACCAGGAGCTTACTCCAGTCATCGCGTTCCCATGTGAACTCCGGTCCACTTCAATGAAATCTCATGATTGAATATCGATTATGATAACAAACCTTGACTTCCTGGCCCATGCCTTCAATAGATTCCACGACAACTGCAACTTGTCGTTAACCTTAGGCTCTAGTAAAGATATCACAAGTGTTTCATCGAACAAACGCCTCTGTAGATTTGTTACATAAATGAAATCATGACGTTACCCAATTCGTCAGGTCACTCGAGTTTGTAGGCCACCTTACCGATTCCTTCCTGAGTTTTGAATGGCCCACGCAAGGCGTACCACACCCTCCCAGGGTGAGACTTTCAACACGGCACGATCGCCTACAACGAATTCTAAGGGTTTCCTACATTTAACGGCTTTTCTAACGGTCAAGCACTGCCGCCAAACAATTTCCAATCTAAAAAATCTTCCCAAGAGTTCCGAGTACAAGTCATAGACCTGTGATTAGGTTGTCACCCACCTTAGTCCAATAAGGGACTCAGCATTGTCGCCCAAGCAATGCCTCAAGCAGAGCTGTCTGAATACTAGGATGGTAACTGCTACAGTAGAACTCAACCAAAGATAGGTGTCCTCCCAATTCTCACTAAAGCCAATCACACACATGCTCGCAGCATGCCTTCGAGTGTCAGGATGGTTCGTTTACCCTGCTCGTTTGTCCAACGCTCATATCTAGACGTGAGCCAAGGGTGTGGTGTGTTGCCTGTCATAAATCAAGCATGGATCAAAATCAGAGGTAACAGGAGTTGGCACCTCGTGCCTAAAAAGCCACCTCTCTCAGAGGAACATTCACAGCTGTGAAGACTCGTCAGTTTCCTTGGTTGTAAGAAAGTGTGCTTGTAACGTGAGACAATCAACGATCACCCATGTGATATTATTTCCATTTCGAGTTGTAAGTAGACTAGTGACAGAATCCATGGCAGTCTGTTCTCATTTCCATATGGGTGTTTCTGGTTGCTGATACTTCCCCTTGACTTTCCCACAAGTCAAACATCATTCACATACATAGCTAGGTGTGCCTTCATGCCCGATCACCAGTGCAAGATTTATAGATCCTAATATCTCTCATTAAAACCCAGACGGCTAGAATATCGAGGCCGGTGTGCTTTGCTCAACATGAGTTCCCTACAGTTGTCGTATAATGAGACCCACATTCGTTCCATGAGGTAGCGAATATCGTCCGACCTGCCAACGGTTGCTTCTCCATGCCCTGCATGGGTTTAACTTGAAAATTCTCTTCCTTCAGTTCTCCAGTTTGAACAGAGCGAGTCTGATCAGGTAAGTTAGAGTAGGTAGTGAGGTGCAAAGCTCGTGCACGTTCAGGTTTCACAGTCGTAATCATTCAAAAGTTCCATCCAGCGATGATATTACATGTTTAGCTCTTCTGAAACAAAGGTACATGGGAGGCCCTTGTGATCGGTCTAAGTAGTGCATTTGGTACCGTCCAAGTAATGCCTCCAACTCAAATTCAAAGACCATGATTTCCACCGCAGGTTGTGACTTGCACGATCCCTCTTGTAAATCCACTACACAAGTCATCCCTCTCTCGTGTTGCCTCAGCGTGTAACTTGGACTCTGGTTCGAACCATCATGGTATACCACTGAATCACCCGTACCCTCGGGAAAAGACGGTGCTTAGTGCATTGTAGTGTTGGGTTTCAAAAGATGAAAAGACATTCTCCTGTTTGTCTCCCACGAATACACAGCACCCTGCTGTGCTGAAGAGTTTAAAGCTACAAAATCCACAAAAATCCTGTGATTAATCTACGATAGTGTCTAGCGAAACCAAGGAATTTCCGTATCCCCAAAGGGATCTTTGGTGTCGATCAGTTTCTAACAGAATGGATATTAGCGAGATCCACTTGTATTCCCACTCCATTGGCTACGAGACCAAGAAAAATATGCACCTCTCGAATCCAGAAGTTACACTTAACGGGTCTTTGCGTGTAGTGGCCCCTCCCTCGGGAGCTCTAAGATAGGATACAAATGCCACCCATGGTGTTCCTTTCTCCTGGAAATGATTGAAAACGTCCTTAATAAACACGGTCGATTCATGTGATCCATAAAGCTGCTGGTGTGTTGATTAACCCAAAGGTCATGGAATACAAAATCGCAATGGCCGTACTGCGTTTGATATGCCGTTTTAGGAACATTCTCCCCTTGGACTTCCATCTGATGATAGTCCGTTCATTAGTCAACCCTCAAATAGGTGCTTGATCCTTGTAGCTAGTCAACAGGTTGTCAATACATGGTCAAGGCAAACGGTTCTTGACTGTCACCTTGTTGAGTTCTCAATTGTTATGGGTGGTTTTCTGCTCATATATCCTGACTAATATTCTGACTATTTTTCTTTTGTTGTGACCAGGATACCGGATTAGGATATTGGTAACATCCTGATACAATATCCTGATAGTAACTAATTAACTCACGTGCAGATTATTGGAACAGGTCTATAACGTTCAAGTGGACTTCTTCTCTTTGAGACTCGGGCAAATCTGTTGAATTATGGACGTTGAAGCCGGAAGACGTGGACTACAACGTTCACAAAGGGAATATTCCATATATCCCAGATTTATAGGCTAGTTAGTTAGTTTCATTTTACTATAAATAGATTGATCAGATCAGATAAGAACACACACAATCTCTCGAACTCTCTTTCTCTCTAGCTACAAACACTCACAACACACTCACACTTGTACCGAAATCACTTTGTACCACCTAGTTAATCCGTGTCATATCCTGCACTGTATCCTGACATTTGAAGTAATAAGAAGAAAAAGGCAACTGCGATTGTCAACTCCCGAGGTTTTGTGCCGGCGATCTAGATTGATCAAGGGCTTTCCTCGTACATCCTGTGTCACCCTTTACATTTTTGCTCATTGTTTGATTGTAGATACAACTCGATATCCTGAGCCGTATCCTGAAAAATGTTTTTGCAAAGAACTAAGCAAGCATATTTTCGATACACTTTCTTAGCACACTACCTCACTTAACTAATTTGATCACTTAATTGCTTCGGTAATTTTTGAGCAAAACAATTTGGCGCCCACCGTGGGGCAAGTGGTGCTATTTCTACTAAAAGCTTTTGCAAAATCATTACTTGGTTTTTTATTTTCAAAACTTTTTGCTACACTATTCTCAATGGCCTCGAGATCAAACATGAGCTCTTCTACCGTGTCTGCTACAACCTCTACAACAATTGGTTCGGTGCTCCCACCGCCCCCTCCGAGAATGCAAACCTCTTCACAAGGGACTGAAATTCATGTGGCTTGAGATGTTATCCCCACTCGTAATATTCAGGGATCTGGTCCTCTTTTGGTCTCTAATGAAGAAATTCTAAATTTATTTGGTAGTGTACAGGAACAGATGAGGCAACAGCAGGAGACCAACCAAATGCTGATGAGAGAGATATAACTCTTGAAATCTAGCTCAAGCAGGCCCATTGAGGATACTGTCACTCCCTTGCAACCTAGAGCTTTGAACTTCAGTTCTGCAGTGTATACTGAGGATAACAGGGGAAATATTGTGCCTAGCCATTCCCAGAATCATACTCCTGAGATACCCTCTTTGGTCAGTGTGTCAACTGTGAGAAGCTCAGGATATGGCCAGAATCCTCAGACTGGTAATGTATCTAATAATAACAATACTCTTGCTTCTAATGGTATTGGATCTTTTCAGGATGCAAGTATGACGCCAGCACTTTCTAGGGAGCTTCAAAAGTTAAAGGACATGATATCCAGTGTACCAGGGGTAGTCCAGCCAATTCCAGAAGTATCCCAGGATAGCCACAAGATATCTCAATTTGCATATCCTATTTGTGATGCTGAAATCCCGAAAAGATTTCTAACCTCCAACATGAAGCTCTATGACGGAACTACGGATCCTGAAGAGCATATTGCCCAGTATAGGGAAAGGATGGAAATCAACCATCTCCCTCCAGATCTCAAGGAAGCATGCCTCTACAAGGGTTTTGGTTCTACCCTAACAGGATCAGCCTTAAAATGGCTCTTAAACGTTCCTCCTCATTCAATTACAACATTTCCTCATTTAATAAATTTATTTAATAGTCAATTTTCTTGCAGTCGAAGTTTTGAAAAACTAACCAGTGATCTCTACAGGATAACTCAAGGACCTCAGGAATCCTTGAGAGATTATGTGAACAAGTTTAGCCGAGAATCCTTAGATATTCCACATCTTGATGTTGCAACAGCTGTGCAGGCTTTCAAGATGGGATTGCAAAAAAGATTCTCAATTTTACCAGGATCTTGTAATGAATCCCTGCAGGAACCTGGATGAAGCTCGGAACAGGGCTTTAAGATATATTCAACTGGAGGATGACAAAAAGATGCAAGAGAGGATGAATTCATCCACAACCTATGAGTCGACTAACAGGAAATCAGAATCCTCGTATAAACAATATCGCTCTTAGCCATATGGCAGAAATGACAGCAAAAAAGTGAATGTTGTTGAAGACGAGGATCCTGAGGAGTATCCTGAGTTGTCTGAATATTGTTTTTCTGTTAATATACCTGAACTGATGTATGCTATGCAGGGTTTAGGAGACAAAGCAAGATGGCCCCGGAAGAATCAACAAAAAGCTGATTGGAAGGATAAGTCCAAATGGTGTGCCTTCCACGGGGATTTCGTACATGTTACTGAGGATTGCATTGCTCTAAGGAAAGAAATAAGCTATCTCTTGAGCAAGGGATATCTGAAGGATCTCCTGGGAAGAAAGAAGAATAAGGGTCAGGATACTAAGAAGGATCCTGAATGAGCAGCATCTCCTCCTGTGGATGCCAAGATAATTAACTTCATTTCAGGAGGATCCGATATTTGCGGGACATCATATTCTACGGAAAAAAGGCACACGAAGGACGCCAAGGCAGAGAGGGGAGATAAGCCAACCAGGATGTCAACCCTCACGACTGATAAAGTGATCACGTTCGATAGTGATGACATGGATACTGTCTAGGATCCTCACCATGATGCTTTGGTAATAACTTTATATGTTGCTAACCATTTTGTTTGCAGGATACTGGTGGATAATGGCAGCTCCGTCAACATAGTTCAGCTTGAAACACTGAAGAGGATGAATGTATCCCCGCTGGATATTACTTCGAAATCCACTGTGCTTATTGGATTCAGTGGAGAAGCCAGGAATACCGTAGGAGAAATAAAGTTGCTTGTATATGTTGAAGGGGTCAACTCAATGCAGCGCTTTTGTGTCATGAACTCCTTATCATGCTATAATATATTGGGTCGGCCCTAGATCCATGATATGAAAGTTGTACCGTCAACCTATCATCAATGCATCAAGATACCTACCCCTTGGGGAGTGGTCAAGGTGGAAAGTGATCAACAGGAAGTGAAGGAGTGTTATTCTTCTTCGATGAAACCCTCGACAAAGCCCAATGCAGCATAGCAATTAAAGATGCAAAACCAGGATATCATGGAGGCTTCAGAGCAGGATGTAAAGAAAATTATCCTTGATCAGGATAATCCAGATATCTCGGTGCTCGTAGGAACCAATATCCCTCAAGATATTGAAAATCAATTGACTAACTTTCTGAAATGCAGGATGTCAACATTCGCGTGGAAGCACGAGGATATGACAGGTATTTCCAAGGATATTATAACTCATAAGCTCGGTCTTGACAGGTCATTCAAGCCTGTCCAACAAAAGAGAAGGAAATTTTCTCTGGAACGAAATATGATTATTCAAGAAGAAGTAGAGAGGTTATTGAAATCCAAGATGATCAGGGAGGTCAAATTTCCAAGATGGCTAGCAAATGTAGTTGTGGTGCAAAAGAAAAACGGGAAATGGAGAGTTTGTGTAGATTACACAGACTTGAACAAAGCTTGTCCCAAAGACCCATTTCCTCTACCTCATATTGATTCAATGGTGGATGCTACTGCTGTCCACGAGATGTTAACCTTCATGAATGCCTCCTCAGGATTCCAGCAGATCCAAGTGGAACCCTCGGATCAGGAGGATACTGCTTTCATGACACCAACAGGTATTTATTGTTATACTGATATGCCTTTTGGTTTAAAAAATGCAGGTGCAACGTACCAAAGATTGGTGAACATGATGTTTAAAGAAAAGCTGGGGGACACCATGGAGGTGTACATTGATGACATAGTAGTAAAATCTAAAAAGGCTGAGGATCACCTCCAGGATATTAAGGGAGCATTCGATATCCTGGACCAATACAATATGAAACTAAATCCTGCCAAATTCCATTTTGGAGTGGGAGCGAGAAAGTTTCTAGGATATATGGTGACCAAAAGGGGGATAGAAGCAAGCCAGGAGCAGATTAAAGCTATCTTGGACATCAAGTCACCATCAAATGTGAATGATGTACAAAGATTAACGGGACGAGTAGCAGCATTAAACAAATTTATCTCAAGATCCTCGAAAAAATGCAAGGAATTTTATGATATCCTGAAGAAGAATAAGAAATTCGAATGGGGAGATAAGCATGAAATAGCCTTGCAGGATTTGAAGCAGTATCTTTCAATCGAACCTCTATTGATGAAGCCTGAAGATGATGAACCATTATCCATGTATCTTGTAGTATCAGGGAATGCAGTAAGTGCCGCCCTTGTAAAGGATCATGAAGGTCAGCAGTATCCTGTCTATTATGTTAGTAAAAGTTTATTAGATGTTGAAACTAGATATTCTCATTTAGAAAAATTGATATTAGCCCTAGTTATGGCATCAACAAAACTTAGACATTCTTTTGAGACACATAGGATTCATGTTAAATCTAACTATCCTGTTAAAAATGTGCTTAGGAAACCTGAGATGTCATGAAAGATGGCTAAGTGTTCGGTAAAATTAAGTGCCTATGATCTAGTATATGAACCTAGAAATGCCATAAAGTCTCAGACTTTAGCTGATTTTGTGGCTGATTTCAATAGTGATATTCAAAATGAAGTAGACCTAGAAGTACAACAGCTAGGAGAAAATATAGAATCCTGGACATTATATACTGATGGTGCATTTAATGTAAGAGGTGTAGGTTTGGGTATACTACTAAAATCGCCACAGGGGGACATATTACCCCAGGCTATTAGGTGTGAGTTTCCTGCCACTAATAATGAAGCAGAATATGAAGCTTTGATTGCAGGATTAGAGTTAGCCAGGAATATGAATGTTAAAAATTTACAAGTATTTGTTGATTCCTTGTTAATTACTAATCATTTTAGTGGGACCTACGTAGTTAAAGGTGAGAAATTGATCGAGTATCTCGAAATTCTCAAAAAATTAGCAGGATATTTCGATGTTTTTACACTTGAACAGGTACCGAGATAGGATAATGCTGAGGCAGATGCCTTGGCAAATCTAGGATCATCAGTCAGGATACCGGAGGGAACCCAAATACTAATGTTACATATCCTGTATCCTTCGAGGGATCTTCTCAAATCTCAGGACAAGGAGGTAGTAAGTATCCAGGATCCTGATAATGAGTATCCCGATGAGGATCCCAAGTCCTGGACGGCTCCAATCATGAGATACCTCAAGGAAGGACACATCCCAAAGGATGAGAATCCTAAGGCCTTTAGAATGAAGGTATCATGATTCACTATTATAAATAATGTTTTGTACAAGAAATCTCTTGCAGGGCCATATCTGAGGTGCTTGGAGGATCCCGAAACCAAAGAAGTGCTTCGGGATATACACGAAGGGGATTGGGGTAACCATACTGGGGGCAGGTCGTTATTCTCAAAGGTATTAAGAACAGGATACTACTGGCCGACGATGAGGAAAGATGCTGCAAAATATGCTTGAAGATGTGGTGCATGTCAAAGGCACAGTAATATATTACATCAGCCTGCTGAACCACTGTATCCTATTGTTTCCCCTTGGCCATTCATGAAGTGGGGAATGGATATAGTAGGAAAATTGCCAAAGGCTCCAGGAGGAAAAATCTTCATGCAGGCAATGACTGATTATTTCTCTTAATGGGTTGAAGCTGAAGCATTTGTTCAAGTTAGAGACCAAGAAGTAGTATCCTTCATTAAAAGGAATATCCTGACTAGATTTAGAGTACCAGCTGAGATAATTTGTGACAATGGGTCTCAGTTTATAAGTAAGAGGACTACTGACTTTTGCAAGAGTTGGGGAATTAAAATGATCACATCCACACCGGTACATCCTCAAGCGAATGGACAAGCAGAATCCTCGAACAAGATAATTGTCAACAATTTGAAGAAAAGACTTGGAGCTAAGAAAGGAAGATGGGCAGAAGAATTACCCTTTGTTTTGTGGGCTGATAGGATGACAGTAAAGAGTGCAACTGGCCAAACCCCATTTTCCTTAGTATTTGGGGCAGAAGCGGTGACCACAACAGAAATGGTGATACCTGCAGCAAGGTCCAACCTCTGAGACCCTGAGCAGAATCCTTAAGCCCTAAGTCAAGAATTGGATACTATTGATGAGATAAGAGATGCGGCAAAGCTAAGGATGGCAGCATATCAACAGAGGATATCCAGAGCATATAACAAGAATATAAGGACTAGAAGGTTTCAGGTTGGGGATTGGGTATTAAGAAAGGCTTTTCAGAATACTACTAATCCTGCTGATGGAAAGTTAGCTCCAAAGTGGGAAGGACCTTATGAGATTGAATCAGAATTAGGGAAAGGAGCATACCGACTCAAGAATATGGAGGGGGATATGCTACCGAGATCCTGGAATGGTATACACCTAATGCTCTATTTCAAGTGAGTTTAGAATTTAATTTCTAACTCAGGATGTTATAAATTCTATCTCTTTTAATATATTTGATATCATTTATTCTATTGAACCGAATACTGACTTAAGCATCGAAAGGGTGTTAGCCAGGCTAACACCCACCTTAGTTTACAGTTGTTTTGCAGTATATTCTTCGGGATATAGCTCCAGGATACACACTCAGGATACTTCAAAAGATTAGAGGAATGGCCCCCTCTCTCAGGTTTAAGGGATCCTGATCCCTTCACAGGTTTAAAGGTATTCACCTTTCTCTCGAATTGGGTTTAAACACCCCGCATGGAGCGCAAGTTATCCAGGAATAGTTCAAGATAGCGGGACCAGTCCATGTAAAAGTGGCTGACAATTTCGTTATTGTTGGCTATATCCTGGATCCTAAAGGTATATGAGGATTGATCACCCTCTCTCGCAAAAGGGTATTTTCATACTCTCTAAGGTTTAAAGGTTTTCACCTTTCTAAGTCTTGGAGTTTATACACTTCTGCCTGTAGCGCATGAAAACTTGGGATTTTCCTTAGAATACTTATGGGTTTATCCCCAGAACACTAAGGATTTATCTCCAGTATATTTTAAGGTTTATCCCCTGTAATACAAGAATTATTCAAACGGTTGCAATTGATGTCCAGAAAATTTCTAAGTGTTCAAAGACATTATGCACAGGGGACATTCCTACTGAGGCAATTGTGAAAAGCTTAAAGGATCAAGTTTGGACCCGATACACTAAGTGTCCGAGACTGGGGATATCTTCGATGGAAAGATTGCAAAAGGATCGAAGAATGAGAGTGGAGTTGTACTCTGTCTCTGGTATGATCTTTCCTTTAAAAAACCTTGTCTAAATCGGTTAAATTTTTGAAATTATGTTTGACAAAAGCTTAAATATCTTGATTAGGATATATTCTCAGGGTATATTCTCAAAATATATTTTCAGAATATGTTTCAGGATATTTGATTGGAATATTTGGGACATAATACTTGGATTAAAAACTAAAACTGTATTCTAATCAAACAAGTGTTATCGAGACAAACTTTGTAAAATAAACTGTCCTTTTTGTTTGAAAACTTTATTTGAATTGTTTGAGTTATAAAAACCCTATTTGACGAAAGTCTTTATAGGATATTTGCGAGTATGCTGATCAAGATATTTTCATAAGAAATAATTGCATTAAGTTTGGAACGTTGAAATTCAAACTAAGCAATGCATAACAAAAACTGAAAAACAACAATAAATAAGGTCAAAAGAAAGTTATATTATTAACATAGCAAAAGTTGTGCTTTTGGTTTCATCTCAAACCGAGATCCATCCGCCAAAAGCACAGTTAGTTTCGTTATAATATTTACTTAACAGTTGAAGGTTTCATCTCAAACCGAGACCCATCCACCTCCAATTTTATTTTGTTCAAAATAAACGATACTAAATGATGCCCAAGGGCTTCATCCTAAGACCCAGGACCCATCCACCTTTGGCCATCATATTGTCTTAGTGCAGGAAATGTAAATTGATCAAAGACAGGAAAAGTAAATTGTTCAGGGATCATAAACCACAACCATCAAACTTAAAAAAGTGGGCTTCGACCAAGGCACAAATATCCATCACCGCCCACTTCGTTGCTTTTAAGGGGCATCACCCTGTTCCACCATGGCTTCATCGGCAGCATCCTCTCCGGCATCCTCTTCAGCATTCGTTCCAGCATCACCACCAACATCCTTCGAAGCACCAGCATCATCCATCTTCTTGACCACCATAGCAGACTCCTCCACAGCAGACTTCATGGGAGGCTCCACGGGAATACCACCAAGGTCTTTCAGTTTCACCTCCCAAGCCTTGATGTTCCATGAAGGACATTCGCAGCCCAGAGCCATAGCCTCATAGGCCATTTTCAGTCTAGCCTGGAGGAGGGAAATGACAACAGAATTCTTGAGGCTTTCCCGATATGAAGCCATATCCTTCTCGTGTTGAACTTGGGCAGCATCAGACTTGGCTTGGGCCTCATAGGTGATCTTCTGGATGGCAGACTGATGCTCTTGGATCATTTCCTTGTACTTAGCTTCATAGTGCTCTGATTTGGCGCTGGCGATCGCTGCTTGGTCCGCAATTGTGGCTTCAGCCTTTTTCAGCTTACTCTCTAGCATCCTGTTTAAACCACATGCGTCTTCATAGAGGAACACTAGGCGTTCAAGACCCTGCAAAACACGGAAACAGGTATTAGCCTTTATTGACATTTATGACCAGCATATGGTGCAGGATGTAGGTCAAGGATACGAACCTGATTAAGGAAGCTGGTCATGAATTTGCTGGACTCTGTAAACCCATAGTTTTCGAATGGGAACACGTGGGGGGTAGCAGGGTAGTCTACTTCCTTCATCTTACGAGAGCTGGAGGCTCGAGTCCTGGATGCTGGGGGAGCCTTGGTTGCAGTAGCAGTTTTCGAACCGGTAGGCTTTGGCGTGACAGCTGGCTTAGGATTGGTTTCTTGCTTAACAGGTGCAAGGCTAGAGTAACTGTCCAACTCATCAAGCTGGAAGCCTTCAAGATTAAAAACCGGCACTGAAAAGAAGGGAGAAATATTTAACTCTTAATCCTTATATTCTGTAATTAATCTAATAATATACTTACCAAACATCTCTGATCTTGATTTTTGGCTTGAACTTATAAGAGACAGGGAGAAAGTTCTTTCACTGTCAGGAAGACGATAGATCTCTTTGACTGCACTTGGAAGGGCTAAATCTCTGAAATTTGCTGCACAAGAAATGAGGATGTCAGTCAAGGATATAGTTTTAAGATATATTTGGGGATATTCCTAAAACCCTAAATCCTACCCGAAGTCAACCATCCAACTGGCATGTCAAAACCCTTGACGATAGAATCCCTTTTTACGAAAAAGAACTTTCGTTGGCACTGATCTTCATTCTTAGTGGCTTTAAGGATGAGGGGGTACTTAGAGGTGGAGAATAGAAGAAAGCGGCTATAACCATGGGATCTCAGTCGATATGCTATGGGGAGATCTTCGACACACGGATCAGGGATATGACGAGATTTAATTCGGTCTAACACCATTAAAACTCGCCACACCATTGGCATGGTCTGAGCATAACTAAGGCCCCTGAGTTTGAAAAAGCAGGAAATGAAGGTTGGGAAAGGATACCGGAGTCCCAAGGAGAAAGGATAGGCTAAGAAACACACCCACTCATTCGAAACTGCATCTGAACGGACCTCTCGGTCGAAGGGACGGATGATCACTCCGGCAGGGAAGGCGCCGGAATCTTTCAAGGCGGCGATGTCAGCGTTATTAAAAGAGCAAATCTCCTTCTCGGGTTCCCGAAGAAGATTCTGACTCTCAAGGGTTGGAATTGGCTCGTTAGTGCGAGATCTCGTTCGTGAGGCCATGGAAGGTTTCGACTAAGGAATAAGAAATAAAAACAGAGAAAAGCAAAGAAGAGTAAAAGGAAGAGTTCCTGAGCATTTGCTTGAAGAGTGATGATCATGATGCAGAATAATTCGGCTAAATATAGGCAAGATATAGGGGGTGTGGAGTAAATATCGCATGGGAAGTTGTAGTGTGTCACATCAATCGTCACTTCAACTTAATAACCTCGATTTAAGAGATAAGTTTTAAAATATATCCGTTGGAATTGGTATACCAACAGATATATTTTTGGGGACAATTGTTATGGGTGGTTTTCTGCTCATATATCTTGACTAATATTCTGACTATGTTTCTTTTGTTGTGACCATGATACCGGATTAGGATATTGGTAACATCCTGATACAATATCCTGATAGTAACTAATTAACTCACGTGCAGATTATTGGAACAAGTCTATAACGTTTAAGTGGACTTCTTCTCTTTGAGACTCGGGCAAATCTGTTGAATTATGGAAGTTGAAGCCGGAAGACGTGGACTACAACGTTCACAAAGGGAATATTCCATATATCCCGGATTTATAGGCTAGTTAGTTAGTTTCATTTTACTATAAATAGATTGATCGGATCAGATAAGAACACACACAATCTCTCGAACTCTCTTTCTCTCTAGCTGCAAACACTCACAACACACTCACACTTGTATCGAAATCACTTTGTACCAACTAGTTGATCCGCATCATATCCTGCACTGTATCCTGACATTTGAAGTAATAAGAAGAACAAGGCAGCTGCGATTGTCAGCTCCTGAGGTTTTGTGCCGGCAATCTAGATTGATTAAGGGCTTTCCTCGTACATCCTGTGTCACCCTTTACATTTTTGCTCGTTGTTTGATTGTAGATACAGCTCGATATCCTGAGCCGTATCCTGAAAACTATTTTTGCAAAGAACTAAACAAGCATATTTTCGATACACTTTCTTAGCACACTACCTCACTTAACTAATTTGATCACTTAATTGCTTCAGTAATTTTTGACCAAAACATCGATAATCAGTACGCATACGAAAAGGATTTTCTTTCACGAATATAACTAGGGCTCCCCAAAGCGAAAAGATAGGTCCGACAAAACTCCTGTTCAACAGTTCCTGTAGTTGATTAGACAGCTCTTGCAACCTTCCTGGTGCAAGACGGTAAGAGTACGAGTAATCAGGGCTGCCTCTGACGTGAGATCAAACTGAGATTCCATCTAACAGTTGTGGAAGTAAACCTGAAAGTTCCTCGTGTAGCACACCGAGAGGAATCACGAACAATTGGTGAATCCTCGATCCCCTTTTCCTTAGCCTTAACATCAGTAACGGTTACTACCATAGTGAGGTAATCCCTTCGTAGCCACTTCTGGACCTCCATTGCTGAAATGATGCTAACCTTTACTCCACTCTGACACTTTAGGTCAGACGACGATTCTCCACTAGGGAGAGAGATACGCAAAATTTTCCCCTCACCGGGTATATCTGCACGATGTCTGGATAACCAATCCACACTAACTACTGCATTGAAACCATCAAGGATTGTAGAAGGAAGGTCGATGTCGAAAACTTGTCCCACAAGGTCGAGTTTGCATCCCAACAAACATAGTAGGTTTCAATTGAGTTGCCATCAGCCGATTCCACAATAGGTTCGGTTTCAAGAAGCATCAGCGTTAAACAGAACATGGACGAGATGATTAGTCACCACGAATGTGCAGGCCACCATGTTGCTATAATCCTGGAGTCGCCCACGCCAATCCTAAATGCCCTTCCATGAGCATCATTTCCGGTGTTGTTGTTTTCGCTACGAGAATTACCAGTACTGTCGTCGTTCCCTTGGTTGTTGTCATCTTGATTTAACAACAACCAATCCACGTCGTAGGCACCTTCATTTCCATACTATAGGCTACGATTACGGGTACCTTGAAGTTGTCGTGACTATTGCCTCTAATGTCGTTGCTTGAAACGGAGCCCTACTATCTTTCACCAACAGGGTCCATCTTTTCGCATTCCATGTCACGTCCTAAGGCACTACCCACTGTGCGGGAAGTTACACATTCCACTCTATAGTCAATTGTCACCGTTTATGTCTCGACTAATCCGTAAGAGTTGACTCCCATGAATCGCTGACTAGGGTTAAGGATTCGATTGAAGTCAATCTGCTGGTGCTCATTGCCGGTAATCAGGGTCGTCCAAATACTGAGGTCGGTAAAGTACTACGCTCATCCTCTTGTCCATCAATCTTGCACGTTGATTAAGTAATACACGGTATGTTGAGAGAGTGTTGCAGAAGTGATCGCACTTCGGGATCTGAGGTGTCAACACGTTAAGTTCCAGCAAACGAAGAAAAGTGAGAAAGGTATAGACCAATCATTCGACGTTGTGATGTCCAACTCAAGGACATTCGTACTAGCATCTAACATTTTACACAGTTCGCTAGACGTTAAGATGAGTGTTCAAGTGATACTCTGTCACACCCCGACCGCGTAAAACAACAAATCGCGGCGGAAACATCGGGGCGTGTTGCAACAGAATTAATGTTTCATAACCATGGATACCAAAAAGTGTTTCGTTTTATTAAACATTGAATAATTACATCGTCTTGAAATCTAAATACACTAATTAAACATAGTCTATCATTGTTATTGAGTCACTAAGGCCTTGTCCAGTCCTATGTGAGCATGCATCTTATCAATCGATATCATTCAACAATACCTGAAACATATGTGAAAAACGAGGTCAGCAAAGAAATGCTGGCGAGTACATAGGTTTTGTAGAAGTGTCGAAATCATGGCTAGTTTAGACGTTGCAATACTTTATTTAAAACCTTGTTTTGAAAAAGAGTATAATATTGCAACTTAATTAACCAACTCAAATCAAGCGGGTTATAATTTGTAAAACCTCGTAGCCATGACTCTTAACCCAAAAACATTTGTTTTAGTAAATTATTTGAAAAACAATTATAAGTTCAGGTGATATGTATAAATAAGAAAATAATGCATGATTAAATGAATAACCATGAAAAATGAGTTTGTATAAGATAAGTTGTTTGTAAATAAATGTCTTGTGAAAAGTATGTTACTTGTATAAAATGTTCTATGTCTCAAACTGAAATGATTCAAATAACTATACAATATGTAATACCATACAAACACTTATATATAGGAAGTACCAGCGGCGTATCCACCATGCTTGTATCATATTCCACACGCATTGTTACTTAATCACTTAATCCAAACCAAACCACCCAAGTAATGTTCATGCCCAATGTAAATCATGTACAAATGTTTACCCAATCGTTAAAACATCGTGTGAAACCCAATCGTTACCCAATCGTTAAAACATCGTGTGAAACCCAATCGTTACCCAATCGTTAAAACATCGTGTGAAACCCAATCGTTACCCAATCGTTAAAACATCGTGTGAAACCCAATCGTTACCCAATCGTTAAAATATCGTGTGAAAACCAATCGTAAATCGTTTAATTCGTTTTAGGTCGTGAAACTACTTATATGGTCATCTCGCTAATAACATTCAAACCTTCTTGACTCGCATTAATAAACCCTTACCAAAGGATAGATTAACATCTCGCATTAATAAACCCTTACCAAAGGATAGATTAACATCTCGCATTAATAAACCCTTACCAAAGGATAGATTAACATCTCGCATTAATAAACCCTTACCAAAGAGTAAATTAACAATTACAGATTCAGTCGCTACCCACAACACCCACACATAACTACGGGTGTAGTAACTAACGGGATTTGTCAGATCCTATGGTACCATAACCTAATACTGGTCGGCTTGATCATTGCTAATGAATGTCATTCGTTATGTACTACAACCAACAAGTTTGTTCACTTTTTGAAATCGTTATTAGTTTTGTATAAATCGTTTTAATCGTTTTTATACCATCGTTATAACATCGAAAACATTTAGCACATATGAGTCACCCCAAAACAATTGAAAGCAGTAAAATAGGGGAACAATGTACTCGCCTGAGATTGCTTAGAGGTCTTGAACAACAACCAAGCAAAGCTAGAGGGAGCACGGAATCAATCGGCAAATCTGATAACTATATAAATAAACCGAACCTAAATCGGGAGATCGGATAGAATGAGGCTTGGTAAACCAAATGAGTATTGGAACTCATATGATATGGTTTAACAAGGCCTACATACTACATTGAGACTAACCTAAGTGCTTTCGACCCATCGCGACCCATTAAGGTAACTTATGCTACTTTAACGCGTCGTGCGCGTGAAACGCGTTCGGACCGTCTAACTAGTCCTATGACAAGTGTTATATGCCTAAACATGTTACATAATCAGTTATGTGACAAAAGTTTAGGTTACATATGCTTAATTACCAATTATACATGAAAAGGGTATTCTGGTAATTTACCTAAGGCATATAAACTACCTATCATACAACTACTCAAACGATGTGACCATAGGGTATAACCTCGGAAGGTTATTCCCTACCTACTATGGTCACCTAATGTATTTGGTCGGATCCTAATGATCGACCAAATGGATCGAGTTCGAAGGTATAGGCGATTTATTAGATCGCCTACCCTACGACCCTAGACAACGTGGTAATCAGTAGGCATAGTCCCAAGGGACTATGACCATCGTGATTACAATCACGTTGCGAAGTTCTAACGAACTTCGCATTGACCATTATTGGTCAACGCTGAAAGTCAAACAAAGTTTGACTTTCTGACTCGAAAAGCAGTAAAAATAAGGAAAGAACGAAAGAATACTTACGAAGGGTCCCCGCTAGTGAATCGTGATCGAATAGCTCAGGTATGAAGCGAAGGCCTCAACTTAGAGCATTTGGATCAGCTTTGGTGGGTTTTGAATGGAAGGGGGGTTGGGTATTTATAGTAAACGGTCCACCGTTAGGATCGTTTCATGGAAAACGTGCCATGATCCAAGCCGTACATGTGTTGGAAGCTTATGGAACTAAAATTCCATCCTTATCTTAGTGACTAAGCAAGTGAAAACATGTGGTTAAGGATTTAAGTGGCTGCAACTTGTGATAAAAACACTGAATCTGGTCCAGATAGGGGCTCGCGTGACGCTAAGGCCCGTCGCGTCACGCTAGGCCCCTGTTTTGGCAGATTTTGCAGAAATGGTCCCTGCACCTTGTTTAAGCGATTTTTGATGCGTTTGAACCCCGTTAACCTCATTTCAAGGCTCTAAAATGAAGTTAAAGTATAGGGAACTCAAAACATGCTCAAAAATATCTCCGATGTCGGTTCGTTTGGCCGTACGATCGCGATGTTCGCTTAATTACGACGGAATGCGCATAAGCGCGAAAAACGATCCAAATGACGAAACGAATGGATTTTTCTTAAGGCGAACACTAAAATATAATGTAGTCATGCTTACATAAATTTTTGGATGTCCAGATGTATTCAGAACGTAAGTTATGCGCGAAAATGCAAACTTGTGCACTTTTTGACACTTTTAGTCCCTGAATGACACAAAAGTTTATTTTAGCATACCGAACACCTCGAAGCTTATTTCTAAGTTATGTAAAGGTTATTTAAGGTATGTTAAGCCTATTTCACTATTCCGGAGTGTTCGTTGGATTAAACTGGTTATATTTACGCATCAGAGCGCGTATAACCCTCCAGAAAGCGATTTAAAGCTTAAAATCAAACAAGAGTTGATGTGTGTAAAAGATACACATATTTTTACAAATCCCAAGTATGAAATATAATATTTCATTGGTTTGGTATTTGTTTGATGGCCGTGGAGGCACAGGTGTTACAGTCTCCCCTACTTTAGGAAATTTCGTCCCGAAATTTATTTAGAGGAAACTTGTGAGAGCTTGGAAATATGAAGTTGAAAAGATCAAACAACATTGGTTAGGGTTCTTGAACTTCTAGTAACCTTAATAACATTATGTTTGCAATGTAAGAGGGATACTTATATACAAGTATATAAAGCGTCATTGGTGCGTCCACCGTACCTCCATTACATTGTTCTCATTTCGTTATTTTTGTCACTATCGGTTCTTACACATAATAAATCTTACTGGGTTCTTATGCACTAAATTTCATAATTATGTACGCGTCCATAATCAGACAATTCCTTGCACAGTACACACAGTCTATTTTATAGTGTGTAGGGGAAAACCAAATGAACAAACCTGTGATGAGTGTAACTAGACCGCCATAGAGTCCTTTTAATTAAATCAATAAATGATTTAAATAGACTATCAAGGAGTCTGTTCAGCTACATCACTAGATGTCATTTTTTTTAACCAAATTGTGAATCAATCTTTTTTTTTTTACTAGACTACTAAGAGGGTCTCTTATGAATCATGGAGTGGTACTATATAACCCAAGGGTCTTAACTACCAGGTAGAAGCCCATAAGGATTTAAGGTAGTACCTTTTGAATATCCTACTATGAATCCCTCATATAAGGATACGAAAGATTCTATGAGGATTTGAAAATTGGATCACACAAAAACATAGAGGAGAACACATAACACATAAACACATAATCGCATAATTGTATAATCGTTTAATCGCAAAATCGTTTATTCGTATAATCGTTTAATTTGTTATCTTTGGACATGGGTATTTAAAGCATACTAGGAATCCATTCCGTGGATTTCATTTGGTACTTTAAACATTACCAAGAATCAAACCATAAAGATAGAAAGATTCAAAAAGAAAATTCGATTTCGATTATTAGGAACCGAAGTGTTCGAATTAAGGTACATAAGGAATCCAATTAAGGACTCTGATTTGAATGATAACCATCCACAAGGATCTAATTGTAAAGATAAAAAGATCCCATATGAATTTTAGAAGTTGAAGATGTTTTGAGACCTTGCACGGGATGTGCTTAGGTCAAAACATGATGTAAAATGCTTATGAAGTTGAGATGCTTGATATGTCAAGGCGACATATGAAGCAGAATTTTGAAGGTTAAGTCAATGTATGAGGAAAATATTTTTGAAAACTATGCATGGGGTTCTTTTAAGAAAAAGGTGTTTAACGTTTTTGAAACCTTATATATAATACTTTTGAAATAAAGTAGGTGTATTAGGTAGATATATTTACAAAAAAAATGTTTTTAAAATCATGCGGGATGAATTTTGAAATTATGTATAAGGTTTTTTTTTTTTTTTTTTTGAAAGACATGAATGATGCTTTTCGAAATCATGCACTTGATCAGAAAATGTATTGTGTTAATATTGTCTTCAGACTATATGAAATATTTTGAAATTAGAAAGGTTGGTTTTGATAACATGGCCAATGTTTTTGAAATAACATAGACAATGCATCTAGAAAAAAATGTTTTCAAACTATATGAAATATTTTGAGATCATGAAGATTGTTTTGAAATACTTGTACTGTGAATGTTGAAAAAAAAATCAAAACGTAATGGGTATGAGATTTGAAAATATCCTTAGTTATCCAACCAAGGATTCAAAAATACAGATGTGCAAAAAGCACGA
Organism: Helianthus tuberosus; assembly: GCA_030545235.1. Classification (NCBI taxonomy): domain Eukaryota; kingdom Viridiplantae; phylum Streptophyta; class Magnoliopsida; order Asterales; family Asteraceae; genus Helianthus; species Helianthus tuberosus. The sequence goes on along the minus strand of CM060393.1, from coordinate 41,776,260 downwards.
TTACTCATAATTTCACTTTATTTCCTGTACTTCGTTTCTTAGAATGAAACGAGTACTTAGAACTTTCGAGGAAATTATGAGCGATCACTTGAAAGAGAGAATCACAAGAGTAGTTTGTAAGGAACATAGTTCCTTAGTGCAGGTATTATAGGAAAAGTCATACACACATGTAATTATACTCGTATATCAGGATTTGTGAACAATAATTTATTTATAAACAAATCAGATTGTTTCACATTACAAGAAAACGAAAGAAACAAAAGCATGAGATAGCAACATCTTCTACTCAGCCAACTGCTCACCCGTGGGTTGGATTCGCATTAGAAATCTTTGGGCAATTTCTTCGAAAATGGCCCATCTCGCCACAGTTGTAGCAAGTACCACATGGAAAACGAGCTTGAGTTAGGTTGACTTGAACAGCAGTAGAATCTGCAACAGTTTTATTCCTGATCGCAAAATGGCATGTTCTGACCAAATGTCCCCATCGTCCACAGTGGGCACATTTGAAACATGGCGTTTGGACTGGGTGATGGCCATTGCATTGATTGCACAAGGGAGCAGTTCCCAAGTACGGCTTCTTGGCTGGTGGCGCTGCCACCTTGCTAGGTTTTGAGTGATTTGGTGCAACGGTTACCGGATCCTTTGGAGCCTTACGCTTCCTTGACCTTTTCGAAGGCTTGGCTTTTACTTCTTTCGATGCTTCTCGAGTGGCTTCATTGTTGAGACGAGACATGGCAATGCCTAAATCCACAGTCCTCTGAATCACTTCGCCAATTTGCTGGTCAAATTTGGCTGTTCGCTCGGGCATTTGACCAGTGCCAAGAGGAATAGACATTCTAGAAGAAAATGAAAGACAGAGGAAGAAACGAGTGAAAGGTTATTGATTAATCAATACAGAATGGTAATGAATGAAAATTTTGATCATTTGTTTGTTACCTAAGGCAAACAAATGAGATGGTGACAAATCAAAGTAAATGGGTCAAAATAATGTATCGCGAAGACATGCTCGCCTATAAGTGAACACTCATCCCAAGAATTCCCAGGTAAGCACAACTGGTCTCGCGTCTGATGAGATGTATACGAAGTGCTTGCCTAGACAGAAAACCCAGAATACAGGCATTCACCCTTCCAGTTTGCACGTGTTCACATTATTTAAGACCCAAAACCTTGACGAGATTTTGAAAACTCAAAGGGGTTCAAAACCATATAATAGAGAGTTCAAAACCTTACAATAGAGGGTTCAAAACCTAGTAATCAATCATCCTAGAACAGATGATTAGTTTTCAAAGCGGTTTTGAAATTTATGTTCTTGTTGTGGTCGTCGCCTAAGGATAGGTGACGGTATTGTTTTATGACTAAACGCAAGTAAACTCGCGTTAGGGTCCTAAGAAGGTTATAGACTAGGTCAAAGCATTACTAATTACTAATAACCTAATTCCCTATAACCATTGGCTCTGATACCATCTTTTCTGTCACACCCCGACCGCGTAAAACAACAAATCGCGGCGGAAACATCGGGGCGTGTTGCAACAGAATTAATGTTTCATAACCATGGATACCAAAAAGTGTTTCGTTTTATTAAACATTGAATAATTACATCGTCTTGAAATCTAAATACACTAATTAAACATAGTCTATCATTGTTATTGAGTCACTAAGGCCTTGTCCAGTCCTATGTGAGCATGCATCTTATCAATCGATATCATTCAACAATACCTGAAACATATATGAAAAACGAGGTCAGCAAAGAAATGTTGGCGAGTACATAGGTTTTGTAGGAGTGTCGAAATCATGGCTAGTTTAGACGTTGCAATACTTTATTTAAAACCTTGTTTTGAAAAAGAGTATAATATTGCAACTTAATTAACCAACTCAAATCAAGCGGGTTATAATTTGTAAAACCTCGTAGCCATGACTCTTAACCCAAAAACATTTGTTTTAGTAAATTATTTGAAAAACAATTATAAGTTCAGGTGATATGTATAAATAAGAAAATAATGCATGATTAAATGAATAACCATGAAAAATGAGTTTGTATAAGATAAGTTGTTTGTAAATAAATGTCTTGTGAAAAGTATGTTACTTGTATAAAATGTTCTATGTCTCAAACTGAAATGATTCAAATAACTATACAATATGTAATACCATACAAACACTTATATATAGGAAGTACCAGCGGCGTATCCACCATGCTTGTATCATATTCCACACGCATTGTTACTTAATCACTTAATCCAAACCAAACCACCCAAGTAATGTTCATGCCCAATGTAAATCATGTACAAATGTTTACCCAATCGTTAAAACATCGTGTGAAACCCAATCGTTACCCAATCGTTAAAACATCGTGTGAAACCCAATCGTTACCCAATCGTTAAAACATCGTGTGAAACCCAATCGTTACCCAATCGTTAAAATATCGTGTGAAAACCAATCGTAAATCGTTTAATTCGTTTTAGGTCGTGAAACTACTTATATGGTCATCTCGCTAATAACATTCAAACCTTCTTGACTCGCATTAATAAACCCTTACCAAAGGATAGATTAACATCTCGCATTAATAAACCCTTACCAAAGGATAGATTAACATCTCGCATTAATAAACCCTTACCAAAGGATAGATTAACATCTCGCATTAATAAACCCTTACCAAAGAGTAAATTAACAATTACAGATTCAGTCGCTACCCACAACACCCACACATAACTACGGGTGTAGTAACTAACGGGATTTGTCAGATCCTATGGTACCATAACCTAATACTGGTCGGCTTGATCATTGCTAATGAATGTCATTCGTTATGTACTACAACCAACAAGTTTGTTCACTTTTTGAAATCGTTATTAGTTTTGTATAAATCGTTTTAATCGTTTTTATACCATCGTTATAACATCGAAAACATTTAGCACATATGAGTCACCCCAAAACAATTGAAAGCAGTAAAATAGGGGAACAATGTACTCGCCTGAGATTGCTTAGAGGTCTTGAACAACAACCAAGCAAAGCTAGAGGGAGCACGGAATCAATCGGCAAATCTGATAACTATATAAATAAACCGAACCTAAATCGGGAGATCGGATAGAATGAGGCTTGGTAAACCAAATGAGTATTGGAACTCATATGATATGGTTTAACAAGGCCTACATACTACATTGAGACTAACCTAAGTGCTTTCGACCCATCGCGACCCATTAAGGTAACTTATGCTACTTTAACGCGTCGTGCGCGTGAAACGCGTTCGGACCGTCTAACTAGTCCTATGACAAGTGTTATATGCCTAAACATGTTACATAATCAGTTATGTGACAAAAGTTTAGGTTACATATGCTTAATTACCAATTATACATGAAAAGGGTATTCTGGTAATTTACCTAAGGCATATAAACTACCTATCATACAACTACTCAAACGATGTGACCATAGGGTATAACCTCGGAAGGTTATTCCCTACCTACTATGGTCACCTAATGTATTTGGTCGGATCCTAATGATCGACCAAATGGGTCGAGTTCGAAGGTATAGGCGATTTATTAGATCGCCTACCCTACGACCCTAGACAACGTGGTAATCAGTAGGCATAGTCCCAAGGGACTATGACCATCGTGATTACAATCACGTTGCGAAGTTCTAACGAACTTCGCATTGACCATTATTGGTCAACGCTGAAAGTCAAACAAAGTTTGACTTTCTGACTCGAAAAGCAGTAAAAATAAGGAAAGAACGAAAGAATACTTACGAAGGGTCCCCGCTAGTGAATCGTGATCGAATAGCTCAGGTATGAAGCGAAGGCCTCAACTTAGAGCATTTGGATCAGCTTTGGTGGGTTTTGAATGGAAGGGGGGTTGGGTATTTATAGTAAACGGTCCACCGTTAGGATCGTTTCATGGAAAACGTGCCATGATCCAAGTCGTACATGTGTTGGAAGCTTATGGAACTAAAATTCCATCCTTATCTTAGTGACTAAGCAAGTGAAAACATGTGGTTAAGGATTTAAGTGGCTGCAACTTGTGATAAAAACACTGAATCTGGTCCAGATAGGGGCTCGCGTGACGCTAAGGCCCGTCGCGTCACGCTAGGCCCCTGTTTTGGCAGATTTTGCAGAAATGGTCCCTGCACCTTGTTTAAGCGATTTTTGATGCGTTTGAACCCCGTTAACCTCATTTCAAGGCTCTAAAATGAAGTTAAAGTATAGGGAACTCAAAACATGCTCAAAAATATCTCCGATGTCGGTTCGTTTGGCCGTACGATCGCGATGTTCGCTTAATTACGACGGAATGCGCATAAGCGCGAAAAACGATCCAAATGACGAAACGAATGGATTTTTCTTAAGGCGAACACTAAAATATAATGTAGTCATGCTTACATAAATTTTTGGATGTCCAGATGTATTCAGAACGTAAGTTATGCGCGAAAATGCAAACTTGTGCACTTTTTGACACTTTTAGTCCCTGAATGACACAAAAGTTTATTTTAGCATACCGAACACCTCGAAGCTTATTTCTAAGTTATGTAAAGGTTATTTAAGGTATGTTAAGCCTATTTCACTATTCCGGAGTGTTCGTTGGATTAAACTGGTTATATTTACGCATCAGAGCGCGTATAACCCTCCAGAAAGCGATTTAAAGCTTAAAATCAAACAAGAGTTGATGTGTGTAAAAGATACACATATTTTTACAAATCCCAAGTATGAAATATAATATTTCATTGGTTTGGTATTTGTTTGATGGCCGTGGAGGCACAGGTGTTACATACTCGATAGCATCGAGATTCGTAAGGATTCAGAGAGGAGTGAAAAGATCACGTTCGAGTAAGAGGCACTCACTGCTGTGACTCCTATAGACTTGCTATGTTACGGAATGGAACCCCTTTTTCACTTATTAAGCCTCACTGGGACTCACATGCACCCCACATTATTATTATGGGTGCACCCACAATAATATTGTGATTTGCATGCTCATCTCAGTTCCACCAAACTCATGTCAAATGGTTCCTCAAATTCAAGTGTCAAACGGAGGTTGTCAAAATGATAAGATCACATAAATCAAAGACTATTACAAACTATCAACGCATCATAATGTAAGCAAGCAATTCATGTAACCATGCTATAGTGACGAGTGTATGTTCGTACGCTACATCATAAACAAATGTGTACTAGTCATGTAATGTATGCAACAGATGAAAAAGACGAACCTTGCAATCTGGTGCTGAGTGTCATGGTCGTATTCACGTATTCAGAACTTGTTTGGTTATACTCTGGTTTTATAAAACATTTTTAAAATCAAGTTCACTATAACCAGTGGCTCTGATACCAAACTGCCACACCCCTAAAATACCACATGCGGGAACCCCCGCGAGGCGTGTGACGTACCAGGATCTAGCCACCAATCACATTGACCTCATAACTAAATTTAATTAAAAACTTTCATTCATTAACATAGAGTATTAAAAATGTTAAATTTAATTCATTGTATACAACGGAAGCATAAATCATTTGTTAAGTGTTTCATAAACCACATGTACGAAAACCATTAGACTTGTCTTGCGATTCCATGTATCTCGACCCATGACCACTCCAGCCTCCCAGACAGCAAGTTCCAATGACATAACCCTATAGACTTGCAAGCATGACAAGTGTGTCAGACGACGCTGGTGAGTTCAAAGTTTGTTAACACGTTTAGTTACCAGATAGCTTTTAAAACATTTCAGAGATTTGATGTTATTAATAACTCGATTACCGCCGATGGCTCCAGGTTATTTGCCCTATTCCCCAAAGCCTCTATCAAAGCAATGGTCAAGACTGGGGTCATTAGTTCACTCCCGACCTCCCCGGTGCGGTGTGAGGGTGCCAAACCTAAATAGCGCTATTAACTAATACCCCGTTGCCTACCCGGAAACAATCGGTAGAAGGGGCTTAAGTGATAGATATGAGTGTATTAACCAACATCCCAATAACCCGACATTCCTCCCCGGAATGTTTACCAGACGTCCCTCCCCGGGACGCATGCTTGGAAAAAGAGCAGTGAACTCACCTTAGATTTGCTCGGTTTGTTAAGTTACTTTACCCATTCCAAGTTGGTCAACCAAACCCTACCGTGGTTACCACAGATGATCAGTTTCGCAAACACATATCTAAAACACGTATTCAGCGAATCACAAGTAATACATAGAAGACGTTTAGATTTCATACGCATTCATAATATAAGTTCTCGTTCCCAAATAACATCAGTTTCATAAATCAAGTTAGTTATTCCACACAGATTGCATTCATCAACAGGTCACTATATAACATATAGCTATTGTTCAAGTTCACACCAAACCACACCCCATGTGCATATCATGCATAATCATTCAGTAGTTGATTCGGTTAGTCACATCGGACAATTTACCTCAGACAACTCATATTAGTCTATAGAAGTTCCTCAGTTCTAGATAGCCTTAATATCAAAAACAAGATCAACTATCAAATAACATACACAACATAACCATTCCCTGCTCAAGTCATTGCCCATACAACGAAATCCCACACGACGAAGGATCATCCTTCGTCGGAGTCCAGTCATGACGAAAGATCATCTTTCGTCGGGTTCAAGGGTGACGAAAGATCTAAGGGTTGTCAACAGGCATGTCGACGAAAAATGAGACTTTCGTCGACATTGGTTATTCGTCAAGAGGTTTTCGTCGCTAACCCTAACAGACAACCATGCTTCCCACAACAGATCAAACCTTAAAAATCAAGTGAGTTAATGTTCGTGTTCATGGTAATTCCAAACAATATTTCAACAGTTACTAATATCAATATTCAGCCAAGTAACCAAAGCAATTGCACTAACGTATTCAGTGTGTCACGCTACTCATCAAGTCCCACTCATCAAAACCATCAGTATACTAACACTAGTTCATCGATTAATAACATGAGCAATTTCAGTTTCTCAACAACATAGCAATTCATAACTGATTTAACACACGTATATCAATCCACAGCAATGGCCGTTCTATAACAACGAGTCATTAGTTAACTCTATAATTTGCAATAATCACTAATCATTGTTTAACAGTATTAAATCATTCCTACTGATCAACCAATCATAAAGTGTTAACAGTCTATGGACTCAAACCCTAGTAACGAACGACATCATTCATACAATCTAACCTCTAATAGAATAAGATCAATCACACAAGAATCTGGACTATAAGAACAAGAACTAACCGAGAAGTGTTGATAACGTGGATTGAGTAGAGCGAAAGAAAGATACGATTCACGAAAAAAAGGCTTCGAACTGGAACAGGCTGTCGTCGAACTCCTAGGAGCAGATTAGGGTTTGCTAAGGAGGTGTTTCGTAAACCTTATGAATGTTTATATAGTCAAACAGACCATTGGGCCTCTCTTTGGCTTCAACAGAAATTGGGCCAGCGACAATCTAGTGACGACGAAAGACCAGTTTTTCATCGATAAGGGTTGACGACGAAACTTCATTGTACGTCGAGTAAACTTGTGACGAAGAATCCATCTTTCGTCGCGAAGGTTCTTTGTCAATTGTTTTTATTACACACTAACCTTTAACATTACACAATAATCAACTGACCACCAGAATACTCTAATCCTTCAAGCAATCACACATTGCATGACATCAAACAAATAGTCCAAACAAAATTACAAAACAAGTGGTAAGTCGAGGAAGGAACTTGAAATCTCGGATTGTCACATCTGTATAGTTTTTGAGGATTGATAGGATCTTGCCAAGTGTTTTAGGAATTCAATAGGATGATTACAAGTGTAATACCAGGTTTAAATCAGTATACAAGCCCCTAGTTTAATAAAAATGGTTTAAACTTATGAGTGGTGGCCAATAAATCAACAAAACAACAAAATAAAAACCAAATGCTGCTGCTGATCTGCTCTGGCAGCCCGCGAGGGTAGCCCAGTAGGCTTCGCGGCCCGCGAGGGTGTCTGGACCAGATTTACATGTTTGGCAGATTGTCAAGTTTGGTCCATGGCTTTAATAAATATGGTATTGATTATGTTTAGAGAACAAGGAATGCACAAAACTAACAACAACAATACTACGATTGTTGCTGTTTGTTCTCTATTGGCCCGTGAAGGGCAGGCCCTGTGGGCTCGCGGCCCGTGAAGCAGCCCAGTCCAGGCAACAATTATGCTGATTGACAGTTTAGGTCCCAGTCTTTATTATACATAATTAAACTTCTGTATCTTGACATTTTTGGCACATACTTTGTATATTCATGTGTATTATTAGTATAAGGTACGAGAACCTTTAACGGCCAATCTTAGGAATACTCAGGAGTGCAACCGAGCATTACAGAGTTCCCGGTTTGTTTAAAAGGTCACTCAAGGCGTAGATTCGCTCGTTGTCGCCTTTAGTCCTTTTGAAAAGTTGTGCACATTATCGTTTAATGGCATCAAAGCCTTAAATGGCCAATATTAGGCACATCCGGGAGTATGACCGAGCATTACGGAGTTTTTGGTTTGCCTAAATGGTAACTCAAAGGTGTAGTTTTAGACGTTGACGCTTTTGGTCCCTTTAACGCACAAACGTGCACGTATTATCGTTTATTGACATCAAAGCCCTATGTAGCCCATATTAGGCATTCCCGAGAGTATAATTGCACATCATGATGATTCAAGTTCGTTAAAAGGTCATTCAGAGGTATAATTAAACATGTTGACGCTTTTAACCCGTTTAACTTGCAACTTGCGCGTATCATCACTTATTGGCATAAAAGCCTTAAATGGCCAATATTAGGCATTCCCGAGAGTATGATCGAACACCATGAAGCTCTCGGTTTGTTAAAAGGTCACCCAGAGGTAAGAATTAACATGTTGACACTTTAAACCCTTCGTCGCGCAAACTTTCAATTAATTACGCAAATGGCTCCTCTCGACCAACAAGTGGCTCATTTGCGAATACGAATACCGTGTAAGGTCATTCAGAGGCTTAGTTTAAGCATGTTAACACTTTTAGTCCTTCCACATTCAAATTTTTTGATTTTTCACAAAATTAGTCCCTAATAGTCAGCGTTTGACTTCATTAGGTTTTAGTACACGTGTCAACACATCATTGGACGTGATTTTACGAGGTATTACATCCTCACCCCCTTAAAAGAAATCTCGACCTCAAGATTTGCTCAAAAATATGGAAGTGCTTTCTGTCATATAATGGACTTAACCTCCGTAGCATATTAGGGGCCTCTACGGCATCCCAATTGACCTATACAATAGGTACATGCTTTCTTTCAGAGCTTCTTAACCTATCAATCCTTATTCGATACTGGTTTCTCAACAAACCATAAGTTTTCATTAATCTGCACATCATTATGTGACAATGCTATCGACTTATCGGCTAGACATATCTTTAAATCACAAGTGTGGAACACATTGTGAATTCCACCAAAATGCAGCATCATTATGTGACAATGCTACTGATCTTGACGTATTCGATTTTCTCTAATGGTCCTATATATCTAGAGCTTAACTTGCCCGTTACATCAAAATGCAGCACACCTTTCCAAGGTGGTACTTTTTGTTGAATCTTGTTCCTTATTGAGAACTTAAGAGGTTTGCGACTCTCATCAACATTGATTTTCTGCCGATTACTAGAAGCTTTCAGACGATTACGGATTCGTATGATCTTATCCATTTTCTCCAAGGTAACTTTAGGTCCTGATAATTGGACTTACCAAACTTCTGCCCAAAAAACGGACGTTTGAGACTCTTTCCATACAAGGCTTCCAAAGGAGCTGCCTTGATACTTATATAATAACTATTAGTCGTGGGAGAACTTAATTAGGGTGAGAAAGTCATTCAAATTACTACTTAAATCAATCTTACAGAATATCTACCCTCATAGATAGTCGAACAAATCAATGATCCTGGGCAACTGTTAGTGATTCTCAATCGTTACCTAGTTAGGGTTGGGGTAATCAATGCATAAGCGCATTGAATAGTCTTTCTTAAATAATAATACCGGAGCTCTCAGAATGATGAGCTAGGCTTTATGAACCTTACCCTTAAAGCTCATTTGATTGGGATCTTAGTTCTTCCATTTCCGTCGGCGCTAACCTAGATGGAGCTTCTACAACAGGTGCAGCCCTAGGTGGGATGTTAATCCTAACTCCACTTGCCTCTCAGGAGGTAAATAGGGTAGTTCTTTGGAGAAGACAATCAAGATAAACAGAGATGACAGAGATATTTTAAATCTCAGGCTTCAGTTCATCTATCGTCACCTGTGCCATATAAATGACACGTTTTCATTACGAATGCATGGATGCCTTAAGTAGTGACACTTACTCGGACATTTCTATACTGGATATCTTCTTTGAATACCATTAGTTGACTTTATACAATATGACTATTGGGATATCTCAGTGGTTCCATACATTAAACCTCCACACTGATCAGGCATGGAAGCAGTCTATGGGACACACTAGGATACACCAATCATCATATGGCGCTTTTATCCAACATAGTTTGGCATTCGTAGTTGATAGAAATCAATGAAATAATAAACAAAATAACATATATTGTCGTACTCTATCGGGAGAAAGAGTACTCTAGATTTTATGGATGGGGAATTTTCGACAAGAATAGAAGGGAAGGTTTCTATGATTTCGTTGGTAAGTTCTACCTTATACTTAATATCTGGATTTCTTGTGAGTATATTTAAAAGTTTTCTAAGCTTATGATCTATGAAAGATCTATTAGTACCTGAATTAAATCAAGACTCTTAGCAAAATATCCTTGATTAACGATAAGGAATGTACCTGATGACATTATGTACTGCCTCTTGGCATTCATCAGGAGAGTTCAGGCATTTCCTTTCTTAGCCTCTTTATATACTTAGTTGTACCTTCCTTGGCAGCTTTAGGGCGGTTAGTTCTGACGTGGCCTTTCTCGCCATAGCCAAAACAGACTGCATTCTTTATGTCCCTACATTCATGGGACTGATGACCAGTTCTTTTGCAAATTCCACACTGCTTTGGCCTTTGTTCTATTCGACATTGTCCCCAGTGCCTTTTATTGCAGGTCTTGCATACATGCTTCTTACTGAACTTTTGTTGGTTCTTATTGAGCCCGGACTTGCTCTTTTTCTTAGATTTCTGGGAGTTATCCTCCTCCCTTTTCCTTTTTCTGTCAGTCTCAGTTTTGGCTGACTTACTTCTCAACCTATCCAGTGTGAGTGGCTGAGATAGATCCATAGTGGATCTATAAGAAGCAGGCTTTGAAGCCTTATCATGCTCTTTTATCTCTGGTGCTAAATCACCAATACATTATGCATTACGCTTAGATCCTGGGTCAATCGAATAGGGTACTATCCTAGACAATGAATTGAAGTCGGTAACATACTGTCGACAGTCTAGATTTTTCATGGTGAGAGTCAGAAAATCTGATTCCACCTTTTCCATTTCATGTCGTGGACAGTAAGTTTTTCTGATAAGGTCCATAAACTTGGACCATCCCATATTGTATAGGGGTATCTTCCCTGTGGACTTTATTAATGTCTTCCACCAAGTAAGGACATCGCCCTTAAACGACTGTGATACATACTTCACAGTGTCTTCCTTAGCACAACCGTTGATCTCCACAACGGTTTCCATTTCGTCCAACCATTTCATGCAATCAATGGCTCCTTTTTCGCCATTGAAGTCTCTTGGCTTGCAAGAGACCAAGTACTGGTAAGTACATCCTTTAGTGGAACGAAGCTTCTCATTATACATTTTCCTCTTTGGTTCATGCTTCACATTTGAAGCATGAACAAAGGTCTCTTCATGAGCAGATGAATGTGGTTTTGAATGGGGTTTTGAGCGAGTAACATTCAGCCCTTTAAACTTTTCATGACCTTTCCAACAACTGCGTCAATCACAGCTTGGAGATTAACTCCATTAGCATTGAGGTTGACATTTGTAGCATTATTTGCATTTGTCGCGTCATTAGTTTCACGACTATTGTTTGCCTCATCCGAGTTTTCCATACTTGAGGCTTGGTACTAATCACCAAATTGAACAATAGTTAGTCATCATCCTGATGACCTAACATACATTAGCCACGGTATCATTAAACCGTATAGGCTATTAAGTTTCAAACATTCCTAATGAATGTTATTTGAAAGAATATCAATTACATTTAGCCTAGGTCACAAGAGGACCATCGATGGCATTTAAGGTTTGGACCGAGTCTATTACCTTTTAGACAAGGATCAATGTCAAAACTGTCTTTGTCATATTAACAATTTTTTGATAGCTCGATGGCTCGCCACAAGGACTTTTAAAATATGGAATCATAAGCCCGTCATGAAGGACTTATAAATGTAGCACATAGGCTTGTTGCGAAGGACATTAAGGTGTTGGCACAAAGGCCATATTGAAAGATATTAACCTATGGCACATAGGCCCGTCACGAAGGACATAACGATCATATGGCACGAAGGCCTTGTCGTAGAGGACATATAAGTATGGCACAAGAGGCCTCGTCACAAGGTCATTTATAAAATATGGCATAATAGGCCAGACAGAGAGGACATTATAATATGGCACAGAGGCCCGTCCCAGAGGACATTAAACGGTATATGGCACAAAGGCCTTGTCACGAAGGACTTTAAACGATATGGCACAAAGGCCTTGCCATGAAGGACAAATGTATACGGCACCAAAAGACCTTATAACAAAGGACGTTAAATATATAAATCACAATCTTGTTTGATCAGGGACTTTAAGGCTTGAACATAGTTCTTCACCTTTGGGCAGAGACTCATCGACTACATCTGTCATTGCTTGAAAGACGATTTATTTTGGCACATAGGCAGATAAAAGGAAATCACTAATGGATGTATATATATATATATATATAATCATCGTAATTGATGATACTAGTCATGATCTTATCAATCTTATAGACTATAAGGCTTGGGCAATGCCCATCACCTTGGACAGTGAACCATAACGGTCGCAATTGTCAATGTCACTAGTGGACAATATAATATATAACCTGTGACGTCTATGCTTGTGTAATCATTGTATAACTCTGAACAATTCAATTATCAATAAAACAATGTGTTTTGATCCCAATATTTGTTTATTTGTGTTTGACATTTGCACGTTTTGATTTTTGTTCGATTTCAAACTCTTAAACGCTTTCTAGAAAGTTATACACAAACTGATGCGTAAACATAATCATTTTAATGCGACATACACTCTGGAATAGTAACATAAGCTTAACATACCTTAAATAACCTTTACATAACTTAGAAATAAGTTTTGAAGGGTTTGGTATAGCAAAAACAAGTTTATTCGATCATAGGGACTATTTGCCACAAACTGCAAAAGTTTGCCAATTTGTATAGCAACGTACACACCGGAACAAGATCATAAGCTAAACATACCCTAAATACCCTTTACATGGCATAGAAATAAGTTTTGAGGGGTTCAGTATATGAAAATACGCTTATTTGATCATAGGGACTAAAAGCGTCAAAACAGCGAAAATATGCATAGACGTGCATATCTTGCGTTCTAACCGTATCCAGACATCCAAAAAATTTTGAAATCACTATAATATTGTATTTTAGTGATAGGAATGCAAAAATACCATTCGTCGCTTAATTTGGATCGTTTTCGCGTCTGTTCGAGTTTCGTCGTAATTAACCGAAAAACGCGATCGTACGACCAAACGAAACGACATCCATGATATTTCCAAGCATATTTCAAGTCCCCTATGCTTTAACATCCTTGTAGAGCCTTGAAAATGGGTTAACGGGGGTTAAACACATCAAAAAACAAGTTTGGAGCATGCAGGGACCTGTTTTGCCAAACTTTGAAACTTCTTGACAGCAAGCCCTCGCGGGGCGCGACAGATTTATCTGTATCTGTCATGGAGCGCGACAACTAGAGCTGGTCAGAATCTTGTTTTTAGCAAAACAGCCTGCTGCACTTGATTTTAGACATAGTTTTTGGATATTGTGGGCTGGTTTATGTGATTAACAAGGCTTAAACTCCTGGCCTAACAAGTGTATGGTCTAGATCATTCCTTGATCAACACATAAAACACTTGGCAAGATCACATTCATCCTTTATTCCTATAAATACCCAAGAACTTCATCATTCCAACTTGCTCATTTCCTTTTTCCTTCACTCTTGCTCTGAATTAAGGCTACCACACTTGGTTGGAGGCTTCATATCTGAGTTTTCTTAGTCATCCTTGTATCCTAGAGCACTTGTAAGTGTTCTTTCATGTCTTCTTTATTTATTTCAAGCTAAAAAGTCAAACAGTGTTTGACTTTCAGCTTTAACCATGAATTTGGTCAAGACAAAGTTCGTTTGAACTTTGCAACGTGATCGTAATCTTGATGGTTATAGTCCCTTGCGACTATACCTACTGATTACCACGTTGACTAGTCGAAGTGACGAGTCAAAGTTTCGGTCAAAATGTATGATTATATGCATTTTGCGACGAAACTATTTTCGGGTATTAAAACAGTTTGTTTTGATATCAAATCAGTTTGCTAACTTAGTTAAACATGTTTTAACATGTTTAACTCGCCACTTCTAGTTTAGTGCTTATTTAGGGTCGTAAGTCAAGCGGTCTAAACAACCGCTTAGACTTTCGAACCTGACCCGTTTGGTTGATCATCAGGATCCGACCAAACATATTTTGTGACCATAGTTGTATAGGGAATAACCTTCCGAGGTTAAACCTTGTGGTCACTTCGTTTAATTAGTTGTATGATAGGTAGTTTATATGCCTTAGGAAAATGACCAAAATGCCCTTTTTACGCATAAATTCAATTTAAGCATATGTAACCTAAAATTTTCACACTTAAACGGATTATGCAACATTAGGCATATAAAACTTATCATAGGACTAGTTAGACTCTCCGAACGCGCTTTTGCGCAAATGACGCGTTAAAGTAGCATAAACTACCTTAACGGGTCATAACGGGTCATAAGCACTTAGGATAGGTTCCAAATTAGAATGTAGGCTTTGTTAAACCATATCATATGAGTTCCAACACTCATTTGGTTTACAAGACCTCATTCTATCCTATCTCCCGATTTAGGCCTCGATTATTAACATAGTGATCCGATACTAGGTGCCACTTGATTCCTTGATTGCCCGAGCTTTATTAGTTCATTTAATCAAGGATATCTTGCAATATCAAGTGATTACATAGTCCCCTCTTTTACCGCTTTCAAATGTTTTGGGGTGTAACACATGTGCCTACTTGTTACTTTCATGCTTTTCATGCTTTTCATGACATATACTTGCTAGTTCAACTAGTACACATATAGTACATGATTTCAATTATGCTTTGCTATGTATGTTGACTGAGCATGCTAGCACATTGATTTCATAGACACTTTTGCGGCGTATGGTTACTCAGCATATGAGCACGTTGATTTACATTATATTTCTGCTATGTATGTTGACTAAGCATGCTAGCAAATTGTTTTCATGGACATTTCTACTTCGTATGTTTACTTAGCATACTTAGTACATGGTTTTTACATGACATGCTTACATTGGTTATGATATTTGGTATGTTTAACGGGACAAGAATACATTCATTAACATTGATCACGCCGCTCGGTAGTATGTAATGGTACCATAGGACTTGACAAATCCCATTCCCAGCTTCCTAGGTTTGTTTGGAAGTAGGGAATGACAGAATCCGAAAACATTTTTTATAAACCTTTGACTTGTTAAGGGTATATCCGACAGTCTTGTTGTTCCCAAAATCCGAGGATCAGTTAGGAAAACCTAAATCACTTGTTTATAGCAAACACGGTTACGCGTGCGGAATCCACGTAACTATGCCAAATCAAACACGTAAAACGATAACGACATGGTAATAATCAATGATACACACTCGATTGATTAAATGGGATGAGAACCGATTACAAACTGATACAAACACAGTTTAACAGAATTTTGACAGAGTTTCTTTATGTGTAAGCTCTCATCTACTTTCAACTGTGAAAGCAGATGTGTTTATATAGTCTCTGGGCCCAACTGTCGACGAAACACAAGGTGTCACGGCGAAACTGAACATGGGCCAGTCATTGGGCTTGAAACAGCCCATTACCCGACGAATCAAATGTGATTCGTCATGAATGTCGGCGAAACAGAAGTAAAGGACATTGGTCTGTTTCGTCATGATGTGTTCCGACGAAACAGACCTGTTTCGTCGAGGTCTGCAACTGTTGTGGTTGTTTCTTGAAACAGACAGCAACAACAGCAACATATAAACAACTTATAATGACCATTCTACCCTTTGTATGCAACATGCATTGTTCGAATAGCATTACATATTAAACAGAGACAAACAAGTCAGACACAAGTGAATAGGAGGATATCCGACTTGGTCGACATCAAATACATACTTGATAAACATTAAAGACCGTACAAAATACATCATTAAGTACAAGACTAGTTACAGACACTAAAAATGAATCAACAAACTCCCCCTTGTCTGTTACTCGTCTTCGGTCTTCTAATCTTCCATCTCAGTGTTGTTCGGACCACGAACTGCCTGAATGTATTCCCCTGTAGTAGCAAAAACACGCTACTCGCTGAAACTTCATAGCTTGACGAGCATCCTGATCTTCATAAAAAATATTGTGACGATATAGTCTGTTAATATCAGCCTCGGACATGTTGACAATCCACATTGGATCCAACATCCGGTAATTTGCACGACCATCTCTAAACACAATCACGGCTTCATGCGTGTCCGAGTCGTAGCACCACAATGCCATATTTTCAAGAAAATCCTGCTGCATAGGCATCAATGGGATTTTATCTACGACCCTCGGAGGCTGGTACACAAGCTTGTATCTGCAAGTGTTGGTGTCCGGATCAAGAGTAAACTTGATCGGTTGATAGACAGGAAATTGTGGCTTGTATGATTCATCCTTCCAGCCCGTCTTCTTGTTTACTTTAACCAGTCGCTCAAATAAAGTAGCGCCATCGTATTTTGACCGGTTGATAAGCTCAAGCCTTGTCAACGCAGCAACATCATAAAATGGCAATGAAAGAATGCTCAGCAGTGAATTGAAATACAGGATTCCGTATTCACGTTTGATAGCAATGCAGTGTATATCTTGAACAAACATCCAGCATAGAATCCTTCCACTTGGCTTTGCTTTTTCAAATTGCAAGTAGTCGACTTGAGCTTTTTCAGGCACAGGCTTGGAGACTTTAGATAGAAACTGTTTTCTCCATTCAGAAAATGCATCTGTGTCTTTTTTAGACGAATTTCGATTCTTTAAGTGCTCGTCTATGTCATCAATATTCTCCTTCATCCAATCTTCATCAAACGAAGCGAATTCAGTACCATCTGTTCGAACATACGTTGATTTTGTTTCTTCCCCTTCAAACACAATCTCATCAATATCTTCAACATTAGTTATATCAGTCTCAGTCGACATTTTGTCTATCTCAGCATCATCGATTTCTCTCATAGAATGTAGAATACTCAATTGCTCCTGAGAAAGATCTTCTATTAACTCCACTTCTTCAAGCAACTCTCCCGTAAATGGATGAATAGCCTGTAGAGCAATATTAGCACTGCTTACTATAGAAGAAGTACCTTCTATCTGTTGAACTTTTCCAGTAGAAGTTCCCTGAGATGATTCGACAACTGTAGGTTGAACTGTAACAACTTCAGAAGAAAGTGCGATTGGCTGCTTCTGTGATGTACCTGAAGTGTCAGGATTCCCTTGGTCTTCCGTATCATCATCCTTTTTCTTCAGTACCTCTTGTTGTTTACAATGATAATCCCACAGAACAGCAAGCCTTCTCTCTTTCTCTTCATCAACAGCCTTCAAGCGAGCATTTTCAGCTTTAAGCAAATCAATTTCAGCTTGTTGTCGCTCTATTACTGTTTGCTGTTGACCAACGGTTGACTTCAATTTGTTAATTTCCACCGATTGTTTAAGTTGATCATGCTTCGTGAGATTACCGAAATGAGATTGTCTCTGAAGACGATCAGCAGCTGCTTCAAGTGTAGAGAATAGGTATGTGATCTTTTCGTCTTGAGAAAATCTGGAAAATGTCCTATGACGTTCAGCGCTGATCCCTGAAGTGGTTGCTCTGATTGTAGAAGCCATAGATCTTTCAGGAACTGCCTGAGGAATAACAGATGGAGTAGCAGCAGCTGATGTAACAACTGGAGTTTCTGTAGCTGAAGTAACTACAGGAGCTTCTTGTACAGGCTCCTGAGGTACAGATTGTACAGGCTCCTGAGGTACAGATTGTACAGGCTCCTGAGGTATAGATGAAGAATCTTGAGGCACAGATTTCCGAGTATAAGTACTCAAATATCTCCTAGATTTCTTCTTTTGAACTTCAACAGCTTTCTCAGCTCTTCTTTTTGTTCTTCTTTCACCTTCAGGATCCTCTGGAACATATTCTGGATCATCCTCAGTTCTAATCTTTCTATACCTTCTCACTCCACGTATATCGATATACATTTCATATCCAGGCTCGACTATATGATCACTAGAACTAGAATCAGATCCATCATCTCCACTTGCTGAAGAACTACTAGCTGTTGTACCACCAGCTGCACCCTTGCTCGATGTACCAACAGCACCAGTATCACCACCATCATCACTTTCACCACTACTGTCATCACTGCCACTACCAGACTCATCTGAATCAACTGGGTCAGGACCAAATTTCTCTATCCTTAGCCTTTCCAACTCAGGTTCTTCATTGTCAGATTGGCTATCATCATGACGCCATTTGTCATTTGCTGGAGCAACATAATCAGGATTCACAAGTGCGCCAAAAAGCTTCCTTGGAGGAACGCTTTCTTTGTATCTTTTGGCGGCAAGAGTCTTGATTAGCCTTAACGAGTTGAAATTCATCGCTTCGATCTTCAGAAGATCATTTTCAGCTTTAGGAAGGTCTGGATGTTGAACATTCATAATCATTTGCAGAAACCGAGGATACATCCAAAACTTGTTCCCGGTTGTTCTACTACCAGTCCTTGTCATATTCTCTTTCATGTTGCTGAAAATATACTTTGAGATGCTAAACGGTTTGTTTAACACCAAAGCAACCATGAAACCAACGAGATCATCTCCAGCCATATCATATCCAGACCGTCTATTGCTGAGACACTGAATAAGAACATGCAATAAAAACTTGTAGCGTAATGGAAGATCACCTTTGTTGATTTGTTTGACGAAAAGGTCTCCTTTACACTTCATCCTTAGCAAACAGCCTCGTGAACACATGATTGGTATTGAATATGGAGCATTCGGTTGATCTTGTAATTGAAGAACTTCATTCAATATCTCCGGAGTAACAACGACATACAGATCATTCACACGACCTCTTATAATATCCTTTCCATCGATTTGGACGACGCTTGCAGAATCCCAGAAAGCTTTAATTAGAGATTTGTAGACAGGTGTCGAGTATGTAGCAGCATGATTGATACGTGACTCCCTAATCCACTTCGTGATATCTTTAAATTCCGTGAGCTTGTCTTCAGGATCCAGATATGCAACTTGATTATGACGCTTCTCGGACATAATCTCCTCTTCAGTTTTGTTTTCTTTCTTTATCGCCTTCTTGCGTTTTCCTTTTTCTTGGGGTGCTTTCGGAGCCATCTGTACATGAAAATGTCCAGAATAAGTCACATTTGATATAACATTGCATTTAGACATGTATGGATACAATTTCATGTATCCACATAACAGATAACCTATCAAACATGTCTACTGTTAACAAACAGCAACAACAGAAAACTGCTAAGGCATTTACGGCGAAACAGAAGATCAGCGACGAAACTGAAAGTTGTGCGACGAAACAGAGGGTTGACCCTTTGACCAGTTAGATTCGTCGACTTTTCTGATTCGTCGAGTCTATTTCATTCCTTTTCTGATTCGTCGTTTCTGATTCGTCGTCTGATTCGTCGTATGTTTTGATTCGCCGGAATTAGGGTTAATGTGATTCGTCGATTTTGGGGGTTTTGCAGTTTCGCCGTTTTGGGTTTAAACAAAGATCAGATTTAAACACAAACACATTCAATCATCATTATTTATACCCAAACAATTTATAAAAAAACCATAAATGATTTCCGAACAAAAACCCTTTTAAAAACAATTAATAACTTTATCAAATACAAACCCCTGTTTTTGTTATATAAACCCACATCTAAATCAAAGCAAATCAAACATGATAAACCTAAATCTATCAGATACAGAAGAAAAACACAATACATGCAACATCAACACATATATTATCAAAGAAAAACAAGGTCTCAAAGGGGTCTCTGAGGGTTTTGGATGAATAACCGACGGTTCAAAGTGTTCGGAATGTGAATCAGAACGTTTTACTACCTTTGAAGTTTGTAAGATTTTGATAAAAATCGGATGATTTGAGCGATTTGAGAGGGTAACCGTAGGTATGGGTTTTGAGTGTTTGAAGAAGATGAAAAGTTGATGTTTTGAAAAAGTGAACAAGTGGGACCTTTATATACACCGCCTTGTCTCGACGAATCAGAGATCTCGACGAAACTGGATTGGGCCCGGCGAAACAGAAACTTGGGCTTGGACATGGGCCTGAATTTTAGCCCATGACGAAACAGATTTGGGCTCATTTGATTCGTCGATGTTTTTGACGAAACAGATTTGATTCGCCGACAATGGTCTGATTCGTCGACTCTTCTGATTCGTCGACCCTTCTGATTCGTCGCCATTCTGTTTCACCAACAGGTTTTTCAAAACAAACACAGAGGCTGGTAAGATTTTGCAGTCAAAACAGATTATGAACACATTTCCATTCTGTTTGAATTTTCAAAAGCAAGAACGTTTTTATGAAGAAGGTTTTAGGCTTCCGGTAGAAAACACCAAGCAACAACTCCGGCTTAATCAAAAACGAACTTTACACAAATATACTAAAAACAAATTTAAAGCACGGTAAACTAAATGAAAATGCGGAAAACTGTTAAAAACACAAAACAAACTGTACAAGTGCAATCTTTTTGCGAATCTCAAGGACAAGGAATCATACTAGCTTACGGTCGTAGTCAACATGATTTTGATTTCTGTTTAAAGCTCTGGATAAGTATACTACCTCGATTATCGGTATTGTGGTCCACATAAGCTCAAACTAATCAGATTTAATCATAATTTAAGAGATACGATTAACGGTAAGGATTATACTTACAAGTCGATGTAAATCCACTCACGACACATTCCCGTATCAAGGTATGCACGAGAATTCATCTTACCGGTGAGTATACCGATTATCATCTGTTTGACCGTATAAAAATGTGAGAAACTCACTTATTTTGATTGAAAAACAAGCCCTATGTGATAAAATCACTTATTGATGAGGAACTTGATTTTCAGATGCATGAGGGCACAGGAGCAAGTCCGTGAACAGGTCAGTACTTCCGTACAGCAGAGAGACGAACTTGACTCCCGCAAAGAATCTGTGATAATTTATCACTTATTTTGTTTGGACATGTGATTGTTGATCACTTATTGAGGTCGAATGCAGTATGTACACGTATGTATAGTATCATGGAAGATCTTAGACTTCGTCTCCGTTATTTTTACGGTTTGATACAACCATGATACCCAGATGATAAGCAGCATAAAGACCGAATATTTCAGATCTCGGCAATCTCTCAAACGAGATTTCGGTACTAAGACCATATGCCAATGAATGGTTCCCACCTGACTTGAAGTCTGTTAGGTTTGTATCATCATGCACATTTTAGTCTGATTGAGAGCCTACCGATACATCGTTAGAAGAGATACTTATCATTTTTCTTTTTGTTTTTCATTTTGAGCACATTGACCGACCACACCAGTGAACTTCATCATTTTCCTTTATCCAAGAAACTCAATTTGGGTTTTTTTTTTTTTTTATTGTTTTTTGAATTTTTTTTGAATTTTTCAAACGAAAAGACAGAAAGTAAAGACATCTTTTTGGATTTTGAATTTTTGCAATGTTTTTGTATTTTCTTGAAATTTCTCCCCCTAAAATTTGCAAAGTTTACGAAAACTAAAATCTTTTTGAATTTTCAAAGTTTATAAAGAAAATATTTACAAAAACGATCAGCCAAAGAAGTTTACTCGGGTATCACCTTAATGCCATTGACCAAAAGTAGATAATCAAAACGTGATTTATCAAAAGCTTTTGTAAACAGGTCGGCACGTTGGTGATCAGTGGGGACATGAACGACATCGATTAATTTCTTGTCAAAACAATCACGTATGAAGTGATATTTAATGTCGATGTGTTTAGTCTTGGAATGCTGCACAGGATTTCTAGTGATCTGTAAGGCAGCATTATTATCAACAAAAATATTAGTAGATAGGAATTCTAAACCGTAGTCGCGCATTTGTTGTTGTATCCAAAGAACTTGGGAGCAACAACTCGAGGCAGCAATGTATTCTGCTTCACATGTTGATGTAGCAACACACGTTTGCTTCTTGCACTGCCACGTGACCAGGCGATTTCCTAAGAACTGACATCCTGCTGTTGTCGACTTGCCATCGATTTTGCATCCACCAAAATCAGAATCACTGTATGCAATTAATTCAAAGCTATCATCCCTAGGGTACCAAAGACCAAGGTCCGGGCATCCCTTCAAATAGCGAAAAATCCTTTTGATAGCTGACTGATGAGAGGCCTTCGGGTTTGCTTGATATCTTGCAAGCAGGCATGTTGGATACATTATATCAGGCCTCGAAGCGGTGAGATACATGAGAGAACCGATCATGGCGCGATAGTATGAGGAGTTGATGCTTTCACCCTTCAAATCCTGAGTAATCCCGTGATTCTGCGGAAGAGGGGTACCAATGGGCATTGCATCTGACATTTGGAATCGGTTCAAAATGTCACCAACATATTTAGTCTGATGGATGAATATCCCAGACTCTGTTTGTTGAACTTGTAGGCCCAAGAAGAAAGTCATCTCCCCCATTGCGCTCATTTCGAATTTTTCTTGCATAACTCGTTCGAATTGCCTGCACAACGAATCATTAGTGGAACCAAATATTATATCATCAACATATACCTGCACCAGCAGAAGATCTCCATTTTGTTCCTTGATAAAGAGTGTGCAATCAATAAGACCTCGTCGAAATCCATTCTCCAGAAGATAGTTGGATAAGGTTGCGTACCAAGCCCTAGGTGCTTGATGTAAACCATAAAGAGCTTTGTTTAGCAACCAAACCCGATCGGGGTGAATAGGATCTTCAAAACCTGGAGGCTGTTCGACGTGCACCTCTTCTTGAACTATACCATGAAGAAAAGCACTTTTGACGTCCATCTGGTAAACTTTGAATCCTTTGAAAGAAGCATAAGCTAAGAAGATCCTAATAGCTTCCAGACGTGCAACAGGTGCATAAACTTCATTGTAGTCAATGCCTTCTATCTGGCGAAAACCCTGAACAACCAGTCTCGCCTTGTTGCGAATAACAATTCCACGGTCGTCCTTCTTGCATTTGTAAACCCATCGTGTGCCAATTTTCTTGTAATTATCCGGCTTTTCAACAAGCTTCCAAACACCAAGCTTTTGAAATTGTTGCAGTTCGTCCTGCATGGCTTCAACCCAAGAATTATCTTTTAAAGCATCCTTCCAAGACTTTGGTTCTTCTTGTGAAACGTAACAAGCAAAGGACCAATCGTTTTGAAGACCAGATTCTCTAATGGCTTAATATAAACCAGCATTCGGGTTATTTCTAAGCTGATTACGCGTCTGCACACCGCTTTGGACATCTCCTATAATGTTCTTCTGTGGATGGGTATTGTGAATCCTCAATTCAGGATGTTCAGGAACACTTGTATCAATACCCAAATTGTTAAGATTAAGATCAGCAACCAACTCCGCACCGGGTATATGCGTGGAGGTGGAGGCATTCCCTTCAGCAGTATCATCATTCTGCACTTGAGGAGTTTCTAAAGAAGAGCCTTGAACAGGAGCAACCGGGGCAGAAGTGCCTTCAGTCGCATCTAGATGTTCATCATCTTCCGATGACTCAGTAGCATCTTCAAATACCTCATTTTGAACTGTATTGTTAACTGAATTAGAACCTTCAGGGCTAACAATAACAGGTCTTACCAATGGCGAGCCAGCAGCGTTGTCACTATCAAATAACATTTGAACAGCTGCAGATTCTTCATCAAAGGTAGGCAGATTAAAGGAGTCGAATATCCCATCGTAATCGAACATCCAAGGATCACCCGGAGCTCTAACAGGACTTGTATACCTTTGAACCCTTACTTCATTCCAAAGCTCAATCTTTTTGGTGGTCAGATTCCATACACGACAATTTGGAGTTGCATATCCAAGGAAGAAACCTTCGATAGCTTTTGCACCAAACTTACCATCTGGGTCAATCATGGTACATGGACCGCCAAAGGGTTCAAGGAAAGAAAGATCCGGTTTCCTTTTCTGTAGAAGTTCGAAACAAGTTTTGCCATGCCTCTTAACTGTAAGAACTCTGTTCAAAGTGTAGCATGCAGTCGACACAGCTTCTGCCCAGAATTGAACAGGAAGCTCCGACTCTACTAACATAGTTCTTGAAGTCTCAATAATCGTACGATTCTTCCTCTCAGCGACACCGTTTTGTTGTGGAGTATAGCGAGAACAGTATTCATGAAGAATGCCTTTAGAAGTACAGAACTCATCCATCACACGGTTCTTGAATTCAGTTCCATTGTCGCTTCGGATCCTCTTCACTTTCAAAGTGTATAAATTTTCCAACATTGTGAGAAGATCCTTGAGAATTCCAGGAGTATCACTCTTGTGTGCCATGAAAGCTACCCAAGAAAATCTAGAATAATCATCAGTAACAACAAGACAGTAAGCATCTCCGAATGTTGTCTTGTGCTTCATAGGTCCAAAGAGGTCCATATGAAGACGTTCGAGAGGCATGCTAACAGAATTGATTTTCTTCAGAGGGTGAGATTTCTTTGTTTGTTTCCCTTTCTGGCACGAAACACAGATATCTTGTAGATGAAAACTTCTCACAGGCACACCATTCACAAGATTGTTTTTCACCAAATGGTTCATTTTCCTCAAGTGAATGTGCCCCATTCTTCTGTGCCAAGAAATAGACTCCTTCTCTGTGGCTTTTGAGACAAAACATTGTACTTGCGCAGATGTCGTAATGGCTTGGCTCATGTCAAGAATATAAAGATCATTAATTCTTGGAGCCGATAAGAGAATCCATTCATCAGGAATCTTGAATCCAGGTTTAAGCACATAACAACCGGCATCATCAAAATGCACGGTGAACTTTTTATCGCAGATTTGCGACACACTGAGAAGATTATGATCAAGTTGACGAACATAATTAATCTTTTCGAAGCATACCACACCATTGGAGATCATTCCTTCTCCGGTGATATATCCGCCTTTGTCTCCTGCGAACGCGACATAGCCTCCTCTAATATTTCTCACATCGTACAGAAGCTGTAAGTCGCCCGTCATGTGCCTGGATGCCCCACTATCAACAATCCAATGACTACTGATAGTTCCTCCTGGAACATCCTGCACGAATCATCCAATGATTAGTTAAGGATGGGGATCCAAGCCACAGTGGTCTTGGGTCGTCCCTGAGAATCACGAATAGTGATCTCGATCTGGTGATGATTTTCCAAACTAACAAATCCCCCTGAACCTTCACCCTTCCTAGGTTTCCAAGTTTGTTTTTGTTTACCAGATTGAGTTTTGAAAACAGATTTTGAAACTTCTGGTTTTAAAGGTGAACTTGGTTCCTTTGGAACAGATTTGACCTCAGATTTTAAAGCCTTTTCTATTTTCTTCACATTTTGATGTCGTTGTTTCGTTTCCTGTTCTTTAACCGTTCTTTTATCATGTTTTAACGAAACAGTACGACATTGAGGGTGAATCATTTCAGGTGGTGCTTTCTCAACAAATTTATCTCTTGGCGCGTTTAAACAATCTTTGATGATGTGTCCAAACTCTCCACATTTAAAACACGTTCTCCTCTCAACAAACTTAGGAGAACCAGATCGACGCTCATATGTCAAACCTGTAGGACCTGAGGTACTTGCCTTTTCATCACACCCGTTTGAATGTTGAGTGTAATTATTTTGACTGTTACGCTTTAAAATCTTGACTTTTTGTACAAAATCAGTGTTTGATTTGTTAGCAAAAATCTCAATTTTATCAGTACCCTCAGATGCCACAAATCTGACATCATTGTTTTTCTTTTGATTACGAGCTCCATTTGTTTCAAACTTTGATTTAGAAACATTTGGTCTTTGAGCTCGCTGAAATGGTTGTTTACCCTTAGAAGCAAAAGGTTGTTGCTTTGTTGGGAAGTTTTGATTTCCAAATTTCTTTTTGATTTCAGCTTTAGGAATTTGATCACATTGAGTTACAATAACTCCCGGAATCGACCTTCCCAAAAACTTACTTGTGTTATTTTCAAAAACGTTATCAATCGATGATGGATTGACATTTTTAATTGGAAAATCATTATCTGAATAGATTTTAGAATCACCAACCAAAGTATACAACACATTGTTACTCTTAACGGTAGACACAGGTTTCTTGTCATTTATGACAGGATTAATCACATTTTTGGCAACCTGTTGCACAAAAGGAATAGGAGGATCACAAAGAATATGATTCTCAATTGGAATTTCTATTCCCTTTTTCTTATCAAGTGATTCATCCTGGTCATTTGCATCTGTTTCATCATCAGATGAATCATAATCCTCAACAATTGGAGGACTTTGGCTCACTGATGTTGAAGTTCCTGTTTCATCAGATAAAGTTCCCGAGGAGCTGTCTGGTTTGAACCCTAATCCAGTAGTAAATTCCTCATAATTAAGAGGCACACTGGGTTCAAAACGAGGCATATCCTCTTCATCAGGTGGTGCTGCATAATTGTGTCTCAAAGGGGGCGGACATTTCTTATACCCAACACCACTCTTGTTTTTCTTCAGTTGTTGAACGTCAATTATGTGATCGAGCACGAATCGGGAGTTAGAATAACTCTCCAATTTTTGCTTGATCGCATCGTGCGCCAATTTTGCAATGGCTAATTCCGTTCTGGTTTCCTCAACGAGATTTATGTACTTGTTAATACTAACTTGTTTGTGATAAACAACTTTAGTAGTTTCGGAAACACTTTTCTTTAAATTTTCAATTAAAGATTTAAAGTCCTTTTCGTTTCTTGTTAAAGCCATATTTGCTTCTTTGCACTTTGACATATCAACAACCAAATGTTGATTGTGACTATGAATTGTGTCACATTCAAGTTTCACTCTTTCACATTCCTGTTTCATATAAGCACAGTCATTACAAATTCTAGGAGTTTCAGATGTTACCTGACTCGACGAGGCTGAAACATTTGCCATAAAGGCAGTTTGAAAAGAAAAAGATCCGTCTTCCGAGAAGAACTTCTCCATTTCTTTAGATGCTATCCCAGCCTTCTTAATAAGAACAGATTTCTGAGACTTCAACTCCTCTGCTTCACTCAACAAATCATCAATAGAACTCGCTTCTTCTTTCACATCACCCGAAATAGAACTTTCTTCATCAGAACTCCCGGTATAACCCGAACTGTCGTCACTTTCAGAAAATTCTTCCCTACGAACGTGTTTGATGTGATTGATGATCTTTGCGTAGCACGCGGTTCCTCCTCCTTCATTATCACCTTCCCCCAATTGTAAAGACCAATTACACCCTTCATCTGTTTGAACAACCAATGCACGAGTGTTGTTTGATGGCCCAGACTGGTTCTGGTTGGTGGTGTTGTTCACAGCTACTATCCCTCTTCCACGATTGTCTTGATTGCCTTGATTGGCATTTGAAGAACCTGTCTGATTTCTGAAAGGGTTCTGATTGCCTTGCTTGGGTGGTCGAGTGCATTCACGTTTAAAGTGACCCTTCTCGCCACAATTGAAGCATGTAACGGTTTCTTTATCAAACCCGTACTTCGTATCCTGCTTACTTTCCAAGGAACTTCTTCCCGTTCGAGCCATGAAGTCCTTTGCCCTTCTAACTGCACTCGCAAACGCCCACTTTATATCCATCAACTCCATTTCATCACGGTCGATTTGTTGATAATCTTCGTTGGTCATACTGATGTTCCCAATTTGACCTGCAACCAAACCGCAGTAAGCACTGACCATCGTATTAATGAGTTCCGAATGCTCCTTTGCAACCTCAATGCTAACTTTTGATAGGTTCGAGGTATCAACTTTGATAGTATTCGTGTCTTGGGATGGAGGATTGCTGGTATAATGTACTTGTTGTGGTGGTGGTTCTGCTTTTGATAAGGATTTCGAAAGATAAGCGCCTAAATCAAACTCTGGTTGAGTAGTAGTAACTTGCGGTGGAGATTGATCTTGAGATTTGAATTTTGATATTGATTGTGAAAGATAAGCTCCTAGATCAAACTCTGGTTGTGGTGGTGGTTTGAATGGAAACGGAGATGAGTTTGTGTTGGAAACAAACGCCGTTTGAAGCTTAGGCTGCTGAACAGAACTAGAACTTGCAGAAGGAGCAAAACCAGGCAAATAAATTTCTGTGTTTTGAGGAGCTCCAATCCGTTTAGCTTTCCGATTTTCTTCTTCGTACTTGTGCTCCAACTTCTGAACAAATCCATAGATAGTGACGGTTTCCCCATCCAGAGCACCAGTATGCTTTAGAAGTTCAATGAATGGACTCCATATAGGAGGTAGAGCATCAGCTAAACGTGCAATCATTTCCACATGACTTACAACCACCTTATAAGAACTCATTTCACTTATCAAATGATAGAAACGAGAAGTCAAATCATTTAGATTTTCATTTTCCAAAGATTGAAATGACTCAAATTCTTTCTTTAAAAGATCATGGCGAATTTTTCTAGAAGCTTCATTTCCTTCTCCTCTTGTTTCCAATGCATCCCATAAAGCTTTTGTGCTCTTACTATAAGAAAATTGATGATAGATGTCTTTATGAAGAGCTTGTGTTAGATAAGCAAACGCCTTCTTCTCTAATTCATAGGCTTTCTTATCTTCTTCAATCATATGAGAAATGCCAGCGGCAGTTGATGCTGCTGCTTCCAGTTCCGGACTACATTCAGTAGTGAAACATGTCCAAAGTTCAACGTTTTGCCCTTGAATGTATGTATGAAAACGACCCTTCCAAGTTGGATAGTCGTTCATATGATTTAGCTTTGGCGGGCGATTGTTGCTTCCCGTCTCACTTTCACTGAGCAATAGATTCTGTATGTTTTGATTTTGATTAGAGACCATTGCCCATTGACTTGCATTTGCTGCTTGTTGTTTTTGAGGCAATTGGTTCATCAAATCGGCAAGTGAAGGCTGATTTTCACTTGGTCTTGCTTCCAAACTCCAATCCCACAGACCTTTGCTACCCATGATTTGTGTATGTATGTTAGTACCTGCACACACACTTGAAAACACAATGTTATGACAGATTTGCAAGTCCTCTGTGTAAAACAGAAGTGTTCTCGACGAAACACTTTCCACGAAATAGGTTTGTTTCGTCGAAATGAATAATGACGAAACAGACTTGTTTCGTCGAAGATATTATGACGAAACAGACTTTGTTTCGTCGAAGATATTATTGACGAAACACAAGTGATTCGTCGACTGTTTGTTTCGTCGATGCTGAGTCTCAGACAGCTGTTTAAGATATTTACAGCTGTTTAAGATATTTAAAATATCTAAACTGACACAAGGTATGCTTTTCTGAGTTAGAGTTTCAATGTTATAAACACAAAAGTCCACTTAATGTATTTTAATGAGTAACACTTTGATTTAAACACAACAAGATCAAATGAACAATTTTATAATGAACTCTATGAAGATATGAAGAAACACACACAAGAACAAAGAGTTTCCCGGTAAACTTATGAGTTTTCCGGTGACCGGACAAATTTCCGAAAACACGATAATGCACAAGACTTTCACTAAAAACCCGGTTCAAAGTATAAGCAATAAATCTAACAAGGTTTTTGATAAAACTCTTAGAAAATAACAACAAACAAACAGATTTTATGAATATTTTTCAGAAAAATGATTTTTCAAGAATAAATTTTCAGAAAAACACACACAAAAACTTGATAAAAACCGAACAATGTTTGATTTTAAACAAGGATTAGAGCCAAACGCTCTGATACCAATTGTTGGTCCCAAAATCCGAGGATCAATTAGGAAAACCTAAATCACTTGTTTATAGCAAACATGGTTACGCGTGCGGAATCCACGTAACTATGCCAAATCAAACACGTAAAACGATAACGACACGGTAATAATCAATGATACACACTCGATTGATTAAACGGGATGAGAACCGATTACAAACTGATACAAACACAGTTTAACAGAATTTTGACAGAGTTTCTTTATGTGTAAGCTCTCATCTACTTTCAACTGTGAAAGCAGATGTGTTTATATAGTCTCTGGGCCCAACTGTCGACGAAACACAAGGTGTCACGGCGAAACTGAACATGGGCCAGTCATTGGGCTTGAAACAGCCCATTACCCGACGAATCAAATGTGATTCGTCATGAATGTCGGCGAAACAGAAGTAAAGGACATTGGTCTGTTTCGTCATGATGTGTTCCGACGAAACAGACCTGTTTCGTCGAGGTCTGCAACTGTTGTGGTTGTTTCTTGAAACAGACAGCAACAACAGCAACATATAAACAACTTATAATGACCATTCTACCCTTTGTATGCAACATGCATTGTTCGAATAGCATTACATATTAAACGGAGACAAACAAGTCAGACACCAGTGAATAGGAGGATATCCGACTTGGTCGACATCAAATACATACTTGATAAACATTAAAGACCGTACAAAATACATCATTAAGTACAAGACTAGTTACAGACACTAAAAATGCATCAACAAGTCTCAAGGCTTGAATGTATGCGATAAACACAACAACATAAATGTTCATATCAAATAAACCATTGGTTTTGCAAAACATAACTTTTGATTTAAACTTTGGTTTATTCAAAGACATTGTTTTGTACATGACATTTGATTATACATGACATTATACATATGGTTTGAATAAAGACTATTTATTCACCATACAAGACATTGTTTGTTATCTAACATTTTATTATACATGACATTATACGTATGGTTTGAGTAAAGACTTTTTATTCACCATACAAGACATTTGATTATACAAGGCATGGTTTATACCTGACCTTGTGACATTATACATTGTTTACACATGATATTTGACATTGATTTGACAAGACATTATTTTGATGGTTTATTGATAAGTGATTTAAATAACGAGACATGTGTAATATGATAAAAGCATGGTGGATACGTCGCTGGTACTTCCTATATATAAGTGCTTATATGATATTACATATCGTAGCGTTATTTAAACCACTTCGTCAAATATATTTTATACAAAGACATGACATATTATTCACAAGACACTATTTTACAAATAACATATTTTATACAAATTCATTTTTGTTTGGTTAATCATTTAACCATACATCATCCTTTTATATCTGTGACAACCCTCATGATTACATGTATCCGTACAATTTATTAATGTTAATTAAAGTGCTGATGACTGTGCTGAATTACTTAACTGCTTTCTGATTACTGCGTCATACTTACATGTGCTTTTTAACATACTAGTCTTGTGCAGAAAAATTGACTAAATGGTCCTGAATGTTTTCCTAAGTGTTGAGAATTAAAAGTGTTACAAAAATATATATAAAAGACACTTTACGGTATAACTTAACACTTTAACGAAACAGTATCTAACCGAACAACCGGACATTACCCGGAACACTAAAATATTGCAAGAAACATTATTTTTATTTTTCTGAGCTAGTTATGGTTCCCGAACACTTAAACACATTACAAAATAAATGGTTTACACTAAACATTAGATCTTGCACTTTAACCTTCCACGAATTGATTTATTTACCAAGTAATTTTCATTTACCCCCCCCCCCCCATGTGCAACCGTCCCCATGGGACCCCACCAAAATCCACCCCATACTTTCCTAGATATGTATCATATCTTCTTGATTTGTTGCTTGATATTTTAGACAAAATATTTGAAAGAAGGATTACAAGTATGGCACATATCTTCCACTCTTACACTCCATAATCTTCACACCATCCCTCATCTCTCCCTCTCCCTCTCTCGGCTCCATCAAGAACCGCCACCACCACCACCTTACAACCTTCATCCTTCCATTCCAAGCTTGTTTCGAGGTGCACAAAGGTGAATTAGAAGGTATGGAACACTCGGATCTTGAAGGACCTCTCTAGTGTGCTTTTATTAATCACATTTTCATCTTGTTTCTTCCCTAGCTTTAAACTAGTTGTAAGTTTCTTGTTAAACCTTGCTTACTTCATATTTTGGTGGTTAATAGATATATCATGTTGGTTTATACAAGAACACTAAAAGAACATGAACTAAAACTTTAAACATAAAGTTTACATAAAGATGAAATGTGATGAAGTGTTGTTAGTATGATGTTGTTTGGTATATGTTGATGCTTGCTTGTGATTACTAGAAATACGTTGTTGATCACTAAACATGTTAACGAAACAAATAGAACTTGCGTTAGAGCACTATAAGCTGAAAACAGCTTCTGTCCAAACATTTACAGCCAACTTCAGTTGGCTGTAAACAGGTTGATATTTATTGAAAAACTGAATTTCTTGAGTCTATAACGTGTTATTTCGAAATACGGTTCTAATGGCACTAGAATCATAATTTTTGGACTTCGTTTGCTACTTTTAAAGTGTCGTTTTTCACAACAGCAAAAGCTGCGTTTTTACTGCAGAAAATGTGTGTTATTTTTTTCGTCATAACTTGAAATCTGTGTAGAATTTTCTCATGAAATTTGTACTGTAGATGTCCACTGATGTCGTTGTAATGCTCCAACTGGAATTTCATCAATCGGACTTACGATGAATTTTAAATAAATTATTCCGTGGACAGCAGTCAGAAAGTGATGAATCTAATTGCAGTCCAGTAAATGATTTTTTATAAAATATTGGTAGTGAATTGGATCCCGAGATTTTTACACAATAATAATTGGATCGTTTAAGACCTTCTGTTAAAAGTTGGGAATTTTTGGAACAGGTTAACTATTTCATTAAAATGCCCGAAAACAGCCCAGTTTTGGATATTAAAGCTGAAATGACATAAGTCGTAATTTGTGTGTCTAAATGTCGGGTATGTTATCTGAGGATGATCTAACATGTTATATGTCAATGGAAGTGTTATGTGCAATATCGTATGCTTGCTTTTAAATGGTAATAGATGGGGAAGTTTATATGAGTGTGAACTGTTAAAGTGAGTACATGTTATGTGATAGATGCGTGTAGGAACTTCTTCTTATTTGAAGTCACTGATAAACTAAGTGGTAATCATACTAGGACGTGATTGACCAATACCGAGTGTTAGCTATTTTATAGAGTCAAACCGAGCAACCAAAGGTGAGTTCACACACTTTCTAAGGCATGGGATTCCCGGTGGTTGGGAATGGGTTAATGAATTAAAACGGAACCTACATATCCTCCTTGGGTAGGATATGTGTTGATGCATTTTTAGTGTCTGTAACTAGTCTTGTACTTAATGATGTATTTTGTACGGTCTTTAATGTTTATCGAGTATGTATTTGATGTCGACCAAGTCGGATATCCTCCTATCTACTTGTGTCTGACTTTATTGTCTCCGTTTAATATGTAATGCTATTTGAACAATGCATGTTGCATACAAAGGGTAGAATGGTCATTATAAGTTGTTTATATGTTGCTGTTGTTGCTGTCTGTTTGCAGAAACAACCACAACAGTTGCAGACCTCGACGAAACAGGTCTGTTTCGTCGAACACATCATGACGAAACAGACCAATGTCCATTATGTCTGTTTCGCCGACATTCATGACGAATCACACTTGATTCGTCGTGTATTGGGCTGCTTCAAGCCCAATGTTTGGCCCATATTCTGTTTCGCCGAGACACCTTGTGTTTCGTCGACTGTTGGGCCCAGGGAGTATATAAACACATCTGCTTTCACAGTTGAAAGCAGATGAGAGCATAACAGTAAAGAAGCTCTGATACCAATTGTAGGTCCCGTAATCTGAGGATCGATAACGAACCAAATCACTTGTTTATAGCAAACACGGTTACGTGTGCGGAATCCACGTAACTATGCCAAATCAAACATGTAAAACAATAACGACACGGTATAATCAATGATACACACTCGATTGATTAAACGGGATGAGAACCGATAACAAACTGATACAAACACAGTTTAACAGAATTTTGACAGAGTTTCTTTACTGTTATGCTCTCATCTTTGTTTTCAAACCGAACAATTCCTCGGGAACCTCATCTGTTGAAACAGAAACTTCAACATCAGTGAGTCAAAGTCCTCCAATTGTTGAGGATTATGATTCATCTGATGATGAAACAGATGCAAATGACCAGGATGAATCACTTGATAAGAAAAAGGGAATAAAAATTCCAATTGAGAATCATATTCTTTGTGATCCTCCTATTCCTGTTGTGCAACAAGTTGCCAAAAATGTGATTAATCCTGTCATAAATGACAAGAAACCTGTGTCTACTTTTAAGAGTAACAAGATGTTGTATACTTTGGTTGGTGATTCTAAAATCTACTCAGATAATGATTTTCCAATTAAACATGTCAATCCATCATTGATTGATAACGTTTTTGAAAATAACACAAGTAAGTTTTTGGGAAAGACGATCCCGGGAGTTATTGTGACTCAATGTGATCCAATTCCTAAAGCTGAAATCAAAAAGAAATTTGGAAATCAAAACTTCCCAACAAAGCAACAACCTTTTGCTTTTAAGGGTAAACAACCATTTCAGCGAGCTCAAAGACCAAATGTTTCTAAATCAAAGTTTGAAACAAATGGAGCTCGTAATCAAAAGAAAAATAATGATGTTAGATTTGTGGCATCTGAGGGTACTGATAAAATTGAGATTTTTGCAAACAAATCAAACACTGATTTTGTACAAAAAGTCAAGATTTTAAAGCGTAACAGTCAAAATAATTACACTCAACATTCAAACGGGTGTGATGAAAAGGCAAGTACCTCAGGTCCTACAGGTTTGACATATGAGCGTCGATCTGGTCCTCCTAAGTTTGTTGAGAGGAGAACGTGTTTTAAATGTGGAGAGTTTGGGCACATCATCAAAGATTGTGTAAACACTCCAAGAGATAAATTTGTTGAGAAAGCACCACCTGAAACGATTCACCCTCAATGTCGTACTGTTTCGTTAAAACATGATAAAAGAACGGTTAAAGAACAGGAAACGAAACAACGACATCAAAATGTGAAGAAAATAGAAAAGGCTTTAAAATCTGAGGTCAAATCTGTTCCAAGGGAACCAAGTTCACCTTTAAAACCAGAAGTTTCAAAATTTGTTTTCAAAACTCAATCTGGTAAACAAAAACAAACTTGGAAACCTAGGAAGGGTGAAGGTTCAGGGGGAGTTGTTAGTTTGGAAAATCATCACCAGATCGAGATCACTATTCGTGATTCTCAGGGACGACCCAAGACCACTGTGGCTTGGGTCCCCATCCTTAACTAATCATTGGATGATACGTGCAGGATGTTCCAGGAGGAACTATCAGTAGTCATTGGATTGTTGATAGTGGGGCATCCAGGCACATGACGGGCGACTTACGGCTTCTGTACGATGTGAGAAATATTAGAGGAGGCTATGTCGCGTTCGCAGGAGACAAAGGCGGATATATCACCGGAGAAGGAATGATCTCAAATGGTGTGGTATGCTTCGAAAAGATTAATTATGTTCGTCAACTTGATCATAATCTTCTCAGTGTGTCGCAAATCTGCGATAAAAAGTTCACCGTGCATTTTGATGATGCCGGTTGTTATGTGCTTAAACCTGGATTCAAGATTCCTGATGAATGGATTCTCTTATCGGCTCCAAGAATTAATGATCTTTATATTCTCGACATGAGCCAAGCCATTACGACATCTGCGCAAGTACAATGTTTTGTCTCAAAAGCCACAGAGAAGGAGTCTATTTCTTGGCACAGAAGAATGGGGCACATTCACTTGAGGAAAATGAACCATTTGGTGAAAAACAATCTTGTGAATGGTGTGCCTGTGAGAAGTTTTCATCTACAAGATATCTGTGTTTCGTGCCAGAAAGGGAAACAAACAAAGAAATCTCACCCTCTGAAGAAAATCAATTCTGTTAGCATGCCTCTCGAACGTCTTCATATGGACCTTTTTGGACCTATGAAGCACAAGACAACATTCGGAGATGCTTACTGTCTGGTTGTTACTGATGATTATTCTAGATTTTCTTGGGTAGCTTTCATGGCACACAAGAGTGATACTCCTGGAATTCTCAAGGATCTTCTCACAATGTTGGAGAATTTATACACTTTGAAAGTGAAGAGGATCCGAAGCGACAATGGAACTGAATTCAAGAACCGTGTGATGGATGAGTTCTGTACTTCTAAAGGCATTCTTCATGAATACAGTTCTCGCTATACTCCACAACAAAACGGTGTCGCTGAGAGGAAGAATCGCACGATTATTGAGACTGCAAGAACTATGTTAGTAGAGTCGGAGCTTCCTGTTCAATTCTGGGCAGAAGCTGTGTCGACTGCATGCTACACTTTGAATAGAGTTCTTACAGTTAAGAGGCATGGCAAAACTTGTTTCGAACTTCTACAGAAAAGGAAACCGGATCTTTCTTTCCTTGAACCCTTTGGCGGTCCATGTACCATGATTGACCCAGATGGTAAGTTTGGCGCAAAAGCTATCGAAGGTTTCTTCCTTGGATATGCAACTCCAAATTGTCGTGTATGGAATCTGACCACCAAAAAGATTGAGCTTTGGAATGAAGTAAGGGTTCAAAGGTATACAAGTCCTGTTAGAGCTCCGGGTGATCCTTGGATGTTCGATTACGATGGGATATTTGACTCTTTTAATCTGCCTACCTTTGATGAAGAATCTGCAACTGTTCAAATGTTATTTGATAGTGACAACGCTGCTGGCTCGTCTTTGGTAAGACCAATTATTGTTAACCCACAAGGTCCAAATTCAGTTAACAATACTGTTCAAAATGAGGTATTTGAAGATGCTAGTGAATCATCGGAAGATGATGAACATCTTGATGCGACTGAAGGCACTTCTGCCCCGGTTATTCCTGTTCATGGCACTTCTTTAGAAACACCTCAAGTGCAGAATGATGATACTGCTGAAGGAAATGCATCCACTTCCACTCATATTCCTGGTGCGGAGTTGGTTGCTGATCTTAATCTTAACAATTTGGGTATTAATGCTAGTGTTCCTGAAAATCCTGAGTTGAGGATTCACAATACCCATCCACAGCAGAACATTATAGGAGATGTCCACAGCGGTGTGCAGACGCGTAATCAGCTAAGAAATAACCGGAGTGCTAGTTTATATTCAGCCATTAGAGAATCTGGTCTTCAAAACGATTGGTCCTTTGCGTGCTACGTGTCACAAGAAGAACCAAAGTCTTGGAAGGAAGCTTTAAAAGATAATTCTTGGGTTGAAGCCATGCAGGACGAACTGCAACAATTTCAAAAGCTTGGTGTTTGGAAGCTTGTTGAAAAGCCGGATAATTACAAGAAAATTGGCACACGATGGGTTTACAAATGCAAGAAGGACGACCGTGGAATTGTTATTCGCAACAAGGCGAGACTGGTTGTTCAGGGTTTTCGCCAGATAGAAGGCATTGACTACAATGAAGTTTATGCACCCGTTGCACGTCTGGAAGCTATTCGGATCTTCTTAGCTTATGCTTCTTTCAAAGGATTCAAAGTTTACCAGATGGACGTCAAAAGTGCTTTTCTTCATGGTATAGTTCAAGAAGAGGTGCACGTCGAACAACCTCCAGGTTTTGAAGATCCTATTCACCCCGATCGGATTTGGTTGCTCAACAAAGCTCTTTATGGTTTACATCAAGCACCTAGGGCTTGGTATGCAACCTTATCCAACTATCTTCTGGAGAATGGATTTCGACGAGGTCTTATTGATTGCACACTCTTTATCAAGGATCAAGATGGAGATCTTCTGCTGGTGCAGGTATACGTTGATGATATAATATTTGGTTCTACTAATGAATCTTTGTGCAGGCAATTCGAACGTGTTATGCAGAAAAAGTTCGAAATGAGCGCAATGGGGGAGATGAATTTCTTCTTGGGCCTACAAGTTCAACAAACAGAGTCTGGGATATTCATCCATCAGACTAAATATGTTGGTGACATTTTGAGCCGATTCCAAATGTCAGATGCAACGCCCATTGGTACCCCTATTCCGCAGAATCACGGGATTACTCCGGATTTGAAGGGTGAAAGCATCAACTCCTCATACTATCGTGCCATGATCGGATCTCTCATGTATCTCACCGCTTCGAGACCTGACATAATGTATCCAACATGCCTGCTTGCAAGATATCAAGCAAACCCGAAGGCCTCTCATCTGTCAGCTATAAAAAGGATTTTTCGCTATTTGAAGGGATGCCCAGACCTTGGTCTTTGGTACCCTAGGGATGATAGCTTTGAATTAAATGCATACAGTGATTCTGACTTTGGTGGATGCAAAATCGATGGCAAATCGACAACAGCAGGATGTCAGTTCTTAGGAAATCGCCTGGTCACGTGGCAGTGCAAGAAGCAAACGTGTGTTGCTACATCAACATGTGAAGCAGAATATATTGCTGCCTCGAGTTGTTGCTCCCAAGTTCTTTGGATACAACAACAAATGCGCGACTACGGTTTTGAATTCCTATCTACTCATATTTTTGTTGATAATAATGCTGCCTTACAGATCACTAGAAATCCTGTGCAGCATTCCAAGACTAAACACATCGACATTAAATATCACTTCATACGAGATTGTTTTGACAAGAAATTAATCGATGTCGTTCATGTCCCCACCGATCACCAACGTGCCGACCTGTTTAAAAAAGCATTTGATAAATCACGTTTTGATTATCTACTTTTGGTCAATGGCATTAAGGTGATACCCGAGTAAACTTCTTTGGCTGGTCGTTTTTGTAAATATTTTCTTTATAAACTCTGAAAATTCAAAAAGATTTTAGTTTTCGTAAACTTTGAGCATTTTAGGGGGAGATATTTCAAGAAAATACAAAAACATTGCAAAACTTCAAAATCCAAAAAGATGTTATTTTTCTGTCTTTACGTTTAGAAAAATTCAAAAATTCAAAAACAATAGAAAAACCAAAAATGAGTTTCTTGGATAAAGGAAAATGATGAATTTCACTGGTGTGGTCGGTCAACGTGCTCAAAATGAAAAACAAAAAGAAAAATGATAAGTATCTCTTCTAACGATGTATCGGTAGGCTCACAATCAGACTAAAATGTGCAGGATGATACAAAATTAACAGACTTCAAGTCAGGTGGGAACCATTCATTGGCATATGGTCTTAGTACCGAAATCTCGTTTGAGAGATTGCCGAGATCTGAAATATTCGGTCTTTATGCTGCTTATCATCTGGGTATCATGGTTGTATCAAACCGTAAAAATAATGGAGACGAAGTCTAAGATCTTCCATGATACTATACATACGTGTACATACTGCATTTGTCCTCAATAAGTGATCAACAATCACATGTCCAAACAAAACAAGTGATAATTTATCACAGATTCTTTGCGGGAGTCAAGTTCGTCTCTCTGCTGTACGGAAGTACTGACCTGTTCATGGACTTGCTCCTGTGCCCTCATGCATCTGAAAATCAAGTTCCTCATCAATAAGTGATTCTATCACATAGGGCTTGTTTTCAAATCAAAATAAGTGAGTTTCTCACATTTTTATACGGTCAAACAGATGATAATCGGTATACTCACCGGTAAGATGAATTCTCGTGCATACCTTGATACGGGAATGTGTCGTGAGTGGATTCACATCGACAAGTAAGTATAATCCTTACCGTTAATAGTATCTCTTAAATTATGATTACGTCTGATCAGTTTGAGCTTATGTGGACCACAATACCGTTAATCGAGGTAGTATACTTATCCAGAGCTTTAAACAGAAATCAAAATCATGTTGACTAAGACCGTAAGCTGGTATGATTCCTTATCCTTGAGATTCGCAAAAAGATTACATTTGTACAATTGCTTACTGTTTTCACAGTTTATCGCTTTTTCGTTTAGTTTTCCGCGCTTTAAATTCGTTTTTAGTGTTATTTGTAAAGTTCGTTTTTGATTAAGCCGAAGTTGTTGCTTGGTGTTTTCTGCCGGAAGCCTGAAACCTCTTCATAAAACGTCCTTGCATTTGAAAACTCAAACAGAATGGAAATGTGTTCATTTTAATCATAATCTGTTCTGACTGCAAAATCTTACATGCCTCTGTGTTTTTGAAAAACATGTTGGCGAAACAAAGGCTGACATCAGCAGATTATATCGTCATGATATTTTCTATGAAGATCAGGACGCACGTCAAGCTTTAAAGTTTCAGCGCGTAGCGTGTTTTTGCTACTACCGGGGCATACATTCGGGCAGTTCGTGGTCCGAACAACACTGAGATGGAAGATTAGAAGACCGAAGACGAGTAACAGACAAGGGGGAGTTTGTTGATGCATTTTTAGTGTCTGTAACTAGTCTTGTACTTAATGATGTATTTTGTACGGTCTTTAATGTTTATCGAGTATGTATTTGATGTCAACCAAGTCGGATATCCTCCTATCTACTTGTGTCTGACTTTATTGTCTCCGTTTAATATGTAATTCTATTCGAACAACGCATGTTGCATACAAAGGGTAGAATGGTCATTATAAGTTGTTTATATGTTGCTGTTGTTGCTGTCTGTTTGCAGAAACAACCACAACAGTTGCAGACCTCTACGAAACATGTCTGTT
This sequence comes from Helianthus tuberosus, assembly GCA_030545235.1. NCBI lineage: Eukaryota > Viridiplantae > Streptophyta > Magnoliopsida > Asterales > Asteraceae > Helianthus > Helianthus tuberosus. The sequence continues at coordinate 41,735,348 of CM060393.1, read as the reverse complement.
TCGTCGAACACATCATGACGAAACAGACCAATGTCCATTATGTCTGTTTCGCCAACATTCATGACGAATCACACTTGATTCGTCGTGTATTGGGCTGCTTCAAGCCCAATGTTTGGCCCATATTCTGTTTCGCCGAGACACCTTGTGTTTCGTCGACTGTTGGGCCCAGGGAGTATATAAACACATCTGCTTTCACAGTTGAAAGCAGATGAGAGCATAACAGTAAAGAAGCTCTGATACCAATTGTAGGTCCCGTAATCTGAGGATCGATAACGAACCAAATCACTTGTTTATAGCAAACACGGTTACGTGTGCGGAATCCACGTAACTATGCCAAATCAAACATGTAAAACAATAACGACACGGTATAATCAATGATACACACTCGATTGATTAAACGGGATGAGAACCGATTACAAACTGATACAAACACAGTTTAACAGAATTTTGACAGGGTTTCTTTACTGTTATGCTCTCATCTCTGTTTCAAACAGAAACAGAGAGGGTATTTATACTAGACACAGACACAAGACTTACGAAACACGTAAAGGCACGACGAAACACATAAAGTCGACGAAACACATAAAGTCGACGAAACACATTCTGTTTCATCGACATACTTATAAATCCTTCCTGTTTCGTCGATATGTAATATAAGCCCAAGACAAGACAAAGCCCACTTCAAGTATTTGCGGCCCATGTTGAAAGTTACGGCCCGGTTCAATTCTGTTGTAATCTTTCACCAATTTCCCATATGAGACAAAAGTTGACATCATCATGACATCACAAAGGTGATGTCATGGTGATGTGTTTGCGGGAATTTGCTTGCGGCGTTTCGTGCTTCGCGTGTCGAACTCTGGGGCGCACGACGGAGGAATGTCGTGACGTCGGGCTGGAGCCGGACCTAACCGAGTCGACCCGAACCGAATCGAACCGAGTCGAGTCGCGTCCACATAAAGTGTACCAACAATATGTACCACCATCCTCCATAGGTAGGATGCCAACATAAACCCTGTGTATTCTCCTTGCGTAGAATACGTACGTTCGTCCTCCTTGGGTAGGACAACAACCTTAAAACTTACTAGACAAAACTCTATCATGAAGTCCCTCATTTTTATATCGACTTAATCGCCGGGCCAATGGTGAGTGGGTCATTAGTTAATAGCGCTATTAGGGTTGACAAGCCTCACACCATGCCGGTCGGACGCGCGTGTACTAATGGATCTGGGCAAACTGTCAATGATGATAGGCATTGACGTAGGGCACAACTATTGTTCGTCTGTTGTCGATATGGTAATGGTCTAGTGGTTTACCTGGGGAAGCCCCCACGGGTCATGGTTTGGGAAAGAAGGAATTGGTTAATCATATTTTCAACTATGGGGTAACCCCCACGGCAAGTAAGCCAACTAAATGAAAACCATGTTTTTGAAACAACTTAAAACGAACACCCAACTGTGAACTCACTCAACTTTGTTGTTGACTCCTTGTTACATGCCTTGCAGGTCGTTAGGTATCTATGGAGCTTGCACAAGGAGGCGTGGTCGTTGTGGGACATGGACGGTCGAGTCCCATGTTAAACATTTAAACTTAAGAACTTATTACTTATGTTTTGGGTTTTACCTTTAATGCTTCCGCTGTTTAATTTGAACTTGGTTAACTAGCTTTTGGTCACTAATTGTATTGTGGTTGGTTTTATTTACTCAATTACGTTGTTCAATATGATTGGTGGCTCGATCCTGGTCATGTCACACCTCCAAGCGGTGATACTCCGCAGGGTGGAATTTTGGGGGTGTGACAATATCTTCTGATTTTCATATCGATTTTCACATGATTTTATAAATGAAAACATTTTACAAGATTCATGACTAATTTTTGTTAAACACATCTTTTAAACTTACAAGTCATGAATCCTTCATCAACAAAACATATGTATCTCACAAACATTTTTATGTCGACGTACCTATTATCACATGTGTTTCAGGAGCTAATGTATAATGATGATCGTGACACACTAAGGCGGACTTGGGCCTTAGTGACTTAAAATGAAGCAAGACAATTTAATTTACGTTATGTTTTCAGTTTAATTCCAAGACAATGTAAACTCTAATTCTAATAAAACCAAACTTTAAGTACCTTGTGTTGTGAAACAATTATTCCGTTACTCGGCTCCCTGACGTTTCCGCCGCGGTTTGTTGTTTTACACGGTCGGGGTGTGACAGAAGAGTTGGTATCAGAGCTCATGGTTATAGGGAATTAGGTTATTAGTAATGTTTTGACCTAGACTATAACCTTTCTAGGAACCTAACACAAGTTATCTTGTGTTTAGATCTTAAAACAATAAACATCACCTATCTTTATGTGATTACCAAAACAAGAACACAAATTTCCAAAACAATTTTGAAAATCAATCATCCATTCTTGAATGATTCTTTTTGGCTTAATGCCTTCCAAGTTTTCAAAATCTCGTCAAAGTTTGGGTTTAACTAATGTGAACACGTGCAATCTGGAAGGGTGGGTGCCTGTACCCCAAGTTTTCTATCTAAGGCTAGAGTGTTCGTACAAATCCACATAATCGGACCAGTCACTCTTACCTGGGAACTCTTGGGGTGAGTGTCCACATATAGGCTAAAGCATGTCTTCGCGATACATTATTGTTACCCATTTACTTTGATTAGTCACTATGTGTCGTTTGTTTGTTTTGAGGTAACGAACAAATGACCACCATCCTTACTTTTTTTCGATATTTGTAACATCTCATTTTTTTATCCAATGTCATCTCATTCGTTTTCTCTCATGTTTTCCTCTTTTAGAATGCCTCCTCGACGCAACGTACAACAACCTGATGCCGAACTGGCAACTATCATAGCACAGCAGATGGCTGTTGTACTACCAAATCTCATCACTCAAATTAACCAAGCCAACAAAAATAACAATAATGCACCTGCTCCGTGCAACTTTAAACAGTTTAATTCGGCTACACCGCTCAAGTTTAGTGGTTCTGAAGGAGCAACTGGGCTCCTACAGAGGTTTGAGAGTCTTAAGAGTACTTTTCGCCATGTTCAATATCCTAACAACCATAAAGTCGAGTTTGCTTCTAGTGTGTATCAAAAGAGGGCTCTCACATGGTGGAATGGAGTAATGAGAGATAGAGGTGTTGATATTGCTATGAGTCAAACATGGGAGGAACTTAGGGCTCTAATGATGAAAGAGTTATGCCCTCGTCACGAGCAGAGGGCACTGGAAAATGAGTTCCATGACCTTAAGCAAGATAGTGGTGAACACTGTGCTTATACTGACAGATACGAGGAGTTAAGCTTGCTCTTCCCAACAATGGTCACGCCTTTGGACAAGGCGATTGAAAAGTATATTGATGGTTTGCCAGATCCTGTTCAGGATATCGTCACTGGCAGTAACCCGACTACAGTCCGACAGGCCATCGAGCTCGCTGCTACCTTGACTGACTCTCAAGTCAAGAAAGGTAAACTCCACAGAAGGGGTGACAAGAAACAGTCTGAAAAAAAATGAGAAACAAAAGGGTAAGAAAGCGTAGTCTTCGAAGAAGTCAAGGAAGCAAAAGGCTTCCAAGAACTTTGCCGTTGTGGCATAACCAAACCAGGCAGCTCCAAATCAGCCTGCACAACCACCAGCTAAAAAGTAATACGCTGGCAATGCACCTTTGTGAAACAAATGTAACACCCACCATCAGCCACATGTACAGTGCCGCATTTGCAATAACTGTGGGAAATCTGGTCATCTTGCCAACACATGCCGTTATGCTCCTACCCAAAATCAGGCAGCACAAAACCCTACACAACAGCCTGCCCAGCAGCCTGCACGACCTCATTATCCACCTAGATCTTGTTACAATTGTGGGGATCTGACCCACTACGGAAACCAATGCCCGGAGTTGGCAAATGCAAACCAGGCTCAGGCTCATGGATGAGTCTTCAACATGAATACAAACGAGGCGTGTGCAGACAATGAGGCGGTGAATGGTACGTTCTTTGTTAACAACCAACCTGCTTCTGTTCTTTTTTATTCAGGTGCCGATAAACATTTTGAATCCTTAGATTTTGAGCCTTTGCTTTCCATGACTAGAACAAAACTAGGAAAGCCCTTGACAGTAGAAGTAGCTAGTGGTGAACCCGTTGTACTTGATTCTGTCCTTTGAAATTGTCAGCTGAACCTTAATAACTAGGGATGGCAATCGAACCCGAACCCGATGGGTAAACCCAAAACCCGACACATCTGGGACGGGTTTGGGGTCGGTTAATCGGGTTTGGGACGAGTTTTTATTTTTTTCGCGGGTTTGGGATGGGTTTGGGATTTGGTGATATACCCGTTTACCCGACCCAATTACCCGATAAAGTAAACCCGTTTACCCGATTGTATACCTGATATAATTTCTTTTATATTTTTAAATATGTAAATATATAATACATCTTTTTTTTTCTATACATATAGGTATTTTATGCCGTGTACATTATAGTTATTTGATATATTTCTTGAGTGATATTACTAAATGTAACTGATAAGTAGTTACCCGATGGGTTTTGGATTTGGTATACCCAACGGGTAAACTTTTTAAAAATAATGGGTTACTCTAAACCCGCGGGTATACCCGATACCCAATGGGTATTTACCGCTAGAAACCTGACGGGTTTTGGGACGGGTTTGGGACAAGCTTATCTAATCGAGTTTGGGGTTGGGATTACCTAAACCCGACCCATTGCCATCCCTATTAATAACCATCTTTTTCCCATCGACCTCATGCCGATGCAACTTGGAAGCTTCGATGTTATAGTAGGGATGGATTGGTTAGCCAAATACCACGCGGGGGTGGTTTATTTTGAAAAGATTGTCCGTATATCGCTTTCGACTGGTGAGATCTTAGAGGTTCATGGTGAGAAACCTGCTAGCAGTCTTAAACTCATGACATGTACTCAAGCCCAAAAATACCTACAAAAGAACTATGTGGCCTTCTTGGCACATGTCGTAGAGGAGAAAGGCAAAGGTAAGACTATTCAAGACATCCTTGTTGTTCGGGATTATCATGAGGTATTTCCTGAAGAATTACCCGGTTTACCCCCAGCACGTCAAGTTAAGTTTCGTATTGATCTTGTACCTGGTGCTAATCCTATTTCTAAATCTCCATATCGTCTTGCACCATCTGAGATGCAAGAGTTATCTAAACAGCTTCAGGAACTTTCTAACAAAGGATTCATCCGTCCAAGATTTTCACCTTGGGGCGCTCCTGTCCTATTTGTGAAAAAGAAAGATAGATCTTTCAGGATGTGTATCGATTATCGTGAGCTCAACAAGCTCACCATGAAGAACCGATATCCCCTACCTCGCATTGATGATCTCTTTGATCAGTTACAGGGTGCTACTTGCTTTTCAAAGATTGATCTATGTTTTGGGTATCATCAGCTTCATGTACTCGAAGAAGATATTCCCAAAACAGCTTTTCGTACAAGATATGGTCACTATGAGTTTACTGTTATGCCCTTCGGTTTAACGAATGCTCCTGTTGTTTTCATGGACTTGATGAATAGCGTTTGTAAGCCTTATTTGGATAAGTTCATCATTGTATTCATTGATGACATTTTGATCTATTCAAAGACACGAGCCGATCTTGAACAACATCTTCGTCTTACAATGGAACCCCTAAAGAAAGAACAGCTCTTCGCCAAGTTCTTTAAGTGTGAATTTTGGCTTAAGGAAGTTCAATTTTTGGGACACATTGTCAACGAATAAGGTATTCATATAAATCCTGCCAAAATCAGTGCGAATAAGGATTGGGATACACCTACTACTCCTACTGAGGTTCATTCATTTCTTGGTCTCGCGGGTTATTACCGCCGTTTTATTGCAAACTTCTCCAAGATTGCGGTTCCTCTCACAGCTTTAACTCAAAAGAATAAACCTTTTGAGTGGGGACCCAAACAGGAAGAAGCTTTTCAGACCTTGAAACAAAAACTCTGTGATTCACCTATCTTATCTTTACCTGAGGGCAACGACGATTTTGTCGTATACTGTGATGCATCCAACTTAGGCCTTGGCTGTGTTCTCATGCAAAGAAACAAAGTCATAGCCTATGCATTGAGACAGCTGAAGGTACACGAGAAGAACTACACGACACATGATCTTGAGTTAGGCGCAGTAGTTTTTGCTCTCAAAATATGGAGACACTACCTGCACGGTACAAAATGTGTAGTGTTCACTGACCACAAAGTCTCCAGCACATTTTCAATCAGAAGGAACTAAACATGAGGCAATGACATTGGGTTGAACTTCTAAACGACTTCGATTGCGAAATTTGCTACCATCCTTGTAAGGCGAATGTTGTGGCTGACGCATTGATTCGTAAAGAACGTGTCAAGCTTCACTGTGTTCAGGTTCGATCTGATATTCAAACCCGCATTTCTCAGGCTCAACATACTTATGTTACACAAGACTTGATGGGTAAAGAATTACCATATCATATTAAGCCTGATCTTGAACTGAAAGACAATGCATTGTATTATTTTATGGACCGTTTGTGGGTTCCAAAGCAAGACAATCTTCGCACCTTATTAATGGATGAAGCTCACAAGTCTCGTTATTCAATCCATCCTGGTGCAGATAAAATGTATAAGGATCTTTGAACCCAGTATTGGTGGCCGGGTATGAAGAAAGACATTGCCTTATACGTGTCCAAATGCCTTACTTGTCTTAAGGTTAAGGCAAAACATCAACATCCCTCTGGATTATTGGAGCAACCAGAGATACCGGTTTGGAAATAGGAAAACATTGCTATGGATCTCATTATCAAGCTGCCACGAACTAATAGAGGTCATGATGCCATTTGGGTAGTCGTTGATCGTCTAACCAAGTTAGCACATTTCTTGCCGATCCATGAGGATCTATCTGCTGACAAACTTACCAAAATATATGTGGATGAGATTGTCTCCCGACATGGTGTTCCTTTGAACATTATATCGGACAGAGATGCTCGATTCTCGTCTCAATTTTGGAGAACCATGCAATCTGCCATGGGAACCCAACTTAATTTGAGCACAGCTTATCATCCGCAAATGGATGGTCAATCTGAAAGAACAATCCAGACACTAGAGGATATGCTTAGAGCTTGTGTGATCGATTTTGGTGATAGTTGGGATTTGCATCTACCGTTGATCGAATTCTCCTACAACAATAATTATCACTCCAGCATCAACAAGGCTCCTTTCGAGGCTTTATACGGTCGAAAATGTCGTTCACCAGTCTGCTGGAATGAGATAGGTGAAGCTCAGCTTTCTGGACCTGAACTCATTCTAGAGACTACAGATAAGATCAAGAAAATTTTCGATAACCTTCAGACAGCTAGAAGCCGTCAAAAGAGTTACGCGGATAGACGACGCAAGCCCTTGGAATTTCAAGTCGGTGATCATGTCCTACTCAAGGTATCCCCTTGGATAGGTGTGATTAGATTTGGAAAGAAAGTAAAACTTGCACCAAGATATGTTGGACCATTTAAAATCGTTGAACGAATCGGAAAAGTGGCCTACAGACTTGAGCTACCTCCTAAACTTGGAAATGTTCATCCAACCTTCCACGTGTCCAATCTTAAAAAGTGTTTTAGCTGATGAAAACCTCTGCATACCACTTGATGAAATTCGTGTTGATGACACGATGCACTTTGTCGAGAAGCCGGTGGAAATATTGGACCGTGAAGTCAAAAAGCTCAAACGCAATCGCATACCAATTGTTAAAGTTCGCTGGGAATCTAAACGTGGCCCATAATTTACTTGGGAATGTGAAGATCCAACAAAGGCGAAATATCCACATTTATTCTCAGAAGTTTCCTCTAAAAAAATTTCGGGACGAAATTCCTAGAGTAGGGGAGACTGTGACATCTGTGCTTGTGTAATCATTGTATAACTCTGAACAATTCAGTTATCAATAAACAATGTGTTTTGATCCCAATATTTTTTTATTTATGTTTGACATTTGCACATTTTGATTTTTCTTCGATTTCAAACTCTTAAACGCTTTCTTGAAAGTTATACGCAAACTCATGCGTAAACGTAATCATTTTAATGCGACATATACTCCGAAATAGTAACATAAGCTTAACATACCTTAAATAACCTTTACATAACTTAGAAATAAGTTTTGAAGGGTTTGGTATGGCAAAAACAACTTTATTCGATCACAGGGACTATTTGTGACAAACTACAAAAGTCTGCCAATTCGTATAGCAACTTACACTCTGGAACAAGATCATAAGCTAAACATACCCTAAATACCCATTAAATAGCTTAGAAATAAGTTTTTAGGGGTTCGGTATGTGAAAATACGCTTATTTGATCATAGGGACTAAAAGCATCAAAACTGCGAAAATATGCATATACGTGCATATCTTGCGTTCTGACCATATCCGGACATCCAAAAAATTTTGTAATCACTAAAATATTGTATTTTAGTGATAGGAATTCAAAAATACCATTCGTCGCTTAATTTGGATCGTTTTCCCGTTCGTTCGAGTTTCGTCGTAATTAACCGAAAACGCGATCGTACGACCAAACAAACTTACATCCATGATATTTCCAAGCATATTTCAAGTCCCCTATGCTTTAACATCCTTTTAGAGCCTTGAAAATGGGTTAACGGTGGTTAAACGCATTGAAAAACAAATTTGGAGCATGCAGGGACCAGTTTTGCCAAACTTTAAACTTCTGGACAGCAAGCCCTCGTGGCCTACAAGGCTTAAACTCCTGGCCTAACGGTGGTTAAACGCATTGAAAAACAAGTTTGGATATTGTGGGCTGGTTTATGTGATCTACAAGGCTTAAACTCCTGGCCTAACAAGTGTATGGTCTAGATCATTCCTTGATCAACACACAAAACACTTGGCAAGATCACATTCATCCTTGATTCCTATAAATACCCAAGAACTTCATCATTCCAACTTGCTCATTTCCTTTTTCCTTCACTCTTGCTCTGAATTGAGTCTTCCACACTTGGTTGGAGGCTTCGTATCTGAGTTTTCTTAGTCATCCTTCTATCCTAGAGCACTTGTAAGTGTTCTTTCATGTCTTGTTTATTTATTCCAAGCTAAAACGTCAAACAGTGTTTGACTTTCAGCTTTGACCATGAATTTGGTCAAGACAAAGTTCGTTTGAACTTTGCAACGTGATCGTAATCACGATGGTTATAGTCCTTTGCGACTATACCTACTGATTACCATGTTGACTAGTCGAAGTGACAAGTCAAAGTTTCGGTCAAAATGTACGATTATGTGCATTTTGAGACGAAACTGTTTTCGGGTATTATCAAATCAGTTTTCTAACTTAGTTAAACATGTTTTAACATGTTTAACTCGTCACTTCTAGTTTAGTGCTTATTTAGGGTCGTAAGTCAAGTGGTCTAAACAACCTCTTAAACTTTTGAACCCGATCCGTTTGGTCGATCATTAGGATCCGACCAAACATATTTTGTGACCATAGTTGTATAGGGAATAACCTTCCGAGTTTATACCTTATGGTCACTTCGTTTAATTATTTGTATGATAGGTAGTTTATATGCCTTAGGAAAATGACCAAAATGCCATTTTTATGCATAAATTCAATTTAAGCATATGTAACCTAAAATTTTGACACTTAAACGAACTATGCAACATTATTAAACATGTTTAGGCATATAAAACATATCATAGGACTATTTAGACTATCCGAACGCGCTTTGGCGCAAATAACGCGTTAAAGTAGCATAAACTACCTTAACGGGTCATTACGGGTCATAAGCACTTAGGATAGATTCCAAATTAGAATGTAGGCTTTGTTAAACCATATCATATGAGTTCCAACACTCATTTGGTTTACAAGACCTCATTCTATCATATCTCTCGATTTAGGCCTCGATTATTAACATAGTGATCTGATACTAGGTGCCACTTGATTCCTTGATTGCCTGAGCTTTGTTAGTTCATTTAATCGAGGATATCTTGTAATCTCAAGTGAGTACATAGTCCCTACTTTTACCTCTTTCAAATGTTTTGGGGTGTAACACATGTGCCTACTTGTCACTTTCATGCTTTTCATGACATATACTTGCTATGATCAATTAGTACACATATAGTACATGATTTCAGTTATGCTTTGCTATGTATGTTGACTGAGCATGCTAGTACATTGATTTCATAGACACTTTTGTGGCGTATGTTTACTCAGCATATGAGCACATTGATTTACATTACATTTCTGCTATGTATGTTGACTGAGCATGCTAGCACATTGATTTCATGGACACTTCTACTTCGTATGTTTACTTAGCATACTTAGTACATGGTTTTAATTGACATGCTTACATTGGTTATGACATTTGGTATGTTTAACGGGACAAGAATACATTCATTAACATTGATCACGCCGCTCGTTAGTATGTAATGGTGACATAGGACTTGACAAATCCCGTTCCCAGCTTCCTAGGTGTGTTTGGAAGTAGGGAATGATGGAATCCGAAAACATTTTTGATAAACCTTTGACTTGTTAAGGGTTTATCCGACAGTCTCAAGGCTTGAATGTATGCGATAAACACAACCATATAAATGTTCATATCAAATAAAGCATTGGTTTTGCAAAACATAACTTTTGATTTAAACTTTGGGTAATTCAAAGACAATGTTTTGTACATGACATTTGATTATACATGACATTATACATATGGTTTGAATAAAGACTATTTATTCACCATACAAGACATTTTTTGTTATCTGACATTTGATTATACATGACATTATACATATGGTTTGAGTAAAGACTTTTTATTCACCATATAAGACATTTGATTATACAAGGCATGGTTTATACCTGACCTTGTGACATTATACATTGTTTACACATGACATTTGACATTGATTTGACAAGACATTATTTTGATGGTTTATTGATAAGTGATTTAAATAACGAGACGTGTGTAATATGATAAAAGCATGGTGGATACGCCACTGGTACTTTCTATATATAAGTGCTTATATGATATTACATATCGTAGTGTTATTTAAACCACTTCGACAAAGACAAAGACATGATATATTTTATACAAAGACATGACATATTGTTCACAAGACACTGTTTTACAAATAACATATCTTATACAAATTCATTTTTATTTGGTTAATCCTTTAACCATACATCATCATTTTATATCATCTGATTTTCATATCAATTTTCACATGATTTTATAAAAGAAAACATTTTACAAGATTCATGATTACTTTTTGTTAAACACTTCTTTTAAACTTACAAGTCATGAATCCTTCATCAACAAAACATATGTATCTCACAGGCATTTTTATGCCGACGTACCTATTTTCACATGTGTTTCAGGAGCTAATGTATGATGATGATCGTGACACACCTAGGCGGACTTGGGCCTTAGTGACTTAAAATGAAGCAAGACAATTTAATTTACGTTATGTTTTCAGTTTAATTTCAAGACAATGTAAACTCTAATTCTAATAAAACCAAACTTTAAGTGCCATATGTTGTGAAACAATTATTCTGTTACTCGATTCCCCGACGTTTCCGTCGCGGTTTGTTGTTTTACGCGGTCGGGGTGTGACATAGCCCATAAGCAAAACATCACTGAAGGATGTTGAATAAGGTGATCATCGTATTAGATGATATTAGTCATGATCACATTGATCTTATAGACTAATAAGCCTGGACATAGTCCAACATCTTTAGACATGGGATCGTGGACCACAACTGTCGTTGTCTCATTGGACAACATGTATAGCCCGTAGGCACTTCATCACTAATGGATGTTTATATTATGATCATCACAATGATGATACTTTCCATGATCTAATTGATCATATATGCTTTAAGGCTTGGACGTAGTCCAATTACCTTGACGGCTGGTGTGGTTTCTCAAGTCACACTGCCAGGAGTGTTAACATTTTCTGAATGCTAACGAAGATTTATTGTCTTAAGAGGGTTTTACCATCATAGCCATGTTCATATTGACATATAGGCTAGGTTATACCATTAAGAGGATCTTTTGAAATTATTTAGCGGATCGATAAAGTTTGAATAAAATCAGGACGATCGTTTGATAAAGGACGAAATGTATACCTACATAAAATTTTCAAAACTTTCCATAAATCATTAGGAAATTTACAATAGTGCCATAATCAGGATTTTTAGTAATTAATTTGTCCACTGAGGACTAAAAGGAAAATATAAGTCCGTATACGGACTATAAGATATTATAAGTCCATATAGGGACTATATTGAAACAATTTGCCCACGAAGGGACTATAATGAAGTAACATGTCCACTAAGGGACTATAGTGAAATCTCGTGTCCACGAAGGGACTATTTCAAAATAGCATATCGATAAAGGGATTTTAATGAAATAACACGTCCATGAAAGGACTGTATTGAAACGTCATGCCCACAAAAGGGACTTTTTTGAACAGATGTCCTCACAGGGACTTAAGTAGAAATATATGTCCATTTGGGGATTATGATAAACAAATGTCCACACAGGGACTATACAGAAGAGATAGGTCCTTATAGGGACTTTGAAGCAATATTAGTCCATGTGGGGACGGAAAGGAAAATATAAGTCCATATAGGGACTATAAGATATGTCAACATGGGACTATAGTGAAACAATATGTCCTCAAAACGACTATGATGAATTATTATGTTCGCCAGGGGACTTTAATTAAATAACATATCTACAAAAAGGATTTTAACGAAATAACATGTCCATGAAAGGACTATAAAGGAATATAATGTCCACGAAGGGACTATTTTGAAAGGTAATGTCCATGAAGGATGACAATAATCAAATGCCCATACAAGGACTTAAAGGAAAATGAAATATAATGGAAGAAGGGTTTTCTAATGCCTTCCTTGCTTCATTCCGATTGTTTCTCTTCTTTGTTTACCGCACACGGTAGGGACACTGAAGATCTTAGTGGATGAAATAAGCATCCCAAGCAGGATCCGTTGTAGAAATAGAATTTAAGGATTCTACGGTTAAAGAATAGATTGGATCACGGCTTAGAGTTTGTCAAGTATAGTCCAAGTTTGGAATTCCAAAACTTGGAGGTAAGAAGTAGGGATCATTAGCATCCACTAGTATTATTCTCAACACGAGAGCCTCAGGGACCTCCTGGTATGGACTCCACTAGTTAAAAGTTTCAAATAGGTTTGGTTTTTGGGAATGCATCCATAAAGGTCTTCTTCCAAACCGGTCGCACGCTTACTCTAGCCGTGGTATGAAGCATGTCATTCCTTTGGCTTCGAACGAGAAGAATCTCCATCAACGGCTTCTTTGCTTGGCAACATATTCAAAATACATAAAATCGAAAACAATATTTACTTAATAGGGATGAGAGCATTCCTATGTCAAGTCTAGACTCAGAAGGTCTAAGGAATATGCTACTTTGTTATTTGAGATTAAATACAAAAGGCTAGTGTTTAATTCACTCAAACGTTGGCTCTAATACCAACCTGTCACACCCCGATAATTACAGCTCAGCCCGGTGGGGAGTATCATGACGTAAGATTGGTATCGTCATAGTCAAACATACACAGAATAGCACAGCGGAAGTCTTGGAATATAAAATATTATTACAAACCCAAATGTCTGAAAATACCAAAGTATTAATTACAGACGAGCTTGTAATATCAAATCCACAGGAGGATCATTACAGAATGTGCAAAATGAAGTTTAGCAGACTTTAGGGCATCCTAAGGATTTGCAAGATCCTTTATTGACACCAAGCAGCTCCCAGCGTATTTGCGTATAGTACCTGTCACTTAGTCTTTTGAAAATACGCCAGTTGACACTGGTAAATATAGTTAACTGACTCATTTGAAAATGTTTCAAAAATTGGTTTAGGTGCACAAGGCACGAAAATCTTTTATAACTTGGGAAAGTTATGCTTATAACCTTGTATACAAATTTACATGTTGTCAGTACATATGGGGCCCAGTACAGAGACCGAGACATGATTAACTGACTCACCACTTATGAACCCACGGAGGAGTTATCCCCAACTTGTGGGTAATTTGCATTAGCATCTGTCAAGTGTATGCCTACACCCCGTGCTTAGGTCGTTAACCCCCAATGTTTAAGTTATTAACAAAACAGTATCAAAACGGGTTATGCGGATTTACTAGCCACAATCCGGCATTCGATTGATCCCACACCCGACCAAGCGGTAATAATTTACCGTATCCCAAGCCCGTATAAGGGAAAATAAGTTAAAAGTATTTACCTGAGCTAATACTCGATTCACAGCAAGATTTAAATAACTCAGTCGTATCCAATCTAACTAAATGCAGATAGCTTTTACCGGGAGGCTCTAGTCTGGAATGATGGTAATATATAACCAATTTAGAATGCTAACGGGTCTTTATTTAAGTCATAGACTTAGACCGGCTAGCTTAGAGTAATTTAAACGGTACGATACGCTAGATTAAGCGATGACCGGAATAGAATATAATTTAGACCCAACAAGTATGTAGACTTGTATAATATGGGTAAACTAAATACATTCTGGATTTTGAAGTAAAAATGATAAGGTTTAACCCGTTTTCGTAAACTTACGTAAATTAGTTACGTAAGTCTAACCGTACGCGCATAAGCGATAACGAGTAACCGGATGAGTCATGAATAAGTTCCATATGCCAATATACTTTAAACAAGTTATAATATCAGTAGGATATCAACTTGTATGCCCGTTAAGGTTTTAAAATCAAACAATGCCTCATAAGGGCGTTTTGGTCATTTTACGATGTATAAAGGGTACTTGCGTATAATCTGATGTTACAACCATAAATATTCTGTGAAAATACTTTATTTATGATATAATATCAGTAGGTTATCAAACATATATGTGTCTTATAGTTTAAAACCAAACTATGCTCCGTAGGGGCATTTTGGTAATTTCACACATAGTTTTGAAGGCTAATTTGGGAATCTGAGTTTATAGCATATACCTGCTATAAAAATATTTAAAATGATTTATAAAATCAATAGGTAACAAGTCTTGGTTGGTAGTTATGGTTTAAAACCATACTACGCGCCGAAACGGCGTTAAAATCGTTAAATGACGATATGTGCGATGTTTAAGGAAAACTTATGTTATGATCATGTCTATATGATCCAAATATTTTAATTAATATAACATATTGGTAGTAAAAAGGTTTTGTATGAAAATTATGCTTTTAAACCATTTTAGATGCAAAAAGGGCATTATCGTCATTTAAGGACATAACTCAAGAACGTATGCGTAAACTCAGTTTGTTAACTGAATGGACATCCCAAATTATCCTAATTATGATATTACATCAGTAGGCAATGAGTTTGGTATGAAAAATTTTGCTTAAAACCGATCTATGCGCCTAAAGGGCATTTTGGTCAATTTAAAGCATAAATTACCATATTACACGCAAACTCAGTTTATGATCAGGTTCGTAACATCAAAATATGTAAAACATATTAATATATCAGTACCTAAGTTGTTTGCAAGCTTAATGGTGTCTAAAACCTTATTTTTGCTAAAAAGGGCAAAATAGTCAAAGTACGGCATATTAACGAAACATGCGTAAAAACTCTGATTTCTAGTATGATCGTGTAATATAACCTTATAGGGTTATGCTACATTATAATATGATCATAACAGAACCTAAAATTAGTAACAAACTAATCTAATTTGGTTCATAATCGAAAGTCAATGTAGAAGTCAAACTTCGCGACTTTTGGTTGCGAACCGACCCTAAAACTGGAATTGATGAGCCGAACATGTTTACACATGTTCTAATAGTTATTACTAAGTTGTTTGAGTGATAAAACATATTTTAGAACAATTCTAAACTCATATCGCAATTATTTTAAAAACTGTCCGTTGACTTTTTAAAACAATACTACGTTGACTCGCCAAATGACCAAGCAAACGTGATTCTTAGGAGGTGCCCTTTTGAAAGATTAACACCTACCTATTTACGATCACGTAGCCATGCTCATTGTGAACAATGGCTTGATCGTTTAAGGTCTAACTAAAAGTCAAAGCGTTTATCTTAAACGCTTGACTTTTCGGCTTTAAAAGCCAAATAAAAGGACTAGTCACGAAAGGAATACTTACAAGTGGTCCTAGGGACTAAAGAACACTCAAAGGAAGTCCCTAATTGCTCAGGGTCCTCCAAGATTGAGAGAAAGTAGGAAAGAATGGAATGGTGCAAGTTTGAATGAATGGATTCAAGGACTTTATATAGTTTTTGAGGATTGATAGGATCTTGCCAAGTGTTTTAGGAATTCAATAGGATGATTACAAGTGTAATACCATGTTTAAATCAGTATACAAGCCCCTAGTTTAATAAAAATGGTTTAAACTAATGAGCGGTGGCTAAGAAATCAACAAAACAACAAAATAAAAACCAAATGTTGCTGCTGATCTGCTCTGGCGGCCCGCGAAGGGCAGCCAGTGGGCTTCGCAGCCCGCGAGGGTGTCTGGCCCAGCTTACATGTTTGGCAGATTGTCAAGTTTGGTCCCTGGCTTTAATAAATATGGTCTTGATTATGTTTGGAGAACAAGGAATGCACAAAACTAACAACAACAATACTACTGTTGCTGCTGCTGTTTGTTCTCTAACGGCCCGTGAAGGGCAGGCCTTGTGGGCTCGCGGCTTGCGAAGAAGCCCAGTCCAGGAAACAATTATGCTGATTGACAGTTTAGGTCCCTGTCTTTATTATACATAATTAAACTTCCGTATCTTGACATTTTTGGCACATACTTTATATATTCATGCGTATTATTAGTATAAGGTACGAGAAACTTTAAAGGCCAATCTTAGGCATACTCAGTAGTGCAGCCGAGCATTACTGAGTTCCCGGTTTGTTTAAAAGGTCATTCAAGGCGTAGATACGCTCGTTGTCGCTTTTAGTCCGTTTGACACACAAAGTTGTGCACATTATCGTTTAATGGCATCAAAGCCTTAAACGGCCAATATTAGGCACATCCAGGAGTATGACCGAGCATCACGGAGTTTCCGGTTCGCTTAAATGGTCACTCAAAGGTGTAGTTGTAGACGTTGACGCTTTTGGTCCCTTTAACGCACAAACTTGCGCGTATTATCGTTTAATGGCATCAAAGCCCTATGTAGCCCATATTAGGCATTCCCGAGAGTATGGATTGCACATCATGATGCTTCGGGTTCGTTAAAAGGTCATTCAGAGGTATAATTAAACATGTTGACGCTTTTAACCCCTTTAACTTGCAAACTTGCGCGTATCATCACTTATTGGCATAAAAGCCTTAAATGGCCAAAATTAGGCATTCCCGAGAGTATGATCGAACATCATGAAGCTCTAGGTTTGTTAAAAGGTCACCCAAAGGTAAGATTAACATATTGACGCTTTTAACCCTTCGTCGCGCAAACTTTCAATTAATTACGCAAACAGATCCTCTCGACCAACAAGTAGCTCATTTGCGAATACGAATACCGTGTAAGGTCATTCAGAGGCTTAATTTAAGCATGTTGACACTTTCAGTCCTTCCACATTCAAAGTTTTTGATTTTTTGCAAAATTAGTCCCTAATAGTCAACGTTTGACTTCATTAGGGTTTAGTACATGTGTCAACACATCATTGGACCTGATTTTACGAGGTGTTAGATGAGGGTTCTTTGCCAATTGGTAGGTTAAAAAGGTATCCATAAAAGACAGAATCTGTTTTCTGAACTCAAGAAAGATGTTTGGTGAATGACCCAATATAGTTATTTGACAAATATTCGAAAAAATTAATTTTTTAAAAGGTACAAGAATATCCTTCAACAAAAGGAATATTTCGGTGACTTCTCCGGTCAAACACTTCACCGGAAAAGTTGCCGAGCTAAATATTTGCAAGAAATATCAAGAAAAACCGTATTTTAACATGTCTCCATGTATTTTAACAAGGTTTTTGTATAAATTTTCAGCAAAACAAGAAGATTTCCTAAGTTTTTAAGCCATTTTCTTATAAAAACTCAAATTTCTTGTTTTAAGCTCAAGAACACTTCCAAGAAGCTTCACAACTTGCTCAAACACCTCACTATGCTTGGTTTTAAACTTCTGATACCACTTGTAGGTCCACTTGGAGGATCAAGAAACCTACTTCCTTGTTGTTAGAACACACTTACGAGTGCGGAATCCACGTAAGAATGCAACCAAAGCAAAGTATAACACACACAAGTAACCAAAGATTCACTATTTTGATTAATCTGAAGAGAACAAGTACAAACACATACACACAATGTTTGGACAGACTCTTGGTGCTCTCTTGGCTGAAACTGTTAACATATGTTGCTATTTATACACCCTGACCCAGTAACATTACGAAGAATGTTACTGGGCTCATGAAACACCTAGGCCCACGAAACATTGGGTTCTTCGTGGGTTAATCCAAAGAAGAACTAAGGTGGACGAAAAATGTTATTCATGAAGGTTAAATTCCATAAAGAATGGTTCTTCGTGGGTAGGCTGCACAAATAGACAACCTGCAGACTAACAGTTCAGCAACAACACAAAAACAAACAAACGCTAAAAGTCTGCACAACAGTAGCTGTTTTAGATCATTACATTGACAGTGTCGTACCAAGTCAAGATAGGGGGATAACTTGACTTGGTCGACTCGACCAAAATGTACAGACACGATAAATGTTGGATCGTCGTGTGACCCTAACGAGTCAATCAGAAGAGTTTATGATCCATAACAAAGGCGGAATCAGTGATATAGATGTGAAACAGCTTGATTCTCCTTAATTATCCTTTTATTAATGATTTCAAAGCAATTCTGAACGTTTGACAAACTGGCAGCACCTTGGCTCTGAAATCAAGACCGTTACAAATGATACAGCAACTCAGCTATATATAGGTGTTGTAATTTCGCATGAAATAGGCACTGGCTATTTCGTGCGAAATACTAGTGTGTAATTTCGTACGAAATAGCTAAGGCTATTTCATGCGAAATCACCCATTAATATCCAAAACCTGTTTTCTAACCTGGTGAGTACTGGTTTATCCTATCTAGACACAAGACTCGATAAAGACGAAGTTAACAGACATCTATGCACCAACAGACTCCCCCTTGGATGTTGACGAAGTCTTTAGCATCAAATCTTCAGTCTTTAGTCTTTGTCTATCTTCTCACTCTGTCCAATTTGTCTAACACCGTAAGCATCCTTCAACTTCTGTCTTCAAACTCCCCTTTGAATGTTGATCCAGAATGTAGACTCCCCCTTTCAATATGCTGGAGCTCGAATTCTGGTTCAAACTTTACACTTTCTTTGCCATAGGGATCTTGTTTCCTGTTCTAAAAAATATAACATTACAATCTATTGACTTTGAACATCCTTTCTCGTTTTTATCAGTTTTAATAATCCACTTAAGTAACTAGGTCCAAGTTAATGACCCTAGGCACTTAATTTATCTACCAAGTCCAATATAATGACGTTGGTTGATCTGAGACAAAACAAAACTGACTTTTGTTCAACAATTTTCAAAACATTATACTGAAAATTACAAGTCTCAACTTAATGAACTTGTTTTGACTTTTCAATAAACAGGTTTAATCTAATAAGCTCCCAACTCATATTCCAGCTCAGAAACTTCCTGCATCTTCTTCAAACTGCGAATCTGAAGATTAGCTTTCCACTTTGATTTGTCAAAAAATAAAGCAGAAGTGTAAAATCTTTTTGGATTTTGAATAAAGTTTCTAAACTTAGAATGCTAAACAGAAATGAAATGCAGTAAATGTAAACTATTTACAAACATATTTTTGGTGAGCGTGTTAGGGAATCATATCAGCTTTCGACAAGTCACAAGTACCGTTAAGCTTTAATTTCATACTCAGAATTAAACAATTCGCTTAGATTGTCGATATACTGATCCACTTAAATTCTCATACAATTTTCAATCTGTCAAGGATACAAATTAGGTATATTAAGAACTTAAATTCATTCATGTGTCCCACCTCTTGAATATGCTCCCGTATCCAGATTCCAATATTCAGTCTTACAGGTGAGTATACCACAGATGATATCTGTCAGGGGTTAAAATGCGAGGGCCATGAGAGCTCAGGCTATTGCTTCCGCAAAATCAGAGAGATGATGTCTTCGACTTTAGGTGTGTCCCCTTTAGAGGATCTTTTCTTCAACAGCACATGATTAGCATTTTTCAATGTTTCATCATTTTTTATGCTAAGGGCGGTGCTATATTTCAAGCAAGCAGAAAGTATTATACGGGGACTAGGCCATTGCTTCCGCAAAATCAGAAGTCCCGGGATAATACCCCAGATATCACTGAGTATAAAGACCTAGTATTTCAGAAAGAGGGATCTTTCAAACAAGATTTCAGGGGTTACCTATATATCCAAGAAGTGTTCCCCACGAAATAAGTAAGTAAAGATTTAGATTTATATCCCGAACAAACCTACTAAATGTGTAAAAACCTACCGGCACATCATCAGCGAGACTGCTTAAGACTTTTTAAACTTTACATATCTTTAGCATACTGTAACTGTCAAGCCAATGTACTATCATTTTCCCTTTTTACACAAGCTCTTTTCCGGTTTTCTATTGTTTTTGGATCTTGAAATATCTCATATTTTTGGATTTTTTGAAATTTTTTTTTACTGTTTTTGTATTTTATGAAAATATAATCTACCTCCCCCTAAATACTAAAACAAGTAAAAAATCGACAAACCATTGCAGATTGCTTCTCAACATCATCTACAGCGGTACCTTCATCTACGCCAAGAATCTCCTCCGACACCGATAAAAGCTTCATACCATTCAATTTTAAAAGACATTGAAAACGAGTTTTATCAAACGCTTTGGTATGTAAATCAGCTTTTTGTTCGTCAGTGTGGATTTTCTCAATCCGTATCAACTTCTTCTCGAAACAGTCTCGGATGAAGTGATGACGAATTTCAGTGTTTCGTTTTAGCGTGATGAACAGGATTTTGCGTTATGTTAATCGCTGCCTCATTATCAACAAAGATAGGGGTGTTAAGAAATTGTAAACCGTAGTCTCTCATCTGTTGCTGGATCCACAAGATCTGAGAGCAGCAGCTGCTAGCAGATACATACTCAGCTTCACATGTGGATAAAGCCACAGAGGTCTGCTTCTTGCATTGCCAGGTAACCAATCGTGGTCCGAAAAACTGGCACCCCGCTGTTGTTGACTTAGCGTTAACTTTGCAGCATCCGAAATCGGAATCGGAATACCCTTCGAGCGTGAAATCGCCTTCTCTTGGATACCACAACCCCAATGATGGAGTTCCTTTCAGGTAGGGTAATATCCGTTTCACAATCACCATATGCGAAGCTCTCGGGTTAGACTGAAATCTTGCTGCGAGGTGGGTTGGATACAAGATATCGGGTCTTAAAGCTGTCAAGTACATCAGCGATCCGATCATGGAACGATACAACGTTTCATCTACCTTCTCTCCGGTGAGATCAGGGTTTATCCCATGGTTTGTCGCTAATGGGATGGAAGCTGGAGTAGAACCTGACATCCTAAATTTCTCTAAGATATCATGAACATACTTCCTCTGATGTATGAAAATTCCCTTAGGCAGTTGATCAACCTGAAGTCCCAAGAAAAATTTCATCTCACCCATCGATGACATTTCAAATTTTTGCTTCATAACTATTTCGAAATCTTTGCACAGATTTTCATTTGTTGACCCAAATATGATGTCGTCCACGTATATTTGAACTATCAGAAGATGTCCGTCGACTTCTTTGGTGAAGAGAGTGGCATCCACTTTTCCACGGATGAAGCTGTTGGCAAGTAGGTGTTGAGACAATGTCTCATACAAGGCTCTCAGGGCCTGGGGTAAACCATACAGCGCTTTATCCAGTAAGTAAACCTTGTCTTTGTGGATTGGATCGGTGAAGCCCGGTGGCTGTCCGACATATACCTCCTCTTTTACCTTCCCATAGAGAAACGCCGATTTAACATCTAGCTGATAAACTTTAAAACCTTTCCAAGATGCAAATGCTAGGAAGATTCTGATCGCTTCAAGTCTAGAAACTGGAGCATATACTTCAGTGAAATCTATACCCTCCTGCTGACTAAAGCCCTGGACTACGAGTCGAGCTTTGTTATGAATAATAACCCCTCGATCGTCTCTCTTACATTTGAACACCCATTTGGTGTTTATCTTCCTGTGACCATCAGGCAAGTCTACCAATTTCCACACTCCTAACTTCTCAAACTGACTTAGCTCCTCTTGCATTGCGTTGACCCAAGAATCTTCAGTTAGTGCTTCCTTATATGTTCGCGGTTCAATCTGCGAAATAAAACAACTAAGTGAAAACTCAGTTTGTAACGAAGCAACTGTAGAATAAAAACAAGTAAGTCCTTGGTCAATTTGACGTCTTGTGCGAACGCCTGATTGTAATTCTCCAATAATCAGTTCTTCTGGATGGTAAGAAAGAGTTCTCGGCATCACCTCGCCTGGAACATCTACCTCGCCTTCCAAATTTGTAACATTCTGATTTGCACCTTGTTCATTGACTGGAATTGTTTGACTTGATATCTGGATCTACTCCCCCTCAGAATCTGAATCACCACGGTCGAATATAGGTCTATCGTCAGATTCTTGATTATCATTGACTGCCGTCTGATTGTCATGAGCTTGTTCTGAGGATTGTTGAATATCATCATGTTCCCCAGCATTACTAGGACCAGCTTCATCATCATTTGAAGTTTGTCGTTGACGTCTAGAATACCCAGCTGGGAACCTTTCTTGTGATTCTTCATATTCTCTCAGAATATCCAACTCGTCAAAGAAATCTGGTTCTTCTTCTATGTCAAACGAATCCCACAGAGTATCGTAATTAAAACGCCATGAGTCGCCGGGATTCTGAGGTGACATGGTATAACCTTGACACTCAACATTATCTACTTCGATGATCCGCTTCAAGCTTGGAACAAAGACTCGTTTCAATGGACTTGCATAACCCACAAAAATTCCTTCAATGCTCTTTGCACCAAATTTACCAAAAGGTTCTAGAACTGTACAGGGAGACCCAAACGGTTCCAGATACTTCAGGTTCGGTTTGCGATTGTTGATCAGCTCGAAACATGTCTTGTTGAATTTCTTCACTGTAAGAACCCGGTTGAGTGTATAGCAAGCGGCTGACACTGCTTCTGCCCAAAAATTGACTGGTAATTTCGAATCAGCAAGCATCGTCCTGGCCGTTTCAATTAGTGTCCTGTTCTTTCTTTCAACTACTCCATTTTGTTGTGGAGTGTAAGGAGCACTAAATTCTTGCAATATACCTCTCTCATCACAATACTCTTCCATCTTGTTGTTCTTGAACTCTGTATCGTTGTCACTCCTGATTCTTCTGATACGAGTTTGGTACAAATTTTCAATTTTTCTGAACAACGTCATCAAACTTTCAAATGTCTCATCTTTTGTCTTTAGAAATGATACCCATGAAAATCTCGAGTAGTCATCTGTTACTACTAGACAGTAGTAATCACCAGTTATGCTTTTAACGTTTATTGGACCAAACAGATCCATATGAAGTCTCTCTAACGGTCTCGAGACTGAGTTAACTTTATTTCCAGGGTAATATTTCTTCTTTTGCTTGCCTTTGGTACAGCAAATGCACTCCCCCTCAAGATGAAAACCATTCACATGAACACCAATAACTAAGTCATTATGCACCAGGTGATTCATTTTTCGTAGGTGAATGTGACCCATCTTTCGATGCCACAATTTTGATTCTTTTTCCGTTGCTCTTGACATAAAACAGTGAGCCTGACCCGTGGTAGTAGTTGCTACACTCATGTCCAACACGTACAGATCATTGACTCTGGGTACTCTCATGATAACCCACTCTTCAGGAACAAAAAATCCTGGTTTCAAGATCAAACATTCTTTATCTGTAAAGTGCGTTGTATACATACGATCACAAATCTGAGAGATGCTTAGAAGATTGTTTTCAAGCTCGGCGATGTAGTTTACTCTTTCAAACGTGACAATTCCATTAGATAGAGTTCCTTCACCAACTATTCGACCTCCTTGATTACCTGCAAAACCCACATATCCTCCATTAAACCCTCGAACATCATACAAAAGGGTCTTCTTCCCTGTCATGTGCCGAGAAGCTCCACTATCCATAATCCAACGTGAAACGGATCTTGGAAGCTCCTGTACATATCACAAATACTTAGTTAGATTTTGATGCCCCCCAAGCCTCTTTCGACTCGGGTAACTTGACATTGATGTGAGTTTTAGCAGTGTAAAGTAACAGAAAATTCTTGTCATTCATCTTTAAGCTCTCCTCAGATCCAATTTCAACCTCTTTGTATAAAAAGAAATCATTTTTAGGAGGTTGACCAGATGATTGGTCTTCCTTTGATACATACTTCTTCTCAGAAGTAGTAGCCTCTTGTGATTCAAGTTTCTCATAGTAATCCAAAGGAACATTCATCTTTACCGTAGTGGTAGAAGACGATTGTTTTTCCGTCTCAGAAACCTTTGGTTTTGGAGAACTTGATTTCTTGTCAACAGATTTTGGTTTCCATGCTTGTTGAGGCGAAGCAACCCGTTTGTAAAACTTATCAGTTTTAGTTACCACATTCTTTCCGGGTTCAGTTTTAATCTTGGTGTTTTCATTTTTCAAAATTTTCTTCTCAACAACCATTGGAGCTTTGCCTTTTGCATCAGCTTTCCTTTTCTGACTCTCAACAACTTCAGACTTAAGCTTTAAGTTGGTACACTTTCGTGCAATGTGTCCAACTTTGTTACACTTAAAGCATGTACGAGTATCAACTACTCGACTTGTGCCTTCAGACTGAGGCTGTGAGGCCTTTTCTTCAAAAAACTCTTCATTTGATTTTGAAAAAATTTCAGATTCCTGCTCGGAATGAGAACTCGAGATTTTTACAACACCTTTTCTCAACAAACTTCTTGTTTTGAAAATTCCTTCTTTGATAATTCTTACCACCCTTATAACCACCCGACCATTTGTTTTGATTGCTGTTAGAAAAACGCGGTGGTACAACGGGTTTTTTGTAGTAAGCTTTACTTTTTTTAAAATTTAATTGCCTTTTGGAATGTTTCCAACCTTCAATTTCAGACACATCAATCTCAATCAACTTGAACACATTTCTCAATTTGCCAATATTCACATTCTCCAAAGGAAAATCACGATCTGAATACAACTTATCAGATCCCGCCATCTTGTACATTACAAGATTAGGTTCTTCATTTAAGTTGTTTTTGGATTTTGATTTTGGAATATATTTATCCAAAAAGCATTCATCATCCTTAGTAGTGTCACTTTCAGACTTTAAAACATTTTCAACCATGTTTTTCACAACTTCAGATTGGACACTATCTTCATCAGATGATGTGGTAAATGTGACATCAATTGTATCTGGAAGTTTAACTTCACTTTCTTCATCATCATCAACCAACCCTGATTTTTTCTTTGAAAAATTGTTTAAAACTGGCAGTGGAACCTGATGAAACCCAACCCGGTTCCATCAAAGTATACATCTTCGCCTGCTTTGTTCTTTCCAATTGGTTTAGGAACTATTTGTTGAAGAACAAAGCTTGCGGAGTTGTAACTGTTCAATTTCATCTAAATACGTTCATTTTCAATTTTGGCTTCTTGAAACTGAAGCTTCAACTTAGCAATTTCATCCAGTTGTTGATTGATTAGCTCTTCTTTTACCCTAAGAACTCCTGACAATTGAAGATTCTCTTTGGTTGTTTTACCATTTCTTTCATCAGAATCTTTTACCGTTCATTTTAGCTTTTCAAAATTTTCTGAGAGTTGACGATTTTCATGAATTAGTTTTTCATTTTCTTTCCTAATTCTTTCTACGTCAATTTTATCATTTTCGATTCTCTCAGTTAATTCTTTTAATCTATCATTTGAAGCTTTTAGCATTTTGTCACGGTTTAAGATCTGATCTTCAACATCCCTGACTCTTCTTGTCAGTTCTTCGGTCTTTTTACCGCTGAGGTAAGTAAGTGTACTACAAACCTTGCAGTCTTTCATGCAATTTTTGCAGTCGCTCTCAGTTTTAGTTTTCTTACCTGACTCATTGATTGCATCATTCTGACTGACCTTGGTTTTAGACTCGGTGCCAGAACCAGAAACTACCTCTAGCTCTTTTGCAGCAAACACTTTGTCAGTCATCTTCTTCAAATTTTCAGCAGTAAACTCTTGTGACGTGTCAATAATCTTGTCATCAACTTTCTTTGTCTGCAGCTCGTTCTCTTTTTCTTTTTCTTTTTCTTCAGCTTCTCCTCCTCCCCACCACAATCTCTGATTTGCTTCTTCTTCTGCTGCAATTTGCTGGGTGAGAGTTTCAACATCGACAGTATCTGGATCAACAGCAATGTTTCCCTTGGGATCTAGGTAACATTCTCTATCAGCATCCCATCTATTCGCCTTTTTAGCTTCTTTGTATGTACGATAGATTCTACTAATCCTGAACTGAGCTGACATCTTTCTGTTGATATATTTCTCTTCTTCTGTTCTACTATCTTTGAAGGGAACAATTTTTGTCATAAACGCATAGCCAACTGCATCTTCTTCTGGTAGCAGTTCGCTCCAATCGAAACCTTCGTCATCATGAATAACAGCAAGTGCTCTTGATTTTTCTTTGGGGGTATCTTCTAGCTGCTTCATTCTAGGCGGTTCAGATTTGTTCTGATGATAAATTGCTCTTTTGTAATAATCCTCTCTGAATGGATTTGCAGTATCATCAGCAGGAGCGTTTCGACATTCACGTTTAAAATGTCCCTTTTGTTTACATCTGAAGCACGTAACTTTTGATTTATCAAACCCGAGCTTTGTGGAAGGTCCACCAATAGAATGTCTGCCTGTAATCTCCATGAACCTTTGTGCTCGTCTGACCGCACTAGCCATACACCACCTGATATCGATCAACTCCATCTCTACTGGGTCGATCTGATCATAGTCCTCCTTGGGGAGGTTAGTGTTTCCAATCTTGCCCGCAACAATGCTTTCGTATGATTCTAGAACAGACGCTAAAAACACCATTTGCTGCTTTGTGGATTCCTCACTGAAATTTTGAGCATTCTTTAGGTCCACACCAATATTACATTGAAACAAATTCTTTGGAACTGATTGACTTGAAGTAGTTGACGATGAACCACCATGAAAACCACTGTTTGAACTTTCTTGATTTGACGTGTTAGAACTTTCAGCTGAGAAAGCTGTCTTAGGAGACACAGTCTTCGGAATCATACTACCTCGATAATACAGCTCAACGTTCTGCTGATATGAGGAATTATTGACTTTGCTTGATTTCTTAATCTCCAATTCATGACTCTCCAATCTTTCGATTAACAGATCAACCGTCAGATCCTCCGACTTGATTGTGTTCTTTAGCATCAAGGCAAAGTATTGCCAGTCTTTCTCATTCGGCAGCGAGTAAAACAGTTTGTCAACCAAGTCTTCTTGAGTATATATGATTCCATGTCTTGCCAGCTCCATCTTCAAATGCCCGAATCTTTCAATCATCTTAGATACAGATTCATTTTTCAAACATCCAAACAAATCAAATTCTTTTCTTAACAACTTCTTTTTGTTTTTAACTATCTCGGCACTTCCCACACATTTCACTCTTAGTTTTTCCCATAGATCTTTCGAATTTGTGTACTCAATCAATGATATTATGTCGTCTCTCACAGACTGATGAAGCAATGCAATGCACTTTTGTTCGGCAACAAAACTTTCTACATCATCAGTATCTACTATATTTTCATAATCCGATCTTCCCATATTGAAACCATTCTTCATGCTTTTCCAACTTGGATAAGCAAACGCTTTTAGCCACTCTTCAAACCTTTTAGCCCATCTATTGTATTCTTCGATCGCCATCAGTTTGGGAGGTCTGTTGTATGTGCCATATGCACTTTCCACACTCAAAGCATCAGACAGGGTTTTCTTTGCACTCGGATTAGAAACATTTTCATTTGTGTTGTTTGATGTATCATCTCTGGTGTTTCCCGTAAAAGCAAAAATGTCACTGAATGGATTCATAAAATCATCCATCTTCACGTATCTGAAACAATCAGCAAACACTTAGAACAATTTTTTATTTTAACAAAACAGTTTCAAACGAAATTAGTTCAAGCGAAATCAGTTCAAAACAAAATGAACAGCCTTCAAACGAAATCAGTTCAAAACGAAATATCAACTCAAACAAAATCAGAGTTTTCACGCGAAATAGTGTTTTCAAGCGAAATTACCAAGCGAAAGATAATTTCGTGCGAAATCAGCTTATATTCAAACGAAATTAAGCCAATTTGGTGTGAAATAGTGATTTCGTATGAAATCCTCAAACGAAATCTAATTTCGTGTGAAATCAACAGCAATTTCAAACGAAATTAAACACAAAGTGTAATTTCGTGCGAAATTAAAAAGGCTATTCCTTGGGAAATAATGATGACATCATCATTTCGGCCACAATTTTGTCAAATTGATCCAGATTTTGTTCGATTTTTGGTCCAATTCTTTCAAGGATTCATTAAAACGGTGTTTTACGTGATATATGTGAAATTCAATCCATTTTGTCCATTAAATCTCGTTTAATTTTGAAAAGAATGAGTAGAAGTGATGAAAACAAGCTGAATTGGTATAAACTCTTCTCCCTGAGCTCTGATACCACTTGTTGGATCGTCGTGTGACCCTAACGAGTCAATCAGAAGAGTTTATGATCCATATCAAAGGCGGAATCAGTGATATAGACGTGAAACAGCTTGATTCTCCTTAATTATCCTTTTATTAATGATTTCAAAGCAATTCTGGTCATTGGACAAACTGGCAGCATCTCGGCTCTGAAATCAAGACCGTTACAAATGATATAGCAACTCAGCTATATATAGGTGTTCTAATTTCGCATGAAATAAGCACTGGCTATTTCGTGCGAAATACTAGTGTGTAATTTCGTACGAAATAGCTAAGGCTATTTCATGCGAAATCACCCATTAACATCCAAAACTTGTTTTCTAACCTGCTGAGTACTGGTTTATCCTATCTAGACACAAGACTCGATAAAGACGAAGTTAACAGACATCTATGCACCACCAATAAACAAAGACCGTACATTACAGACGTAACAAGAACAAGCGACAGACACAAAAACTGCACCAACAATTGTGTTATTGTTTGGATAAGGAATGAAAGTTATCAAAGTCTAATATTATCTCTCTATTTTCTAGTCTGTCTTCTATCTATTTTCTTTTGTGAACTAATCAAGAACCATAACACTCTATACCTCATACCTTTATATACTCACATGCCTATATGCTATGAATGCTTTTACATACATGTTTATGTTATACAGATTACTAACTTGAACGTTGAAGGGTATTTCTAGGTCACCTTCTAACATGTTCTTTGTATGTTGTTGTTAGGGTATAAGATCAGGAATAACTCAGGAACACTAG
Organism: Helianthus tuberosus; assembly: GCA_030545235.1. Classification (NCBI taxonomy): domain Eukaryota; kingdom Viridiplantae; phylum Streptophyta; class Magnoliopsida; order Asterales; family Asteraceae; genus Helianthus; species Helianthus tuberosus. The sequence goes on along the minus strand of CM060393.1, from coordinate 41,705,849 downwards.
ATGTGGACTACCCAACACAGATTTGAATCAACAAATATATGTTTAAAAATGGACACATAAAATGTCAACGTCATTTTATTTCATAAAAGTTACTCCGGAATGGTATATAAATAGTTTTGAGAATTAGTACAAGGAATATGAAACGTATGCATAGCAAAAACATATCTTATAAATGTTTTGAACATATAGTAGATATTAATTTAAAGTAGACAACATAGTTAATATGAATTCAGCATTGATGTAAACTAATTATTCTCAAACGCCCCTTAATGCCACCGGTAGCATGTGCCATCTCGTTGTTGGGGTTCCGTGGTGATCGGTCATAATTTTATTTATCAAAAACCCTGTTCAATAAATAATAGTTAATTAATTAAGCAAGTTAATTAATAAAACGCAGCGGAAAAATATAAAGTAATGATCAACAACCCAACAGGATCCGGTTACATGCAAATACGAGCACAGTAAAAATATATATTTAACTACCGATGAGAAAAATTATACCTCGGTTAATGACTAAACGGTTAAGACACCGAGGTTCAACGAACAAGTCCTAGTAAACGAACCAACGAAACGCGACGAAAGGGGGCGGCGGCAGCAGCGGCGGCTGGAAGCGGATCGTAGTGCCGGAGACGGGGCGGCGACGGCGGTAGCGGGGCGGCCCGCGGCTGGCTTGGTGGCCGGTTATGTTGTGGAGAGTATTTTGTGTTCTCTCTTCTTTTGTTCATCCAACAAAGAATGCAAGACCCAAAATATAAAAGGTATGGACACTTTTGCATGTTAGCCAAGTGTCACACCATGCATAATGCATGTGTTGTGATTGGCTAAAGGTTAGGTGCGCGACAAGTAGCGTAAGGTGAGTATACCCGTGTCACCCGGTCCATGTACCCGTCTCTCAGTTAATACCCGCGTATCGTTTGTAATTACCAGTTAAACAGGTTAAGTGGATTTTTAGTTCGTTTCCCAAGGTGTAACTCCTACGGGTCAAGACCCGGTCGGCAGCGTTGACTTATCGAACCGAACCTAATATCCAACAGCTCCCACTTGGACGGTCTCTGATAAGATCTCAACGCAGACAGCCAGCAGTGTTCTAGCTACACATGGTTGCCCCCAACAGGTCATGACACTTTAAAGTCATTAACCAAGGTATCTTCTCTTTAGCAATGGCTTGCTACATGAAGAAAGTAGACTTATGGCAATTTTTGTCATCTATCCTTTCTGTAAAAGACATCAATTGAACAATGAGATGTGGATCAGATTCAATCTCATATGGAGTTCAACCATTATCGTTCTCGTTCACAGAATCAAAGTGGTCCAATCAAACACACAGTAAGTTTGGGTAAGGCCTTACACTTCACCAGTTTGAATCAACGAGGGCGCCCAGATGTCTAACTGTTACATATAATGTAAGAGTACAGAATCCCATATTGACTACATACAACTCCCACTGAACTTCAGAACCACTCCCAACCAATGCCTTTATGACTGGCAGTTACGCGACAGCGTTGGACACTGATCAAAGAATAGTCTTTAGTAAACGAAAGTTCTAGTATGTATCTCAGGTCAGAGGATACTAAATGAGTATACCTAAATAAAATACATCTTATGACCATGATCCATGAAGATGATTTGATGCGAGTTACATCCAACGTCATTCATAATGAGGTTTGTGAGTCTGGAAGTCAACTCCTTGAGTCCAAAGTCAGAATAGTCTTAATTCAGAGTCGTTCCCACGAGTCTGATCGACTACGGATAATTTAGAATACAAGATTCATGGATTAAACGTATCAAAATCGAACACAGTTGTAAGATTCAAACTTTGCATTTAACCTGTAAGTCAAAGGTGAATACAAAAGGTACAACTGTTTGAATGTTCGTACATCCAAATACTAAATCAAAACAAATGGTTATCCAATCTAAGACCGATAGCTTGTCCTGAGTCATCGGTTTAGTGAACGGGTCTGTTAGGTTTTGATCTGTGTCTGTTTTGCTTATTAAGATGTCTCCTCGTTCCATTATTTCCCGTATATATGGAACTTTCTTAGAATGTGCTTGATCTGGGCTCCTTGGTTTGAGCAATGGTTGCTGTGTTATCACGGAACACCTAGATTGGTTTCTGAATACTTGAAACCACATCGAGGTCATTGATGAGCTACTTCATCTAAGCAGATTCTTCCAGAGCATCTGATGCAACTATACATTCGGATTCGGTGGCTGAATCCGCCACTATACTCTGTTTGGAGCCTTTTTCCAATAGACAGCTCCTCCATTGAGAGTGAATACGAATCCTAATTATGAGCGAGAATCATCTCGGTCACTTTGGAAGCCATCATCAGTGTAACACCTTACAGTAAGCTCCTCTTCCACTCCTCCAAACACCAAGAACATATCTTTGGTTCTTCTTAAATACCTCAGAATGTTCTTTACTGCAGTCCAATGTGCAATGCCAGGACTATGCTGAAAACGACTGGTTATGCTTAAAGCATACGAGACGTTAAGTCTAGTACATAGCATACATGATTGAACCAATCGCTGAAGTATTTGTGTAGGATCGAATCGCGACCTGAATGAGTCGTTCGGAAGAGCTCTAGTCCGTTTCAGAGGCGGAAACAGAGAAACGGATGTGAAAACAGCTTGAATATCACTATAAACGTCTTGTGTATTGATTTAATAGCAAATACAATCACAAGGAATACCGGCAGCACCTCGGTATCACTCTGCAAAATCTGTTGGAACTGTTACAAATGAATAACCTACATGCCTATTTATAGATCTCCTAGGTTCGCTTGAAGACAACATAACCAATTCAAGCAAAACACCTCAATTACTTCCAAGCGAAACCACATGAAATAACATTCAAATTTCAAGCGAAACCCGTGTAAACTTCAAAACTGTTTTGTCTCTTTGTGTAGATGATGCAATTGATGATGTCACTATTGTGATGTCATCTTTAAACATGATGACATCATGCTTGATCAACTTCGCAATGAACTCGAGACTCGATATAAGACGAAGTCGACAGATGAATGCACTAACAATTTGGAACTACTCCCATTTGCTTAACTTCAATGTCCGTTGAAGGAGATTGCGATTTGTTCAACACAGTTCCTTTAGTCAAAGGAACACTTCCTTTCTTGGAGTTTCCCATCCTGAAGCGTGTCGACATTTTTTTCTATGTACGTTCTTTGACTTAGCCCTAGAAGCCGCTTAGATCTATCCCTATAGATCTTCATTCCCAGAATGTAAGCAGCTTCTCCAAGATCTTTCATTGCGAAGCAAGATCCCAAACAGTGTTTAACTTCGTTAAGCATAGGGATGTTTATTTCCAATTATTAGTATATCATCCACATACAGGATGAGGAATGATATGGTACTCCCACTAACCTTTCTGTAAACACAAGTCTTGTCTTCATTCTTGACAAAACCAATCTCTTTGATCTTCTGGTCAAAATGAATATTCCAGCTACGAGATGCTTGCTTGAGTCCATAAATGGACTTATTAGGTTTGCACACCTTAGTTGGATATTTAGGATCGACGAAACCTTCAGGCCGAACCTTATATACATCTTCAAAGAGATATCTATTAAGAAAGGCGGCTTTGACATCCATTTGCCACATTTCGCAATCATACTACGCAATTATGACAAGCAATATCCTGATTGATTTAATCATAGCAACGGGCGAGAAGGTCTCATCATAGTCAATACTTCGAGTTTGATTAAAACATGTCGCAACTAGCCGTGCTTTATGGGTGTGCACATTTCCATGCATATCGGTTTTTTCTCTTGAAAATCCATTTGCTTCCTACTGCCCGAGATTCAGGGGTAGCTCAACCAAGTACCATACTTGATTGTCATGCATAGATTGCATCTCGACGTTCGTGGCTTCTTGCCATTTCTCAGATTCCGAATCTAAGATTGCAGATTTTTAGTTAGCAAGTTCGTCATTAGACTCAGCTACTAATAAGACTTCGGGACCTTTTAGATACCATAGATATCTATCAGATTCTTGCGAATTCTATTACTTCTGCAAACGCTTATGTTTTATGTCTGATTCATTGGTAACAACTACTTGTTGATCAGACGGTCCGACTACATTGGCGGTTGTTTGTGGTTCTTAAATTTCTTCAAGATCAACAACACTATTTCAAGTTCCTCGATTGAGAAGTTCTTCCTCGAGAAAGTGTCCCTTCCGTTTGATGGAAATCACATTTGCATCAGGATTGTAGAAATAATATCTGCTTCTTTTATAGTATCCGATGAAAACAAACTTTTCGCCTCGAGGATCGAGCTTATCATCAGAATAATTTGTGATGTATGCATCATATCCCCATACTCTAAGGTATTCCAAATCGGTTTTACGCCCATGCCATATCTCATATGGTGGTTTTGTTTACCTTTTAGTCGGAGTCAAATTGACAATGCGGGTAGCGGTCATAAGAGCATGATCCAAAAGGAGTGAGGCAAGTTAGTTCTATACATCATCGATCGAACCATATCAGGTAGAGTTCGATTTCACCTTTCACTCACGCCATTAAGTTGGGATGTGCTAGGTGGAGAGGGTTGTGAAACTATTCCACACTCTTTTAGATGATTGAGAAATTCAAAGCTGAGGTATTCACCACCTCGATCTGATCGAAGTACTTTTATATTTCTATCAAGCTGGTTTTTAGTCATGGTTTCTAGACATGGTTCTGAAAGGGCCATATACATCATGTGAATGAGTTCTAGAAGACCATTGATCCGTTCACCAACATCGGTGAAGGGGTGCTTTATGAGTTTGCCAGCTAAGCAAGATTCGCAATCATCAAAGGAGTCCTGTCTAGTGGATTCAAGAATCCCCTTGGACTGGAGCCATTTTATGCGTGCCTTACTTATGTGGCCAAGTCTGCAATGCCATAAATATGTTTCATTCATGCCAGGTTTGTTACGTTTAGAAAGATGATATATGTTATTACTTGTTTGAACATCAATCTCATAAATACCATTTCGAGGTTTAGCCTCAAAATAAAAGACATCATTCAAGTAGGCTAAAATAGAAAAACCATTAAAACGTACTTGAATCCTTGTTTAAACAGTGAAGAAACTGAAATAATGTTTCTGGTCAAAACAGGTGCATATAAACAGTTATTTAAAGTAATACAAGGTCAGGGAAAACAAAATGTTCCAGTTGGCATAACTGGAACTCTCTTTCCATTACCAACTATGAGTTCCAGGTGGCCTTGTTTCAGTTTCTTCCACTTTTCAGGCTCCCGCAAGACATTGACGATGTGGAGACCACATCTGGTATCAAATACCCATGTGTTGCTAGAAATAGTGAAAAGTTCGATAACATAAATGAGAGTATTAGAAGAAGTGCCAATGTTATTGGCCTTGTTCATCTTCAGCTTGACTAGATACTGTGGGTAGTTTCCCTTCCAGTGCCCATTTGGTAGCATTCAAAGCACTGACGCTCCTAGGAGGGTGTGGTTTTGCAACAAGCTTGTTGTTGGTGGCATTTCTGGCAGTCACAACAACTTTTCTCTTGCCTTTTCTCTTATGTTTCCTTTTTCTTGTTATTGGGCTTCTTAACACCACTAGACTTGACCATTAGAACTTGGTTGTTTTTTTGGAATAACAAAGTTTGTTCATTTGGTCAATTTATCCTTTGATCTTTAGCACATGAGTACTGATACATGATCCTTCTACCATTTTACAGCTTATGGGCTGTTTCATGGTGTCATATCGCTCCTGTCGGGCTTGTTTCTAAAACATGCCTTTCAGTTGCTTGATCATGTCATAAGCATCCTTATCTTCCATGTTCTTCTGAAGATCAGGAGACATGGTGGCTTTCATAAGGGAGGGTACCTCAACAGCATCCTCGTTATGTTTCTCCAGTGCCTTGCGAGCAGTAGTAGAATTACTTTCAGGCTCGGTAGGGACTGGGTCATCTAAGATATACAACTTTTTCCTCCATCTTGAGAACTATTCTCAGATTGCGGTGCCATTCGAGAAGGTTGGTGTTATTCAAATTTTTTATTTCTTTTCCTTTTCAAGTATAGACTTGAAAATGAAGGAGTTTGTTTTTCATTAGACATCTGTTATATAAGCAAGGTGATATTAATTAGTATTTTCAATGTATATCTCCTTATTTCGTGAGGTGAGACGATAAGGAATGAGAATCCGGTTAGAAGCTCTTTCTAAAGGCGGCTGGGGCACGCAACATTAGCAAGAGGTTCAAGCGGACTGACAACGATTGTCAATTGTGAGAATAGCACAACTCCAGGGGTTTATGAGGCTGCGAGGATAATCTATTGTCCTTGCATTGATACGTTTGGCCTCATGTATGCCACTTTTGTTCTCGAGACAGCTGGGGCACGTAACACGAGAAGAAAAGTAATAGTCGTCCTAAAACAGTCACATGTGGAAGGGTCAGATGTGTCGACGAAGCCCTTGCACCTTGGAAGGATAAACTAGACACCAAGTGTTGTGCTGTGGCTCCAGCACTGATGGTTCGCATTATGCCCCAAGTGTTACTAGTAGTAGGATGGCATAGACTTGATTTTAATTTTTACCAAATAGGGTCGTTATAGTCGGTTTTAATTTAGATATTAAATTTGCGACATAACCAAAAAACGCTTTCACCTCTCTGGACAATTAGTATACCCATGTCACCCGGTCCATGTACCCGTCTCTCAGTTAGTACCCGCGTATCGTTCGTAATTACCTTATAATATCTGTATATATCTTTAACTTGTAATTTTTTTAAAGAACTATTATTTTGAAAATATCATCTAACTATAAATATAATAAGACATATTAAAGTAATAGTAATTAAAACGTATGCCACTCACAAATTTCAGCAAAGACTATGCTAACTTAGTTTTGTAATTCCATCACAAAAATACTTTATTTTGTACTAGTCTAAGATCCCGCGAATTTCGCGGGTGGACTAACACACAAATATATAACTTAAAAATGTTAAAATAATCCTTTAAAATAAATAAACGTTCAAGTAACGAAATCCATCCCTCTACCCGCGGGTACGTAACGTATCAAACGTAGTTAACAATGATTGAAATATACAACTGAAATCGAGATTGTTCACCTGAGATCGAATTGAAATTCAACAAACAATGTGCTAAATCAACAGTGAATCGTCAACGAATTTAAAGTGTTGAACTTGATAAAGTGACAAATAAGTCGAGAGACCTGCAAATGATTTTAATATGATAAAAGTTTGAATTATTATAGTAATCATCTAGCTTTCATAATAACAATGAATTGTAATCATTTATACATTTTATAATTTTTTAACAATATAGTGTTTATGAGTTAAAGTGCTTGACCCGTTTTGACTTGTTACCCAACCCACCTGCAACACCTTGTAGGCTTGTACAGTCATTCACACTCAAAAGAAAGCCCAACCGATTTATGTGGAGGTCAAATTCAATAAGTTAACATAACAAATTCAAAATATGCAATTAAAACTTAAAGATTGACTCTAAGTTAGTTAATTTCCTGGAAATATTCATGATATAGTTTGGCTGCCCTACCATGTGCCAATAACATGTTGTGCATAACGATGAAGGGCTCGACATCAGAATGACTGCAAATCGAAATCAACTTGACTGATTATACTAACCTCTAGAGTGACTAAATACATCCCATTCGCTTAACGATTTTCCCTATTCAAGATAGGCTCCATCAATCTGTAAAACTTCATGGGTTAATAAGTGATAAAAATCTACAATATTGAGCAAGAAGTGGAAAATTGACTTGGTGTGCAGAAATGGTTGTTTACTCTCTTCAAAAGTTACCAATTAGTTGTTTGATGTCATGAGTCAAACATTGACTAAAAAGACACCCTTTCAAAATTCTCGATCTTGTGATTAATCTAAATTGAGGCCTCGAGTCAAGCATCTTTGGTCACCACTTGATTGGTGTTTTTCCACAGTCGCATCTTAAATTATCTTGGTTTATTAAAAAGTATAGATATAGATAATGTAATGAGAATATGTGAATTACTCACCCGCCTAGAAAATCTAAAATCATGTGGGTCCTCGAGTGGCATCCAATCTTGCGCACCAGTCTCGAGTGCCATGAGCCAACAAGCATTTGGCTGCAAAATGATTGGCAAATTACCAAAGCATCTTCAATCTTAATATTTTTTCAAGTAATTCACTTTAAGTAAATTGACAAAATTCATAAACAATCGGTGTATAAAAGAACACAAATATCCAACTATTTGGCCAGTTCCTTTTTTACCATACACTACACTTTTAAGATATTTGTTATAACTTCTAAAACATAACCCAAATTAAATCAAAATCCCTGCTACATCATCCAAACAACCCCTACTTCAAACTCAATCTGGACACAGATGCCAAAAAAGAAAATTCCAGTCGTCAGGCGTGATTGAAGAAAACTATCAATCCCATTTAAACTTGCCATTGAAACTTGAAACCCACCATTAAATGTGTTTTTAAAATTAGAATACCGTTGATAAGGCTACCACTCAAGGCATTTGGGGGGGGGGGGGATACAGAGAGAGTGTTAATTTGGTTAAACCAAAACAATAACTCTTTATACAACCCGGTAACAGGAAATATATGAAACTAAAGAAAAAACAGAGACATTACCTGACAGTGAATACCGAGGCTGATAATTTCAGAGATGGTAACACACTTGCGGCGCGACGGTAGGCTTCGTGTGTTACAAAGCAAAAGCAACTCAGATCAGGAATAATTCTCTGCTCGAAGAACAACACAAAAACAATAACAAATCTGAACCTTCTCCTTCTTTCTACGATTAACACTACAAAAACTTGTGATTTAGATCTGATTCACTGCAACCCCAAATCAGAAACTATTATAGAACATTAACAGATCTGCAATTCCATTTTAGATCTGAAATACGCAAATTTTTATCTTCGTGAATCACAACCTGCAATTTCTTTCAAATTATGCAACTAAAATTGCTCTTGGCTCCATAAATCTTCGGTTTCATCAATTGCCAACAACAACAGAAACAATGATGTGATATATGAATTGTAATCAACAACAACTATATTGTTCTCTTCTTCTTCGATGTAACAATAACAACAACCTGCAAATCAACACTTTCTACAAACCTGAGATTCAAGATGTCAAAAATAGATCTAAAATCGATTCATAATCAAGTCAGATTTCGATCTCATGTTTTATTATTGGTTTTGTGTGAATTAACAACTGAAATAGATGAAATATGACAGTTACAAAAACTAATATTCAGTTTTGGTTTAAATTCATCCAACCGATCAGTCCGACATACATAAAACACGAATCGAAAATTACTGAAAACTCATCGAACTGATACATTTCATATGCAATTAGGGATGAACTGATACAAATCAGGGTTTATAATCTTTAACAAAAACCACAAAATTGGGATTTCCGTACGACATAAACAACAAAATAGATGAAATCGCAATACACATAAACAAAGCTCATCTAAGAAATACAAATAGACGATTTGATAGAAAAATTATAAGGATATAGGACAGAAAATTACCGACTTTAAGATGAATCGCTAATAGATGAACCAAAAGCCGACGAATCGAATGAAAGAAGAATCGGCAAGGTAAATTATAGAATTAGATCTAGGGTTTTTAATCTGCAACATCATATAGAAAGGAATGTGTAATCTGTTTATGGAAAGTCTAAGGTGAGAGAAGGCAGTGTGTAAGAAAAAAGGAAATTTCTATAGCGAGAATAAAGAATGAGTGGAGGTGTCTTCAATTGCTTTGCCGCTCAAATGAAAAAAATAATGAGCGTACCAACGACACGTGGCAAGCAATGGTTTAAATGGCTGCCAAGTGGCCTCAGCTTGTTTTGCTTTATTATAATGTATAGATTCATTTGTGAATCAATCACAATAATTTCAAATACATTCGTATTGAGTTACTCTGAGATAACTATTGTGACTTATTAACTTTTTAGGAGCGTATGTGAGTGGAAAAGTTAATAAGTCACTCCATTGTGACTTATTAACTTTTTCTAAAATTCAAATTAGAGTTTGGAAAAGCATAGCCAAACACCCCCTCAATCATAATTAACTTACATGATAAAGTAAATAATTAAAAATGCTATTGCAAAACTATTCATACTTATTCAATGATACGATAAAACTATTCATACTTGTTTACTCGAATACAACGCATATTTTTTACTCTCTTTTTAATACAACTATATTTTAAGGGGTCAAACAACAAAAATTGACTAAGATGCGTATCACTATTAACAAAAAGAAATTGGTTAGCCAGACAGTCTGATCACTGACCAAATCAAAAGTTTAAAACTAAGTGGTCAATTGAAAAAAAGTTAAGAGTTAATTACATAGTTAGTTTCTGTGGTTTACATAAACTAACAATCTAAGGTACTAATAGTTTAAAATCACTTCATGTGTACTAACTTTCCATTTTTTAACATGTGAGAGTATTAATTATGTAGTTGATTACATAGTTAGTCTCTGTGGTTTACACAAACTAACAATCTAAACTACTAATAGTCCCTGTGGTTTACACAAACTAACAATCTAAGGTACTAATAGTTTAAAATCACTTCCTAAGGTACTAACTTTCCATTTTTTAACATGTGAGGTATTAATTACATAGTTAGTCTCTATGGTTTACACAAACTAACAATCTAAGGTACTAATAGTTTACCAGGGAATTAACGTTAATACCCCCACATGTTAAAAAATAGAAAGTTAGTACCCTAACTTGTAATTTTAAACTATTAGTACGTTAGATTGTTATTTTGTGTAAACCACATGGACTAACTATGTAATTAAATCAAAAGTTAATATTCCATAATAATTTACAATAATATATTTTAATCAATACACAAAAACTATCGAACAATGTTACTTCTTTTTAGTAAAAAAAAAAATTACCCCGTAACTTAACACAAGATTACGTAAACTAATAAACATAAAACACTATGTAAACTACTAAATATAAAAAACTACCGCTTAAAATAAATATTGATATTTGAATTGAAATAAATATTGTGAGGTAGATGAGGAGTTTCCTGAATGTTCTCAGACTTGGATCGGACCGGCCAGTCTGGCCGGGGAAAAAAGGGTTTTTTCCAGGTCGAGTAGGTAAGCAAGATAAGTTCTTGATGAATTGATGAAAGCGACTAGGAAAGTAATCGAGAGCGTTCTTCAAAGAAAGTAAGTAGGTAAGTAAGTAAGAAAGTAAGAAAAAAAGAAAAGTTTGTGGTGTTTGGTTATTTTGTTAGAGATTGGTTTCAGGATTGGGAATCAATTCTAACTGAAAAAATAACAAACCAAAAAGAAAGTAAAGATAAGAAAGACATGATGGTGATTGGGGGACTTCCAATTGACGAAATCGAACTACAGGCTATGGTCGATGAAGATGGAGGGATTCCTGAAAGACTATGGCTTTTGGGATGTTATTGAACCTACAGTCAGCGTAACTGTAGATGAAAGGAAGATGTACACAGCATTGGGGTACATATGTCAAACCCTGCCGGAAGACATCTTAGTACAAGTTGGCATACTCATGAATGCAAAGGAAGTATGGCGTGCTTTGAAGATTCGGCATCTTGGAATCGATCATGTACGAAAAGAACAGGACAAAGCGGCTCAAGAAGCCGCTGAGAAAGAAAGACTGGATGAGATCACTAAGAAAGAAATATTAGATGCGATTGTTCAAGAAGAACAAACACGTAAGAAAGTGTTGGTGCATATGTCTATCGACTTCGTCTTGTATCAAGTCTTGTAGATAGATTAGAAAGAACAAAGCTTGGTAGCCTAGAAAATAGGGTTTCAGTGAAGGAAGTCCAGTTCGCACGAAATGGCATTGGCCAGTTCGTACGAACTGACAAATGTCCAGGTCGTTTGGACCACTCCATGCGAACTGGGATCCTCTATAAATAGGGAGCTTATTCATTTCATTTGTAACGTTTTGGATTCCGGTAGCGAAGCTCTACTGAGGTATCTCCAGGTTGTAAATCGTCATCAAATCAATACAAGAGATAGATTAAGTGATTTTAGTGTGTATACAGCTGAAATAACTCCGATATGTCTGATTCCGCCTCTCGTATTGGACGAGATCTCTTCTGAACGACTCGTTTGGTCGTGCAAACGATCCTACAAGTGGTATCAGAGCTCAGGAGGAAGAGTTCTTACCATTTTCAGCTTGATTTCATCAAAATTTCTGATTTCTACTCACTTTCTTTACATTTTTTTTCAAATTTTACGAAGTTTTTACGGATAAAATGTCTTGATTTTCACATATAATACGTGAAACACTGTTTTAAACAATCCTTGAAAGTATCAGACCTAAAATCGAACTAAAAGTTGATCAATTTGACAAAAATCCGGCCAATTGGGTGACATCAGCATCAATTCGCTTGAAATTGCTTCCAATTCGCACCAAAGCTGTCCAGTTCGCGTGATTTGATACCAGGTCGCACCAATTTGGCCCAGTTCGCTTGAAACTGGTCCCAGTCGCTTGGAAGCTGTCAATTCGTTTGAAAACTCACTCAGTTCGCACGAGTTGGTAATTCAGAGGTCCACTTCGCACGAATTGAACCCTAAAGTCTTCCACTTCACACGAATTGAACTCTAAGTTGTCCAGTTCACTTGAAAAGGACCATTTCGTACCAGATCCAGTTCGTTTGAGATTCTCCAGTTCGTTTGAAAGTCTGTGTTTGTAATCTTTTGATAACCGAATCATGGATAATGAATTCTACAACGCGTTTGCTACCCCGATCACTGTTGCTCAGAATACGATGTTAGAAAATGAAACGGGCACCATGCAAAAACCGCCTAAGCTCATGAATATTGAGGAGTATAGTGGATGGGAAGAACGTTTTGAGAATTGGGTTCAAGCAAATTACTTAGATGCATGGGAATGTATTGAATATCGATATATTAGACCGGTTAACGATGATGGAGAGAAGGTTGCTATTAAAGATCTAAGTGTTGATGAGAAAAAGAAATACAAAAGTGAAAAGATGATGGTTTGTCACACCCCGGATTCCACGTGTCACCGGTGGGCCCGGTGGGGAGTATCGTGATGTGGTTGGCAACATAATAGTCAAACAACACAATATTTAAATGCACAGCGGAAGCAATTGAAAGATATATTTCAACCGAATAAAATATTGTAATATCGTGTATCACAAACAGTTGAAAGTTTATCCACAGAAGGATCGAAATAAATAGGAAACAGTAGTTCAACAGACGATAGGCATCTTAAGCTTGCGAGACTCTTTATTGATGCTAAGGAGAGAATCCAGCCTATTACGCTTAGTACCTGCATTTAATCTTTTTGGGAAAATACGTCAGTTTACACTGGTAAATACAATCAACTGACTCATTTTAAAAATGATTAAAAATTGATTTGGATGCACGTGGCATAAACATTTTATAACTTGGGATAATTATTTAAATATATAATCTCATAAAAGAATTACATGTTACTTATGCGTTCAGTAGCCCGGGTCGTGCCGGGTTAAAGATCAATAGACACACCACATTATTTATTTGGCAACTGACAGGTGTACGCCTACACCCCGTGCTTAGGTCGTGGCCATTTCGTAAAATGATGCCAAGGATATCCGGGACATGGTCATTAACCTCCCAAAGGCTTTAAGCAAACAAGACAATTTAAACGGGCCGATCAAATATCAATTAGCCACCATATGGTGGAAGATTTAATGCCCGACCAAGCGGTATTTTATATACCGTACCCCAAGCCCGTATAGGGAAAATAAGTTAAAAGTATTTACCTGAGCAAAGTAATAATCACAATAAGCAAATTCAAGTAGCTTTTACTGGTCCTCCTATTCTGGAACAAAGGTTTATAATAACCTATTAGAATCCTAACGGTCTTTAGTTAAGCTTAAGCTTAGACCGATACGGTTCAAACGCATGATTAAGCGAAGACCGGAATAGAATGTGATTTAGACCCGACAAGATTGAGGACTTGCCTTATATGGGTAATCTAAGCACATTCTGAATTTTGGGTTAAAACCGAAAAGGTTTGACCCGTTTCGGCTAATTTATGTAAACTAGTAACATAAGCCGAACCGAACGCGCAAGAGGCGTAACGGGTGACCGCGAGAGTCATTTACAGGTTTTCTAAGTTAATATGCCTTAAATATGTTGTGATATCAGTAGGATACCTTCCATTATGCCCAAAACGAATTTAAACACAAACTATACCCCGTAGGGGTAATTTGGTCATTTATAAGGTTATAAAAGAGTTTAAGTATTAATCTGAGTTACAGGTCTGATATGTTCAGCAAAAATACTTAGTTTACCAAGTTATAACAGTAGGGTATTGTATATATGTGAAATTTATCAATTTTAACCAAACTATGCACCGTAGGGGCATTTTGGTAATTTCACATAAGCCGAAAAGCTCAAAACTGAAGTCTGAGTTAAACAACTTTTACTTACTGTTAAAATATTATAATTTACCTAAAATATCAGTAGGTATCAACCCTTGTATGTTTAAAATAGTTTTAGTACATACTATGCGTTAAAAACGCTTAAAAGGCGATTAGAAGCCGTTTCCGGGTTCTATATAGAAAGCTGGTATTTTTATTAATACATAAGGTTTAAAATAATGTATTTAACATATAAGATCAGTAGCAAAAGGTTTGGGGTCAAAAAGATATGTAAAACTCATTTTATAGCCCGAAAGGGCGAAACCGACAATCACCGAATTAAGCTTACGACTCTAAGTTATGCTCAGCCTAAAATTAATTAAAAATCTTTAAAAATCCCAGAATAATATATTACATCAGTGGGTAAAAAGTTTGATATCAAAAAGTGGGTTTAACTAGGCTATACGCTAATTACGCCGTTTAATTAACATAAAGCTTTCAATTTACGCTAATGAGCATAACTCTTAATCTAGACCTCAAACTGATGTCAAATTTTGGTTACAAGTTTATATATCAGTAATTAAGGTTTCTACTCTTTTACATTTGCAAAAATCACGTTTTATGGTGAAAAGGGCATAATGGTCAACATATGAGCAATTAACGGAATCATGCATAATAATTGGATAACTAATGATCCATGGTGTATAATCATAGAGGGTTATACTAGCATGTAACCTGGTCCTAAGGAAGCTCTATGGAAATTCCAATTTATACTAAAACGGGTCAGAACTGAAGTCAAAGCGAAAGTCAAAGCTTTGCGACTTTCGGTTCCGAACCGGGTCTAAACAGAAAATTGTCGGGTGGAACATGTTTAGACATGTTCTTACACTAATTACCAAGTTATATTAATGATCAAACAGGTTGTATGGGTTCTACATTGCTAATTATGCATAAATTGGAAAATAAGCATTCTGTTGACTTTTTAATAACAAGTTTGACCCGACATTTGACCTAGTTAGAGTGGGAATCAGAGGGTGCCCTTTTAAGGGTTTATTGCCCACATAATTACCAACTTATAACTACTTTCAATTCGACTAATCACTGGACCATTAGTGATTAATCGTGAAGTCAACCGTTAATTACGATGGTTTGACTTTTAAGCTTAAACTAAGTAAAAACTCAACTAAGAAAGGTTAAGCATACTTACTGAAGTCCTATGCTTGATTAGTGATCACTTGAGTCTGCTTTGGAGCTCCAGAAATGATCAGAAATGCTGAAGTGAGGTGTGAAGAAATGGTTGCCACCTTATGGCCTTTTATAGTGTTCAAAAGCACTTAGATCATTGACAACAAGTGCTATAACTGGCCATGGATCGTCCACACATGTCCCTAAGGGCCTAGGGGTTGTTTAGGGGTCGCCCATGTTGTGAAAATATCCCTTAAAAGTCGGTTAGAAGCTCAAACAGGCTGCTGCCCATTTTTTCTGCAACTGGGGGTCTGACGCGGCCCGTGTAAGACCTTAAGATGTATTACGCGACCCGCCTGAGCCTTGTAATCAGGTTTTACATTTTCAAGTTTTTGCGTATTGTCCTTTGGCCTTTCGAAGGGTCAACTAACTTATTTCTTACAATTTGGACCCTCTAAATTGACACATAAGGGCTTCAAAATATATACCCACTTTGTTAAGACCTCGGTTAACTTTATTGTTATCCGAAAAGTCATAACTTTCAACGTTGACGCTTTAACCCCTTGTATGCGAATTTGATCATAACTTTCTCATACGATAACGAAACTTTATGAAATTCATATCGTGCATTCTAGTGAGCATAATTAACCGTTACAAAGCTTCGGGTTTGTTAAAAGGTCACTCAGAGGTATAACTTAATCATGTTGACACATTTAACCCCTGTAGTTTGTAATCTCTCACTTTCTTTCATTTTTAACTCCGTATGATCCATGATTTACTCGTTTAAAGGTATTAGCATCATGTAGGGTTATTGTAAAGTATATTTATTCACTGTTGACATTTTGAACTCGTATATTCACATATTTTCCATGTTTGTCAACTTTAGTCCTTCTAGGACCTTCTTTCATACGTTCAAACCTATGACACGTGTCAATACATTATAGGACGTGAATTTTCGAGGTGTTACATGGTTAGTCTATTGCAGCAAGCTATTAAGGAAGAAATTTTGATTTTATTACAACACAACGGAAGTGCATTTTCAATATGGAAAGAACTAAGATCGAAGTTTGTTGGAAGTGAAGACATGATAAAAAAACAAAAAATCACTTTTGAAGAAAGAATTTGATCTATTTCGTGGATTGAAAACTGAAAACACCAAGCAGATTATAGAAAGATATTGCAATTTGGTGATGAACATGAAGAGATTGAACATCAAGAAAGATAATGATGAATGGATTGAAAAGCTGGCCGATACGTTGCCACAAGAGGTTTGGGGCACGTATCTTATGATATTGAAAAATAAACCTGAATTTGATAATCTAATGTTGAGCACGTTTATTGAACAACTAGAAGCTCAAGAGATGGAACAACGAAAAATAGCAAGAATGAAGGACTTTGGTGGTGAACAAGACATTGGTCTGTATTACAAAGGAGGTACTAGTGATAAAACCAACTTTTCACCAAAGATCGAAACTGCATTCAATGCAAAAAGTTCTTCTGGAGGGTCGTCTCAAGGATCAAACAACAAAACTGAATTTTCTTCATATCCATCATTCGATCCAAATTTTTCAGCAACCAAGAATGGCAAAGTACTACAATGCAACATTGCGTTAAATCTTGAGAATTGCAAGAATTTCTCTGAAAAGGTTGCAAAAGGTCATATGTCTTTGTTGGTGACTGTGTTAGAATCTTATGAGAGTTTAGTTGCAGGAAGGATCGGAAATCCATTGTTGACAAAAGAGGATTACGATCAGATTGATGCTGAAGAGATGGAATTAATGGATATTAAGTGGTGTTTGGCTAGTGTGTTGAGGAGAGCTGAGAAGTTTAAACAGATCACTGGAAGAGATGTTTTTCGTGATGCTAATGTTTCTACTTTAGGATTTGATAAATCTAAAGTTACTTGTTTTCATTGCAGGGAAAAAGGGCACTTCAAGCGAGAATGCACAAATCGCGAAGCAAGTGGAACTCAAAATCCTTTCGGAAACAATGATTATTATCGGAAAGCGATTTATCATCAAGTTGCTCAACAGTCGTATCAACAACAATCGTCACAAACGCCACATGCTAGGAAGGAGATTGAAGATTCAAAGAAAGCTTATCTAGTTAATCAAGATGATGAAAGATCTTCAAAAGGATTTAGCTGGGACAAATATATTTCAACTGATAGTAAAGCATGTCTGATAAATCAAGATGATGAAAGGCTTCCAAAAGGCTTCAGTTGGGATGATTTTGATCCTAACAGAATTTCAGATCATAAAGCTTTTGTTGCTCAAATTGTTGAAGATAGTGTTGATGATTATTATGATAGAAAAATGAAAGAGCACTTAAGATATCTAGCCGAGAGAAATAACAATGATGATGAAAATGTTCAAGTGACAAAGAAGAAAGTTAAAAAACAAGATAACAATGATGATGAAGATGTTCGTGTGATAAAGAAGCAGGTCAAAGAAATTCCAGCTTTCAAGATTGAAGAGGAAGCTAATGCAACAAAGATGCCTGAGAAATGTGAGAATCGTGAAGCTGTGAAAAAGCAAAACAGCACATTGATTCATAACATGAACAGACTAAAAGAATCTTATGACGTTCTAAACAAAGCAATGAATCAATATAATGAATCAAGCAGTGAACAAGCTACAGCTATGAAGACACTGCAAGGAGCATTCATGTCAAAGCAGAAAGTTATTAATAGTTACATTGAGAGATGTGCTAAACTTGAACAGAAATTGGAAATTCAGAGAATAGAAACTGAAAGGGTTGACAAATTATTGAAAAGTTACTCATGTTCTTCTTATGTGATTGACAGGATATACCCAACAGTTGAAGGCATGAAGGCATTTGAAGATGAAGATACTGAAGTTAAGGATACTGGTAAGAAACACAGTACTAACTATACCAAGTGTCCGCCTCCGCTTGAAAATAGATATTCTCCACGAAATCCTAATTCGGAGAGAGTCAAAAAGGCAACCAACTTAAAGTGGGAATCTGAATCTTCAGATAACTTGCCAGACAACATCGATGTCACTTTCTCATCGTCCAACACTGATCATGAGTCTGAGTTAATAAAGAAAGTGGTCGATCAGGTGTTAGATAAAGATGAAACTGAGGAGTCAGAGTCAAAATCAACGTCAAAGTCTGACACGTCAAGACCAACAGTTGATAAGGGCAAAAGGGTTTACAATAAAGATTTTCTGATGTCAAAGAATAATTTGAATGACGAAACATTCAAAGTAGCATATACATTGAATGATTCTGACAAATTATTTTCTGATGAAGAATTTCCAATAAGAGGTGTTAAAACTGAACTGGTCAAAAAGGTTTTCAAACTAACAGAAATTAACATTTCTGGAATAAAAGATGTAAATCTTTCTGAAAAACCTAAAAGTACACCTCAAGAGTTCAACAAAGGTTAAACAAGAAAAAAGGTTACAGTTCTGGTTCGGATTTTCGAAAGAAACCAAACCATAACGGTAATTTCAAAAAGAAAGGTTTAGGTTTTATTCCACCAGAAAATCATAAAAATGAAAAAACTTATAAACTAAAAACTGTTTTTGTTTCAGGAACATCTTCTGAAGAGGAAAAATAGCATTTGTTCAGAAAGCAGACAAACAAAGAATTCCTTGCAAAGAAGCAAGAGGAAATGAAGAAAGATGTTGCTCAAAAGAAGAAAGAGACAAGAACCTGTTATAACTGCAAAGTAGTTGGTCACATTGCCCGAAACTGTTCAAAGGCAACCAACACACAACAGGGAGTGTCTCTTAAACTCAAAGAAAAAGTTGTTGAGAAAACCAAACCACCAACCAAAAAATTTAAAGTTTTTGAAATTCAACATTTGAGGTTGGTGAGTGTTCAAAAAGTTTTTACAAAAGAAAGGTTAATCTTAACAATCAAAAGTGGGTTGTTAAGAAATCTGATGTGAGTTCTGACAATGAATCTGACTCGTCAAAGTCAGAGGAGTCATGTTATGGCGATGAATCTGATTCATTAAAATCAGAAGAGCCACAAGTTGAGCAAAAAGCAGAAATTTCAGTTCCGCCAATGGATGACGCAAACTTTCCACCATTGCGAGCTTAAAATTTTAAACAAAAAATTGGAAAAGTTGAGATTTCAAATCAATTCTTTCCTGAGAAGAAAGAATTTGATGTTGAAAAAGCTTTTAACCCCAATGTGAAACATATCTTTGGTAAAATGGTTGACGGGAAGGTCAAAGGGGTAAAGGAATTTTATGAGTCAAAAAAGAGTAAACTAGATAAAGATGGTTCACCCATGTTCGTATCGTCATGGGATAGAACCTATCAAGAGTAAAATCCAGACTTGCCGGAGGTCCCAAGTTGGTAATCGTGGAGCAGGAATCGGCATTTTTCTTGAGAAATTGAAAATTGTTATATTTCGACTTACAAGTGGTATTTTTTTGATGAGAACCTATAAGTGGTTAATCAAGGTCATTAAGTTGAACTTGAGTTAACTTTCATTCAAGTGGTTTTGAGAACAAAGTGATGAATTTATCCCCGATTCTACAAGTGGTAAAATCAACAAAACTAATTTTCTGGAAAAACCATTTGATTAAAACAAACTTAAGTGTTTTGAAATCATAATGGGAAAATAGTTTGTTGTCAGGGGGAGTTCTGATTGTTTATGCCAAGTGGATGGCGAATTGAAGCAATTCACATCGGTTTGTCAAATTTTTCTTTAAATGGTTTTGAATTTTAGGGGGAGTAAGAAATTTCAGAAAATCCAAAAACATTAGAAAATTTGAAAAATCCAAAAACATGATAAAAATCAAAATGAGTTTTGTTGTGAAAAAGAGGAAATGATAGTACATCAGTAGACAATCGCAGTACGCTAAAGAATTGGAAAGTCAAAAGAGATAAACGGTCTCACTGATGATGTGCCAGTAGGTTTTTGCACATTCAGTAGATTGTTTTCGAGATATAAACCTAAATATCATTGCTTACTTATCTCGTGGGGAACATCTCTTGGATATATGGGTAACCCCCGAAATCTTGTTTGAAGGGTTTTCTATTTCTGACATACTAGGTCTTTGTGCGTGATGATATCTGGGATATTATACCAGGACTTCTGATTTTGCGAGAGCAATAGCCTAGTCCTCGTATAATACTTTGCACTGCTTTATTCTTAAAGCCTACCCTCAGCATAAAAAATGATGAAACATTGAAAAATGCTAATCATGTGCTGTTGAAGAAAAGATTCTCTAAAGGGAACACACCTAAAGTCGAACCATCATCTCTCTTAGTGTACATTCACCTGTAAGACTGATTATAGGAGTCTGGATACGGGAGTATATTCTGAGGTGGGACATGCGAATAAGTTTAAGTCCTTAAAACACTAATCTCGTATCTCGAAACAATTGAACTTTGTGTGAAAATTTAAGTGGATCAGTATACTGACAATCTATGTGAATCGTTTAGAACTTAAAGTGTTTATAGCTCAATGGTGCTAGTGATTTGTCTCAAAAACTGATATGATCCTCTTACACAAACTCGCAAAAATAATGTCTGTAAATATTTCGTTACTGTTTTTCATTAGTGTGTTTTTATCATAAAATTTTGAAAATTCAAAAAGATTTTATTTCATCTTATTTTCGACAACTGATGTTGAAAAGCTGCTTTTCAAAATTCCAAGTGCTAAACATGATGAACAACAGGTTTGGGAGAGTTTGTTTAGAAATAAGAAAAATGATATTTTTACAAGTGATCATCAGAAATTATAAAAATAAAATCATTTTGAATGATATCTACAAGTGATGGTTTGAGATTGATTTTACAAGTGGTAAGGTGAAATTAAAATTGTTATAAATCAAAATCTTATGTTTTGGGTAGATAATTGTGCAGGTAAAGCCAGGTTTCTGATTCTGTTGTTATAGAAAGCCAGGTTACGATTTTAGAACCTGTGAAAGTTGTACAGCCAGGTTTCCGATCCAAAGCCTGTAGATAGAGAATTCCAGACTGCGATCCCAGCTTATCGAAAGGGGGAGTCTGAGGACGTAAGAGCCAGATTCAGATCCTGGAACAAAACTCGAGATAGAAGCTGCTGATGCTGAAAAACTTAAGGAATCAAGAGACCTGATCAAGAGATGTATAGAGCCAGGTTGAGGTTCTGGAAGAGAAAGTGAAAGAGAAAGAGATAAAGAAAAGAGAGAGATTGAGGATGCTTACATTGTCAGATACTTTGGAGAGAGCGAAAAGACTGATAAAGACTGAAGAATCGTCATACTGAGGACTCGACACCGAAGACTTCGTCAACATCCAAGGGGGAGTCTGTTGGTGCATATGTCTGTCGACTTCGTCTTGTATCAAGTCTTGTAGATAGATTAGAAAGAACAAAGCTTCGTAGCCTAGAAAATAGGGTTTTAGTAAAGGAAGTCCAGTTCGCACGAAATGGCATTGGCCAGTTCGTACGAACTGACAAATGTCCGGGTCGTTTGGACCACTCCATGCAAACTGGGATCCTCTATAAATAGGGAGCTTGTTCATTTCATTTGTAACGTTTTGGATTCCGGTAGCGAAGCTCTGCCGAGGTATCTCCAGGTTGTAAATCGTCATCAAATCAATACAAGAGATAGATTAAGTGATTTTAGTGTGTATACAGCTGAAATAACTCTGATACATCTGATTCCGCCTCTCGTATAGGACGAGATCTCTTCTGAACGACTCGTTTGGTCGTGCAAATGATCCCACAGAAAGAAGCTCAGGAAGCTATAGAGAAAGAATAAGCTTTGCAAGCTGTTTTGGTAAGTGAAGAGAAGGAAAGATTGAATAAAGAGAAAGAAAGACTTGCTTTCGAAGAAGAAGAGAAAAGATGAATCTTCAGGTATGTTTTCCTAACTCAAACAACCTTGAAGTTAAAGAAATTGTTAAAATCAGTGAGCAGCAACGAAGTAAGAAATCTGCTGCTGATCATGATGATGAGAGAAAGAACCTAGTACCGAATGAAAGGAATGATGCATGTAACAAATCTGTACATTTAGAATCTTAAAGTCAACAGTCGAGCATCTGTTGAAGAAAAACCAAAACCGAATGAAAAGTTCAGAGAAATAGTCAGAAAGAAAAGCCCAACAGTGTTTGATAAAGAAAGAAAAGCTAACCTCGCTGCGAGTTTTGGGTCAAAGTCGGATTGCCAAGAATGTTTGGATGAGCAAAGAAAGAAAAGAAGAGTGAGGAAAAAGAACGTGAATTGAACAAGTGATGCAACAAATATGTGAAGAAAGAAAAGTTCAAGAAAAGAAAGTGTTCAATGAAGTCGAATATGAGATGAATGTGGAAGGTTTAAATGATGAGCGTGAAGAACCTATTAAACAGTGTTGTTATAAACAAATGAAAAGAAAAAATAAAGACGGACCAATAATAGAAATTAAAGAGTTGAGAGTGCGATTTGGGATTCAAGACTTTGGCGGTACAAGTCAAGAAAGTTTGAGTCGAGTTTTTGGATTAAAGGGGAATGTTGAAAGTTAATCCTAAAACTCGTATGAGGTGAAAGTTAAAGGGCTAAAGTGAAAGATTGATATAATTAGTTTTTATTAAATATTGGTTTATTTTAGATAATTATATTGTAATTGGTTTAGGAAAGATTTAATTGTCTTTGAGAGCAAGTTTAGTAGTACTATAAATAGGAGTCTAGGTTATTGTTTTTATTTGTCCCTTTACTTTTTTAAGTTCGTATGTTCGTTTGATTGAATAGAAAGAGTCGCGGGTTTGTCCCCCAAATATCTTGTGTTCGTGTTTGATACGATTGTTTGAACCATCTGGGCCAACAGTGGAATAATGCTTTTGCCTGACCATAGAGTTTAATATTTTGGTAAAATTTTGAATGGATGGAAGTGGTCATCTTTGAAGCATTTGATCGAACACATGCAATGCATCACGTAGATGTAGGTCATTGGAACAGGAACTAGAATGAAAAATTTTATTTGCACGAAGATTTGTGTAAAATGCACAAGGGTGATGATGGAAATGTCCGAATTTGGGGGCTAGATAGGAAGCTACAATGGCAATATTCCTCGACATCAAAGATCATGTCGTACTCTGTTTCTTCCGACTGGAATTTGATGGTTATTAGAGGCAGAGCAACAAGTGTTGAGGTTGAATTAATTTGATTTTAAACCAACTTGATGCCAGATTGAAACTCATTTCATAAACCATCTAGTGTTTGATCGAGTATACCGAGATTTATGGACACAGGGTTTATGTAAAAAGATGTAATCAATTTAAAGTGGTGTCCGAGCCATTCGGCACGGAGCACAACACTTAGTTGGTGACTTTAAGGATGTGCATAACCAAAATTTTTCTGTTATATTCCATTTTAACCAAGAAAAAAATTGAAACTAAACAGATCAAATGGCCTATCGGCGCAACTAAACAAAGCCACTAAGAAACTTTGTTGAGTTACTCTTCTTTAGTCATAAGGGTTTTCTTTGGCAATGTTTTTTCAGGCAAACAATGTGTTACAAAATGTGTTTGAAAGTTTCAGCTTTAAGCCAACGTTGATTTTGGACAGAAGGGTAATTTTACCCTGTTATATGACTTTTTTCGAGCTTTTTCTCGAGTAGCTTGCGAGCGGCTTGAATTGTCTTTAGATGTCTAACTCGTTTTCTTTTCAAATCTACAATGTTTCATCCTTCTATAAATTTTCTTTCATTTTCACATCACCATTGGTTACTTATATATTACTATCAGATTATTTTAAATGATTAAAACAGTCAGTATAATAACAATATTTGTTACTTACGTATAACAATATTATATCTTATATGTTACTAATCTCACAAATATTTAAAAAAATAATTAAAAATTTATGAAGAAAAAATTATATATGTGTAACATAAATGACATAACAAGTGTAATATATATGTTACACATGTATAACGCCACATGTGTTACACATGTATAACGCCACATGTGTTACACATGTATAACGTTTTTTGCAACGTTACTTTCTCTGGTTGCTCTTGGTAATATATTAAGTATACTAGTCGTTAGAGATAACACTGACTGAAGGATTATTCAAGTTATTAGGATGTATAATGTATGTATGAAGCAATTAACTTCAACAACATAGTGAATGTTATATTAAAAGCAAGAAAATCACATACATAAATGTGCAATTTGGAAAACTTAAACTAACTTGTACTCTTAACAAAAATTATCTCCACGAGCTATAAGAAGATGGAGATTATTAATGAGACTTAAAAGTCAAATAAGTTAACATGTATTCAATAAAAGGAATATGAAATGTACACATTATTAATGCAGGATATCTTTATAATAATAGTTTTGAACATATGGTACTAGTTCTTACTAATTATTGTAAAAAGTAGATACTAAAGTACATACATATCCTTCTTTATAAGGGTGAAGGGTGTGGTTAAACAGGTGAAAGTGGTAAACTTTAAAATGGACCAATCAGAGAGTGCCACGTCAGAGAGGAGAAAAAGTTTAAACTTTACTGAAAAGTGTTGGCAATGGTGTAGACTGTTGAAAGTGGCAAACTTTTTTTTTGTTTTTTTGTTTTTTTGTTTTTAAAAATTATGTGTTAAAAAAAATCAATAAAGCATCAAATTATGTGTAGACTGTTGAAAGTGGCAGTGGTATCTTCTTCCCCATTTCCACCTGCAACCTCCATCACCGCCACCACAGCAGCGGCGTCGCTGCCAGCCGGCCGCTCCCCTATTCCTCCTTGGTTCTCTCTTTCATCTCGCTCACTCTCTCCGTCTCTCAGATATCGCCGCCGCACCGTACGCCACCACCAAGGTGGTGGCGGTTGTTCAGTCGGGGAAGCTGGGGTGTGTGGGTCAGTGGGTGTTCCTCGGAGTGAGTGAGAAGTCCAACGGTCACAAAATCACATTTGCCGCATCGGTGAGCACATACCGATTCTTCAGTTTGCCGCGCGGTAAATAAGGGAGGGCGGCGGTGTTCCCGATCGGCATTCTCCTTTGCCGATGGGTTTGCCGTGCCACTCCCTTCACCCTAAGCAACACAACATCTTTAACATGACTTCAGCCTTCAGGTGACCACACTATCCCCGGTACCGGCATCTGGTGATGGTACTCCTACCCATGCGGGCCTACTGTTACCATACAGGAAATGTGAGCAAGTGTAATCATACGTATCCAAAAGAAAAACAATCTCTGACCTCAAAGACATAACACACAAACATACCTAGAGTCAAATACAAAGAGGAAAAATCATGCGAAGTGCTATTATGAGGTGGTGGCAATATTTGATATTTATGCGCATTAGTCAATTTTTAAATGTATTGTTAACTACTAAAAGTGATATCATAAAATCAATTCCATTTTAATCTTGAAAGTTCGAGTATGTATAAAATGTCACGCAAACGATTTTTCAAGAACATTGATATACTTTGCGTGCGTATATTATATGTGTGTGGATGTGTATATAGGGGTAAGATCAAATAAAAAGTTTATTTTGCCTAAGTAGGATGAGAAGTAATCTTAACCATTCATTTTTCAAATCAATGGTTAAGATGAAAGTGTAGGAGAAAGGAGGAGTGCAAGGGTATCTTGGGAAAATCCTATTTATGGACTTTCTCTCTCCACATGCAAGGCACATGCATATTCCACCCCCGTTTTTTAAACGTTCATAACTTTTTTATACGACATTATTTTTTCATAAAAATTTCACCGTAAAATCGAGCGTCTTTTTATCTTTAATTTGAGTACCATATTGCTATATAAAATATGAAGACTAAAAAAACCCACTAAAATGTGTTGTATTTCTATGTTGTAAAACATTTTATTGTGCTGGATTTTTGTACTATATTTTTGTGCTTAATTTTTTTGCCTTAAATTTTTTTTTCTCAATTTTTTGTACTATATTTTTTTGTACTACATTTTTTGATGAATTTTTTTGTGCTATATTTTTTTACTAGATTTTTTTGAGCTATATTTTTTTGTACTAGATTTTTTATGCTATATTTTTTTTACTACATTTTTGTGCTATATTTTTTTGTACTAGATTTTTTGTACTAAATTTTTTTGTACTAGATTTTTTGTTGTATTTTTAAAAAACAAAAGGGGTGCTATATGTCATTTTTGCTCCTATTTATAAGGACCAAAATGCCCTTCATTCCTACTTATTAGAAGTGCCACATGTCATCATCACAATCCTTTTTAGGCTACTTAGGCAAAATCCACTTTTTAGTGGATCCTTCCCCTGTGTATATATATAGATAATTGTGTGTTACTATATTTATAATAGTATGTAATCCTATACATAATTTTGGTTTAATACAAACACGTCCATGTTGCGTAATTATAAACACGTGATCCATAATTATATCTCTATCTTGACATGATATATTCATTTTTTACGCAAACTACCCACTAAGTATGGAACTCGGCGGGTATTGGTAAGCTCATTCTTATACCCGATTGTAAAACGTTGTCAATACCTAGCCAACCCTGTCATATATTTGTCGATTAATTTCCCGGCTAGTATCCATAGGTATCGGGTATACATATAAGCTTTTTTTTTAAATGCTAGTGCGGATTTTCAAGTATATAAATTTTTTTCATTCTAATTTTATATTTTAAATGAATACAATATCTATATCTATACTATATAATAAAAGAAACCAATGGGAGGACACATGTCATTCATTGAAGTCATCTATTTTTTATAGATAATTAATATCAATTAAAAGATAATTATAAAATTTAATTTAATGTAAATTTAAACAATTCGTATAGGAGATAATCTAATATTTTTAAATATTTATCAGATTTCAAAATTATTTATCTTGAAATTAAGAAAAGATGTACGCTAAATATAAATTAATATAGTGTAAATGATTTACGTGACATTTATAAAAACCATCACTGCAATCACCTCATCCATCGTATATCGAGTATATCCATTAGTTTTTAAAAATAACATTTATGTAACCCGTGTAATACACGGGGTTTTTAAAAATATAACTTTTTTTATTATTACGTAGTATATAAAATTAGATTTATCAATCCATATAATACATAGGGTTTATAAAGATATAACTTTTATTGTTTGATATATAAAATTTCATGTGCTCAACCCGTATAACACATGAGGTTCTTAAAAATGTAACTTTTTTCATTATTTAATATATAAAATTAAATTTACTCAACCCGTACAATACACGGGGTTCTTAAAGTTTTTTTATTATTTAATATATAAATTACATTTATTCAACCCATATAATAAATGAGATTTTTAAATATATATTGTTTTATTATTTGATATATAAAATTACATTTGTTCAACCCGTGTAATAAACTAGATTTTTAAAGATATATATATATATATTGGTACAGGATCAGGAGAAAACGCCCTAAAGTGTGAGAACGGTGAGAACGCATCCCGACCCAACACGTGGTGCGCGATATAATTAGGGCATATGGGTTTTTTGTCATTTTATCTTCCGCTTTTCCATTTCCGCTTTTCACAATATTGCTTCATTTGTGGCGTTTAAGTTTTTTGGCTTTAACCAAATTCAATAATTACATGGCGTTTTTAATGATTTCATTTGTATTAATATTTTGGCGTTTATGGCGTTTCCAAATCGTAGGCCATTGGAACCCAAAGGGTCAGAATATCTCTCTGAATGGCTTCATCCATACTAAGTATGGCCAGGACTTTTTAGGATGATGCACCATTTTTTGTTCTTAGATTCAAAGGCGTTTTAGACAAGATGACCCATTATTCTATTATTTTTTATATACATTTTGGTGTTTGTGGTATCTTGGCGTTTTACAATCGGAAAATTATATTACAACCACATGGGAAAAAATAGAAGCAAAAAAAATAAATTAAAACTCCTAATCGGATCTCTCTTCACAATCTTCACTGTCATCAGTCTCTCTCTTCTTTAGTACTACAAGAACTATCACCAAATATATGGTGGTTTTATGTAAAACTTAACAAACCCATCGGTCTGATTATTTTGTTTGTTCGATGCCGTGTGAGTGAGTTTTTTGCTTTGCTTTTCAACTTTATCTTCATCTTTATAATCATCCCACTCTTCAGTGTCATTGATCTTTTCTCCTCATCCAAGCCTTCTTCAAGAACAAAGAACACAAAATGACATATGACTGTCATCAGTATCTTTTTCTTGAAGATTTGTCCATCTCATGCAGCAAAATCTTACTGACTTACTCCCCTCACCTAACAATCCATTCAGAGAACTTCACGAAGAACAATACTGAATATCCAAGAAAGCATGTTAGCCATCTTTGATTTTTTAATTTTTTGGCGTTTTACAGTGAGTGGTATTTAGGAATATTGACGTTTGTTTTTTTGGTGTGATCAAATGGTAGTTGCTGAGAGGTATCATTTTATAGGATGTCTTTGGTGGGTAGGGTAGGCGGTGTATTATTATAATAAAGTATTCGTCGTTTCAGTTACTGTTTGTAATTACTGTTTTGATCAGGTTTATCTCTGAATTCTGTAACACGTCCCATCTTTCAAGTTTGGCATTTCAGATTTTAATATATTAAATGTTTTTAATAATAAAGTTTCTGTCGCTTCACTTTTACTGTTTTGTAGTTACTCTTTCTAGTTACCTTTTCAAGATTTTGGCTTTTTTTTTTAATTTTTAATGAGGTTTTATATAAAGATGGCACTTTTGTTCTCTTTTTTCTTGTACCTTGGTTTTTATACTTTTTTTGAGTTTTTTATAATACTTGTCCAAAGTAATTTTATTATAGTTTGGGGTTTTGGGGGCGTTTTATGGAATGATGGCGTTTCACAAGCATTTGTCTGTGTGGCATTTTTACTATATATGGCGTTGTTATTATATAACAATCAACTGAAAAAAGAAAATTATAAAAAATATATAAACAATTTATCTTCCAAATCTTCACTGTCACCAGTCTCTTTCTTCTTTTTTGAATCATCTTAACTGGCTGTTTCGACTTTCGTATGATTCAATTTTTTTAAAGTAGTTTTTTTGTCGTCGTTTGGAAGCACAAAGTGTGACATTAGCCTCTTTTTCTTGAAGATTTGTCCATCTCACGCAGCAAAATGTTATTGAGTTACATCCCTGAGCTAACAGTCCATTCGGCCAAACTTTTTGGCGTTTTACCGAGAAAAAGAACGCCTCTATATAAAAGAACCTTAAATCTCTAAATTTGGTCATGCTAAACTCAATAATGTTTTGCTGTATGAGATGGACAACATTGTTAATCCTCAGTTAAGAAAGATGTCTATCAATGTTGTCCACCCCATACAGCTAAACTTTATTGAGAACAAAACTCGATAATGTTTTGTATGTTTTGGCGTTATAAATTGGATGGAAGTTGAGGATAAAGTCAATAAGATTTTACTCAATGAAATGAATAATATCCTCACTTAAGGATTTTTTCCATTACAATGAGCGAAACCTTACCGACAACCAAACTGAATTTCAAAGAAACGTTTTGTTTTAGGGGATATTTGATGTTTGGGTTTTTTGGCATTTCTAAAACGAATGGTATATATTAAATATGGCATTTGGGTTTTTGTGTGTTTAATGGAAGGTCTGAGATGTTGTATAAATAGGATGTTTTTTGGCGGTTGTTTTAGGCGGGATTTATTATAATAAATGCTAGTAATTAAGTCTTGTCGTTTCAGTAACTGTTTGTTCAGCTTTATCGTTTAAAACAAGTTTGGCATTTTATATCTAATAGCGTTTAGATTAGGATGGTGTGTGCTATGTAGTTAAGGCGGTAATTTAATGACATTTTATTCATGAGATGGCGTTTTGTGTAGAGAAGTCAAAAGACTTTTCTACCCTTAATGAAGCGCGCCACACTAATAAAAGTGATGTTATTTACGAAAACACCACCGCGTCATCTAGTCCTTAGATTGTTTTGATCTGACGATCCATAACCGTTCTCTCCGTTCTCACACTTTTCACCGTTTTCTCTAAATCCTGACCCTATATATATATATATATATATATATATGATATATAAAATTACATTTATTCAACCCGTATAATACACGGGGTTCTAACCTAATATTAAAATATAATAAACTACATGTATGTCATAACCATAAATTTACTAGATATCTAGAATATGCAAATGTCATGATGAAACAAATCTCTAGAGATAATTTCATATTTTGTTAGCATATGAATATAAATATTAACAACATATATATCTAAAAATAAAATAATATTTCACATAATGAAAAACTACTATAACCTATAAAATGTGTATATAGTTTCGGATAATAAGGCATAGCATCACAAAATCACATACCTATAAAATATTTTTTTATTCAATCCATACCTGAATACCCGTCCCACAGGGCCATTCCTGAGAATCTTTAAAAAAAAATACCTTTAGGCCCTAGATGAATAGTTGGACCCTAAAAAACCTTAAAATATATTAAAAAGCTTAGAACATTTAATAAAAATTATATATATATATATACATATGTATATATATATATAGAGAGAGAGAGAGAGAGAGAAACGGGATCAGGAGAGAACGGTGAAAAGTGTGAGAACAGTGAGAACGGATCATGGCCCAACACGTGGCAATGAGCGCTAATTGTTATGCGGGGGTACGATTGTCATTGTCCACTTCCCGCTAAACAATGGCGTTATGAATCCTTTGCCAAAAAAAATTAAATACAAATGGCGTTTTCGTCTTTATGCTAGTTTTACATGGTGTTTTTTTTAAGTATATTTTTTACGAATGACGTTTATGTTTTAATGGCGTTTTCATCTTTATACTAGTTTACATGGCGTTTTTTTTTAAGTATTTTTTTTAACAATGGTGTTTATGTTTTAATGGCATTTTCATCTTTATGCTAGTTTTACATGGTTTTTTTTTAAACTATTTTTTACCAGTGGCGTTTATGTTTTAATGGCGTTTTATTGATATCCAATTGATATGGCATTTTTGTGTTTTCTACTTGTTTTAATTTAGTTTTTTTAACCCTTTTTTAATGTCGTTTATGTTTTAAATGGTTACTATTTGTTAATTATTCTAATCATGGCATTTTCTTTGATTTACACAAATACGATAGAAGATCACACAACCAAACATGTAGATGTAATAATGTAAAGAGTAAAACACAATAGTCAACATTAAAATCCATGGCGTTTAGCTAATCTACAAAAGCTTCCATTCTTTGTGCTATTCTCTCGTCTGCTGTGTCAAACAATTCACGTATTTTTTGTCCCCCTATAGTCATGAATGTTTTTAGACAACTTGTCAATAGTTTTCTGTTTTCATTTTCGCTATGAAGCAGGATTTTTCCAATGTATTTTACCCTTAGTTCATTTAGCTGTCTTTGCTGGAGTTGATTTGGGGCATCTTCTTTTGCCAAACCACTTCTCCAACGAGCTATATCCCCATGTATGTTTCCATATGCCTCATTGCGAAAATCCCACAGTCGAGCACGTTAGACGTTGTCCTCCAATCCATCTGTTCTCTGACAATCTTCGCCTTGCTCATGATCTTATGCTTTGGGTGTTTTTTAATACGCAAGTAGTTTGCAAAAGCTCTGTGCTGCATTTTCACATTTTTTTCGCATATATTAGTTTGGCTTTTTGTCAACATAGTTCCTATATACAAAGTTTTTAAGATACTTACCAATCTTTCCACCCATCCTTCATACTTGTCCTCAATGCTGACGTCATCCTCTGTACCGCTATCAACTCTTTCGTGTTTTATGTTGAAACAGACAACATAGAAATGTCTTTCCCAGATTATTGGCACAAAGACCAGTTCATAATCTTTGATGGTTTTATTTTTCTTGTCTCCTTTGAAACATGTATTTTTCATAACAGTTTCCATGTTTCTGTTGAATTCTTTGTTTCGTATATTTTCTTGTGTCATTTTCTTATATGCCGAAGTATTCTGTAATATTGAGTACCATATTTTAAACAACAAAACAATGTCCTATTATAATTTTATCAATTAAATATAGCAAAAGAGTTACCAGTAGTAATTCTGAGCAGAATAACCTTGAGGGTGATTCTGGAGCCTTGTATCTTTCTTCATAGTTCAGGATATGTGCCCAACAAATAATAATTGAGACGTGTGCTTGAAATCCTGGTTTCATGCTCTCACAGATCACCCTCATGAGAAACTTTTCTCCCATCTTGAACACCTCAGTGCTAAAACAACATCATTTGGCGTTTTAGTTATACAAACTCATTCTATTATAATACATGGCGTTTTGATCGTTTTTACATGCATATTTTCAAGTAAACGTTATTAATGGAAAATTTGGCGTTTTATTTTTTAGAGAAGTTTACATACTATTGGGATTAAACCCTACCAAAGGAACAGATAATAAAAGCCAAAACCGGATCACGACAGTGGATTCACAATAAGCAGATGTTTGCATTAGGCTTTCCCCTTGAAAGTGATTATAACAACCGATGGCTCTCTATCCACTGTCCGTATACAACTGCTGCTACCCTTTCAACTGCTGACAAAGCCCTGAAGAAGTAAACACTGCTGGCTCTATCTACTGATGACAAAGCACTGCTCTCTCAAGGACTGATCAACTTTGATGAAAGCACTGATGGAAGAAGATAGCAGTAGTTTAGTGTATTACTTGTCTTATGTAGAATCAGTGGTTAACATTAGCAGTGTTTGTATAGGAACAGTTGTTACAGGTTGTTAGCCTGTTAGACGTCGCTTTCATGGTGACGTCAGCTGAGATGCCTCAGTGGTTTTGGTTTGCCTATAAATGGAGCAGTACCCTGTACTGTTACATTTGATCGTCTTGAGTGAGTTCTTCTCCTCAATTCAATCCTTTCATCTTGTGCAACCAACCATGAAGTATCAGGCTGAGGGGGAGTTTAGTTTGTAAGCTTGCATTGTAATCTTTTGCTTTGAATTGTAATCTTTCGACTTATTGTGAAGCAAATGTTTATCAAAACTATCCTTCTCTTTGTTTGTGTTTACAAAGTTTGTTTTTCATTTCCGCTGCACTTTACATTGTTCCATATTCATTCACAGCTCAAATCACACAAATAAACACAATCATGAGAGCCTCCAATCCTAACAATTGGTATCAGAGCATGGACAGTCAAATTCGATCTAACAGTCAATTTGACATAACAGTTCAGCTAAAAATTCATTGATACTAAGGTTGGTTGTATTCAGTTGAAAAACAGAGTAACGAGTAAATCATGCTCAAAGTGGCTATTCTAAAACTCTGTAAAACAACCAAGATGTCATAGGACACACAAATTTCATACAACAAGTGACGTCATGCATAAATCACCTATAGTTCTCAGATCTGAAAATATATCTGATAAACTGTGGTATAATTAGTTACGAAAATTGATTTCAATTGTTGTGTTGAAGTTTGTGTTGTTCCATCATGATTATTGCTAAAGTGTGTACCTCATGTCAACAAAACCTATGTCTGATTAAATAACATTAGTGTTTTGTTAACATAAAAAGAGGGATATTAAAACTTTAGTTAGAAGATCTTATGTGTTAAAAAACAGGTTGGGAATCCTGTTGAAAAGGACCAAATCAACTGTGTTATAAACACATTAAGAAAATCAGGTGTTGAAATAGTCCAATTCATGTGTAATGTGAGATTTGACATATGCATGTACAAAATATGACCAGATCTCTCAAAAACATTACTGCAAAATAATACTGGATTAAGTATTTCTTCAATAAAGACTTCCCAGTAAGTATTTTATTACTTATGAATGGGAATGGTAAAAAGGGAGGAAGAAAATTCACAAAAACTCGAAAGTGTGTTTATCTCAAAACTCTTGAAGTCAAAAGTAAAGAGTATAAACTCAAAACACTTATGAGTTAAAATTTGGGGTAAAGATGGTCATTAAGCAACTGTATGCATTCATTGGATCAGGAAAGTTCAGGTAACAATAGTATATCCAGTGAATGAACTTACAAGAGGACTAGACAAATTTTCAGAATCATCACATGGTAACAAAGTCTATAACAGAGTTTTTTAAAAACTCATGTGAACATGTGTCCTCATTTTTGTTGTCAATCAATCAACAAGAAAATGGTACCAAACAGTGGTCAAAATGTATTTACAATTTCATACCACTGTTGTCAAACCACTGACCATTTTCATAAACTTGAGACTGATATGATTAGGAGCTTTAGTGGAAATTATACCAGATCCTTTTGGTGCTGTTTTCAGAAAATCCTTTATTTATTTTTCTGAAAAAGGTTTTTCTCAAATAAAGCAGGATATGTTATTCTTTATTTTTTTAAGAATGATATATTTTGAACTTTTTACTGGTTTTTGATAGTAAAAGTTTCAATCTCCTGTCAGGATATATAACCTTTATTTTTGTTGGTAATATTATCCTCAAAATGGATCAAAAGGAAATGGTATATATGTCAAGGTCATGTCAAACTCAAGTTTGTTTTTACACTTAGCAAAAGATTGATTGTTAACAGATCTTAAAATACTTGGGTACTCATGCTTTAATTTAAATATTATAACAAGAATGAGTTACCTTAGTAAAAAGTCTAC
Organism: Helianthus tuberosus; assembly: GCA_030545235.1. Taxonomy (NCBI): domain Eukaryota; kingdom Viridiplantae; phylum Streptophyta; class Magnoliopsida; order Asterales; family Asteraceae; genus Helianthus; species Helianthus tuberosus. Next base: position 41,670,785 of record CM060393.1, on the reverse strand, counting down.
ATCATATGGGGTACTAAACCACTGTCAGAAATTCGTAAAAGCTTCAAAATGTGTAATTGACATGTGGCAAAACCTTGAATGAAAAATTCTCAAAACAGCTGCTGATGTACTAGTCTTTCAAATCTTTACCATTTACCCTAACAACTGCTTTGTTCAAACATCTGCTTCCTAAATATTGTCCACTGCTGAAAGTCAACCAATGATCCTTTATTTTCTTGGCAAGCACTGATGCTCAAAATCAGTGTCTTATCTACTGATATGCTATCCACTGATAGTGAAAATCATCCACTGCTCACATAATTATTACCGTTGTCACCACTGATATTTGGTTCATCAGTGGTTCTCCAAAACAATTGTCCTCCATTATTCATCTTGTCATCAGAGGTTGGCACGTGGACAGTTTTTAGCCCTCAGATCTTTGTAACCGCTGCCACATCAGCACTTACTTTTTCCCTAAATAAAACCCTGATTAAAACCCCCAAACAGGGTTTTACACTGTGGGATTGAATTCTAAAAATTCTCTTCTCAAAGCAGTTTCCGCCTTCCATTTCGAATCACTCATCGTCTTTCTTCATCACAATGACGAAATCAAAATCAAAATCAAAATCATCCTCATCTTCATCTCCCAAAGAAGACACACAAATGGCCGCTGAACCCATTGAAATCCCTTACAAATCCCCTCACAACTACTTGGGTCTACTCACAAAACACACCAACAATCACGCCTTCGATTCCATCATTGACATTATGTCTGCGTCAAAGTACAAAACTTTGCTTACAGCAGATGCTCCAATATACCGACAAACCCAGAGAGAGTTTTGGAAAAATGTTACCCTTGACAAACAAGGCGAGAAAGTTATAGCCATCAACTCCTCAATACAGGGTAAAACGATTCAAATTACTTCACAATCCATTTCGGAAATCTTTAAACTCGATGATCAGAAAGGTAAAACAACTTTTCCCAAAAAACGAATTGAAAACTGATTTTCTGAAAAGAGGGTATGCAGAACAAACAAAAAGGGATACATTAGAAAAAGGTTACTTTCCTTCTGCACCTAGGTTTTTATTCCACACACTTTTGATGTGTGTTTCAAATAAAACAACTGCTTTTAACGAAATACCATTGAAGATCCAATGTCTGGGTTATGCTATTTTAAATAATGAAAATTATAACTATTCCCAGGAGATCTTTAATAACTTGGTAAAAAATGTTGATAGCAAATCATTTTTACTTTTTCCAAGGTTTCTAAGCTATTATTTTAAACAAAAATTCGAAAAGGAAAATGAAAATTTGCTCAAACAAGGTGTTTATTTTCAAATAAAAGGTTTAACACCTGAAACATTCACTAGAATGTTAACACCTTTAAAAACAAAAGCAGGGGTGCCTGAGCAGAATTTAGCAGTTACCACTGCTCCTCAGGCATCAGCTGCTGAGCCCACTGCTCCAGGTGATCATAGCAGCACAACCACTGCTTTGAAACCCACACCTGTCATTACCAAAAAGACCAAAAAGAAAACATCCAGAAAGCCCTCCAAACCCAAAACAAAGGCAACTCTGGAAGATGAGATCCCAGAGCAACTGCCAGTGACAACACAAATGTCACCACAAACCACTGCTGCTACTTCCTCATAGCAGTTGGTAGAAAGATCTCCACCATTGCCTCAAACTCCTCCTGCATCCTCACAAAAGGATCAGGTTGTAAACACAGGGACCCCACAATATGAAGCTCTGGACCCAATCAGATCCATCTTCCTCAGTCCTGATCCCAAGGACATGTCTCTTTCAACACCCATACCCTCACCAATCACATTACCACAATCCATAATACCCTTGTTGCATGCAGTTGCTATAGCTCAGACACAAACCAGTTCCTCTCTATCACCTATCACTGAGAGTATACTCCCACAAGTGACTGGGTCTGATGCTACTACCCATGCTATCCCAGCAACAACTGAGGAGGTTACACCCCTTGAGTTACAAGTAACTCTTGGTGGTAATTCAAGTGGAGCGGCAACTACAAATGATGGATCAACAGATCTGCATTTGGACAGCTGTTTCATTAGTAAGACTCCCTTGAAGGCAATCTCTTCTATAGCACCTCTGGCAACCACTAGTGAGTTTGTTTTAACCACTGGTACACTCAAAAGGTTATCAAGTGTTGAAGAGAGAAGTCCCCAGAACCAAGAACAAGGGGCATCAATGGGTGATTTTTGGGACTCAGTTCCTAAGTCACACATTGGTACAACCACTGCTGGTGGGGAATCAGATGATCCCACTAACGTGGGTGATGATTTAAAATATCAGGAATTGACGGGCGGAGTTGAAAAACTTGAAACATCAGTTGCTGAAAAAAAGGATATGGTGCAACAGCTGTTAAAAGCTCAAAAAGCACAATCCACTGCTGTTCCAGCTCAAGCGCCTGCACAACCTGCACCTGCTGCAAATGAGTTGTGGAACTTATTCCAACCCCTGCTTGAAAAACAAAAACAAATGGCTGATCAGCAGCATGCAATACATGTACAAATGCTGACAAACATGGTGGAATCAAGATTCAAAGATACTCAAGCAGACATCAAGGCTATAAAGGCCAGCATCCAAAGCACCACTGGAAAAGTTCCCCCCACTATCCTCTTCATGGATAACCCCCTTCCAGATAATGCCAAAAAGGGGGAGAAAATCAAGATGTGGAAGAAGAAGGGAATTGAGGATGGTGTTTACATTGAACCGAAAAAAAAAGACATCTAAACCTCAAACCACAAAATCTCAAACTTCTATCCAAACAGCTGATATGTCAGTGGTTTCAAAAATTGCTTGTCAAACAGTTGCCATCTCTTCAACACACACCACTACAACACACACTACCACTGCCCTAACATCACAACCTAAAATTACACCACCACCCACCAAATTACCACCTGCCCAAAAGCAGAAGACATCTACTGACACACCAGTAGTTGTAATGACAACAGAGGTTGAAACACCAGTTATTTCAACAGCTGTTTGCCAGCCATCCACCACTGCTCTCATCAAAATCGCATCACCACCATCACCTCCTGCTAAAAAAGCAGAAGACATCAGATGTTACAACATCTGTTATAATGACAACAGTATTTGAAACACCAGTTGCTTCAACAACTGTTAGTCAGTCACCATCCATCTTCCCTACAATCAACAAATCACCCATAAAGCTTTACACCAGAAAAAGAAAAACAACTCAGGCAGGTGATGACAAATATGATCCTATAGCTGCAAAATATCCACTGGAACCTGAAGCCGTGAAAAATGAGTTGAGACAATTCTACACCGAGGATAATCCTTCAGAAAGAAGATTTCCTTCTCTCATAGGCTTCATAGTACCAGAAAATATGGATGAATATCTAGAGCTCAAAGCAAGGCAAGCTAAGATAAGAGCTAAACTTGAATGCAAAGACCAAGGTGACGAAGCCATTTCAGAAAGAATGGAATTCCTGCTCACTAAAGTCAAACAGATGGAAGATTATGCAAGAGACCTGAGCAAAGAAATGTCAGTTTTACCACCCAAAGCAGATCTACGAAAAGAAATGAGAAAAGAATATCTTGCATACATCATGAAAGAAAAATTCTATCCAGCTGAGGAAAAACAGTTTGAAGAATGGCCAATCATTGCATTAAAGCATGAGGCAAACAGAATTGAAAGGATCAAGAATGATCCAAGAAAGAAGAAGACAGCTCCAAATTGGAACAAATACAAAAAGCTCATTGCTGACCTTACATCTGAGTATAAAAGAAAGAAGCAAGAGCTGGTGGATGCAAATGTGGACACTGCCACTGCCATAGCAAAATGGACAAAGCAGTACACCGATGAGGCTTATGAAAGGCTGAAGAAAAGGAGGATGACAGATTCTGATACTCCAAAGAAGCCTGATTACAAAAAGCTAGAACAACAGATTGATGCTCTTAAAACACTGATCACATCAACAGATAACCCTATCCTTGTGGAAAACCAAGAAAAAGGAAAACTGCTGACCAGTGAAGAAGAAAAAGAAAAGGAAGCTAAATACTTCACAGAAGCCATCAAGAAAATGGATCTAAAAGAAGACAAATCAGCAAAGCTTCAAGACCTTGCCAAAAAGGTATTAACCAAACCTGCATCACCAAACACTTCAGACATGACAGCCATTGAGCTAGATCAAAAGAAGAGGCAATAGCAGATTGAAAGAGAGACTGCAGAAGATATAGCTGCAGCAAATAATGTCATCGAAATGGCCTTCAAACAAATGTCTGAAAGTTTACAACTTTTCACAAGACCAACTTCTCCAAACTCATCATCAAATAAATCTCTCCCAAGAAACCCATTGGGTTCAAAAGTACTAAAGTGGATGTCTGATCAAAAGACCCACGTATTGACCTTGGTCAGATCCAATGGCGAAGTGAAGTACATATCAAGGAAAGAAGCACTAGGTCTTGGTGTTGAAGATTTGCAGGATCTCCTTGAACTTTCACTACGCAGGGATAAGGATGACTCAAGTTCCAAGGACTTTGAAGTAGAATTTAAAAGGCAAGTTAAGGAGCTTCTGATGAGAAATAAAAATCCGGAATAATGAAGGGTTTTGGCATTATCTGTTCCAGAGGGAGATTGTTGGGATTGAACCCTACCAGATGAACAGATAATAAAAGCCAAAACCGGATCACGACAGTGGATTCACAATAAGCAGCTGTTTGCATTAGGCTTTCCTCTTGAAAGTGATTATAACAACTGATGGCTCTCTATCCACTGTCCATATACAACTGCTGCTACCCTTTCAACTGCTGACAAAGCCCTAAAGAAGTAAACACTGCTGGCTCTATCTACTGATGACAAAGCACTGCTCTCTCAAGGACTGATCAACTTTGATGAAAGCACTGATGGAAGAAGATAGCAGTAGTTTAGTGTATTACTTGTCTTATGTAGAATCAGTGGTTAACATTAGCCGTGTTTGTATAGGAACAGTTGTTACAGGTTGTTAGGCTGTTAGACGTCGCTTTCATGGTGACGTCAGCTGAGATGCCTCAGTGGTTTTGGTTTGCCTATAAATGGAGCATTACCCTGTACTGTTACATTTGATCGTCTTGAGTGAGTTCTTCTCCTCAATTCAATCCTTTCATCTTGTGCAACCAACCATGAAGTATCAGGCTGAGGGGGAGTTTAGTTTGTAAGCTTGCATTGTAATCTTTTGCTTTGAATTGTAATCTTTTGACTTATTGTGAAGCAAATGTTTATCAAAACTATCCTTCTCTTTGTTTGTGTTTACAAAGTTTGTTTTTCATTTCCGCTGCACTTTACATTGTTCCATGTTCATTCACAGCTCAAATCACACAAACAAACACAATCATGAGAGCCTCCGATCCTAACACATACTCATAATCGCCGTATCCAGTGAAGATGTATGTGGAAAGGTTATTTTCAGGGTTTGTCCTTGGTTCATGTATAACCACTCGCCTCCTTACATAAGGTGACAAACATGCCCTGCTCATCTTTTTTTCTCTCTTCTCCTCTTCAGGCACATTCTTTTTTTATATTTTTATCTTCTTCATCATCTTTATCAGCTTTTTCATCAGTAGGCAGCTCTTCAGGGTTTAAAATTGTATTTTCTTGCATCAGCTTTGTGATGTCTGGAGTGTTGTCCTCATCACCTTTCTCCTGCACATCTAACATGTTTGGCGTTTTTGGTGGTGATGTGTTGATGGCGTTTTCATCCTGGGGTTTATTGGGTGTCTCTTCCTCTTCAAAACTTTTCAAGAGGTTTTTTCCAATGTAGATGGTGGTTGCTCATATGGAGTTTTATCAAACACTAAACCTTGTTGGTCAACACTTTTCTTCACCATCTCCCCATCAGTTTTTTCTACTTCAGTGTTGAATGCCTGAGTGTATTGTGTTTCTGTCGTGGGGATGTTTGGTGTCTTATCAAATACACGCATTTTTAGGGTCTCTTCAGCAGGTTGCATGATGTGCAGAATGCGGCTATAAAAAAAACTAAACCTAATCTAGACACCCTAGTTTTAAATTTATAAACTAAGACTCTCTAAATGCTAGACCACTGACAGGCAAGTGTACCTATCGTATGTAGTAAAGACTAATGAAGTCCGAGTATCGAACCCACGAGACACTAGCGACGCTAAACTAGACTCTGACTCAACTAATACTTAATTGGTTTTTAATTTTGTGTTTTTAGGATTTTTTTAATAAACTAATAAAGCAAGAAAACAAGATAACAGGGCAAGCAAGCAAGAAGTGACAGGAAGGAGACAATGATGAGAAAGAACTACCCAGGCTTCGAATCCCTAGAATCATGCAATGCTAATGTGACAATGATGATGGTTAAATATCTATTTCCCTCGATTGACCCCCCGCTAGAGATGTCCCAAACGAAAGAGCAAGACTAAATGCGAAGTGCTAGAACGAACCGGCTCGACCTATCGATACCAAATCCCACGAAAATAGAATCCTGTTGACCTCAGAGACAATTATGTTAAGAGAAGATCCCAAAAACGCAAAGCAAACCAAACCATGAAGATTGAAATCCTAGGAAACCTTAACCACGATGTAATAAACGAGCCCGAGCTATCGGTCACCCAATCTACCCACCAATGATTAGCTAATAACCTAGCTCACCTTAATCGTCTTTCGAGTCACAAGATGAGGATGCAAGTTTTAGTATTTTTATTTTAATTATTAATCGAATTGGTCAATTTTTCAACTCAATATTCAAACCGAAAACCCTAAGATCAACGATTCAAATTAAACTCTAAGTCTAGGGGGAATTTCTTCGTGCCTAAACCGTTGAATTCATCAAACAATAATCAATCAAAACACACCAACATGCAATATCAAGATCAATAACAAGGCAAAGTTATGTAAATCACATCAAATAACCATAATCATGTCAAAATCGCATTACAATCATCAAGTTCATCTAAACCCAGGTAGTATAAAAGATTAGCCAATAATCATAGTCGCTACAAAGAAACAAGTTTCATACGATGAACAAATCATATTTAGTAGTTTGTAAAACACAAAGTCTAACAAAACCAAAAAAATAATAAATTGCAAACCAAACCCGAATCTCGAATCTTGACCGCGGCTGAAACCCTCGAACCAACTCTTTTTTTCTTTCTCTTCTTGTCGCTGCCGTCAACTGTTGTGTGCGTTCCTTCCCTAATATCTTGCTGCCGTCTGATGTTGTCCAATCTCCTGCCGTCCCACTAATGTTCGAAAATAACAGGGATGGGCAATTGTTCTTTTTTTTGGCGGCCCAATACTTCTCCAGCCGTCTCCTGTTCTGCTATTCGATCCCTCACAAAATGGGCCTTGTTCAAATAATTCCAAGACTTCACGTGCGTCTCAAGGAAAAAATCTGGCGCCCCACATGATCTCTTTTCTTATTCTCTTTTCTAAAAATCTTGCATGGACCTTCACATGGCTTTGAACAGCCCAATTGTGTTACGTATAGAAACCTCAAAATAGCTAGTCATTGGGTTTTGGTTTCTTTATTTTTGACTTTGGCCATGCACACATAATAAGACTTCAAGTCCATATTCCATTCCAATTGTGAGCTACCAATAAAACAAATGGAATCATCTCATTTTATTTCAATAATTTTCAATCCATTTATTATACCCCAATCCATGAATACTAGATAAATTAAAAGACTAATTTAGGTTGATGATTATAAAATTAACACCAAGTTTGGATCATTAACATCTTTATTTTATTATTTTAGAATAATCATATCATTTTAGCTCGTTTTCATTTGAAGTTACCAAACTTTAATTATGAACCAGATGTGACCATAATTTAATAAAAACAACATTGAAGCTACTCAAAAGTATAGGAAATATTATATAAAAATATGTATATTTTAGAGCATATCAAATATCCCCACACTTTACCTTTTGCTTGTCCCTAAGCAAAATCCCAAGCAACATGTCCAACTTAAACGCTTAACAATAACGCAAGTCTCAAACAAATTATAACGCGAACTACGAAATCATCAAACACAGAGGTTTCGCAAGACTTACAACGTTCAAAATGTTGACGAATCAAGATATTTAAATGAAAACTGGGCCTACCTAATCAAGCTTTTCTCACCTTCAAGCAATCAATTATGCACTGCAACACCCCTCACAATGTCACTCATCTCTCGGCTAATATATATGTAATTTCGAGTGAACTCTCAAAACCGAACTATGAAGCATACTATCATAAGCTTGTACGTCAATCAGATTTCCACCTAATTGTTAGAACTCGACAAGGATCAAGAGGGCTTTAACGGATAGGTAAGGGTTAAAGGTAGTTTTTTTTTTTTTTGGGAAGAAGTGGCTAAACACGTAATCACACAATAAACCGGATAAGCACGAAACAAACACTAACATATTGGACATTTCGACCCACAACTTTTATTCTATATTTTTTTTCTTTTTCTCATCTTTTGCTCTTTTTTTTTTCATTTTCTTTTTTTTCAATTTTTTTTATTTCATCATTTTTTTCTTTTTCTTTCTTCACAAATATAATAATCACGTAACACGATCTGGTTATCAAATCACAAACGGGTAACAAACGAATGGCTAGGCTCAAAGTGGTATCTAAGGGTAGTGGTGAAACGGGTCAAACACAAAGGCTACACAAATAGGGTGATCCTAATGCCTCTATCATATCCATGCCAAATCCTAACCGAAGGTCTCAAACTGTATCAAAACGCACAAGTTCTAAAGTAATGCAACAAAGTCGGTAAACACACATGAAACGAAAATAGTGATCATATATAAATATGAAACATGTAAAGGCTCAAATCTCACTATCATGTGGTAAATAAAGGCTACCGATATTGACAATGCACAATCATTCAACTCTCCGGCTCAATCCACTATCCTAGGCATCCCAAAACCTTTTAGTTCCCGAAAACCGATTCAGTCAACCTACTATCCCGCAACTTAAAGAAACATGTGCTCTCGACTCGTAAATTCGACAATTAAACCGCTTTTGACCGACGTTTTGAAAAGGTTTTTCGTTTTCTATGCGCTAAAGGACCGAGACTCGCAAAACCAACTCTTTTTTTTTTGAATTTTCAATTTTTTTTTCAATTTTTTTTTTCAATTTTTTATGACTCAAGACTCACTAACTAAGACCTAAACGACAGTTAAAAATAATAAATTGCAAACCAAACCCGAATCTCGAATCTTGACCGCGGCTGAAACCCTCGAACCAACTCTTTTTTTCTTTCTCTTCTTGTCGCTGCCGTCAACTGTTGTGTGCGTTCCTTCCCTAATATCTTGCTGCCGTCTGATGTTGTCCAATCTCCTGCCGTCCCACTAATGTTCGAAAATAATAGGGATGGGCAATTGTTCTTTTTTTTTTGGCGGCCCAATACTTCTCCAGCCGTCTCCTGTTCTGCTATTCGATCCCTCACAAAATGGGCCTTGTTCAAATAATTCCAAGACTTCACGTGCGTCTCAAGGAAAAAATCTGGCGCCCCACATGATCTCTTTTCTTATTCTCTTTTCTAAAAATCTTGCATGGACCTTCACATGGCTTTGGACAGCCCAATTGTGTTACGTATAGAAACCTCAAAATAGCTAGTCATTGGGTTTTGGTTTCTTTATTTTTGACTTTGGCCATGCACACATAATAAGACTTCAAGTCCATATTCCATTCCAATTGTGAGCTGCCAATAAAACAAATGGAATCATCTCATTTTATTTCAATAATTTTCAATCCATTTATTATACCCCAATCCATGAATACTAGATAAATTAAAAAGACTAATTTAGGTTGATGATTATAAAATTAACACCAAGTTTGGATCATTAACATCTTTATTTTATTATTTTAGAATAATCATATCATTTTAGCTCGTTTTCATTTGAAGTTACCAAACTTTAATTATGAACCAGATGTGACCATAATTTAATAAAAAACAACATTGAAGCTACTCAAAAGTATAGGAAATATTATATAAAAATATGTATATTTTAGAGCATATCATTGTAGATGTTTTTTTATTGCTTTAATCAGTTCATCCACCATTCTTGTATTATCAAGACCTTCTTTTATATCAATAATTTGTTTTAGATCTTGTCCTGGCAGCTCTAAAATCTCAGCAATATTCCTTTTAATTATTTTTTTCCCATTGTATCTCGAAATGTGATATTCAAGTGTCTTGAAATCACAACTCCATCTCTCAATATTGTTTTCTTTTATATCTTCATCTGATGATATAGTATCCTCCTCATCATCATATATGGGGGTTGTTGTAGCAGTCGAGGGTTCGGCGTTTTGTTCTCTGGCCATATCCCTTTTTTCTACTCTTGTATCCCCTTCTCCTTCTCCATCCCCTTCACCATTCCCTTCTGACTCCCCTTCCTCTTCTCCTTCTCCTTCCCCTTTTCCTTTTCCTTCTCCTTCTCCTTCTCCTTCTACTTTTCCTTCATTTTCAACTTCAATGGCGTTTTCATGAACTCTTTCTACTTCAGTGGCGTTTTCATCATCTGTTTCCATTTCAATGGTGTTTTCAATTCGAGCCATCTCCTTCTCCCTTTCTTCTTCATTTTCACCTCCTTCTTTTCCTTCTTCTTCATTTTCAAATTCTTTGGCGTTTTCATGAACTGTTTACTCTACAATGGCGTTTTCTGTTTCAGTCATCTCCTTTTCCCCCTTCTTCTTCATTTTCATCTCCTAGTACCACCTCATTTTCAACCTCAGTTTCATGTGTACCTTCTTCTCTTTGAGCTGACATTTCTTTGGCGTTTTCATCAACAAATTTTGAGATGTTCTCCAACAATGTCATACATTGTGAGTATTTAATGTGTACCAGGAGGCTGTTTGGGTATTCAGACTTTGACTGTTTTAACAATGTGCTCATTTTATTGTAACAGTCTTCTAATTCTTTGTATGCTCCATCCAATTTATCATGGTGTTTTGTGGTTTTTTTTAAATTTATTATTTGAACAACATACCTTTTAAGATTCATTATTTTGTTCTTCTTCATCAGCAAAAATGTTGTCATACTGTGTTACTCCTCTGACAAGAGCATGGTTTCCTGATGCAGAAACTTCAAACATCATTTCCCGGCTTTCTCTATCCTCATTCACCATCCTTTGAAGTGAAGCCTCTTCATCATCATGGAAGGGCATGGAGTTTTGCACATCATAGTCATAATGATCATCATGATCAAAACCATCATCATCATCAAACTCATCATCATTGTTATCAGCATGCTCATCGACCTTGTGAACATCATCTTCATCTTCATCTTCATTCTCAACATCATCACCATCATCTTCATCATGAACAACAACCTGCATTTTTCTTGTTTTTTGGGGCTTGCTTCCCTTAGCTTTTTTGACTGTTTTCCTTTTTACTTCATTGCCCACAAGGCGTTTTACCATTGCACTCTCAAATAAGTCAAGAGTATCTGTTGTAACCCACTCAATTGGGTATCCTTCTTTTCGGTCCCATTTTTTCCTATTGCAGGCATCGTTCACCAAGGCAAGCTGTAACAAAATAGATTTTTCAAATGAAAGATATTTTTTGGTGTTTTAATGACACACAAATGAATAGTGAAATTTTATTCTTACCGCAAGTATGATCAGTGGCCCTGTGTAATGCTTTTTGGGAGCCCATGCGGTTTTGGCGTGTTGCAAGCATTGGATGATATAACTACACCAGTTCATTTGGTTTATTTGAACGTTTGGTGTAACGTTGTGCAAGAATTGTTTGTTGACGACTGCATTGTCAGTTGCATGCCCAATTATAATGAAGAATGCTACAAGGAAATTTAGGCAGAAGTCTCTCCCAAAGCCATGCATCATAGGCAAAACGTTTTCAAAGTGTATCTTCACACTTGGTCTGTTAACCCAGCCCAACCCTTGGAACTGTGCTTTCCACTCAGCCACCACCTGGTCTTTAGTTGTTGGTCTTTTTTTCATGTTCACGGGCACCCTTCCATTTGGTATACCTGTTAAAGAGTTTATCAATTCTTCAGTCATATGTATGGTATGGTTGCCAACGTTTAGGGTGTTTGTCTTTTCATCGTAATTTTCAACCAACCAGTACGCAAGCATTGTCGGTACGGTGTCTATTTTCAACCTTAGTGTAGCACCAAACCCCATTTGGTGTACTGTCTGTCTTTGATTTTCGTTTAGATTCATAAACCAAGCAGTCAAGTTTTTAGGTTTCACTCTTGACAAGATCCTAGCCCCACTGAACTCATGATATGGTTATTCCTCAACCTCAACATTCTGACTTAATGCCTTCTTCTTATTGGCTTTTTGGGCCTTTCCAGTATGGACATTTATTCTCAATCTTAACCTCTCTTTGCCTATAAAAAATGATTTCATGGCGTTTTATTTTATGGCGTTTTAATATTATAATTTAACATAACTATGATACATTTATGGCGTTTTATAAATCAATAAGAGATGATAGATGTTGAATAAGACAATATCAGTTAAATGGCGTTTATAACAGAAACTATACATTTTTTGGCGTTTAGTAACAAAGCTATGACAGGATACATGTTTGTGGTGTGTAGTAACACATGAGTGATATGTAAAATTTCGTTCTCATACATTGGTAAATAAACGATACAAATTTTGACGTTTTGGCAACAAAGTATCAAAGTGTATTTTTACATCACGAAAAGTAACATTGTGTATCATGTTCTCTTGTTGTCTTCTTTCGTTGCTCGTTCGTTTTTTGGCGTTTTGGAGCAGATGACCCTTCCCCTTCCACCCTTGTAGAAACTGCAAATTTTTGTTAAATTTAGAACGCCAAAAGCTGCATAAACTAGCACAATGTAAATCGAAGTTAACTCACTATGTTTTTTTCCTCTGGATCTGGTTTGATCTTTTGATGCCATAGTTTTTGTTGTTTCGCATTTTCTAGGGTTTTCGCGTTTTACGTTGGTTTTGGGGAGGTTTTCTGGGAAGTATATATGTTTCGGTCAGGCTTTGATGTGTTTTGTATATGAACATTTACCTTTTTGCCCTTATGGAAGCGCGCCACACTAATAAAAGTAATGTTATTTACGAAAACGCCACCGCGTCATGTAGTCCATAGATTGTTTTGATCTGACGGTCCATAATCGTTCTCACCGTTTTCACACTTTCACTCGTTCTTTCTAAATCCTGGCCATATATATGCTAATTATAATGAGAAAACCCACCTCAGTTCAGAAAACCCAATAAACCCATGATTTGAACAAGGAGCATCCACGTGGATTATGTAACTGATGAGATAAAGGGTATTTTCGGGATTTTACACTCAACCGGCAGAGGATGTAAAAGAATTGTAAAAGTTTTGTGCTGACATTTCTTGTACAGTTGGGATTTGACACATGATTGTTTTGCAGCCATCTTAATCTAATTTAATGCATGAACAGAGCTTTCTTTTTCATTTTCTTCTCTATGTGTATTTTCACATTCAATACAAGACCTCAAAGTTCAGTTACTTACCAAGATCCTTTCAATTATCTAACTTTTAACTCTCTCATATAACTCTATCTTTTTTTCATTTGGATATTCATCTTTACTTTAATCTCTCTCGCTTTCTCTCTTTCTACATCTCCTTCTATCTCTATGTCTCTTTCTCATATAACTTCAAGAATTTAAAAACACAATTCATCCTATATTTGATTTTTGTATTAAAACTATTAGGTTTTTATATTTATTATCATTAATAAGTAACAAAATTTCTGCAACTATTTAAACTATAACAACAAGAATTAATTCATTTCTTTTTGTTTTTTTACACAGAATATGTAAAACGATTTTTCATACAGTCATTAGAAATATAAAAAAAATTCCTTATTAAGGCATGTAACATTGGGAAACGATGCATTCATTAAATGGGAGCTAGATAAAATGTCAAAGATGTGTTTAATAAAATGAAACATACGTGTCAGGTGTGTAAACTAGTACAACCATTTCTTAAATTGATTAACACATATTGCAAGTTAACTTTTGTTTTTTTTGTTAAAGTTATTTTTTCCCGCCAAAATCTTAAATGTTAGAATTTTTTTTTTTTTTTTTTTTTTTTTTGCATAAAGCATGTTACATCTATACCGATTTTATAATAATCCCGATATAACACAGGTTGATTTTATTTTTATACATAATAAGAAAAGTTGTTAAGCATTCTTCATTATTATTTTAAAGATGGTAATTGTTTTTCTCGTACCTATTTATGTAATTTTTCTCCTTTTTAACATGAAGTTATATGTTTGCATTTTTTTTCATTTATCATTCATTCATTCATTTATTATTATTATTATTATTATTATTATTATTATTATTATTATTATTATTATTATTATTATTATTATTATTATTATTATGAGTGTACCATTGTTATATTTTCACAATTTCACAGCGTAAGAATATGATATTCAGTTTCACAGTTACTTATTATATAAAACAAAACAAAAAATATGTAACATGTAACATATAAATTGTAATTAAAAAGCCATACATGTATAACATATTTTTTCTATTTTCAGTTTGTGTAACATTTTTTGATTTTCACAGTTTCACAGTGTAACAATATGATATTCAGTTTCACAGCTAATTATTATATAAAACAAAATAAAAGATATGTAACATGTAACATATAAATGGTAATTAAAAAGCCATACACGTGTAACATGTTTTTTCTATTTTCAGTTTTGTAATTTTTTTGATTTTCACAGTTTTACAATGTAACAATATGATATTCAGTTTCACAGTTAATTATTATATAAAACAAAATAAAAAATATGTAACATGTAACATATAACTTGTAATTAAAAAGCCATACATGTGTAACATGTTTTAAAATTTTGTTATAACATGTAAACACGGGTTAAGATTATGTAACACGCATAGCAAGTTAACGTAAAAGTAAAAGCTGGGGCGATTAATAGTATACATTCTGTAACATCCTTTTTTTGTGTTACAAATACAATATGATAATCACTTTCACAGTTATTACTATATAAAAACAAAATAGAAAATATGTAACATGTAACTTGTTATTAAAAAGTCATACATGTGTAACATGGAACATATAACTTATAATTAAAAGCCATACATATGTAACGTGTTTTAAATTTTTAAAAATCCATACATGTGTAACATGTTTTAATTTTTTTATAACATGTAAAACATAGGTTAAGATAATGTAACATGCATAGCAAGTTAACACAAAAGTAAAAGCTGGGGCGATTAATAGTATACATTCTATAACATCTTTTTTGTGTTACAATATGATAATCAGTTTCACAGTTAATTACTATATAAAAACAAAATAAAAAATATGTAACATGTAATTTGTTATTAAAAAGTCATACATGTGTAACATGTTTTAATTTTTTTATTAATCTTCCATTTTTGTATTTTTTTTACAATTCAGTGGATGTCCGTTTATAGGGTGGGTCGACTCACCCATGTGCCCCCGATTTTATGATTATTCCAGGACTATTATTGAGAACTATTAACAGACTACAAGTTGAGGTTATAGCTCATGAAGATGAAATTAGGAAGAAGAAAACCATTACATGGTTTATGATTTTGTTGTTGTAACTTCCACAATGTTTGTTTGTACTCCTGGATTGATTTCAAAGTTTTTATATTTTATATGTAACTTTCCTTTGGCCCATTTTCCTTTATGTTTTACAAAGTACATTGGACCTGCAAATTATGTAACACAACGCAACATCATTCGTAGCAAAAGAAATTACACTGCATTACATTATTTTTTATTACAATTTTGAAAAATTACAAAAGAAATTGGTATGACACTTGTATATATTAAGTTGACACAGTTCCCCATAGTGGTTTTAAATTTTATGTTATAGCAACTCATATAATTTTTTTTGTTAATAGATGAATTAAAAAAAATCAAAATTATTGCATAAACCTTGGTGTACATACATACTTAGTGTTTTTAATAAGGGAAAAATACATGGTAATTCTACATCCTATTTAAACAATTGTCTTGTCTTAATCCAAAAATTGCACATGTTTTAAAGAATGTTACCTATCATAGCCAGGACACAGAGGCTAGACACATCAAAAAAAATATAGGGGTGGGTGGGGGAGGGGTTTGTCATGATGATATGATACATTGTGAAGTGAATTGACACTTTGTCATTCTTTTTTTTTTTTCTATTGTGTAATTTGATTTATGTCACTTCAAAGTGTATGTCATATTTGCTAAATCTTTTTGGTAATGAACCGTTGATATACTACCCAAACCGAGTCATATGTTACAAAAATCATTTTTTCATATGTTACAAAAACCGAGTCATATCTACATTAGTTAATTAGGTTTCAGTATTTTTTCATATACTACCCAAACCGAGTCATGTGTTACAAAAATCATTTTTTTTTCATATTTTATCCTATATATAAATACACATTAATGCTACAACATAGACATTTTTTTGTTCCATTTCACATTTGTACATATAAATAAAAAAACAAAGCCCAAAAGTTTTTTTTATATATCTATGTAATAAGATATCTGATCATAGCACCACACATAAAACAAAACATTCTGCAATGTTACAAAGAAATGGGTTAAAACAAACTATACAAATTAATGTAATAATAATTTGAGATTAAATACTTATTAGTTTCTCTTTAACGCCTTTTTTCCAATTTGGTGGTAGATGCCTTTTTCCCCTGCATTTCAATTAAAAAAACATCAACATTCCTCGCAATACGAACGTTTTTTAAGATGGGGAACACCCAAGCAAAAAAAAATGTTTGAATGTATAAACACATGTGGTCATTTTTATCTATTTTGTTGCTTATCTTCACTATCTATAAGTGTAACATTCCTACTTTTATCATATAAAATTATAGGTTTGGTTAAATTTATTAACCACTAGTAATAATAACTAGTTTATTTTAATATAATTATTCAACCCAATTAGTTTTAAACACTATTTTATATAGTTGGTTGAAATATTATTTTAATTAGTTGGCCCGAATATAGGTGACCTTTCTAAATAAAATAAAAGTATATAAAAACTTATATTATTAGACGGGTAGAATACGGGTAAGTTGAATATTAGAAATATAAAGTATTTAGACGGGCCCAGGAACCATTTAATAAAAATACATTGTATTTAAACCTACTCTATTTTTAATAAAACTTAGACCCAAATGTAGACAAAAATATTCTCGTTCTAATAACATGTTTATTATTTTATAAAAAGTTATATTTTAGAAATTATAAACGCCAAATAAGTGAAACAGTTAAATTAATATATATATAATAAATAAAAATAATAATATTATTTTATGGATTTGTACGTTTAGAAACAAAATTATATATAATAATCATAAATGAATTATTCCATATATAAGTTTACAAGTTTTTTGTGCATAACAACTTGTACATTGTGCTTTGTGAGTTTTTCAAAAAAAAAGTTGATTTTTTACTTTTAACCAAAATGTTTTAACCTTTTTTCAATTTTAACCCTACATAATTTTTTTTTTAACTTTAACCCAAAACTTTTCATTATTTGCAATTTAACTTCGCAACTTTTATCACTTATACTTTTCATCTTTCGCAAATTACTTTTAACCAAAATGTTTTAACCTTTTTCAATTTTAACCCTACATAATTTGTTTTTTAACTTTAACCCAAAACTTTTCATTATTTGCAATTTAACTTCGCAACTTTTGTCACTTATACTTTTTATCTTTCGCAAATTTTCGTTTTACGTATAGTTCTAAATTTTTCGAGTTAATATGACGCAACGTGCATATGTGGTTCAACGTTTTTACCTCTATTTTTCCATGTTTGACAAGTTCGTCGCAACACGCATATCCTAGGTCGAGTCAGTGTTGGTGGTCGATGATGGTTGTGTGACATTAGTACTATTTGACACACTGTTTTACGCCCCGCTACAACGCGGGGTGTGCTTTAGGGGTTTTCAAAGAAAAATTTGTTATGCATATGGTTGTTGTAACGTTGGCTTTGGGGTTTTCCAAAAAAAAATGATTTTTTTTTACTTTTCACCTAAAAGTATTTCATAAATTACTTTTAACCCAAAACTATTTTTTTTTTTACTTTTAACCCAAAACTTTTTATCTTTTGTAAACTATTATAATAACTTTTTTTACTTTCAACTTTGATCCTTTATAGTTTTCATTTTCCGCAAATTTTTCGCTTTATGCTTCGTTCTAAATTTTGTGACTTAACACATCGCAACGTGCGTCTTTGGTTTAACGTTTTTACGTTTGTTCTAAATTTTGCGAGTTAACACGACGCAACGTGCGTGTGTGGGTGAACGTTTTTACATCGTCTGTTTTTTCCCCGTTTGACAGGTTTAACATAACGTGCGGGTCCTAGATTGACTTAGTTATAACTAAAGAATCCCCGCCGCATTGCGTCGGGTCGCAATCCTAGTTTGAGATTATGATACATACGTGTCATGAAGATATTTTAGAAAATAAAATAATAATAAATATTAAAACTAATCAATTGAGAAAGAAAAGAAGTGCACGTGTAGTGCCCAAAATCAAAGTAAGTGGCCATATATGCGTGAGATGTAAGCTAACTCTCAATTATAAATAGAAACCATATAACAAATTTTTCCCTGTCAAAATTCCTTCCAAACTTTTCGCCCTCTATGCATATTTCTCCATACAACTCAATTTTGTTCAGTATTATATCTATAATACTACAAAGCCCTGCCCCGTTTTAAGTGTTTTAACTCCCGATCACCGCTACCCTTTCCGATTGATCTGAGCCTCATAACATATGCCAAGGCTCTGCCCGACTAAGTTGTTGGGATTCGGTCTCGGGACATTGGGACAAGGTTGAAATTAGGGGTACTATACTTAACACCAGTGCTTTATATATTTTAAATAGCTCAGAAGTTATACCCAAAATTTATACCAGGAAACTTTCTAGTTGAACCCTAAAGTTACAAAGTGGGTCCATTCTCTTTCCTCATCGTTTTATTCCCTTTTTGTCTCAAACCATAACAACTCTCACCAAAACTATTATTTATTATTATATTTTATACAAAAGGAAACCTTATTTAAGACCCCTAAGTAATCCTACATAAACCCTAAAATTTTTAGAACAATCAGAATCAGGATCAAGGCCCCTAAAACTCAGGGGGGGTAAACCCTAGTTGATATTATTCTTAAAGTTTTTCATAGAAATCGAATTTTCTCGAACGGTCGACTCAGCTAGGCTACCAAGAGACGTGGCAACCTTATGTGAAAACTGAACCGTCGCGCCACGCGACGCGACCACATGGACCCCTCGCGCCACGTGAGGGGGTCAATTTCTCAGTATAAATAGAGGGGTGTGGGACTTGAATTCCTGCGTTGGAGCGACGAACAAATTCGTTTTACGCTTCGAGATATAGTCCGTTTACTACCAAACACACACTAGCTCAAATTCTGCTACGATACCAGGTATTAACTTGATCGCTGCTACGATTCAATGTCCGATCGATTGAAACTATCCGACCGGATGTTTAAGCGCTATCCTTTGTCATTAGTCGTGATTCTGACAGGATGTTTGAGTACCACCCGAACTCGGGGAATACTCTGTCATTCGTTGTGAATCCGATGGATGTTTAAGTGATTGCACTTTGTCATTTGTCGTGAGGGTTTAATCTCGTGAGTTATCGTAAATGCTGTATTAGTTAATTACCGAGTTCGTGTGCACTAGGTTACAAGGCTAATCAATAGGCTAAGCTCTGCCTGTATAAATATGTAATCTATCAAGGCTTATCTGTAGACTAAACTTTGCCCGTAAGAATCTGCATGCTTATAATGTGAGTCATTCTCTTTTTATCAAATTACTTTCAAAATCATGTTTATTTTCAAAGGATATAATTACAGTGATTAAGTTTATGTAATCACCAAGTTACAGCCGGTATGTGGGGTTTTGTATACATTACTTGATAACCGTCACTATTGGACAACGAGTTAGCCAATGAGTGATATGACCATAGTCACAGACTCCATTGGACAATGAGGTTACCGATGGATGGTCGAGTGACAAATACTGTGGGTAGTTGGTTGATATCTGGAAACATTGTAATCTCTCTTAATACTGTAGATTATAACAAACGAGTCGTTTTCATAAAATGAATGAACTCACCAGTATTTCCTGCTGACAAAACATTTTTAAAACGCGTTTTAGGTAATTACAGTAGATTGGAATAAGAGATGGATACGGCACTGAAAGGCTTCCAGAAGTGGCTTATTTTATTAATTAAATCAAATTAAGAAATATTGTTTTATGTAATAAAATTTAGAGTTAAATGCCATTTTAGTCCCTGTGGTTTGGGCCATTTTGCCAGTTTAGTCCAAAGGTTTCATTTTTAACCTGTGGGTCCAAAAAGGTTTCACAGTTGCCATTTTAGTCCACTGGGTTAACTTCATCCATTTTTTCTGTTAACGAGAAGGCCAATTCGGTCATTTTATTTGGCTGAATTGCCCTTTTAGTTAACAGAATTACATACAAAATGACCGAATTGGCCTTCTCGTTAACAGAAAAAATGGATGAAGTTAACCCAGTGGACTAAAATGGCAACTGTGAAACCTTTTTGGACCCACAGGTTAAAAATGAAACCTTTGGACTAAACTGGCAAAATGGCCCAAACCACAGGGACTAAAATGGCATTTAACTCTAAAATTTATCTTTATTAAAGCTACCATTGTAAAACATGGGTTTATCCCATCTATTTAATAAATAAAATCCGGTGTTTTCTAAACTCTGATATTTTTCCTAACTCACGGTCCTGATGAAATTTCCGCTGCAATATTTTTCAAAATAATCACCGGTACCACTTGGCTGTCGCGGCTCCCGATTCCGTCCAGGGTGGGTCGGGGGTCGTGACAGAAGGTGGTATCAGAGCCACTGCTTTAAGCCTATAAGTGTTGTGATAATAATACCTAAGTTTATATAAAAGAGTTAGGAGATTGCTATTAACTGGTGGCACACATGATAGCATTTAGACTTGAACTTAAGAAAAGATGCCTTAGTATAAGCTTCGAGATAAGCTAAGTAATTGTGTAAATAAAGTATGATGGATTTTCGTATGCCGTAAGAATGACGATTAAAACATTGTAGGCAATAGCACTTAATTGCTATTAATTCTTGCTTATTGATATTACTTGGTCTAGAATAAAGATATGTTACGGGAATAAAAATTTCCCTAATTCTGGATAAAATCCTAATAAAAGAGGCACTTTTAAAAATACTATTTATGGGAAATATAAAATTTTCTCCGACAAGACTAGGTATGGTGAAGCAGACTCTCCAGCTTGTCCGGATATACTGGGATTACCTCTCCGGCGCGAACCGGATAAGACGGGGTATATAATATGTTAAACAAGTGACAAAATTTCCCTAAATAGTATCATGATTTGATATCTGAATTGTTTTTGGAAATATGAATCTGTTAAATACATTGACCTTATAGAAGGTATGTATATTATAGTATATGAAATATGTGATTATATAGATAGGTATATCTATAAGGAAATCCAAAAACCATAAGGATTGACAATTTGGAATAAAGCACAAGCATCTGTGTCTAGATTTCTTTATCAGGAATCTCTTTTCCGATATCAAACATTATTTCGTTTGATCATTTACCTCGTAACTCGTACGACAATATAAACAATAGAAACCCTTTAAAGTTGGGATACTATCGAAAGTATAAGAATTTCCAATACATTACCATAAACTATTAACGCAAGTAAGAAAAATGTAAAGATATGCTAGTATACAAGAAAACACATGAAACTTAAATTAAACGTCCACAGACGTTCAAGTATATCACATACGACTTCCAAGGCAAGACCTTTGAAAATATGATTAGGCACGACAATACCAATACGAATCCCGTCATTTGAAAAAACTACTAATAAAAAAAGCAGCACTTTGCCAAGTGATCCTACAAAATGAATATCACTAAGGTACGTTGTAACAAGATTTCACAACCATCGGTGCACAGTCTAAATCAGAGTCATAATTATTATCACTACAAAAGGAGTCACATACCTTTGCAAACTCCCCTATTTCATTTTATTCGACATTCACTAGTAATCTCACTTAACAACAGTTATCACACGAAATTCCAGATAGAAGTTCCTATATTTCTTTCGTTGAAATTCTGACTTCTGCATATAATAAGTTGACTTTCATGTTTCTACTTCCCCTAATGGTTATCATACTATAAGGATTTCTTTCATAGTAGCGAATATTGATCTATTTCATTTCCTGGTAAATTCACACATTACACATGCACTGTTTGTTGCACATGTGATTCGTTTGATTTGTGAAGACCACTGGAGGGCTTCATTCCAATTTGTTGTTTTATCTAAACTCAAATATCATCCCGCTTTTTGCACTATGAACCGCATTATTGCAAAACGATAACTCTTTGATATCTAGTCAATAAAATTTGTTAAACCATTTAGGTGAAGAATTTATATTTTATATATATATATAAAATTATATTTGAAGTATACTCTCATTTAAGTTTATGTCTAGTTATTTATGATTGATAATTAAAATTAGTTTTATTATTATTAATAATATATTAATAATCGTAGCATTAGTATTATTTTTAGGTACTAGGGTTATTGTCAGGGGCAGGTATTGGGTAATCTAGCCTTAGTTAGGCATGGACTGATCACCTATGC
Source organism: Helianthus tuberosus (assembly GCA_030545235.1). Taxonomy (NCBI): domain Eukaryota; kingdom Viridiplantae; phylum Streptophyta; class Magnoliopsida; order Asterales; family Asteraceae; genus Helianthus; species Helianthus tuberosus. Next base: position 41,648,098 of record CM060393.1, on the reverse strand, counting down.
TTAAACAAGGCAGCACTAACCAATATCCACCCATGATAATGACTAGTTAATATATATAAATTAAGTCATCATACTTATTTAGTAAATTTTAATTATATATAAAAATATTTTACTTTGTACTGTAAGGAGAAGACATATTTTCATAAAACAATAAAACAATTAGAGGGACGAATAAAATTATATAAATAATTGTCTATCACATGTTTTGTGGTAACTATATACCGTAACGCTCTGGCAAGAAAATGACCATATAAGAATAATATGGTAATCATCAACTATGTTGGGTTAGGGGAACATTGTAATATATAAAGACTAGTCCCCGTTTTCACTTATTTACAACATTTGTAAATACATTCACAACGTTATATCGTTTTAAAATGAAAATAAGTAATCACATAGAATAGACTCATTAAGTGTTATATATTTACAAAATATTTTACAAATACTTTTGTACAATAAATATTTTTACACCTTTATTTACAATTTTCATTTAACGTTATAAATAATAATGATTTCTTTTACAAAATAATAATACTAAAATATTTTGTAATGTAATAACTTCATTACAGTGTTTTGTAATATATATTACATAGTAAATATAAATTATTTTACATAGTATAGTAAAATATTAAAATAAATTTAAAAGTGGTGACCATTTACTTAAAAAAAGCGTAACAAATAATATATATTACATAGTATTTATATTTGATATGTAAGATACGGTTCAGACAGGGACACAAATAATATATATTACATTTGCTTTACAAATATAATATAATGTTTGGTTATGCCAAAACAACTTGTTCTTATTATATTTCGATCTCTAGGACATAGTATGAAAAATATGGTCACTAATAGTATACTATCACATTGTTTCACAATTAAAACAACTTGGAACTCTAAACAATGGTACACTAACTCTATTGTCTTTTGGTGTATTTTTGCAATTCATTCATCTCAACACTTTGATTTTCTCATATCATAAATATTCAACAAATCATTTTTCATGCTTTTATTTCATTTGGAACCTGTCAATTCTAAGTCTTCCTCAGTTGCCAATCAAAGTAAGCTTCCTTTTGACAAAGAATTTTTATTGATTCTAAAAGTTCTTCATATTCATTTTAAAATATCTATTGATCATATATCTTTTGGCTTGAACCTAGTCATTATATCATTTCATCTCGTTCATTTGACATCGATTTCTAAACTAATTCAGTTGAACCATTGAGTCCTATTAATGGTATAAATCATATTCACAAAATTTGAATATGTTTTGATTCTGTATCATTCACCTTAATATTTTATTGACTAAAATATGACATAAGTCTAAAAGAAATATCATAACCCAGATCTCGGGGACGAGATTTAAAACAAGGTGGGGAGGATGTAACATTCCTACTTTTATCATATAAGATTATAGGTTTGGTTAAATTTATTAACCACTAGTAAATAGTAACTAGTTTATTTTAATATAATTATTCAACCCAATTAGTTTTAAACACTATTTTATATAGTTGGTTGAAATATTATTTTAATTAGTTGGCCCGAATATAGGTGACCTTTCTAAATAAAATAAAAGTATATAAAAACTTATATTATTAGACGGGTAGAATACGGGTAAGTTGAAGATTAGAAATATAAAGTATTTAGACGGGCCCATGAACCATTTAATAGAAATACATTGTATTTAAACCTACTCTATTTTTAATAAAACTTAGACCTAAATGTAGACAAAAATATTCTCGTTCTAATAACATGTTTATTATTTTATAAAAAGTTATATTTTAGAAATTATAAACGCCAAATAAGTGAAACAGTTAAATTAATATATATATATATAATAAATAAAAACAATAATATTATTTTATGGATTTGTACGTTTAGAAATAAACTTATATATCTATTATATATAATAAATGAAAGGTGATTTGGGCCACTTGTCAACACCAGAGAGCTCCTAAATGCCCCTTTTCCCGCCCAACAGTGTTTTCCTCTTCTGTATATATTCTTTTGTCTGCTTATCAATCCAAATTTCTTTTCCTCTTCTCTCTCCTCTCTGGCGATTCAAATGGCGATTCAAAAACCAGATATGAGATTCCAGGTACCTTTCATCTAATAACCTAAAATCATCTTGAATCTCTCTTATGTTAATCGTTGATATATGTATAGATCTGTATGTTTTTCATTTTGTTGTTCAAAAACCAGATCTGCGATCAGGTACTCCTCTTCCTCATTCACTTATTAGGTTTTCTGACTATTATTTTCTTTGTTTTGTATATCTCATACTTTTTGATGGATGATCATCTGTGTTGTTATCGATTCGTCATCACTTTAACTTCTTCGTTCTTCTTTATCTTTTGTTGATCTGACCCTAAAAGTTGCAGGTATGTGGATTTATTTTGTTCTCATCGATTGTTTTTCAAATCGGTTGGAACCAGGTTCGATTCTCATCGATTTTACTTCAATCTTTTAAATGATATTTGATAGTTGTTAGGATTTAGTGTAGAGTCAGATTTGCAAATTAGGGTTCCATTGGAACTGGAAGAATCCGAAAGGTGAGAGGACAATTACGGTTTCATGATGATTACGGTAAACCTGGTAACCCTATCGATTAAATGCTTACTAATGTGTTCATGACGATTACGGTTTTTTTATATGAATTTTTTTTGGATTTGTTATTTGCTTTGTGAAATAGATGGTTTATATAGATTTTATTGGATTTGTGCTTTGCCACATTGGATTTAATTTAGGGTTTAGAAAGAGTAGCCATTGCAATTGAGGTCCGTTAAAAATATGTTTAGAGAACAGGATTACTTTAGCTTTATGGCCTTCTATCTTAGTGTTGATTTTGATAGAAAAGTTGCAGGTATGTGGATTTATTTTGTTCTTTATGTTTTGTTCATCTTTGATCGAAGTTATTGTTCATTTAACCGTGTTTATTGTTCATTTTGTTTGGTAGGTATGTGATTGGTCAACAACTGTGGATTTTGTTATTGCTTCTTTTTGTTATGAGATCGACGTTGTTGGTTTCACCTAAGGCAATAAACGGATGGAGAAGTTGCGATCATGATACTCATGGCTATTCTTTCTTAAATGCTAGCTGAGGTATCTTTCTCTTTGCTTTAATTATATGTATTTTTTATTATATTCTTTGTAACATTTTGAACTTTTGATATGGAAAATGGGCCAAAGACTGCTGAGTGTATGTACACGATCAAGTAAAATTAAATTAAAACTGCAGGTTTAATGGTTCAAAGTGTCTTAAAGTTTTAAGTTGACACTAATAATTCATAAGAAAACGTTGGAAGTTTTGGTGATGATGATTCTCAGGTTCTATAAAGATTGGGAAGGGTGATGATGTACGAAATACAACAATCGATCAAAAAGTAGAACAACCAAAGTTTCGATTTGGCGTATTTTGGTATTATATTGGTTGTTATTTGTTTCAAATCGGAAAAAAAAATTGTAGGGGGTTGACTAATTGATGGTTCTGTTTGTTTTTTGGCATTGATTCTTGAAATTGTTGAGGGTTTTTAGAATGTCGTCAATAGTATATGTTAATAGATAGTAAAATTTGAATGCAGATGTGTTGCTTTTTAGATGATTTTGTTTCATATGGGTATGATTTTTAGGTTTCATCTTTATGTTAAGCTTTCATATTATATGGTGGCATGGTTCTATATACTAAACGGTCACATTATATATGCAGTTTTGTGTATAATGCAGCCGTGAGTTAACCAAATACATATATATATTCTCATTTTCTTTTCATCTTATTAAACGGTCGAGAATTGTAAAATTTGAATGCAGATGTGGTTCTGTTTGTTTAATAGAGTGATTATATTTTAAAGGATTAAACACATTCTTCCAAATGTGACTGGAGGCTCCTAGCCTTATCAAGCAGATTCATTTCAAGAGGTTACAAGTTTCCTGATATCAACTCGTATAAACAGCTTGGTGGCGTAGGGTTTCAGGTGTTCACATTCATGGTGCCTTATAGTAGCGATTACGACGATGGTAAGTATTTTTTGTTTCTGCAAGTTTCAATCATCATTTAGAGAGGTTACATCTTTTTGTTTCGATTGAAATTTAGTCATTTTGTCGTGAATTGAAAACTGTACCGATTGCTGGTTTATATTTGTAATGTAAGAAATTAATTCGATTCAAAGAGGATAATCCAGGTAAAGTAGTTGTTTTCAACAATAATATCACTGACAAGATGAATGGCACTTTTACCCTTGATTGTAAGTAAATACCAGTTTTAACATAATTAACTTATATATTGCAGATAACAAAATGCGGTGTGCAGGCGTGTTGTAGCTGGTTGATATGAATTTAGATCAACACGGGTCCTTTGTGCTACAGGTCAAAATGGGTCGGCTGGAATTGTCTAATTTTTTTCCCCAAAATGGTTGTTGCCGGGTCAGTACTGGTTGGATTGGGTTGATCCTTTTGTTGTCTACTTTTTCTAATAAAAAATGAAGGAGCTTATGTTTATTGAAATTTAAAGATACACTTTATGTTTATCTGTAGATGCAAGACAAGATGCAAAGGAATCCTTGAATAATATTTATTGATCAATTGTAAGTGCTAATCTTAACCCTTTTCCTTTTTCCTTTTCATATTGTTATTCTATATTGGATCCTTTATTTTCCGCAAGAAGGATACGCACGCAATCAGTAAGTAGAGAAGAAGTGGCCGCCGTTGCTATTGCTAAGTACATCGCCGATCTGTCTGCCAAATCAATGGGTTCCTTCTCCGTCGTGCTCTCTAGCGGTACTTTATTCGATACTACCAGGTAACTAAAACCCTAACAACCTACCTTCCTAATTGATTACGGATTAGTCAAGTTATTAGAAAAGAAGTTAGAGGTTGTAGTTATATTAGTCATTTTATTGTGATATTTTTGGTTTGATAGTTAGAGCTCAAATATAACTGACCTTAAGTTGCTGGAGCCTCCGTACAGGTAGATGGATTGGTCGAAATGGTTGATATTCTGTTTCATTGGTTTAGAAAGAGAGTCCATTAACGATCCTCAACATCCGTATTTTTATGAAGAAGAAGAGATGTGGGTGGCACGAGGCTTCATTAATCAGTTTTTTTTATGTAAGTTCCACTTCCACTAAATGAACCTGAATTAGTAGATGAACAAGTAGGTTTTTTTTCTTAATTCTAGACTAAAATGATGATGAACTTACGCTTACGCAATTACACTTCTTATGTGGAATCCATGTTCTCACAGATATAAAGCTTAATACATGTTAATTATGTATGTGCGTGTACTTGCTATTTACGTGTACTTAATGAGCCTTAAACAAAGGCTAAAGCTAATACATTCATTAATTAAAGTTTTTTTTTATGCGTAAAAGAACTATATAATCGATCTTAAAGCTTTACAAAGAAATTATGGTGTATTTTTGTATAAAAAATAGTATTCCGGTACAATCCAAGAAGATGAAGATGATGATGATAGTGAAACCCAAGAAGATGAAGATGAAGATGATGAGGTATAAATTCTGGTACTATTATTGGTAAAATTATTTGTTTTTTTTAATTGTAGGTTATTGTACTCGTGTCTTATGTAACAATCGGTACTAATTATGACTGTATTTGGTGTTGTAGGGAGCTGTAAATCTGAAAGAAGAAAGAAGAAAGATGAGTGAAGCAAAAAGTTATTCAATATATCTTGGACGGTTCTAAGGTATTGCATATCATCTTTTATTATTGGCATCAACACACTGTTGGGTTAAAACAGTGGTTGAAACCACTGTTGGGGGGAGAGAACAGATGTTTGAAACCACTGGTTGGTTAAAACAGTGGTTTGCACCCACTGTTTGGTTAAAAACAGTGGTTTGAAACCACTGTTTTGTTAAAACAGTGGTTTTTGGAGAAAACAGATGTTTGAAACCACTGTTGGGTTAAAACAGTGGTTTCAAGATATCTTGGATAGTTCTAATGTATTGCATATCATCTTTTATTAGCATCAACACAATTTATTTGTCACTCTAAATTGGTAATATTATGATAATTAACGGTAATTTGTTGGTCAAATATTAATTCCAAAGTTTTATTGTTGTGACAGTCGCAAGAAGAAAGACTGCTCGACCAAAAACGAGAGGATCACATAGAAGCCCTCCTTGACCAGGTACATTTTACATGCATGTTCTAATTATGGACTGTGGACAAGATTCTCGGGTTGGGTAACGAGTCAAAACGGGTTTGGGTTGAACTGGGTCATCATTAGTCTGGGCCAAAAGTCTCAGACTCAGCTTCAACTACCTTTTCTTTTCATTATCATAAGTACTTAAGGCGTAGATTGTGACTATAAAAACCAATAGTGTTGGATTATCACAGGGCTAGCTAAAATGAAAACATGGCAGATTGGCTGAAAGGGTCAAAACTTGGTATAAAGAGTAGTTTTCAGTGTGGGCAAGATAGATGGTAATGGGTCAAAATAGGTTTGTTTTGAACCGGGTCATCTTGAGTGTAGGTTGAAATGAGCTAGTCTGACTTTCAACCATGTTTTATCTTTTCATTTTCATAAATATTTAAGCCTTAATTGTAACTATAAAAACAATATAGTTACAAGAGTAAGGGTTATGTACTTATGTTAGGGTTAACAAAAATGTAAACATGGTTAATGGGTCAAAACTTGATATGCCGAGCAGTTTCCACTTTACGCAAAATGGATGGGTATGGGTCAAAATGAGTTCGAGTTGAACCGCGTTATCATGAGTATGGGTTGAAATGGGCCACCTTCAACCATTTTTTTCTCATTTACATAAATACTCAACGCGTAAATTCTGACTACAAAAACATACAGTTACAGATCAAGGGTCATTTTTTGTGGCTGCAATGTTAGTTTTTTGTCTTGTGAAATGATACTTTAGTTGGTGTAATGCTTATATGGGTAGAGTGTGCTTTTGATTCTGGTTGGGGCAGATTACGACGGAGTATATAAGCACTTGAATTCTGCATCTCGGCCACAAGTTTATCGGAAAACTGCTACAATATGGATAAAATTTCTACATTTATGATGGGAATCATGGAATGAACAAGCAACATGCATGCTGATATTTAAGACACTATGAACAGGAAGTTCAATCAACAATCACAAAAAGGAATACTGGTGCATAAGCTACTAAATAAAATATAACAAAATGGAACAATGGGCCACGGCTATGGAAGATAAGCAATCTTTTAAAGACCGAGTTAGATGCAATCTCAGTCCAACCAACAAATCATACAAAGGAGAAATTTGGTGTCCATGGACTGGAAACAACCTCATACACATTTAGTTGTATATAATCATGGGCTACACTGTTAATAAAATATTTTTGTTTACATTCAAGTAGAAGTTTTTTTTCTTTCAACAAAAAGCATGAAATTATTATATTCTTTTGTTCAGCAAATAAGACTGTTCGAAATCAGATTTCCAGGCCGTGATTAATTCTTGATCTGTAAACAATACAACGAATGCAGCAAATGAACTGATTTCTGTTTTGCGCGGATAATATTAGCAAGTGTATGACTTTCAAACGAATGTAGATGAATTTGAACGAATGAACTTTGTTTCGATAGTTGAACGAATGAACGCTGTTCGTATTTTGCATTTTGATCAAGTACCTCTTTTTCTTTTGTGAAGGTTTTATTTTTGTATGATTTTAATTATATATTAATCATAAATAGTTTTTAATAAAAGTAATTTTATTGAGCCCGGGAAGCAATCCCGGGTAAAAACCTAGTAACAATTTAAACGGGCCGATCAAATATCAATTAGCCACCATATGGTGGAAGATTTAATGCCCGACCAAGCGGTATTTTATATACCGTACCCCAAGCCCGTATAGGGAAAATAAGTTAAAAGTATTTACCTGAGCAAAGTAATAATCACAATAAGCAAATTCAAGTAGCTTTTACTGGTCCTCCTATTCTGGAACAAAGGTTTATAATAACCTATTAGAATCCTAACGGTCTTTAGTTAAGCTTAAGCTTAGACCGATACGGTTCAAACGCATGATTAAGCGAAGACCGGAATAGAATGTGATTTAGACCCGACAAGATTGAGGACTTGCCTTATATGGGTAATCTAAGCACATTCTGAATTTTGGGTTAAAACCGATAAGGTTTGACCCGTTTCGGCTAATTTATGTAAACTAGTTACATAAGCCGAACCGAACGCGCAAGAGGCGTAACGGGTGACCGCGAGAGTCATTTACAGGTTTTCTAAGTTAATATGCCTTAAATATGTTGTGATATCAGTAGGATACCTTCCATTATGCCCAAAACGAATTTAAACACAAACTATACCCCGTAGGGGTAATTTGGTCATTTATAAGGTTATAAAAGAGTTTAAGTATTAATCTGAGTTACAGGTCTGATATGTTCAGCAAAAATACTTAGTTTACCAAGTTATAACAGTAGGGTATTGTATATATGTGAAATTTATCAATTTTAACCAAACTATGCACCGTAGGGGCATTTTGGTAATTTCACATAAGCCGAAAAGCTCAAAACTGAAGTCTGAGTTAAACAACTTTTACTTACTGTTAAAATATTATAATTTACCTAAAATATCAGTAGGTATCAACCCTTGTATGTTTAAAATAGTTTTAGTACATACTATGCGTTAAAAACGCTTAAAAGGCGATTAGAAGCCGTTTCCGGGTTCTATATAGAAAGCTGGTATTTTTATTAATACAGAAGGTTTAAAATAATGTATTTAACATATAAGATCAGTAGAAAAAGGTTTGGGGTCAAAAAGATATGTAAAACTCATTTTATAGCCCGAAAGGGCGAAACCGACAATCACCGAATTAAGCTTACGACTCTAAGTTATGCTCAGCCTAAAATTAATTAAAAATCTTTAAAAATCCCAGAATAATATATTACATCAGTGGGTAAAAAGTTTGATATCAAAAAGTGGGTTTAACTAGGCTATACGCTAATTACGCCGTTTAATTAACATAAAGCTTTCAATTTACGCTAATGAGCATAACTCTTAATCTAGACCTCAAACTGATGTCAAATTTTGGTTACAAGTTTATATATCAGTAATTAAGGTTTCTACTCTTTTACATTTGCAAAAATCACGTTTTATGGTGAAAAGGGCATAATGGTCAACATATGAGCAATTAACGGAATCATGCATAATAATTGGATAACTAATGATCCATGGTGTATAATCATAGAGGGTTATACTAGCATGTAACCTGGTCCTAAGGAAGCTCTATGGAAATTCCAATTTATACTAAAACGGGTCAGAACTGAAGTCAAAGCGAAAGTCAAAGCTTTGCGACTTTCGGTTCCGAACCGGGTCTAAACAGAAAATTGTCGGGTGGAACATGTTTAGACATGTTCTTACACTAATTACCAAGTTATATTAATGATCAAACAGGTTGTATGGGTTCTACATTGCTAATTATGCATAAATTGGAAAATAAGCATTCTGTTGACTTTTTAATAACAAGTTTGACCCGACATTTGACCTAGTTAGAGTGGGAATCAGAGGGTGCCCTTTTAAGGGTTTATTGCCCACATAATTACCAACTTATAACTACTTTCAATTCGACTAATCACTGGACCATTAGTGATTAATCGTGAAGTCAACCGTTAATTACGATGGTTTGACTTTTAAGCTTAAACTAAGTAAAAACTCAACTAAGAAAGGTTAAGCATACTTACTGAAGTCCTATGCTTGATTAGTGATCACTTGAGTCTGCTTTGGAGCTCCAGAAATGATCAGAAATGCTGAAGTGAGGTGTGAAGAAATGGTTGCCACCTTATGGCATTTTATAGTGTTCAAAAGCACTTAGATCATTGACAACAAGTGCTATAACTGGCCATGGATCGTCCACACATGTCCCTAAGGGCCTAGGGGTTGTTTAGGGGTCGCCCATGTTGTGAAAATATCCCTTAAAAGTCGGTTAGAAGCTCAAACAGGCTGCTGCCCATTTTTTCTGCAACTGGGGGTCTGACGCGGCCCGTGTAAGACCTTAAGATGTATTACGCGACCCGCCTGAGCCTTGTAATCAGGTTTTACATTTTCAAGTTTTTGCGTATTGTCCTTTGGCCTTTCGAAGGGTCAACTAACTTATTTCTTACAATTTGGACCCTCTAAATTGACACATAAGGGCTTCAAAATATATACCCACTTTGTTAAGACCTCGGTTAACTTTATTGTTATCCGAAAAGTCATAACTTTCAACGTTGACGCTTTAACCCCTTGTATGCGAATTTGATCATAACTTTCTCATACGATAACGAAACTTTATGAAATTCATATCGTGCATTCTAGTGAGCATAATTAACCGTTACAAAGCTTCGGGTTTGTTAAAAGGTCACTCAGAGGTATAACTTAATCATGTTGACACATTTAACCCCTGTAGTTTGTAATCTCTCACTTTCTTTCATTTTTAACTCCGTATGATCCATGATTTACTCGTTTAAAGGTATTAGCATCATATAGGGTTATTGTAAAGTATATTTATTCACTGTTGACATTTTGAACTCGTATATTCACATATTTTCCATGTTTGTCAACTTTAGTCCTTCTAGGACCTTCTTTCATACGTTCAAACCTATGACACGTGTCAATAGATTATAGGACGTGAATTTTCGAGGTGTTACATGGTTAGTCTATTGCAGCAAGCTATTAAGGAAGAAATTTTGATTTTATTACAACACAACGGAAGTGCATTTTCAATATGGAAAGAACTAAGATCGAAGTTTGTTGGAAGTGAAGACATGATAAAAAAAACAAAAAATCACTTTTGAAGAAAGAATTTGATCTATTTCGTGGATTGAAAACTGAAAACACCAAGCAGATTATAGAAAGATATTGCAATTTGGTGATGAACATGAAGAGATTGAACATCAAGAAAGATAATGATGAATGGATTGAAAAGCTGGCCGATGCGTTGCCACAAGAGGTTTGGGGCACGTATCTTATGATATTGAAAAATAAACCTGAATTTGATAATCTAATGTTGAGCACGTTTATTGAACAACTAGAAGCTCAAGAGATGGAACAACGAAAAATAGCAAGAATGAAGGACTTTGGTGGTGAACAAGACATTGGTCTGTATTACAAAGGAGGTACTAGTGATAAAACCAACTTTTCACCAAAGATCGAAACTGCATTCAATGCAAAAAGTTCTTCTGGAGGGTCGTCTCAAGGATCAAACAACAAAACTGAATTTTCTTCATATCCATCATTCGATCCAAATTTTTCAGCAACCAAGAATGGCAAAGTACTACAATGCAACATTGCGTTAAATCTTGAGAATTGCAAGAATTTCTCTGAAAAGGTTGCAAAAGGTCATATGTCTTTGTTGGTGACTGTGTTAGAATCTTATGAGAGTTTAGTTGCAGGAAGGATCGGAAATCCATTGTTGACAAAAGAGGATTACGATCAGATTGATGCTGAAGAGATGGAATTAATGGATATTAAGTGGTGTTTGGCTAGTGTGTTGAGGAGAGCTGAGAAGTTTAAACAGATCACTGGAAGAGATGTTTTTCGTGATGCTAATGTTTCTACTTTAGGATTTGATAAATCTAAAGTTACTTGTTTTCATTGCAGGGAAAAAGGGCACTTCAAGCGAGAATGCACAAATCGCGAAGCAAGTGGAACTCAAAATCCTTTCGGAAACAATGATTATTATCGGAAAGCGATTTATCATCAAGTTGCTCAACAGCCGTATCAACAACAATCGTCACAAACGCCACATGCTAGGAAGGAGATTGAAGATTCAAAGAAAGCTTATCTAGTTAATCAAGATGATGAAAGATCTTCAAAAGGATTTAGCTGGGACAAATATATTTCAACTGATAGTAAAGCATGTCTGATAAATCAAGATGATGAAAGGCTTCCAAAAGGCTTCAGTTGGGATGATTTTGATCCTAACAGAATTTCAGATCATAAAGCTTTTGTTGCTCAAATTGTTGAAGATAGTGTTGATGATTATTATGATAGAAAAATGAAAGAGCACTTAAGATATCTAGCCGAGAGAAATAACAATGATGATGAAAATGTTCAAGTGACAAAGAAGAAAGTTAAAAAACAAGATAACAATGATGATGAAGATGTTCGTGTGATAAAGAAGCAGGTCAAAGAAATTCCAGCTTTCAAGATTGAAGAGGAAGCTAATGCAACAAAGATGCCTGAGAAATGTGAGAATCGTGAAGCTGTGAAAAAGCAAAACAGCACATTGATTCATAACATGAACAGACTAAAAGAATCTTATGATGTTCTAAACAAAGCAATGAATCAATATAATGAATCAAGCAGTGAACAAGCTACAGCTATGAAGACACTGCAAGGAGCATTCATGTCAAAGCAGAAAGTTATTAATAGTTACATTGAGAGATGTGCTAAACTTGAACAGAAATTGGAAATTCAGAGAATAGAAACTGAAAGGGTTGACAAATTATTGAAAAGTTACTCATGTTCTTCTTATGTGATTGACAGGATATACCCAACAGTTGAAGGCATGAAGGCATTTGAAGATGAAGATACTGAAGTTAAGGATACTGGTAAGAAACACAGTACTAACTATACCAAGTGTCCGCCTCCGCTTGAAAATAGATATTCTCCACGAAATCCTAATTCGGAGAGAGTCAAAAAGGCAACCAACTTAAAGTGGGAATCTGAATCTTCAGATAACTTGCCAGACAACATCGATGTCACTTTCTCATCGTCCAACACTGATCATGAGTCTGAGTTAATAAAGAAAGTGGTCGATCAGGTGTTAGATAAAGATGAAACTGAGGAGTCAGAGTCAAAATCAACGTCAAAGTCTGACACGTCAAGACCAACAGTTGATAAGGGCAAAAGGGTTTACAATAAAGATTTTCTGATGTCAAAGAATAATTTGAATGACGAAACATTCAAAGTAGCATATACATTGAATGATTCTGACAAATTATTTTCTGATGAAGAATTTCCAATAAGAGGTGTTAAAACTGAACTGGTCAAAAAGGTTTTCAAACTAACAGAAATTAACATTTCTGGAATAAAAGATGTAAATCTTTCTGAAAAACCTAAAAGTACACCTCAAGAGTTCAACAAAGGTTAAACAAGAAAAAAGGTTACAGTTCTGGTTCGGATTTTCGAAAGAAACCAAACCATAACGGTAATTTCAAAAAGAAAGGTTTAGGTTTTATTCCACCAGAAAATCATAAAAATGAAAAAACTTATAAACTAAAAACTGTTTTTGTTTCAGGAACATCTTCTGAAGAGGAAAAATAGCATTTGTTCAGAAAGCAGACAAACAAAGAATTCCTTGCAAAGAAGCAAGAGGAAATGAAGAAAGATGTTGCTCAAAAGAAGAAAGAGACAAGAACCTGTTATAACTGCAAAGTAGTTGGTCACATTGCCCGAAACTGTTCAAAGGCAACCAACACACAACAGGGAGTGTCTCTTAAACTCAAAGAAAAAGTTGTTGAGAAAACCAAACCACCAACCAAAAAATTTAAAGTTTTTGAAATTCAACATTTGAGGTTGGTGAGTGTTCAAAAAGTTTTTACAAAAGAAAGGTTAATCTTAACAATCAAAAGTGGGTTGTTAAGAAATCTGATGTGAGTTCTGACAATGAATCTGACTCGTCAAAGTCAGAGGAGTCATGTTATGGCGATGAATCTGATTCATTAAAATCAGAAGAGCCACAAGTTGAGCAAAAAGCAGAAATTTCAGTTCCGCCAATGGATGACGCAAACTTTCCACCATTGCGAGCTTAAAATTTTAAACAAAAAATTGGAAAAGTTGAGATTTCAAATCAATTCTTTCCTGAGAAGAAAGAATTTGATGTTGAAAAAGCTTTTAACCCCAATGTGAAACATATCTTTGGTAAAATGGTTGACGGGAAGGTCAAAGGGGTAAAGGAATTTTATGAGTCAAAAAAGAGTAAACTAGATAAAGATGGTTCACCCATGTTCGTATCGTCATGGGATAGAACCTATCAAGAGTAAAATCCAGACTTGCCGGAGGTCCCAAGTTGGTAATCGTGGAGCAGGAATCGGCATTTTTCTTGAGAAATTGAAAATTGTTATATTTCGACTTACAAGTGGTATTTTTTGATGAGAACCTATAAGTGGTTAATCAAGGACATTAAGTTGAACTTGAGTTAACTTTCATTCAAGTGGTTTTGAGAACAAAGTGATGAATTTATCCCCGATTCTACAAGTGGTAAAATCAACAAAACTAATTTTCCGGAAAAACCATTTGATTAAAACAAACTTAAGTGTTTTGAAATCATAATGGGAAAATAGTTTGTTGTCAGGGGGAGTTCTGATTGTTTATGCCAAGTGGATGGCGAATTGAAGCAATTCACATCGGTTTGTCAAATTTTTCTTTAAATGGTTTTGAATTTTAGGGGGAGTAAGAAATTTCAGAAAATCCAAAAACATTAGAAAATTTGAAAAAGACAAAAATATGATAAAAATCAAAATGAGTTTTGTTGTGAAAAAGAGGAAATGATAGTACATCAGTAGACAATCGCAGTACGCTAAAGAATTGGAAAGTCAAAAGAGATAAACGGTCTCACTGATGATGTGCCAGTAGGTTTTTGCACATTCAGTAGATTGTTTTCGAGATATAAACCTAAATATCATTGCTTACTTATCTCGTGGGGAACATCTCTTGGATATATGGGTAACCCCCGAAATCTTGTTTGAAGGGTTTTCTATTTCTGACATACTAGGTCTTTGTGCGTGATGATATCTGGGATATTATACCAGGACTTCTGATTTTGCGAGAGCAATAGCCTAGTCCTCGTATAATACTTTGCACTGCTTTATTCTTAAAGCCTACCCTCAGCATAAAAAATGATGAAACATTGAAAAATGCTAATCATGTGCTGTTGAAGAAAAGATTCTCTAAAGGGAACACACCTAAAGTCGAACCATCATCTCTCTTAGTGTACATTCACCTGTAAGACTGATTATAGGAGTCTGGATACGGGAGTATATTCTGAGGTGGGACATGCGAATAAGTTTAAGTCCTTAAAACACTAATCTCGTATCTCGAAACAATTGAACTTTGTGTGAAAATTTAAGTGGATCAGTATACTGACAATCTATGTGAATCGTTTAGAACTTAAAGTGTTTATAGCTCAATGGTGCTAGTGATTTGTCTCAAAAACTGATATGATCCTCTTACACAAACTCGCAAAAATAATGTCTGTAAATATTTCGTTACTGTTTTTCATTAGTGTGTTTTTATCATAAAATTTTGAAAATTCAAAAAGATTTTATTTCATCTTATTTTCGACAACTGATGTTGAAAAGCTGCTTTTCAAAATTCCAAGTGCTAAACATGATGAACAACAGGTTTGGGAGAGTTTGTTTAGAAATAAGAAAAATGATATTTTTACAAGTGATCATCAGAAATTATAAAAATAAAATCATTTTGAATGATATCTACAAGTGATGGTTTGAGATTGATTTTACAAGTGGTAAGGTGAAATTAAAATTGTTATAAATCAAAATCTTATGTTTTGGGTAGATAATTGTGCAGGTAAAGCCAGGTTTCTGATTCTGTTGTTATAGAAAGCCAGGTTACGATTTTAGAACCTGTGAAAGTTGTACAGCCAGGTTTCCGATCCAAAGCCTGTAGATAGAGAATTCCAGACTGCGATCCCAGCTTATCGAAAGGGGGAGTCTGAGGACGTAAGAGCCAGATTCAGATCCTGGAACAAAACTCGAGATAGAAGCTGCTGATGCTGAAAAACTTAAGGAATCAAGAGACCTGATCAAGAGATGTATAGAGCCAGGTTGAGGTTCTGGAAGAGAAAGTGAAAGAGAAAGAGATAAAGAAAAGAGAGAGATTGAGGATGCTTACATTGTCAGATACTTTGGAGAGAGCGAAAAGACTGATAAAGACTGAAGAATCGTCATACTGAGGACTCGACACCGAAGACTTCGTCAACATCCAAGGGGGAGTCTGTTGGTGCATATGTCTGTCGACTTCGTCTTGTATCAAGTCTTGTAGATAGATTAGAAAGAACAAAGCTTCGTAGCCTAGAAAATAGGGTTTTAGTAAAGGAAGTCCAGTTCGCACGAAATGGCATTGGCCAGTTCGTACGAACTGACAAATGTCCGGGTCGTTTGGACCACTCCATGCGAACTGGGATCCTCTATAAATAGGGAGCTTGTTCATTTCATTTGTAACGTTTTGGATTCCGGTAGCGAAGCTCTGCCGAGGTATCTCCAGGTTGTAAATCGTCATCAAATCAATACAAGAGATAGATTAAGTGATTTTAGTGTGTATACAGCTGAAATAACTCTTATACGTCTGATTCCGCCTCTCGTATAGGACGAGATCTCTTCTGAACGACTCGTTTGGCCGTGCAAATGATCCCACAGAAAGAAGCTCAGGAAGCTATAGAGAAAGAAGAAGCTTTGCAAGCTGTTTTGGTAAGTGAAGAGAAGGAAAGATTGAATAAAGAGAAAGAAAGACTTGCTTTCGAAGAAGAAGAGAAAAGATGAATCTTCAGGTATGTTTTCCTAACTCAAACAACCTTGAAGTTAAAGAAATTGTTAAAATCAGTGAGCAGCAACGAAGTAAGAAATCTGCTGCTGATCATGATGATGAGAGAAAGAACCTAGTACCGAATGAAAGGAATGATGCATGTAACAAATCTGTACATTTAGAATCTTAAAGTCAACAGTCGAGCATCTGTTGAAGAAAAACCAAAACCGAATGAAAAGTTCAGAGAAATAGTCAGAAAGAAAAGCCCAACAGTGTTTGATAAAGAAAGAAAAGCTAACCTCGCTGCGAGTTTTGGGTCAAAGTCGGATTGCCAAGAATGTTTGGATGAGCAAAGAAAGAAAAGAAGAGTGAGGAAAAAGAACGTGAATTGAACAAGTGATGCAACAAATATGTGAAGAAAGAAAAGTTCAAGAAAAGAAAGTGTTCAATGAAGTCGAATATGAGATGAATGTGGAAGGTTTAAATGATGAGCGTGAAGAACCTATTAAACAGTGTTGTTATAAACAAATGAAAAGAAAAAATAAAGACGGACCAATAATAGAAATTAAAGAGTTGAGAGTGCGATTTGGGATTCAAGACTTTGGCGGTACAAGTCAAGAAAGTTTGAGTCGAGTTTTTGGATTAAAGGGGAATGTTGAAAGTTAATCCTAAAACTCGTATGAGGTGAAAGTTAAAGGGCTAAAGTGAAAGATTGATATAATTAGTTTTTATTAAATATTGGTTTATTTTAGATAATTATATTGTAATTGGTTTAGGAAAGATTTAATTGTCTTTGAGAGCAAGTTTAGTAGTACTATAAATAGGAGTCTAGGTTATTGTTTTTATTTGTCCCTTTACTTTTTTAAGTTCGTATGTTCGTTTGATTGAATAGAAAGAGTCGCGGGTTTGTCCCCCAAATATCTTGTGTTCGTGTTTGATACGATTGTTTGAACCATCTGGGCCAACAGTGGAATAATGCTTTTGCCTGACCATAGAGTTTAATATTTTGGTAAAATTTTGAATGGATGGAAGTGGTCATCTTTGAAGCATTTGATCGAACACATGCAATGCATCACGTAGATGTAGGTCATTGGAACAGGAACTAGAATGAAAAATTTTATTTGCACGAAGATTTGTGTAAAATGCACAAGGGTGATGATGGAAATGTCCGAATTTGGGGGCTAGATAGGAAGCTACAATGGCAATATTCCTCGACATCAAAGATCATGTCGTACTCTGTTTCTTCCGACTGGAATTTGATGGTTATTAGAGGCAGAGCAACAAGTGTTGAGGTTGAATTAATTTGATTTTAAACCAACTTGATGCCAGATTGAAACTCATTTCATAAACCATCTAGTGTTTGATCGAGTATACCGAGATTTATGGACACAGGGTTTATGTAAAAAGATGTAATCAATTTAAAGTGGTGTCCGAGCCATTCGGCACGGAGCACAACACTTAGTTGGTGACTTTAAGGATGTGCATAACCAAAATTTTTCTGTTATATTCCATTTTAACCAAGAAAAAAATTGAAACTAAACAGATCAAATGGCCTATCGGCTCAACTAAACAAAGCCACTAAGAAACTTTGTTGAGTTACTCTTCTTTAGTCATAAGGGTTTTCTTTGGCAATGTTTTTTCAGGCAAACAATGTGTTACAAAATGTGTTTGAAAGTTTCAGCTTTAAGCCAACGTTGATTTTGGACAGAAGGGTAATTTTACCCTGTTATATGACTTTTTTCGAGCTTTTTCTCGAGTAGCTTGCGAGCGGCTTGAATTGTCTTTAGATGTCTAACTCGTTTTCTTTTCAAATCTACAATGTTTCATCCTTCTATAAATTTTCTTTCATTTTCACATCACCATTGGTTACTTATATATTACTATCAGATTATTTTAAATGATTAAAACAGTCAGTATAATAACAATATTTGTTACTTACGTATAACAATATTATATCTTATATGTTACTAATCTCACAAATATTTAAAAAAATAATTAAAAATTTATGAAGAAAAAATTATATATGTGTAACATAAATGACATAACAAGTGTAATATATATGTTACACATGTATAACGCTACATGTGTTACACATGTATAACGCCACATGTGTTACACATGTATAACGTTTTTTGCAACGTTACTTTCTCTGGTTGCTCTTGGTAATATATTAAGTATACTAGTCGTTAGAGATAACACTGACTGAAGGATTATTCAAGTTATTAGGATGTATAATGTATGTATGAAGCAATTAACTTCAACAACATAGTGAATGTTATATTAAAAGCAAGAAAATCACATACATAAATGTGCAATTTGGAAAACTTAAACTAACTTGTACTCTTAACAAAAATTATCTCCACGAGCTATAAGAAGATGGAGATTATTAATGAGACTTAAAAGTCAAATAAGTTAACATGTATTCAGGGGTTGTTTGGCTAAGCTTTTCAAAACTACTTATTTGCTTATTTGTTTTCTGAAAAGCAAATAAGCAAATAAGTCATTTTGAAAAGCTCCATTTTATAGCTTTTCAAAACAGCTTATTGACTTATTTGCTTTTCAGAAAAGCAAATAAGCAAATAAGTAGTTTTGAAAAGCTTAGCCAAACAGCCCCTCAATAAAAGGAATATGAAATGTACACATTATTAATGCAGGATATCTTTATAATAATAGTTTTGAACATATGGTACTAGTTCTTACTAATTATTGTAAAAAGTAGATACTAAAGTACATACATATCCTTCTTTATAAGGGTGAAGGGTGTGGTTAAACAGGTGAAAGTGGTAAACTTTAAAATGGACCAATCAGAGAGTGCCACGTCAGAGAGGAGAAAAAGTTTAAACTTTACTGAAAAGTGTTGGCAATGGTGTAGACTGTTGAAAGTGGCAAACTTTTTTTTTGTTTTTTTGTTTTTAAAAATTATGTGTTAAAAAAAATCAATAAAGCATCAAATTATGTGTAGACTGTTGAAAGTGGCAGTGGTATCTTCTTCCCCATTTCCACCTGCAACCTCCATCACCGCCACCACAGCAGCGGCGTCGCTGCCAGCCGGCCGCTCCCCTATTCCTCCTTGGTTCTCTCTTTCATCTCGCTCACTCTCTCCGTCTCTCAGATATCGCCGCCGCACCGTACGCCACCACCAAGGTGGTGGCGGTTGTTCAGTCGGGGAAGCTGGGGTGTGTGGGTCAGTGGGTGTTCCTCGGAGTGAGTGAGAAGTCCAACGGTCACAAAATCACATTTGCCGCATCGGTGAGCACATACCGATTCTTCAGTTTGCCGCGCGGTAAATAAGGGAGGGCGGCGGTGTTCCCGATCGGCATTCTCCTTTGCCGATGGGTTTGCCGTGCCACTCCCTTCACCCTAAGCAACACAACATCTTTAACATGACTTCAGCCTTCAGGTGACCACACTATCCCCGGTACCGGCATCTGGTGATGGTACTCCTACCCATGCGGGCCTACTGTTACCATACAGGAAATCTGAGCAAGTGTAATCATACGTATCCAAAAGAAAAACAATCTCTGACCTCAAAGACATAACACACAAACATACCTAGAGTCAAATACAAAGAGGAAAAATCATGCGAAGTGCTATTATGAGGTGGTGGCAATATTTGATATTTATGCGCATTAGTCAATTTTTAAATGTATTGTTAACTACTAAAAGTGATATCATAAAATCAATTCCATTTTAATCTTGAAAGTTCGAGTATGTATAAAATGTCACGCAAACGATTTTTCAAGAACATTGATATACTTTGCGTGCGTATATTATATGTGTGTGGATGTGTATATAGGGGTAAGATCAAATAAAAAGTTTATTTTGCCTAAGTAGGATGAGAAGTAATCTTAACCATTCATTTTTCAAATCAATGGTTAAGATGAAAGTGTAGGAGAAAGGAGGAGTGCAAGGGTATCTTGGGAAAATCCTATTTATGGACTTTCTCTCTCCACATGCAAGGCACATGCATATTCCACCCCCGTTTTTTAAACGTTCATAACTTTTTTATACGACATTATTTTTTCATAAAAATTTCACCGTAAAATCGAGCGTCTTTTTATCTTTAATTTGAGTACCATATTGCTATATAAAATATGAAGACTAAAAAAACCCACTAAAATGTGTTGTATTTCTATGTTGTAAAACATTTTATTGTGCTGGATTTTTGTACTATATTTTTGTGCTTAATTTTTTTGCCTTAAATTTTTTTTTCTCAATTTTTTGTACTATATTTTTTTGTACTACATTTTTTGATGAATTTTTTTGTGCTATATTTTTTTACTAGATTTTTTTGAGCTATATTTTTTTGTACTAGATTTTTTATGCTATATTTTTTTTACTACATTTTTGTGCTATATTTTTTTGTACTAGATTTTTTGTACTAAATTTTTTTGTACTAGATTTTTTGTTGTATTTTTAAAAAACAAAAGGGGTGTTATATGTCATTTTTGCTCCTATTTATAAGGACCAAAATGCCCTTCATTCCTACTTATTAGAAGTGCCACATGTCATCATCACAATCCTTTTTAGGCTACTTAGGCAAAATCCACTTTTTAGTAGATCCTTCCCCTGTGTATATATATAGATAATTGTGTGTTACTATATTTATAATAGTATGTAATCCTATACATAATTTTGGTTTAATACAAACACGTCCATGTTGCGTAATTATAAACACGTGATCCATAATTATATCTCTATCTTGACATGATATATTCATTTTTTACGCAAACTACCCACTAAGTATGGAACTCGACGGGTATTGGTAAGCTCATTCTTATACCCGATTGTAAAACGTTGTCAATACCTAGCCAACCCTGTCATATATTTGTCGATTAATTTCCCGGCTAGTATCCATAGGTATCGGGTATACATATAAGCTTTTTTTTTTAAATGCTAGTGCGGATTTTCAAGTATATAAATTTTTTTCATTCTAATTTTATATTTTAAATGAATACAATATCTATATCTATACTATATAATAAAAGAAACCAATTGGAGGACACATGTCATTCATTGAAGTCATCTATTTTTTATAGATA
This sequence comes from Helianthus tuberosus, assembly GCA_030545235.1. Lineage (NCBI taxonomy): Eukaryota > Viridiplantae > Streptophyta > Magnoliopsida > Asterales > Asteraceae > Helianthus > Helianthus tuberosus. The sequence goes on along the minus strand of CM060393.1, from coordinate 41,626,588 downwards.
ATTAATATCAATTAAAAGATAATTATAAAATTAAATTTAATGTAAATTTAAACAATTCGTATAGGAGATAATCTAATATTTTTAAATATTTATCAGATTTCAAAATTATTTATCTTGAAATTAAGAAAAGATGTACGCTAAATATAAATTAATATAGTGTAAATGATTTACGTGACATTTATAAAAACCATCACTGCAATCACCTCATCCATCGTATATCGAGTATATCCATTAGTTTTTTTAAAGATATAATTTTTTATTAGATTCATTCAACCCGTGTGATAATTTAAACGATGTATTTTAAAGATATAACATTTTTATTTTCTTATTATACAAAATAACATTTATGTAACCCGTGTAATACACGGGGTTTTTAAAAATATAACTTTTTTTTATTATTACGTAGTATATAAAATTAGATTTATCAATCCATATAATACATAGGGTTTATAAAGATATAACTTTTATTGTTTGATATATAAAATTTCATGTGCTCAACCCGTATAACACATGAGGTTCTTAAAAATGTAACTTTTTTCATTATTTAATATATAAAATTAAATTTACTCAACCCGTACAATACACGGGGTTCTTAAAGTTTTTTTATTATTTAATATATAAATTACATTTATTCAACCCATATAATAAATGAGATTTTTAAATATATATTGTTTTATTATTTGATATATAAAATTACATTTGTTCAACCCGTGTAATAAACTAGATTTTTAAAGATATATATATATATATATTGGTACAGGATCAGGAGAAAACGCCCTAAAGTGTGAGAACGGTGAGAACGCATCCCGACCCAACACGTGGTGCGCGATATAATTAGGGCATATGGGTTTTTTGTCATTTTATCTTCCGCTTTTCCATTTCCGCTTTTCACAATATTGCTTCATTTGTGGCGTTTAAGTTTTTGGCTTTAACCAAATTCAATAATTACATGGCGTTTTTAATGATTTCATTTGTATTAATATTTTGGCGTTTATGGCGTTTCCAAATCGTAGGCCATTGGAACCCAAAGGGTCAGAATATCTCTCTGAATGGCTTCATCCATACTAAGTATGGCCAGGACTTTTTAGGATGATGCACCATTTTTTGTTCTTAGATTCAAAGGCGTTTTAGACAAGATGACCCATTATTCTATTATTTTTTATATACATTTTGGTGTTTGTGGTATCTTGGCGTTTTACAATCGGAAAATTATATTACAACCACATGGGAAAAAATAGAAGCAAAAAAAATAAATTAAAACTCCTAATCGGATCTCTCTTCACAATCTTCACTGTCATCAGTCTCTCTCTTCTTTAGTACTACAAGAACTATCACCAAATATATGGTGGTTTTATGTAAAACTTAACAAACCCATCGGTCTGATTATTTTGTTTGTTCGATGCCGTGTGAGTGAGTTTTTTGCTTTGCTTTTCAACTTTATCTTCATCTTTATAATCATCCCACTCTTCAGTGTCATTGATCTTTTCTCCTCATCCAAGCCTTCTTCAAGAACAAAGAACACAAAATGACATATGACTGTCATCAGTATCTTTTTCTTGAAGATTTGTCCATCTCATGCAGCAAAATCTTACTGACTTACTCCCCTCACCTAACAATCCATTCAGAGAACTTCACGAAGAACAATACTGAATATCCAAGAAAGCATGTTAGCCATCTTTGATTTTTTAATTTTTTGGCGTTTTACAGTGAGTGGTATTTAGGAATATTGACGTTTGTTTTTTTGGTGTGATCAAATGGTAGTTGCTGAGAGGTATCATTTTATAGGATGTCTTTGGTGGGTAGGGTAGGCGGTGTATTATTATAATAAAGTATTCGTCGTTTCAGTTACTGTTTGTAATTACTGTTTTGATCAGGTTTATCTCTGAATTCTGTAACACGTCCCATCTTTCAAGTTTGGCATTTCAGATTTTAATATATTAAATGTTTTTAATAATAAAGTTTCTGTCGCTTCACTTTTACTGTTTTGTAGTTACTCTTTCTAGTTACCTTTTCAAGATTTTGGCTTTTTTTTTTAATTTTTAATGAGGTTTTATATAAAGATGGCACTTTTGTTCTCTTTTTTCTTGTACCTTGGTTTTTATACTTTTTTTGAGTTTTTTATAATACTTGTCCAAAGTAATTTTATTATAGTTTGGGGTTTTGGGGGCGTTTTATGGAATGATGGCGTTTCACAAGCATTTGTCTGTGTGGCATTTTTACTATATATGGCGTTGTTATTATATAACAATCAACTGAAAAAAGAAAATTATAAAAAATATATAAACAATTTATCTTCCAAATCTTCACTGTCACCAGTCTCTTTCTTCTTTTTTGAATCATCTTAACTGGCTGTTTCGACTTTCGTATGATTCAATTTTTTTTAAAGTAGTTTTTTTGTCGTCGTTTGGAAGCACAAAGTGTGACATTAGCCTCTTTTTCTTGAAGATTTGTCCATCTCACGCAGCAAAATGTTATTGAGTTACATCCCTGAGCTAACAGTCCATTCGGCCAAACTTTTTGGCGTTTTACCGAGAAAAAGAACGCCTCTATATAAAAGAACCTTAAATCTCTAAATTTGGTCATGCTAAACTCAATAATGTTTTGCTGTATGAGATGGACAACATTGTTAATCCTCAGTTAAGAAAGATGTCTATCAATGTTGTCCACCCCATACAGCTAAACTTTATTGAGAACAAAACTCGATAATGTTTTGTATGTTTTGGCGTTATAAATTGGATGGAAGTTGAGGATAAAGTCAATAAGATTTTACTCAATGAAATGAATAATATCCTCACTTAAGGATTTTTTCCATTACAATGAGCGAAACCTTACCGACAACCAAACTGAATTTCAAAGAAACGTTTTGTTTTAGGGGATATTTGATGTTTGGGTTTTTTGGCATTTCTAAAACGAATGGTATATATTAAATATGGCATTTGGGTTTTTGTGTGTTTAATGGAAGGTCTGAGATGTTGTATAAATAGGATGTTTTTTGGCGGTTGTTTTAGGCGGGATTTTATTATAATAAATGCTAGTAATTAAGTCTTGTCGTTTCAGTAACTGTTTGTTCAGCTTTATCATTTAAAACAAGTTTGGCATTTTATATCTAATAGCGTTTAGATTAGGATGGTGTGTGCTATGTAGGTTAAGGCGGTAATTTAATGACATTTTATTCATGAGATGGCGTTTTGTGTAGAGAAGTCAAAAGACTTTTCTACCCTTAATGAAGCGCGCCACACTAATAAAAGTGATGTTATTTACGAAAACGCCACCGCGTCATCTAGTCCTTAGATTGTTTTGATCTGACGATCCATAACCGTTCTCTCCGTTCTCACACTTTTCACCGTTTTCTCTAAATCCTGACCCTATATATATATATATATATATATATATATATATGATATATAAAATTACATTTATTCAACCCGTATAATACACGGGGTTCTAACCTAATATTAAAATATAATAAACTACATGTATGTCATAACCATAAATTTACTAGATATCTAGAATATGCAAATGTCATGATGAAACAAATCTCTAGAGATAATTTCATATTTTGTTAGCATATGAATATAAATATTAACAACATATATATCTAAAAATAAAATAATATTTCACATAATGAAAAACTACTATAACCTATAAAATGTGTATATAGTTTCGGATAATAAGGCATAGCATCACAAAATTAGAAACTTTAGGATATGTTTCGGATAAATGTGTATATAGTTTCGGATAATAAGGCATAGCATCACAAAATCACATACCTATAAAATATTTTTTTATTCAATCCATACCTGAATACCCGTCCCACAGGGCCATTCCTGAGAATCTTTAAAAAAAAATACCTTTAGGCCCTAGATGAATAGTTGGACCCTAAAAAACCTTAAAATATATTAAAAAGCTTAGAACATTTAATAAAAATTATATATATATATATATATACATATGTATATATATATATATAGAGAGAGAGAGAAACGGGATCAGGAGAGAACGGTGAAAAGTGTGAGAACAGTGAGAACGGATCCTGGCCCAACACGTGGCAATGAGCGCTAATTGTTATGCGGGGGTACGATTGTCATTGTCCACTTCCCGCTAAACAATGGCGTTATGAATCCTTTGCCAAAAAAAATTAAATACAAATGGCGTTTTCGTCTTTATGCTAGTTTTACATGGTGTTTTTTTTAAGTATATTTTTTACGAATGACGTTTATGTTTTAATGGCGTTTTCATCTTTATGCTAGTTTACATGGCGTTTTTTTTTAAAGTATTTTTTTTAACAATGGTGTTTATGTTTTAATGGCATTTTCATCTTTATGCTAGTTTTACATGTTTTTTTTTTAAACTATTTTTTACCAGTGGCGTTTATGTTTTAATGGCGTTTTATTGATATCCAATTGATATGGCATTTTTGTGTTTTCTACTTGTTTTAATTTAGTTTTTTAACCCTTTTTTAATGTCGTTTATGTTTTAAATGGTTACTATTTGTTAATTATTCTAATCATGGCATTTTCTTTGATTTACACAAATACGATAGAAGATCACACAACCAAACATGTAGATGTAATAATGTAAAGAGTAAAACACAATAGTCAACATTAAAATCCATGGCGTTTAGCTAATCTACAAAAGCTTCCATTCTTTGTGCTATTCTCTCGTCTGCTGTGTCAAACAATTCACGTATTTTTTGTCCCCCTATAGTCATGAATGTTTTTAGACAACTTGTCAATAGTTTTCTGTTTTCATTTTCGCTATGAAGCAGGATTTTTCCAATGTATTTTACCCTTAGTTCATTTAGCTGTCTTTGCTGGAGTTGATTTGGGGCATCTTCTTTTGCCAAACCACTTCTCCAACGAGCTATATCCCCATGTATGTTTCCATATGCCTCATTGCGAAAATCCCACAGTCGAGCACGTTAGACGTTGTCCTCCAATCCATCTGTTCTCTGACAATCTTCGCCTTGCTCATGATCTTATGCTTTGGGTGTTTTTTAATACGCAAGTAGTTTGCAAAAGCTCTGTGCTGCATTTTCACATTTTTTTCGCATATATTAGTTTGGCGTTTTGTCAACATAGTTCCTATATACAAAGTTTTTAAGATACTTACCAATCTTTCCACCCATCCTTCATACTTGTCCTCAATGCTGACGTCATCCTCTGTACCGCTATCAACTCTTTCGTGTTTTATGTTGAAACAGACAACATAGAAATGTCTTTCCCAGATTATTGGCACAAAGACCAGTTCATAATCTTTGATGGTTTTATTTTTCTTGTCTCCTTTGAAACATGTATTTTTCATAACAGTTTCCATGTTTCTGTTGAATTCTTTGTTTCGTATATTTTCTTGTGTCATTTTCTTATATGCCGAAGTATTCTGTAATATTGAGTACCATATTTTAAACAACAAAACAATGTCCTATTATAATTTTATCAATTAAATATAGCAAAAGAGTTACCAGTAGTAATTCTGAGCAGAATAACCTTGAGGGTGATTCTGGAGCCTTGTATCTTTCTTCATAGTTCAGGATATGTGCCCAACAAATAATAATTGAGACGTGTGCTTGAAATCCTGGTTTCATGCTCTCACAGATCACCCTCATGAGAAACTTTTCTCCCATCTTGAACACCTCAGTGCTAAAACAACATCATTTGGCGTTTTAGTTATACAAACTCATTCTATTATAATACATGGCGTTTTGATCGTTTTTACATGCATATTTTCAAGTAAACGTTATTAATGGAAAATTTGGCGTTTTATTTTTTAGAGAAGTTTACATACTGTTGGGATTGAACCCTACCAAAGGAACAGATAATAAAAGCCAAAACCGGATCACGACAGTGGATTCACAATAAGCAGATGTTTGCATTAGGCTTTCCCCTTGAAAGTGATTATAACAACCGATGGCTCTCTATCCACTGTCCGTATACAACTGCTGCTACCCTTTCAACTGCTGACAAAGCCCTGAAGAAGTAAACACTGCTGGCTCTATCTACTGATGACAAAGCACTGCTCTCTCAAGGACTGATCAACTTTGATGAAAGCACTGATGGAAGAAGATAGCAGTAGTTTAGTGTATTACTTGTCTTATGTAGAATCAGTGGTTAACATTAGCAGTGTTTGTATAGGAACAGTTGTTACAAGTTGTTAGCCTGTTAGACGTCGCTTTCATGGTGATGTCAGCTGAGATGCCTCAGTGGTTTTGGTTTGCCTATAAATGGAGCAGTACCCTGTACTGTTACATTTGATCGTCTTGAGTGAGTTCTTCTCCTCAATTCAATCCTTTCATCTTGTGCAACCAACCATGAAGTATCAGGCTGAGGGGGAGTTTAGTTTGTAAGCTTGCATTGTAATCTTTTGCTTTGAATTGTAATCTTTCGACTTATTGTGAAGCAAATGTTTATCAAAACTATCCTTCTCTTTGTTTGTGTTTACAAAGTTTGTTTTTCATTTCCGCTGCACTTTACATTGTTCCATATTCATTCACAGCTCAAATCACACAAACAAACACAATCATGAGAGCCTCCAATCCTAACAATTGGTATCAGAGCATGGACAGTCAAATTCGATCTAACAGTCAATTTGACATAACAGTTCAGCTAAAAATTCATTGATACTAAGGTTGGTTGTATTCAGTTGAAAAACAGAGTAACGAGTAAATCATGCTCAAAGTGGCTATTCTAAAACTCTGTAAAACAACCAAGATGTCATAGGACACACAAATTTCATACAACAAGTGACGTCATGCATAAATCACCTATAGTTCTCAGATCTGAAAATATATCTGATAAACTGTGGTATAATTAGTTACGAAAATTGATTTCAATTGTTGTGTTGAAGTTTGTGTTGTTCCATCATGATTATTGCTAAAGTGTGTACCTCATGTCAACAAAACCTATATCTGATTAAATAACATTAGTGTTTTGTTAACATAAAAAGAGGGATATTAAAACTTTAGTTACAAGATCTTATGTGTTAAAAAACAGGTTGGGAATCCTGTTGAAAAGGACCAAATCAACTGTGTTATAAACACATTAAGAAAATCAGGTGTTGAAATAGTCCAATTCATGTGTAATGTGAGATTTGACATATGCATGTACAAAATATGACCAGATCTCTCAAAAACATTACTGCAAAATAATATTGGATTAAGTATTTCTTCAATAAAGACTTCCCAGTAAGTATTTTATTACTTATGAATGGGAATGGTAAAAAGGGAGGAAGAAAATTCACAAAAACTCGAAAGTGTGTTTATCTCAAAACTCTTGAAGTCAAAAGTAAAGAGTATAAACTCAAAACACTTATGAGTTAAAATTTGGGGTAAAGATGGTCATTAAGCAACTGTATGCATTCATTGGATCAGGAAAGTTCAGGTAACAATAGTATCTCCAGTGAATGAACTTACAAGAGGACTAGACAAATTTTCAGAATCATCACATGGTAACAAAGTCTATAACAGAGTTTTTTAAAAACTCATGTGAACATGTGTCCTCATTTTTGTTGTCAATCAATCAACAAGAAAATGGTACCAAACAGTGGTCAAAATGTATTTACAATTTCATACCACTGTTGTCAAACCACTGACCATTTTCATAAACTTGAGACTGATATGATTAGGAGCTTTAGTGGAAATTATACCAGATCCTTTTGGTGCTGTTTTCAGAAAATCCTTTATTTATTTTTCTGAAAAAGGTTTTTCTCAAATAAAGCAGGATATGTTATTCTTTATTTTTTTAAGAATGATATATTTTGAACTTTTTACTGGTTTTTGATAGTAAAAGTTTCAATCTCCTGTCAGGATATATAACCTTTATTTTTGTTGGTAATATTATCCTCAAAATGGATCAAAAGGAAATGGTATATATGTCAAGGTCATGTCAAACTCAAGTTTGTTTTTACACTTAGCAAAAGATTGATTGTTAACAGATCTTAAAATACTTGGGTACTCATGCTTTAATTTAAATATTATAACAGGAATGAGTTACCTTAGTAAAAAGTCTACATCATATGGGGTACTAAACCACTGTCAGAAATTCGTAAAAGCTTCAAAATGTGTAATTGACATGTGGCAAAACCTTGAATGAAAAATTCTCAAAACAGCTGCTGATGTACTAGTCTTTCAAATCTTTACCATTTACCCTAACAACTGCTTTGTTCAAACATCTGCTTCCTAAATATTGTCCACTGCTGAAAGTCAACCAATGATCCTTTATTTTCTTGGCAAGCACTGATGCTCAAAATCAGTGTCTTATCTACTGATATGCTATCCACTGATAGTGAAAATCATCCACTGCTCACATAATTATTACCGTTGTCACCACTGATATTTGGTTCATCAGTGGTTCTCCAAAACAATTGTCCTCCATTATTCATCTTGTCATCAGAGGTTGGCACGTGGACAGTTTTTAGCCCTCAGATCTTTGTAACCGCTGCCACATCAGCACTTACTTTTTCCCTAAATAAAACCCTGATTAAAACCCCCAAACAGGGTTTTACACTGTGGGATTGAATTCTAAAAATTCTCTTCTCAAAGCAGTTTCCGCCTTCCATTTCGAATCACTCATCGTCTTTCTTCATCACAATGACGAAATCAAAATCAAAATCAAAATCATCCTCATCTTCATCTCCCAAAGAAGACACACAAATGGCCGCTGAACCCATTGAAATCCCTTACAAATCCCCTCACAACTACTTGGGTCTACTCACAAAACACACCAACAATCACGCCTTCGATTCCATCATTGACATTATGTCTGCGTCAAAGTACAAAACTTTGCTTACAGCAGATGCTCCAATATACCGACAAACCCAGAGAGAGTTTTGGAAAAATGTTACCCTTGACAAACAAGGCGAGAAAGTTATAGCCATCAACTCCTCAATACAGGGTAAAACGATTCAAATTACTTCACAATCCATTTCGGAAATCTTTAAACTCGATGATCAGAAAGGTAAAACAACTTTTCCCAAAAAACGAATTGAAAACTGATTTTCTGAAAAGAGGGTATGCAGAACAAACAAAAAGGGATACATTAGAAAAAGGTTACTTTCCTTCTGCACCTAGGTTTTTATTCCACACACTTTTGATGTGTGTTTCAAATAAAACAACTGCTTTTAACGAAATACCATTGAAGATCCAATGTCTGGGTTATGCTATTTTAAATAATGAAAATTATAACTATTCCCAGGAGATCTTTAATAACTTGGTAAAAAATGTTGATAGCAAATCATTTTTACTTTTTCCAAGGTTTCTAAGCTATTATTTTAAACAAAAATTCGAAAAGGAAAATGAAAATTTGCTCAAACAAGGTGTTTATTTTCAAATAAAAGGTTTAACACCTGAAACATTCACTAGAATGTTAACACCTTTAAAAACAAAAGCAGGGGTGCCTGAGCAGAATTTAGCAGTTACCACTGCTCCTCAGGCATCAGCTGCTGAGCCCACTGCTCCAGGTGATCATAGCAGCACAACCACTGCTTTGAAACCCACACCTGTCATTACCAAAAAGACCAAAAAGAAAACATCCAGAAAGCCCTCCAAACCCAAAACAAAGGCAACTCTGGAAGATGAGATCCCAGAGCAACTGCCAGTGACAACACAAATGTCACCACAAACCACTGCTGCTACTTCCTCATAGCAGTTGGTAGAAAGATCTCCACCATTGCCTCAAACTCCTCCTGCATCCTCACAAAAGGATCAGGTTGTAAACACAGGGACCCCACAATATGAAGCTCTGGACCCAATCAGATCCATCTTCCTCAGTCCTGATCCCAAGGACATGTCTCTTTCAACACCCATACCCTCACCAATCACATTACCACAATCCATAATACCCTTGTTGCATGCAGTTGCTATAGCTCAGACACAAACCAGTTCCTCTCTATCACCTATCACTGAGAGTATACTCCCACAAGTGACTGGGTCTGATGCTACTACCCATGCTATCCCAGCAACAACTGAGGAGGTTACACCCCTTGAGTTACAAGTAACTCTTGGTGGTAATTCAAGTGGAGCGGCAACTACAAATGATGGATCAACAGATCTGCATTTGGACAGCTGTTTCATTAGTAAGACTCCCTTGAAGGCAATCTCTTCTATAGCACCTCTGGCAACCACTAGTGAGTTTGTTTTAACCACTGGTACACTCAAAAGGTTATCAAGTGTTGAAGAGAGAAGTCCCCAGAACCAAGAACAAGGGGCATCAATGGGTGATTTTTGGGACTCAGTTCCTAAGTCACACATTGGTACAACCACTGCTGGTGGGGAATCAGATGATCCCACTAACGTGGGTGATGATTTAAAATATCAGGAATTGACGGGCAGAGTTGAAAAACTTGAAACATCAATTGCTGAAAAAAAGGATATGGTGCAACAGCTGTTAAAAGCTCAAAAAGCACAATCCACTGTTGTTCCAGCTCAAGCGCCTGCACAACCTGCACCTGCTGCAAATGAGTTGTGGAACTTATTCCAACCCCTGCTTGAAAAACAAAAACAAATGGCTGATCAGCAGCATGCAATACATGTACAAATGCTGACAAACATGGTGGAATCAAGATTCAAAGATACTCAAGCAGACATCAAGGCTATAAAGGCCAGCATCCAAAGCACCACTGGAAAAGTTCCCCCCACTATCCTCTTCATGGATAACCCCCTTCCAGATAATGCCAAAAAGGGGGAGAAAATCAAGATGTGGAAGAAGAAGGGAATTGAGGATGGTGTTTACATTGAACCGAAAAAAAAGACATCTAAACCTCAAACCACAAAATCTCAAACTTCTATCCAAACAGCTGATATGTCAGTGGTTTCAAAAATTGCTTGTCAAACAGTTGCCATCTCTTCAACACACACCACTACAACACACACTACCACTGCCCTAACATCACAACCTAAAATTACACCACCACCCACCAAATTACCACCTGCCCAAAAGCAGAAGACATCTACTGACACACCAGTAGTTGTAATGACAACAGAGGTTGAAACACCAGTTATTTCAACAGCTGTTTGCCAGCCATCCACCACTGCTCTCATCAAAATCGCATCACCACCATCACCTCCTGCTAAAAAGCAGAAGACATCAGATGTTACAACATCTGTTGTAATGACAACAGTATTTGAAACACCAGTTGCTTCAACAACTGTTAGTCAGTCACCATCCATCTTCCCTACAATCAACAAATCACCCATAAAGCTTTACACCAGAAAAAGAAAAACAACTCAGGCAGGTGATGACAAATATGATCCTATAGCTGCAAAATATCCACTGGAACCTGAAGCCGTGAAAAATGAGTTGAGACAATTCTACACCGAGGATAATCCTTCAGAAAGAAGATTTCCTTCTCTCATAGGCTTCATAGTACCAGAAAATATGGATGAATATCTAGAGCTCAAAGCAAGGCAAGCTAAGATAAGAGCTAAACTTGAATGCAAAGACCAAGGTGACGAAGCCATTTCAGAAAGAATGGAATTCCTGCTCACTAAAGTCAAACAGATGGAAGATTATGCAAGAGACCTGAGCAAAGAAATGTCAGTTTTACCACCCAAAGCAGATCTACGAAAAGAAATGAGAAAAGAATATCTTGCATACATCATGAAAGAAAAATTCTATCCAGCTGAGGAATAACAGTTTGAAGAATGGCCAATCATTGCATTAAAGCATGAGGCAAACAGAATTGAAAGGATCAAGAATGATCCAAGAAAGAAGAAGACAGCTCCAAATTGGAACAAATACAAAAAGCTAATTGCTGACCTTACATCTGAGTATAAAAGAAAGAAGCAAGAGCTGGTGGATGCAAATGTGGACACTGCCACTGCCATAGCAAAATGGACAAAGCAGTACACCGATGAGGCTTATGAAAGGCTGAAGAAAAGGAGGATGACAGATTCTGATACTCCAAAGAAGCCTGATTACAAAAAGCTAGAACAACAGATTGATGCTCTTAAAACACTGATCACATCAACAGATAACCCTATCCTTGTGGAAAACCAAGAAAAAGGAAAACTGCTGACCAGTGAAGAAGAAAAAGAAAAGGAAGCTAAATACTTCACAGAAGCCATCAAGAAAATGGATCTAAAAGAAGACAAATCAGCAAAGCTTCAAGACCTTGCCAAAAAGGTATTAACCAAACCTGCATCACCAAACACTTCAGACATGACAGCCATTGAGCTAGATCAAAAGAAGAGGCAATAGCAGATTGAAAGAGAGACTGCAGAAGATATAGCTGCAGCAAATAATGTCATCGAAATGGCCTTCAAACAAATGTCTGAAAGTTTACAACTTTTCACAAGACCAACTTCTCCAAACTCATCATCAAATAAATCTCTCCCAAGAAACCCATTGGGTTCAAAAGTACTAAAGTGGATGTCTGATCAAAAGACCCACGTATTGACCTTGGTCAGATCCAATGGCGAAGTGAAGTACATATCAAGGAAAGAAGCACTAGGTCTTGGTGTTGAAGATTTGCAGGATCTCCTTGAACTTTCACTACGCAGGGATAAGGATGACTCAAGTTCCAAGGACTTTGAAGTAGAATTTAAAAGGCAAGTTAAGGAGCTTCTGATGAGAAATAAAAATCCGGAATAATGAAGGGTTTTGGCATTATCTGTTCCAGGGGGAGATTGTTGGGATTGAACCCTACCAGATGAACAGATAATAAAAGCCAAAACCGGATCACGACAGTGGATTCACAATAAGCAGCTGTTTGCATTAGGCTTTCCTCTTGAAAGTGATTATAACAACTGATGGCTCTCTATCCACTGTCCATATACAACTGCTGCTACCCTTTCAACTGCTGACAAAGCCCTAAAGAAGTAAACACTGCTGGCTCTATCTACTGATGACAAAGCACTGCTCTCTCAAGGACTGATCAACTTTGATGAAAGCACTGATGGAAGAAGATAGCAGTAGTTTAGTGTATTACTTGTCTTATGTAGAATCAGTGGTTAACATTAGCCGTGTTTGTATAGGAACAGTTGTTACAGGTTGTTAGGCTGTTAGACGTCGCTTTCATGGTGACGTCAGCTGAGATGCCTCAGTGGTTTTGGTTTGCCTATAAATGGAGCATTACCCTGTACTGTTACATTTGATCGTCTTGAGTGAGTTCTTCTCCTCAATTCAATCCTTTCATCTTGTGCAACCAACCATGAAGTATCAGGCTGAGGGGGAGTTTAGTTTGTAAGCTTGCATTGTAATCTTTTGCTTTGAATTGTAATCTTTTGACTTATTGTGAAGCAAATGTTTATCAAAACTATCCTTCTCTTTGTTTGTGTTTACAAAGTTTGTTTTTCATTTCCGCTGCACTTTACATTGTTCCATGTTCATTCACAGCTCAAATCACACAAACAAACACAATCATGAGAGCCTCCGATCCTAACACATACTCATAATCGCCGTATCCAGTGAAGATGTATGTGGAAAGGTTATTTTCAGGGTTTGTCCTTGGTTCATGTATAACCACTCGCCTCCTTACATAAGGTGACAAACATGCCCTGCTCATCTTTTTTTCTCTCTTCTCCTCTTCAGGCACATTCTTTTTTTATATTTTTATCTTCTTCATCATCTTTATCAGCTTTTTCATCAGTAGGCAGCTCTTCAGGGTTTAAAATTGTATTTTCTTGCATCAGCTTTGTGATGTCTGGAGTGTTGTCCTGATCACCTTTCTCCTGCACATCTAACATGTTTGGCGTTTTTGGTGGTGATGTGTTGATGGCGTTTTCATCCTGGGGTTTATTGGGTGTCTCTTCCTCTTCAAAACTTTTCAAGAGGTTTTTTCCAATGTAGATGGTGGTTGCTCATATGGAGTTTTATCAAACACTAAACCTTGTTGGTCAACACTTTTCTTCACCATCTCCCCATCAGTTTTTTCTACTTCAGTGTTGAATGCCTGAGTGTATTGTGTTTCTGTCGTGGGGATGTTTGGTGTCTTATCAAATACACGCATTTTTGGGGTCTCTTCAGCAGGTTGCATGATGTGCAGAATGCGGCTATAAAAAAAACTAAACCTAATCTAGACACCCTAGTTTTAAATTTATAAACTAAGACTCTCTAAATGCTAGACCACTGACAGGCAAGTGTACCTATCGTATGTAGTAAAGACTAATGAAGTCCGAGTATCGAACCCACGAGACACTAGCGACGCTAAACTAGACTCTGACTCAACTAATACTTAATTGGTTTTTAATTTTGTGTTTTTAGGATTTTTTTTAATAAACTAATAAAGCAAGAAAACAAGATAACAGGGCAAGCAAGCAAGAAGTGACAGGAAGGAGACAATGATGAGAAAGAACTACCCAGGCTTCGAATCCCTAGAATCATGCAATGCTAATGTGACAATGATGATGGTTAAATATCTATTTCCCTCGATTGACCCCCCGCTAGAGATGTCCCAAACGAAAGAGCAAGACTAAATGCGAAGTGCTAGAACGAACCGGCTCGACCTATCGATACCAAATCCCACGAAAATAGAATCCTGTTGACCTCAGAGACAATTATGTTAAGAGAAGATCCCAAAAACACAAAGCAAACCAAACCATGAAGATTGAAATCCTAGGAAACCTTAACCACGATGTAATAAACGAGCCCGAGCTATCGGTCACCCAATCTACCCACCAATGATTAGCTAATAACCTAGCTCACCTTAATCGTCTTTCGAGTCACAAGATGAGGATGCAAGTTTTAGTATTTTTATTTTAATTATTAATCGAATTGGTCAATTTTTCAACTCAATATTCAAACCGAAAACCCTAAGATCAACGATTCAAATTAAACTCTAAGTCTAGGGGGAATTTCTTCGTGCCTAAACCGTTGAATTCATCAAACAATAATCAATCAAAACACACCAACATGCAATATCAAGATCAATAACAAGGCAAAGTTATGTAAATCACATCAAATAACCATAATCATGTCAAAATCGCATTACAATCATCAAGTTCATCTAAACCCAGGTAGTATAAAAGATTAGCCAATAATCTTAGTCGCTACAAAGAAACAAGTTTCATACGATGAACAAATCATATTTAGTAGTTTGTAAAACACAAAGTCTAACAAAACCAAAAAAATAATAAATTGCAAACCAAACCCGAATCTCGAATCTTGACCGCGGCTGAAACCCTCGAACCAACTCTTTTTTTCTTTCTCTTCTTGTCGCTGCCGTCAACTGTTGTGTGCGTTCCTTCCCTAATATCTTGCTGCCGTCTGATGTTGTCCAATCTCCTGCCGTCCCACTAATGTTCGAAAATAACAGGGATGGGCAATTGTTCTTTTTTTTGGCGGCCCAATACTTCTCCAGCCGTCTCCTGTTCTGCTATTCGATCCCTCACAAAATGGGCCTTGTTCAAATAATTCCAAGACTTCACGTGCGTCTCAAGGAAAAAATCTGGCGCCCCACATGATCTCTTTTCTTATTCTCTTTTCTAAAAATCTTGCATGGACCTTCACATGGCTTTGAACAGCCCAATTGTGTTACGTATAGAAACCTCAAAATAGCTAGTCATTGGGTTTTGGTTTCTTTATTTTTGACTTTGGCCATGCACACATAATAAGACTTCAAGTCCATATTCCATTCCAATTGTGAGCTACCAATAAAACAAATGGAATCATCTCATTTTATTTCAATAATTTTCAATCCATTTATTATACCCCAATCCATGAATACTAGATAAATTAAAAGACTAATTTAGGTTGATGATTATAAAATTAACACCAAGTTTGGATCATTAACATCTTTATTTTATTATTTTAGAATAATCATATCATTTTAGCTCGTTTTCATTTGAAGTTACCAAACTTTAATTATGAACCAGATGTGACCATAATTTAATAAAAACAACATTGAAGCTACTCAAAAGTATAGGAAATATTATATAAAAATATGTATATTTTAGAGCATATCAAATATCCCCACACTTTACCTTTTGCTTGTCCCTAAGCAAAATCCCAAGCAACATGTCCAACTTAAACGCTTAACAATAACGCAAGTCTCAAACAAATTATAACGCGAACTACGAAATCATCAAACACAGAGGTTTCGCAAGACTTACAACGTTCAAAATGTTGACGAATCAAGATATTTAAATGAAAACTGGGCCTACCTAATCAAGCAATCAATTATGCACTGCAACACCCCTCACAATGTCACTCATCTCTCGGCTAATATATATGTAATTTCGAGTGAACTCTCAAAACTGAACTATGAAGCATACTATCATAAGCTTGTACGTCAATCAGATTTCCACCTAATTGTTAGAACTCGACAAGGATCAAGAGGGCTTTAACGGATAGGTAAGGGTTAAAGGTAGTTTTTTTTTTTTTTTTTTTTTTGGAAGAAGTGGCTAAACACGTAATCACACAATAAACCGGATAAGCACGAAACAAACACTAACATATTGGACATTTCGACCCACAGCTTTTACTCTATATTTTTTTTTTCTTTTTCTCATCTTTTGCTCTTTTTTTTTTTTCATTTTCTTTTTTTTCAATTTTTTTTATTTCATCATTTTTTTCTTTTTTTTTCTTCACAAATATAATAATCACGTAACACGATCTGGTTATCAAATCACAAACGGGTAACAAACGAATGGCTAGGCTCAAAGTGGTATCTAAGGGTAGTGGTGAAACGGGTCAAACACAAAGGCTACACAAATAGGGTGATCCTAATGCCTCTATCATATCCATGCCAAATCCTAACCGAAGGTCTCAAACTGTATCAAAACGCACAAGTTCTAAAGTAATGCAACAAAGTCGGTAAACACACATGAAACGAAAATAGTGATCATATATAAATATGAAACATGTAAAGGCTCAAATCTCACTATCATGTGGTAAATAAAGGCTACCGATATTGACAATGCACAATCATTCAACTCTCCGGCTCAATCCACTATCCTAGGCATCCCAAAACCTTTTAGTTCCCGAAAACCGATTCAGTCAACCTACTATCCCGCAACTTAAAGAAACATGTGCTCTCGACTCGTAAATTCGACAATTAAACCGCTTTTGACCGACGTTTTGAAAAGGTTTTTCGTTTTCTATGCGCTAAAGGACCGGGACTCGCAAAACCAACTCTTTTTTTTTTTTTTTGAATTTTCAATTTTTTTTTCAATTTTTTTTTTCAATTTTTTATGACTCAAGACTCACTAACTAAGACCTAAACGACAGTTAAAAATAATAAATTGCAAACCAAACCCGAATCTCGAATCTTGACCGCGGCTGAAACCCTCGAACCAACTCTTTTTTTCTTTCTCTTCTTGTCGCTGCCGTCAACTGTTGTGTGCGTTCCTTCCCTAATATCTTGCTGCCGTCTGATGTTGTCCAATCTCCTGCAGTCCCACTAATGTTCGAAAATAATAGGGATGGGCAATTGTTCTTTTTTTTTTTGGCGGCCCAATACTTCTCCAGCCGTCTCCTGTTCTGCTATTCGATCCCTCACAAAATGGGCCTTGTTCAAATAATTCCAAGACTTCACGTGCGTCTCAAGGAAAAAATCTGGCGCCCCACATGATCTCTTTTCTTATTCTCTTTTCTAAAAATCTTGCATGGACCTTCACATGGCTTTGGACAGCCCAATTGTGTTACGTATAGAAACCTCAAAATAGCTAGTCATTGGGTTTTGGTTTCTTTATTTTTGACTTTGGCCATGCACACATAATAAGACTTCAAGTCCATATTCCATTCCAATTGTGAGCTGCCAATAAAACAAATGGAATCATCTCATTTTATTTCAATAATTTTCAATCCATTTATTATACCCCAATCCATGAATACTAGATAAATTAAAAAGACTAATTTAGGTTGATGATTATAAAATTAACACCAAGTTTGGATCATTAACATCTTTATTTTATTATTTTAGAATAATCATATCATTTTAGCTCGTTTTCATTTGAAGTTACCAAACTTTAATTATGAACCAGATGTGACCATAATTTAATAAAAACAACATTGAAGCTACTCAAAAGTATAGGAAATATTATATAAAAATATGTATATTTTAGAGCATATCATTGTAGATGTTTTTTTATTGCTTTAATCAGTTCATCCACCATTCTTGTATTATCAAGACCTTTTTTTATATCAATAATTTGTTTTAGATCTTGTCCTGGCAGCTCTAAAATCTCAGCAATATTCCTTTTAATTATTTTTTTCCCATTGTATCTCGAAATGTGATATTCAAGTGTCTTGAAATCACAATTCCATCTCTCAATATTGTTTTCTTTTATATCTTCATCTGATGATATAGTATCCTCCTCATCATCATATATGGGGGTTGTTGTAGCAGTCGAGGGTTCGGCGTTTTGTTCTCTGTCCATATCCCTTTTTTCTACTCTTGTATCCCCTTCTCCTTCTCCATCCCCTTCACCATTCCCTTCTGACTCCCCTTCCTCTTCTCCTTCTCATTCCCCTTTTCCTTTTCCTTTTCCTTCTCCTTCTCCTTCTACTTTTCCTTCATTTTCAACTTCAATGGCGTTTTCATGAACTCTTTCTACTTTAGTGGCGTTTTCATCATCTGTTTCCATTTCAATGGTGTTTTCAATTCGAGCCATCTCCTTCTCCCTTTCTTCTTCATTTTCACCTCCTTCTTTTCCTTCTTCTTCATTTTCAAATTCTTTGGCGTTTTCATGAACTGTTTACTCTACAATGGCGTTTTCTGTTTCAGTCATCTCCTTTTCCCCCTTCTTCTTCATTTTCATCTCCTAGTACCACCTCATTTTCAACCTCAGTTTCATGTGTACCTTCTTCTCTTTCAGCTGACATTTCTTTGGCGTTTTCATCAACAAATTTTGAGATGTTCTCCAACAATGTCATACATTGTGAGTATTTAATGTGTACCAGGAGGCTGTTTGGGTATTCAGACTTTGACTGTTTTAACAATGTGCTCATTTTATTGTAACAGTCTTCTAATTCTTTGTATGCTCCATCCAATTTATCATGGTGTTTTGTGGTTTTTTTTTAAATTTATTATTTGAACAACATACCTTTTAAGATTCATTATTTTGTTCTTCTTCATCAGCAAAAATGTTGTCATACTGTGTTACTCCTCTGACAAGAGCATGGTTTCCTGATGCAGAAACTTCAAACATCATTTCCCGGCTTTCTCTATCCTCATTCACCATCCTTTGAAGTGAAGCCTCTTCATCATCATGGAAGGGCATGGAGTTTTGCACATCATAGTCATAATGATCATCATGATCAAAACCATCATCATCATCAAACTCATCATCATTGTTATCAGCATGCTCATCGACCTTGTGAACATCATCTTCATCTTCATCTTCATTCTCAACATCATCACCATCATCTTCATCATGAACAACAACCTGCATTTTTCTTGTTTTTTGGGGCTTGCTTCCCTTAGCTTTTTTGACTGTTTTCCTTTTTACTTCATTGCCCACAAGGCGTTTTACCATTGCACTCTCAAATAAGTCAAGAGTATCTGTTGTAACCCACTCAATTGGGTATCCTTCTTTTCGGTCCCATTTTTTCCTATTGCAGGCATCGTTCACCAAGGCAAGCTGTAACAAAATAGATTTTTCAAATGAAAGATATTTTTTGGTGTTTTAATGACACACAAATGAATAGTGAAATTTTATTCTTACCGCAAGTATGATCAGTGGCCCTGTGTAATGCTTTTTGGGAGCCCATGCGGTTTTGGCGTGTTGCAAGCATTGGATGATATAACTACACCAGTTCATTTGGTTTATTTGAACGTTTGGTGTAACGTTGTGCAAGAATTGTTTGTTGACGACTGCATTGTCAGTTGCATGCCCAATTATAATGAAGAATGCTACAAGGAAATTTAGGCAGAAGTCTCTCCCAAAGCCATGCATCATAGGCAAAACGTTTTCAAAGTGTATCTTCACACTTGGTCTGTTAACCCAGCCCAACCCTTGGAACTGTGCTTTCCACTCAGCCACCACCTGGTCTTTAGTTGTTGGTCTTTTTTTCATGTTCACGGGCACCCTTCCATTTGGTATACATGTTAAAGAGTTTATCAATTCTTCAGTCATATGTATGGTATGGTTGCCAACGTTTAGGGTGTTTGTCTTTTCATCGTAATTTTCAACCAACCAGTACGCAAGCATTGTCGGTACGGTGTCTATTTTCAACCTTAGTGTAGCACCAAACCCCATTTGGTGTACTGTCTGTCTTTGATTTTCGTTTAGATTCATAAACCAAGCAGTCAAGTTTTTAGGTTTCACTCTTGACAAGATCCTAGCCCCACTGAACTCATGATATGGTTATTCCTCAACCTCAACATTCTGACTTAATGCCTTCTTCTTATTGGCTTTTTGGGCCTTTCCAGTATGGACATTTATTCTCAATCTTAACCTCTCTTTGCCTATAAAAAATGATTTCATGGCGTTTTATTTTATGGCGTTTTAATATTATAATTTAACATAACTATGATACATTTATGGCGTTTTATAAATCAATAAGAGATGATAGATGTTGAATAAGACAATATCAGTTAAATGGCGTTTATAACAGAAACTATACATTTTTTGGCGTTTAGTAACAAAGCTATGACAGGATACATGTTTGTGGTGTGTAGTAACACATGAGTGATATGTAAAATTTCGTTCTCATACATTGGTAAATAAACGATACAAATTTTGACGTTTTGGCAACAAAGTATCAAAGTGTATTTTTACATCACGAAAAGTAACATTGTGTATCATGTTCTCTTGTTGTCTTCTTTCGTTGCTCGTTCGTTTTTTGGCGTTTTGGAGCAGATGACCCTTCCCCTTCCACCCTTGTAGAAACTGCAAATTTTTGTTAAATTTAGAACGCCAAAAGCTGCATAAACTAGCACAATGTAAATCGAAGTTAACTCACTATGTTTTTTTCCTCTGGATCTGGTTTGATCTTTTGATGCCATAGTTTTTGTTGTTTCGCATTTTCTAGGGTTTTCGCGTTTTACGTTGGTTTTGGGGAGGTTTTCTGGGAAGTATATATGTTTCGGTCAGGCTTTGATGTGTTTTGTATATGAACATTTACCTTTTTGCCCTTATGGAAGCGCGCCACACTAATAAAAGTAATGTTATTTACGAAAACGCCACCGCGTCATGTAGTCCATAGATTGTTTTGATCTGACGGTCCATAATCGTTCTCACCGTTTTCACACTTTCACTCGTTCTTTCTAAATCCTGGCCATATATATGCTAATTATAATGAGAAAACCCACCTCAGTTCAGAAAACCCAATAAACCCATGATTTGAACAAGGAGCATCCACGTGGATTATGTAACTGATGAGATAAAGGGTATTTTCGGGATTTTACACTCAACCGGCAGAGGATGTAAAAGAATTGTAAAAGTTTTGTGCTGACATTTCTTGTACAGTTGGGATTTGACACATGATTGTTTTGCAGCCATCTTAATCTAATTTAATGCATGAACAGAGCTTTCTTTTTCATTTTCTTCTCTATGTGTATTTTCACATTCAATACAAGACCTCAAAGTTCAGTTACTTACCAAGATCCTTTCAATTATCTAACTTTTAACTCTCTCATATAACTCTATCTTTTTTTCATTTGGATATTCATCTTTACTTTAATCTCTCTCGCTTTCTCTCTTTCTACATCTCCTTCTATCTCTATGTCTCTTTCTCATATAACTTCAAGAATTTAAAAACACAATTCATCCTATATTTGATTTTTGTATTAAAACTATTAGGTTTTTATATTTATTATCATTAATAAGTAACAAAATTTCTGCAACTATTTAAACTATAACAGCAAGAATTAATTCATTTCTTTTTGTTTTTTTACACAGAATATGTAAAACGATTTTTCATACAGTCATTAGAAATATAAAAAAAATTCCTTATTAAGGCATGTAACATTGGGAAACGATGCATTCATTAAATGGGAGCTAGATAAAATGTCAAAGATGTGTTTAATAAAATGAAACATACGTGTCAGGTGTGTAAACTAGTACAACCATTTCTTAAATTGATTAACACATATTGCAAGTTAACTTTTGTTTTTTTTGTTAAAGTTATTTTTTCCCGCCAAAATCTTAAATGTTAGAAGTTTTTTTTTTTTTTTTTTTTTTTTTTTGCATAAAGCATGTTACATCTATACCGATTTTATAATAATCCCGATATAACACAGGTTGATTTTATTTTTATACATAATAAGAAAAGTTGTTAAGCATTCTTCATTATTATTTTAAAGATGGTAATTGTTTTTCTCGTACCTATTTATGTAATTTTTCTCCTTTTTAACATGAAGTTATATGTTTGCATTTTTTTTCATTTATCATTCATTCATTCATTTATTATTATTATTATTATTATTATTATTATTATTATTATTATTATTATGAGTGTACCATTGTTATATTTTCACAATTTCACAGCGTAAGAATATGATATTCAGTTTCACAGTTACTTATTATATAAAACAAAACAAAAAATATGTAACATGTAACATATAAATTGTAATTAAAAAGCCATACATGTATAACATATTTTTTCTATTTTCAGTTTGTGTAACATTTTTTGATTTTCACAGTTTCACAGTGTAACAATATGATATTCAGTTTCACAGCTAATTATTATATAAAACAAAATAAAAGATATGTAACATGTAACATATAAATGGTAATTAAAAAGCCATACACGTGTAACATGTTTTTTCTATTTTCAGTTTTGTAATTTTTTTGATTTTCACAGTTTTACAATGTAACAATATGATATTCAGTTTCACAGTTAATTATTATATAAAACAAAATAAAAAATATGTAACATGTAACATATAACTTGTAATTAAAAAGCCATACATGTGTAACATGTTTTAAAATTTTGTTATAACATGTAAACACGGGTTAAGAATATGTAACACGCATAGCAAGTTAACGTAAAAGTAAAAGCTGGGGCGATTAATAGTATACATTCTGTAACATCCTTTTTTTGTGTTACAAATACAATATGATAATCACTTTCACAGTTATTACTATATAAAAACAAAATAGAAAATATGTAACATGTAACTTGTTATTAAAAAGTCATACATGTGTAACATGGAACATATAACTTATAATTAAAAGCCATACATATGTAACGTGTTTTAAATTTTTAAAAATCCATACATGTGTAACATGTTTTAATTTTTTTATAACATGTAAAACATAGGTTAAGATAATGTAACATGCATAGCAAGTTAACACAAAAGTAAAAGCTGGGGCGATTAATAGTATACATTCTATAACATCTTTTTTGTGTTACAATATGATAATCAGTTTCACAGTTAATTACTATATAAAAACAAAATAAAAAATATGTAACATGTAATTTGTTATTAAAAAGTCATACATGTGTAACATGTTTTAATTTTTTGATTAATCTTCCATTTTTGTATTTTTTTTTACAATTCAGTGGATGTCCGTTTATAGGGTGGGTCGACCCACCCATGTGCCCCCGATTTTATGATTATTCCAGGACTATTATTGAGAACTATTAACAGACTACAAGTTGAGGTTATAGCTCATGAAGATGAAATTAGGAAGAAGAAAACCATTACATGGTTTATGATTTTGTTGTTGTAACTTCCACAATGTTTGTTTGTACTCCTGGATTGATTTCAAAGTTTTTATATTTTATATGTAACTTTCCTTTGGCCCATTTTCCTTTATGTTTTACAAAGTACATTGGACCTGCAAATTATGTAACACAACGCAACATCATTCGTAGCAAAAGAAATTACACTGCATTACATTATTTTTTATTACAATTTTGAAAAATTACAAAAGAAATTGGTATGACACTTGTATATATTAAGTTGACACAGTTCCCCATAGTGGTTTTAAATTTTATGTTATAGCAACTCATATAATTTTTTTTGTTAATAGATGAATTAAAAAAAATCAAAATTATTGCATAAACCTTGGTGTACATACATACTTAGTGTTTTTAATAAGGGAAAAATACATGGTAATTCTACATCCTATTTAAACAATTGTCTTGTCTTAATCCAAAAATTGCACATGTTTTAAAGAATGTTACCTATCATAGCCAGGACACAGAGGCTAGACACATCAAAAAAAATATAGGGGTGGGTGGGGGAGGGGTTTGTCATGATGATATGATACATTGTGAAGTGAATTGACACTTTGTCATTCTTTTTTTTTCCTATTGTGTAATTTGATTTATGTCACTTCAAAGTGTATGTCATATTTGCTAAATCTTTTTGGTAATGAACCGTTGATATACTACCCAAACCGAGTCATATGTTACAAAAATCATTTTTTCATATGTTACAAAAACCGAGTCATATCTACATTAGTTAATTAGGTTTCAGTATTTTTTCATATACTACCCAAACCGAGTCATATGTTACAAAAATCATTTTTTTTCATATTTTATCCTATATATAAATACACATTAATGCTACAACATAGACATTTTTTTGTTCCATTTCACATTTGTACATATAAATAAAAAAACAAAGCCCAAAAGTTTTTTTTTATATATCTATGTAATAAGATATCTGATCATAGCACCACACATAAAACAAAACATTCTGCAATGTTACAAAGAAATGGGTTAAAACAAACTATACAAATTAATGTAATAATAATTTGAGATTAAATACTTATTAGTTTCTCTTTAACGCCTTTTTTCCAATTTGGTGGTAGATGCCTTTTTCCCCTGCATTTCAATTAAAAAAACATCAACATTCCTCGCAATACGAACGTTTTTGAAGATGGGGAACACCCAAGCAAAAAAAAATGTTTGAATGTATAAACACATGTGGTCATTTTTATCTATTTTGTTGCTTATCTTCACTATCTATAAGTGTAACATTCCTACTTTTATCATATAAAATTATAGGTTTGGTTAAATTTATTAACCACTAGTAATAATAACTAGTTTATTTTAATATAATTATTCAATCCAATTAGTTTTAAACACTATTTTATATAGTTGGTTGAAATATTATTTTAATTAGTTGGCCCGAATATAGGTGACCTTTCTAAATAAAATAAAAGTATATAAAAACTTATATTATTAGACGGGTAGAATACGGGTAAGTTGAATATTAGAAATATAAAGTATTTAGACGGGCCCAGGAACCATTTAATAAAAATACATTGTATTTAAACCTACTCTATTTTTAATAAAACTTAGACCCAAATGTAGACAAAAATATTCTCGTTCTAATAACATGTTTATTATTTTATAAAAAGTTATATTTTAGAAATTATAAACGCCAAATAAGTGAAACAGTTAAATTAATATATATATAATAAATAAAAATAATAATATTATTTTATGGATTT
Organism: Helianthus tuberosus; assembly: GCA_030545235.1. Lineage (NCBI taxonomy): Eukaryota > Viridiplantae > Streptophyta > Magnoliopsida > Asterales > Asteraceae > Helianthus > Helianthus tuberosus. Next base: position 41,601,303 of record CM060393.1, on the reverse strand, counting down.
GTACGTTTAGAAACAAAATTATATATAATAATCATAAATGAATTATTCCATATATAAGTTTACAAGTTTTTTGTGCATAACAACTTGTACATTGTGCTTTGTGAGTTTTTCAAAAAAAAAGTTGATTTTTTACTTTTAACCAAAATGTTTTAACCTTTTTTCAATTTTAACCCTACATAATTTGTTTTTTAACTTTAACCCAAAACTTTTCATTATTTGCAATTTAACTTCGCAACTTTTGTCACTTATACTTTTCATCTTTCGCAAATTACTTTTAACCAAAATGTTTTAACCTTTTTCAATTTTAACCCTACATAATTTGTTTTTTAACTTTAACCCAAAACTTTTCATTATTTGCAATTTAACTTCGCAACTTTTGTCACTTATACTTTTCATCTTTCGCAAATTTTCGTTTTACGTATAGTTCTAAATTTTTCGAGTTAATATGACGCAACGTGCATATGTGGTTCAACGTTTTTACCTCTATTTTTCCATGTTTGACAAGTTCGTCGCAACACGCATATCCTAGGTCGAGTCAGTGTTGGTGGTCGATGATGGTTGTGTGACATTAGTACTGTTTGACACACTGTTTTACGCCCCGCTACAACGCGGGGTGTGCTTTAGGGGTTTTCAAAGAAAAATTTGTTATGCATATGGTTGTTGTAACGTTGGCTTTGGGGTTTTCCAAAAAAAAATGATTTTTTTTTTACTTTTCACCTAAAAGTATTTCATAAATTACTTTTAACCCAAAACTATTTTTTTTTTACTTTTAACCCAAAACTTTTTATCTTTTGTAAACTATTATAATAACTTTTTTTACTTTCAACTTTGATCCTTTATAGTTTTCATTTTCCGCAAATTTTTCGCTTTATGCTTCGTTCTAAATTTTGTGACTTAACACATCGCAACGTGCGTCTTTGGTTTAACGTTTTTACGTTTGTTCTAAATTTTGCGAGTTAACACGACGCAACGTGCGTGTGTGGGTGAACGTTTTTACATCGTCTATTTTTCCCCCGTTTGACAGGTTTAACATAACGTGCGGGTCCTAGATTGACTTAGTTATAACTAAAGAATCCCCGCCGCATTGCGTCGGGTCGCAATCCTAGTTTGAGATTATGATACATACGTGTCATGAAGATATTTTAGAAAATAAAATAATAATAAATATTAAAACTAATCAATTGAGAAAGAAAAGAAGTGCACGTGTAGTGCCCAAAATCAAAGTAAGTGGCCATATATGCGTGAGATGTAAGCTAACTCTCAATTATAAATAGAAACCATATAACAAATTTTTCCCTGTCAAAATTCCTTCCAAACTTTTCGCCCTCTATGCATATTTCTCCATACAACTCAATTTTGTTCAGTATTATACCTATAATACTACAAAGCCCTGCCCCGTTTTAAGTGTTTTAACTCCCGATCACCGCTACCCTTTCCGATTGATCTGAGCCTCATAACATATGTCAAGGCTCTGCCCGACTAAGTTGTTGGGATTCGGTCTCGGGACATTGGGACAAGGTTGAAATTAGGGGTACTATACTTAACACGAGTGCTTTATATATTTTAAATAGCTCAGAAGTTATACCCAAAATTTATACCAGGAAACTTTCTAGTTGAACCCTAAAGTTACAAAGTGGGTCCATTCTCTTTCCTCATCGTTTTATTCCCTTTTTGTCTCAAACCATAACAACTCTCACCAAAACTATTATTTATTATTATATTTTATACAAAAGGAAACCTTATTTAAGACCCCTAAGTAATCCTACATAAACCCTAAAATTTTTAGAACAATCAGAATCAGGATCAAGGCCCCTAAAACTCAGGGGGGGTAAACCCTAGTTGATATTATTCTTAAAGTTTTTCATAGAAATCGAATTTTCTCGAACGGTCGACTCAGCTAGGCTACCAAGAGACGTGGCAACCTTATGTGAAAACTGAACCGTCGCGCCACGCGACGCGACCACATGGACCCCTCGCGCCACGTGAGGGGGTCAATTTCTCAGTATAAATAGAGGGGTGTGGGACTTGAATTCCTGCGTTGGAGCGACGAACAAATTCGTTTTACGCTTCGAGATATAGTCCGTTTACTACCAAACACACACTAGCTCAAATTCTGCTACGATACCAGGTACTAACTTGATCGCTGCTACGATTCAATGTCCGATCGATTGAAACTATCCGACCGGATGTTTAAGCGCTATCCTTTGTCATTAGTCGTGATTCTGACAGGATGTTTGAGTACCACCCGAACTCGGGGAATACTCTGTCATTCGTTGTGAATCCGATGGATGTTTAAGTGATTGCACTTTGTCATTTGTCGTGAGGGTTTAATCTCGTGAGTTATCGTAAATGCTGTATTAGTTAATTACCAAGTTCGTGTGCACTAGGTTACAAGGCTAATCAATAGGCTAAGCTCTGCCTGTATAAATATGTAATCTATCAAGGCTTATCTGTAGACTAAACTTTGCCCGTAAGAATCTGCATGCTTATAATGTGAGTCATTCTCTTTTTATCAAATTACTTTCAAAATCATGTTTATTTTCAAAGGATATAATTACAGTGATTAAGTTTATGTAATCACCAAGTTACAGCCGGTATGTGGGGTTTTGTATACATTACTTGATAACCGTCACTATTGGACAACGAGTTAGCCAATGAGTGATATGACCATAGTCACAGACTCCATTGGACAATGAGGTTACCGATGGATGGTCGAGTGACAAATACTGTGGGTAGTTGGTTGATATCTGGAAACATTGTAATCTCTCTTAATACTGTAGATTATAACAAACGAGTCGTTTTCATAAAATGAATGAACTCACCAGTATTTCCTGCTGACAAAACATTTTTAAAACGCGTTTTAGGTAATTACAGTAGATTGGAATAAGAGATGGATACGGCACTGAAAGGCTTCCAGAAGTGGCTTATTTTATTAATTAAATCAAATTAAGAAATATTGTTTTATGTAATAAAATTTATCTTTATTAAAGCTACCATTGTAAAACATGGGTTTATCCCATCTATTTAATAAATAAAATCCGGTGTTTTCTAAACTCTGACATTTTTCCTAACTCACGGTCCTGATGAAATTTCCGCTGCAATATTTTTCAAAATAATCACCGGTACCACTTGGCTGTCGCGGCTCCCGATTCCGTCCAGGGTGGGTCGGGGGTCGTGACAGAAGGTGGTATCAGAGCCACTGCTTTAAGCCTATAAGTGTTGTGATAATAATACCTAAGTTTATATAAAAGAGTTAGGAGATTGCTATTAACTGGTGGCACACATGATAGCATTTAGACTTGAACTTAAGAAAAGATGCCTTAGTATAAGCTTCGAGATAAGCTAAGTAATTGTGTAAATAAAGTATGATGGATTTTCGTATGCCGTAAGAATGACGATTAAAACATTGTAGGCAATAGCACTTAATTGCTATTAATTCTTGCTTATTGATATTACTTGGTCTAGAATAAAGATATGTTACGGGAATAAAAATTTCCCTAATTCTGGATAAAATCCTAATAAAAGAGGCACTTTTAAAAATACTATTTATGGGAAATATAAAATTTTCTCCGACAAGACTAGGTATGGTGAAGCAGACTCTCCAGCTTGTCCGGATATACTGGGATTACCTCTCCGGCGCGAACCGGATAAGACGGGGTATATAATATGTTAAACAAGTGACAAAATTTCCCTAAATAGTATCATGATTTGATATCTGAATTGTTTTTGGAAATATGAATCTGTTAAATACATTGACCTTATAGAAGGTATGTATATTATAGTATATGAAATATGTGATTATATAGATAGGTATATCTATAAGGAAATCCAAAAACCATAAGGATTGACAATTTGGAATAAAGCACAAGCATCTGTGTCTAGATTTCTTTATCAGGAATCTCTTTTCCGATATCAAACATTATTTCGTTTGATCATTTACCTCGTAACTCGTACGACAATATAAAAAATAGAAACCCTTTAAAGTTGGGATACTATCGAAAGTATAAGAATTTCCAATACATTACCATAAACTATTAACGCAAGTAAGAAAAATGTAAAGATATGCTAGTATACAAGAAAACACATGAAACTTAAATTAAACGTCCACAGACGTTCAAGTATATCACATACGACTTCCAAGGCAAGACCTTTGAAAATATGATTAGGCACGACAATACCAATACGAATCCCGTCATTTGAAAAAACTACTAATAAAAAAAGCAGCACTTTGCCAAGTGATCCTACAAAATGAATATCACTAAGGTACGTTGTAACAAGATTTCACAACCATCGGTGCACAGTCTAAATCAGAGTCATAATTATTATCACTACAAAAGGAGTCACATACCTTTGCAAACTCCCCTATTTCATTTTATTCGACATTCACTAGTAATCTCACTTAACAACAGTTATCACACGAAATTCCAGATAGAAGTTCCTATATTTCTTTCGTTGAAATTCTGACTTCTGCATATAATAAGTTGACTTTCATGTTTCTACTTCCCCTAATGGTTATCATACTATAAGGATTTCTTTCATAGTAGCGAATATTGATCTATTTCATTTCCTGGTAAATTCACACATTACACATGCACTGTTTGTTGCACATGTGATTCGTTTGATTTGTGAAGACCACTGGAGGGCTTCATTCCAATTTGTTGTTTTATCTAAACTCAAATATCATCCCGCTTTTTGCACTATGAACCGCATTATTGCAAAACGATAACTCTTTGATATCTAGTCAATAAAATTTGTTAAACCATTTAGGTGAAGAATTTATATTTTATATATATATATAAAATTATATTTGAAGTATACTCTCATTTAAGTTTATGTCTAGTTATTTATGATTGATAATTAAAATTAGTTTTATTATTATTAATAATATATTAATAATAGTAGCATTAGTATTATTTTTAGGTACTAGGGTTATTGTCAGGGGCAGGTATTGGGTAATCTAGCCTTAGTTAGGCATGGACTGATCACCTATGCTTAAACAAGGCAGCACTAACCAATATCCACCCATGATAATGACTAGTTAATATATATAAATTAAGTCATCATACTTATTTAGTAAATTTTAATTATATATAAAAATATTTTACTTTGTACTGTAAGGAGAAGACATATTTTCATAAAACAATAAAACAATTAGAGGGACGAATAAAATTATATAAATAATTGTCTATCACATGTTTTGTGGTAACTATATACCGTAACGCTCTGGCAAGAAAATGACCATATAAGAATAATATGGTAATCATCAACTATGTTGGGTTAGGGGAACATTGTAATATATAAAGACTAGTCCCCGTTTTCACTTATTTACAACATTTGTAAATACATTCACAACGTTATATCGTTTTAAAATGAAAATAAGTAATCACATAGAATAGACTCATTAAGTGTTATATATTTACAAAATATTTTACAAATACTTTTGTACAATAAATATTTTTACACCTTTATTTACAATTTTCATTTAACGTTATAAATAATAATGATTTCTTTTACAAAATAATAATACTAAAATATTTTGTAATGTAATAACTTCATTACAGTGTTTTGTAATATATATTACATAGTAAATATAAATTATTTTACATAGTATAGTAAAATATTAAAATAAATTTAAAAGTGGTGACCATTTACTTAAAAAAAGCGTAACAAATAATATATATTACATAGTATTTATATTTGATATGTAAGATACGGTTCAGACAGGGACACAAATAATATATATTACATTTGCTTTACAAATATAATATAATGGTTGGTTATGCCAAAACAACTTGTTCTTATTATATTTCGATCTCTAGGACATAGTATGAAAAATATGGTCACTAATAGTATACTATCACATTGTTTCACAATTAAAACAACTTGGAACTCTAAACAATGGTACACTAACTCTATTGTCTTTTGGTGTATTTTTGCAATTCATTCATCTCAACACTTTGATTTTCTCATATCATAAATATTCAACAAATCATTTTTCATGCTTTTATTTCATTTGGAACCTGTCAATTCTAAGTCTTCCTCAGTTGCCAATCAAAGTAAGCTTTCTTTTGACAAAGAATTTTTATTGATTCTAAAAGTTCTTCATATTCATTTTAAAATATCTATTGATCATATATCTTTTGGCTTGAACCTAGTCATTATATCATTTCATCTCGTTCATTTGACATCGATTTCTGAAACTAATTCAGTTGAACCATTGAGTCCTATTAATGGTATAAATCATATTCACAAAATTTGAATATGTTTTGATTCTGTATCATTCACCTTAATATTTTATTGACTAAAATATGACATAAGTCTAAAAGAAATATCATAACCCAGATCTCGGGGACGAGATTTAAAACAAGGTGGGGAGGATGTAACATTCCTACTTTTATCATATAAGATTATAGGTTTGGTTAAATTTATTAACCACTAGTAAATAGTAACTAGTTTATTTTAATATAATTATTCAACCCAATTAGTTTTAAACACTATTTTATATAGTTGGTTGAAATATTATTTTAATTAGTTGGCCCGAATATAGGTGACCTTTCTAAATAAAATAAAAGTATATAAAAACTTATATTATTAGACGGGTAGAATACGGGTAAGTTGAAGATTAGAAATATAAAGTATTTAGACGGGCCCATGAACCATTTAATAGAAATACATTGTATTTAAACCTACTCTATTTTTAATAAAACTGAGACCTAAATGTAGACAAAAATATTCTCGTTCTAATAACATGTTTATTATTTTATAAAAAGTTATATTTTAGAAATTATAAACGCCAAATAAGTGAAACAGTTAAATTAATATATATATATATATATAATAAATAAAAACAATAATATTATTTTATGGATTTGTACGTTTAGAAATAAACTTATATATCTATTATATATAATAAATGAAAGGTGATTTGGGCCACTTGTCAACACCAGAGAGCTCCTAAATGCCCCTTTTCCCGCCCAACAGTGTTTTCCTCTTCTGTATATATTCTTTTGTCTGCTTATCAATCCAAATTTCTTTTCCTCTTCTCTCTCCTCTCTGGCGATTCAAATGGCGATTCAAAAACCAGATATGAGATTCCAGGTACCTTTCATCTAATAACCTAAAATCATCTTGGATCTCTCTTATGTTAATCGTTGAAATATGTATAGATCTGTATGTTTTTCATTTTGTTGTTCAAAAACCAGATCTGCGATCAGGTACTCCTCTTCCTCATTCACTTATTAGGTTTTCTGACTATTATTTTCTTTGTTTTGTATATCTCATACTTTTTGATGGATGATCATCTGTGTTGTTATCGATTCGTCATCACTTTAACTTCTTCGTTCTTCTTTATCTTTTGTTGATCTGACCCTAAAAGTTGCAGGTATGTGGATTTATTTTGTTCTCATCGATTGTTTTTCAAATCGGTTGGAACCAGGTTCGATTCTCATCGATTTTACTTCAATCTTTTAAATGATATTTGATAGTTGTTAGGATTTAGTGTAGAGTCAGATTTGCAAATTAGGGTTCCATTGGAACTGGAAGAATCCGAAAGGTGAGAGGACAATTACGGTTTCATGATGATTACGGTAAACCTGGTAACCCTATCGATTAAATGCTTACTAATGTGTTCATGACGATTACGGTTTTTTTATATGAATTTTTTTTGGATTTGTTATTTGCTTTGTGAAATAGATGGTTTATATAGATTTTATTGGATTTGTGCTTTGCCACATTGGATTTAATTTAGGGTTTAGAAAGAGTAGCCATTGCAATTGAGGTCCGTTAAAAATATGTTTAGAGAACAGGATTACTTTAGCTTTATGGCCTTCTATCTTAGTGTTGATTTTGATAGAAAAGTTGCAGGTATGTGGATTTATTTTGTTCTTTATGTTTTGTTCATCTTTGATCGAAGTTATTGTTCATTTAACCGTGTTTATTGTTCATTTTGTTTGGTAGGTATGTGATTGGTCAACAACTGTGGATTTTGTTATTGCTTCTTTTTGTTATGAGATCGACGTTGTTGGTTTCACCTAAGGCAATAAACGGATGGAGAAGTTGCGATCATGATACTCATGGCTATTCTTTCTTAAATGCTAGCTGAGGTATCTTTCTCTTTGCTTTAATTATATGTCTTTTTTATTATATTCTTTGTAACATTTTGAACTTTTGATATGGAAAATGGGCCAAAGACTGCTGAGTGTATGTACACGATCAAGTAAAATTAAATTAAAACTGTAGGTTTAATGGTTCAAAGTGTCTTAAAGTTTTAAGTTGACACTAATAATTCATAAGAAAACGTTGGAAGTTTTGGTGATGATGATTCTCAGGTTCTATAAAGATTGGGAAGGGTGATGATGTACGAAATACAACAATCGATCAAAAAGTAGAACAACCAAAGTTTCGATTTGGCGTATTTTGGTATTATATTGGTTGTTATTTGTTTCAAATCGGAAAAAAAAATTGTAGGGGGTTGACTAATTGATGGTTCTGTTTGTTTTTTGGCATTGATTCTTGAAATTGTTGAGGGTTTTTAGAATGTCGTCAATAGTATATGTTAATAGATAGTAAAATTTGAATGCAGATGTGTTGCTTTTTAGATGATTTTGTTTCATATGGGTATGATTTTTAGGTTTCATCTTTATGTTAAGCTTTCATATTATATGGTGGCATGGTTCTATATACTAAACGGTCACATTATATATGCAGTTTTGTGTATAATGCAGCCGTGAGTTAACCAAATACATATATATATTCTCATTTTCTTTTCATCTTATTAAACGGTCGAGAATTGTAAAATTTGAATGCAGATGTGGTTCTGTTTGTTTAATAGAGTGATTATATTTTAAAGGATTAAACACATTCTTCCAAATGTGACTGGAGGCTCCTAGCCTTATCAAGCAGATTCATTTCAAGAGGTTACAAGTTTCCTGATATCAACTCGTATAAACAGCTTGGTGGCGTAGGGTTTCAGGTGTTCACATTCATGGTGCCTTATAGTAGCGATTACGACGATGGTAAGTATTTTTTGTTTCTGCAAGTTTCAATCATCATTTAGAGAGGTTACATCTTTTTGTTTCGATTGAAATTTAGTCATTTTGTCGTGAATTGAAAACTGTACCGATTGCTGGTTTATATTTGTAATGTAAGAAATTAATTCGATTCAAAGAGGATAATCCAGGTAAAGTAGTTGTTTTCAACAATAATATCACTGACAAGATGAATGGCACTTTTACCCTTGATTGTAAGTAAATACCAGTTTTAACATAATTAACTTATATATTGCAGATAACAAAATGCGGTGTGCAGGCGTGTTGTAGCTGGTTGATATGAATTTAGATCAACACGGGTCCTTTGTGCTACAGGTCAAAATGGGTCGGCTGGAATTGTCTAATTTTTTTCCCCAAAATGGTTGTTGCCGGGTCAGTACTGGTTGGATTGGGTTGATCCTTTTGTTGTCTACTTTTTCTAATAAAAAATGAAGGAGCTTATGTTTATTGAAATTTAAAGATACACTTTATGTTTATCTGTAGATGCAAGACAAGATGCAAAGGAATCCTTGAATAATATTTATTGATCAATTGTAAGTGCTAATCTTAACCCTTTTCCTTTTTCCTTTTCATATTGTTATTCTATATTGGATCCTTGATTTTCCGCAAGAAGGATACGCACGCAATCAGTAAGTAGAGAAGAAGTGGCCGCCGTTGCTATTGCTAAGTACATCGCCGATCTGTCTGCCAAATCAATGGGTTCCTTCTCCGTCGTGCTCTCTAGCGGTACTTTATTTGATACTACCAGGTAACTAAAACCCTAACAACCTACCTTCCTAATTGATTACGGATTAGTCAAGTTATTAGAAAAGAAGTTAGAGGTTGTAGTTATATTAGTCATTTTATTGTGATATTTTTGGTTTGATAGTTAGAGCTCAAATATAACTGACCTTAAGTTGCTGGAGCCTCCGTACAGGTAGATGGATTGGTCGAAATGGTTGATATTCTGTTTCATTGGTTCAGAAAGAGAGTCCATTAACGATCCTCAACATCCGTATTTTTATGAAGAAGAAGAGATGTGGGTGGCACGAGGCTTCATTAATCAGTTTTTTTTATGTAAGTTCCACTTCCACTAAATGAACCTGAATTAGTAGATGAACAAGTAGGTTTTTTTTCTTAATTCTAGACTAAAATGATGATGAACTTACGCTTACGCAATTACACTTCTTATGTGGAATCCATGTTCTCACAGATATAAAGCTTAATACATGTTAATTATGTATGTGCGTGTACTTGCTATTTACGTGTACTTAATGAGCCTTAAACAAAGGCTAAAGCTAATACATTCATTAATTAAAGTTTTTTTTATGCGTAAAAGAACTATATAATCGATCTTAAAGCTTTACAAAGAAATTATGGTGTATTTTTGTATAAAAAATAGTATTCTGGTACAATCCAAGAAGATGAAGATGATGATGATAGTGAAACCCAAGAAGATGAAGATGAAGATGATGAGGTATAAATTCTGGTACTATTATTGGTAAAATTATTTGTTTTTTTTAATTGTAGGTTATTGTACTCGTGTCTTATGTAACAATCGGTACTAATTATGACTGTATTTGGTGTTGTAGGGAGCTGTAAATCTGAAAGAAGAAAGAAGAAAGATGAGTGAAGCAAAAAGTTATTCAATATATCTTGGACGGTTCTAAGGTATTGCATATCATCTTTTATTATTGGCATCAACACACTGTTGGGTTAAAACAGTGGTTGAAACCACTGTTGGGGGGAGAGAACAGATGTTTGAAACCACTGGTTGGTTAAAACAGTGGTTTGCACCCACTGTTTGGTTAAAAACAGTGGTTTGAAACCACTGTTTTGTTAAAACAGTGGTTTTTGGAGAAAACAGATGTTTGAAACCACTGTTGGGTTAAAACAGTGGTTTCAAGATATCTTGGATAGTTCTAATGTATTGCATATCATCTTTTATTAGCATCAACACAATTTATTTGTCACTCTAAATTGGTAATATTATGATAATTAACGGTAATTTGTTGGTCAAATATTAATTCCAAAGTTTTATTGTTGTGACAGTCGCAAGAAGAAAGACTGCTCGACCAAAAACGAGAGGATCACATAGAAGCCCTCCTTGACCAGGTACATTTTACATGCATGTTCTAATTATGGACTGTGGACAAGATTCTCGGGTTGGGTAACGAGTCAAAACGGGTTTGGGTTGAACTGGGTCATCATTAGTCTGGGCCAAAAGTCTCAGACTCAGCTTCAACTACCTTTTCTTTTCATTATCATAAGTACTTAAGGCGTAGATTGTGACTATAAAAACCAATAGTGTTGGATTATCACAGGGCTAGCTAAAATGAAAACATGGCAGATTGGCTGAAAGGGTCAAAACTTGGTATAAAGAGTAGTTTTCAGTGTGGGCAAGATAGATGGTAATGGGTCAAAATAGGTTTGTTTTGAACCGGGTCATCTTGAGTGTAGGTTGAAATGAGCTAGTCTGACTTTCAACCATGTTTTATCTTTTCATTTTCATAAATATTTAAGCCTTAATTGTAACTATAAAAACAATATAGTTACAAGAGTAAGGGTTATGTACTTATGTTAGGGTTAACAAAAATGTAAACATGGTTAATGGGTCAAAACTTGATATGCCGAGCAGTTTCCACTTTACGCAAAATGGATGGGTATGGGTCAAAATGAGTTCGAGTTGAACCGCGTTATCATGAGTATGGGTTGAAATGGGCCACCTTCAACCATTTTTTTCTCATTTACATAAATACTCAACGCGTAAATTCTGACTACAAAAACATACAGTTACAGATCAAGGGTCATTTTTTGTGGCTGCAATGTTAGTTTTTTGTCTTGTGAAATGATACTTTAGTTGGTGTAATGCTTATATGGGTAGAGTGTGCTTTTGATTCTGGTTGGGGCAGATTACGACGGAGTATATAAGCACTTGAATTCTGCATCTCGGCCACAAGTTTATCGGAAAACTGCTACAATATGGATAAAATTTCTACATTTATGATGGGAATCATGGAATGAACAAGCAACATGCATGCTGATATTTAAGACACTATGAACAGGAAGTTCAATTAACAATCACAAAAAGGAATACTGGTGCATAAGCTACTAAATAAAATATAACAAAATGGAACAATGGGCCACGGCTATGGAAGATAAGCAATCTTTTAAAGACCGAGTTAGATGCAATCTCAGTCCAACCAACAAATCATACAAAGGAGAAATTTGGTGTCCATGGACTGGAAACAACCTCATACACATTTAGTTGTATATAATCATGGGCTACACTGTTAATAAAATATTTTTGTTTACATTCAAGTAGAAGTTTTTTTTCTTTCAACAAAAAGCATGAAATTATTATATTCTTTTGTTCAGCAAATAAGACTGTTCGAAATCAGATTTCCAGGCCGTGATTAATTCTTGATCTGTAAACAATACAACGAATGCAGCAAATGAACTGATTTCTGTTTTGCGCGGATAATATTAGCAAGTGTATGACTTTCAAACGAATGTAGATGAATTTGAACGAATGAACTTTGTTTCGATAGTTGAACGAATGAACGCTGTTCGTATTTTGCATTTTGATCAAGTACCTCTTTTTCTTTTGTGAAGGTTTTATTTTTGTATGATTTTAATTATATATTAATCATAAATAGTTTTTAATAAAAGTAATTTTATTGAGCCCGGGAAGCAATCCCGGGTAAAAACCTAGTAATAATCATAAATGAATTTGAGATTATGGTACATACGTGTCATGAAGATATTTTAGAAAATAAAATAATAATAAATATTAAAACTAATCAATTGAGAAAGAAAAGAAGTGCACGTGTAGTGCCCAAAATCAAAGTAAAAACAATTATTGTGTAGGTGGCCACATATGCGTGAGATGTAAGCTAACTCTCAATTATAAATAGAAACCATATAACAAATTTTTCCCTGTCAAAATTCTTTCCAAACTTTTCGCCCTCAATGCATATTTCTCCATACAACTCAATTTTGTTCAGTATTATACCTATAATGTATAATACTACAAAGCCCTGCCCCGTTTTAAGTGTTTTAACTCCCGATCACCGCTACCCTTTCCGATTGATCTGAGCCTCATAACATATGTCAGGGCTCTGCCCGACTAAGTTGTTGGGATTCGGTCTCGGGACATTGGGACAAGGTTGAAATTAGGGGTACTATACTTAACACGAGTGCTTTATATATTTTAAATAGCTCAGAAGTTATACCCAAAATTTATACCAGGAAACTTTCTAGTTGAACCCTAAAGTTACAAAGTGGGTCTATTCTCTTTCCTCATCGTTTTATTCCCTTTTTGTCCCAAACCATAACAACTCTCACCAAAACTATTATTTATTATCATATTTTATACAAAAGGAAACCTTATTTAAGACCCCTAAGTAATCCTACATAAACCCTAAAATTTTTAGAACAATCAGAATCAGGATCTGGGCCCCTAAAACTCAGGGGGGCAAACCCTAATTGATATTATTCTTACAGTTTTTCATAGAAATCGAATTTTCTCGAACGGTCGACTCAGCTAGGCTACCAAGAGACGAGGCAACCTTATGTGAAAACTGAACCGTCGCGCCACGCGACGCGACCACATGGACCCCTCGCGCCACGCGAGGGGGTCAATTTCTCAGTATAAATAGAGGGGTGTAGGACTTGAATTCCTGCGTTGGAGCGACGAACAAATTCGTTTTACGCTTCGAGATATAGTCCGTTTACTACCAAACACACACTAGCTAGAATTCTGCTACGATACCAGGTATTAACTTGATCGCTGCTACGATTCAATGTTCGATCGATTGAAACTATCTGACCGGATGTTTAAGCGCTATCCTTTGTCATTAGTCGTGATTCTGACAGGATGTTTGAGTACCACCCGAACTCGGGGAATACTCTGTCATTCGTTGTGAATCCGATGGATGTTTAAGTGATTGCACTTTGTCATTTGTCGTGAGGGTTTAATCTCGTGAGTTATCGTAAATGCTGTATTAGTTAATTACCGAGTTCGTGTGCACTAGGTTACAAGGCTAATCAATAGGCTAAGCTCTGCCTGTATAAATCTGCAATCTATCAAGGCTTATCTGTAGACTAAACTTTGCCCGTAAGAATCTGCATGCTTATAATGTGAGTCATTCTCTTTTTATCAAATTACTTTCAAAATCATGTTTATTTTCAAAGGATATAATTACAGTGATTAAGTTTATGTAATCACCAAGTTACAGCCGGTATGTGGGGTTTTGTATACATTACTTGATAACCGTCACTATTGGACAACGAGTTAGCCAATGAGTGATATGACCATAGTCACAGACTCCATTGGACAATGAGGTTACCGATGGATGGTCGAGTGACAAATACTGTGGGTAGTTGGTTGATATCTGGAAACATTGTAATCTCTCTTAATACTGTAGATTATAACAAACGAGTCGTTTTCATAAAATGAATGAACTCACCAGTATTTCCTGCTGACAAAACCTTTTTAAAACGCGTTTCAGGTAATTACAGTAGATTGGAATAAGAGATGGATACGGCACTGAAAGGCTTCCAGAAGTGGCTTATTTTATTAATTAAATCAAATTAAGAAATATTGTTTTATGTAATAAAATTTATCTTTATTAAAGCTACCATTGTAAAACATGGGTTTATCCCATCTATTTAATAAATAAAATCCGGTGTTTTCTAAACTCTGATATTTTTCCTAACTCACGGTCCTGATGAAATTTCCGCTGCAATATTTTTCAAAATAATCACCGGTACCACTTGGCTGTCGCGGCTCCCGATTCCGTCCAGGGTGGGTCGGGGGTCGTGACAATAAGCATGAAGGTTAATAACAAGTTACATTTTTTTCAAGGGATCCAACAATGTAAAGTATGTCACACCCTAACTTTTGCGAAAGCGTATGCGTGTGACTTGATTTGGTTCTCACTGCATTCGATTATAATAAACAACTATATGATCAAAATGATGTTCATTCATTTATAAAGTTTAAAATATTACAACACCAGTTATTTAAGTTTCAAACAACACAACCTCTGATTAAGTTACAAACCAACAAAAGTGGATGACATCTAAACTTGTTATTCATATTCCAAAACAACACCAGCGCCCAAGATCCAACTTGTTTCCTGAAATACATGTAATTTTGAAAACATCAACAAAAGTTGAGCGAGTTCATGCATTTTATATGAGTACTGATAAACTTGTAAACATTTGAGAGACTCCTTTGAAAATAGGTATGAAAAGCGTCTATGAACAGATCAAATTAATGTTTTGCAAGGACATTAATGTATGTGAAGACATAGGGATCACTCAATATGAGTAGGCTTTTATCCTTGTTGAATCTCCTCGATTGTGTCGAATTCCCCTCGACTGTGTCAAATCCACCTTAAATGTGTCCAATCCACCTTGACTGTGTCAAATTCCCTTGACCGTATCAAATCACCTTGACTGTGTCAAATCACCCTTGACCGTTGTCGAATCACCTCGAATGGGATACTAAAGCACTCTAAGTGGTCACATAAGGACCATGAGTGGGGCTCGGCCGTATCCGTTAGATCTAACCTTTGTCCATATTTCTTATGAGAGTTATCGGCATTTCAATTTCAATCTGCTCACATGATCTAATAGTTAATTTCATAGCCAAATCATACCATTTAAACATTCGTAACATGTAAGAGTTATAAAACCAAAAACAGTTAAGAGAAAAGGGGGACATGAACTCACAAGCTTGCGTCCTGCTATCTCGTATGCTCAAAGGTCCTTCTATGAGTCGTACAACTACCTACACACGTGCCATGTTTTATTAGACGTTTAGGTCGTGTAACGACTCTTTGTATTTGTTATTCATTAAGACTTGTTTTTTGAAATCTTGGTGTATTTTGAGTTACATCCTTGATGTAATTATAACATTCCAAAATATATAATTATTAGTTAAAATGATAATATTTTAACTTAAATTATTTTCATCCATTTATCTGGAATATTGTCAAAATAATATATGTTTGCGTTAGTTCATCTTGCCATTCTTTTCATGAATATTTCCCAAGTATGGGTATAATTATCCTTGTGTATTTTGCCAAGTATTTGTGATGTATTCCGGTGTGTATTCGTACGTACGAGAAAACGTATTTCTTGTATCTATTAAGTATTCATATACTTAATTTTTTTACATTTACATTTTTCGGAATATTATTTTTAACAAATAAAAATCACCAATTTGTATTCTTAAAATATATATATATAAATACTTTAAGTAACTTGTATAGAAAATTATTTATATTTCTTCCTTGGCAAAAATATTTATATTCTCATATAAATCTCAAAAATATCATATTTTCAAGATTAACTTAGAAAATATTTATAAATCCATTTTCACCCAAAAAATAACAGATTCTAAATTTGTTAAGAAAAAATATATTTTCTCCAAAAATTTCACATTTTCTGATAATCCAAGAAAATATATTCTTTCTTTACTCAAATTAATATATTTTCTTCTTGACAAAAATATGATATATTTTTGTAACCTTGTAAAAATTATAATTTCCATTTCTTTGATTTCCAAAATATCGTTTAACTTATTTGTCAAATATATATATATATATATATATATATATATATATATATAGAGTAGGGTTCGCACGGAAAGTGTGTTTTTCCTAGAAAGTCTAGGAAGCGATCTGGTCCATCCGATTGGTGTGTTTAAGGGTTGAGATTAAATCAATGGCAATCTTGTAATATTTGAGTTTAATTAATTGATTGTTTTAAATGAGTAGGGGCAATTTTGTCAATGGCCGTGTTTTAAATCAATTAGATAACCGCCCAGTTCCTAAATTCAAGCGATTTTCCCTCTCTCTCTCTCCAAACCCATCTTGGAAACCCCAATCCCTACCAAAAATAACTACAATCATGGAAGAAGATAACGTTAGAAACGATGGAGAGCACCTGATCAAATTAAAACACTTCTCCATCTCCACCATCTCCGAGTTCATCCTCACCATTCAAATATTGTTCTTATCATCTTCGTTTTCTTGACGATGTGTTTTAACAGCAAGCAGATTCATACAGTTGTGTTTTAGCATTCAGATTCATACAGATGTGTTTTAATAGCAAACAGATTCATACAGTTGTGTTTTAACAGCAAGCAGATTCATACAGTTGTGTTTTAGTATTCAGATTCATACAGATGTGTTTTAACAGCAAATAGATTCATACAGTTGTGTTTTAGCATTCAGATTCATACAGATGTGTTTTAACAGCAAACATATTCATACAAATGTGTTTTAACAGCAAGCAGATT
This sequence comes from Helianthus tuberosus, assembly GCA_030545235.1. Taxonomy (NCBI): domain Eukaryota; kingdom Viridiplantae; phylum Streptophyta; class Magnoliopsida; order Asterales; family Asteraceae; genus Helianthus; species Helianthus tuberosus. Next base: position 41,583,963 of record CM060393.1, on the reverse strand, counting down.
CATACAGTTGTGTTTTAGCAAGCAGATTCATACAGATGTGTTTTAACAGCAAACAGATTCATACAGTTGTGTTTTAACAGCAAGCAGATTCATACAAATGTGTTTTAACAGCAAGCAGATTCATACAGTTGTGTTTTAGCATTCAGATTCATACAGTTGTGTTTTAGCATCCAGATTCATACAGATGTGTTTTAACAGCAAGCAGATTCATACAGTTGTGTTTTAACATTCAGATTCATACAGTTGTGTTTTAACAGCAAACAGATTCATACAGTTGTGTTTTAACAGCAAGCAGATTCGTACACTTGTGTTTTAACATTCAGATTCATACAGTTGTGTTTTAGCATTCAGATTCATACAGTTGTGTTTTAACAGCAATCGGATTCATACTCTGTGTTTTACCATCTTTATATTGTGGGATCTATAAAAAAATTGACTTTAGCCCTGTAAACTGTTAAAACACAGCACCAAGAACATGCTGATAAATTCCAGTAATCTTCTGAACAATGGAATATGCGATGTAATGTGAGATGGAATTTTAGTTAATGAACACATTGACTTCCAGATTTGAATTCGAAAATAATAAAAATTCCAAAAATCATGGAATTTTAGTTAATGAAGATACATTCCAAAAATAAAATTAAAATGTGAAATTACATGATAGCCCTTCTACTTAAAATCCCTCAATGACACATGTCCAATTCTTATTCCTTCCTAGACTTTCTAGGAAAAATAGACTTTCCACCCAACTCCTACTATATATATATATATATATATATATATATATATATATATAGGGAGCCGCTAGAATGAGAACCACCACGAGTTATGAGAACCGCGAGAACCACACCCCACGAGGGGGCGTTGACCACGATTTTTTTTTACAACTAGATGCGTATATTTTAACAACATTCGTAAAAAAAAAAAAATTCAAACGGCGCGGCCGAGGGGGTAGTTTTTTACACCCAAAGTTTGTAAAAAAATAAATAAAAACACCAAACTTTGGGTGTAAAAAATTACCCCCTCGGCCGCGCCGTTTGATTTTTTTTTTACGAATGTTGTTAAAATATACGCATCTAGTTGTAAAAAAAAATCGTGGTCAACGCCCCCCCGTGGGGTGTGGTTCTCGCGGTTCTCATAACTCGTGGTGGTTCTCATTCTAGCGATCCCCTATATATATATATATATATATATATATATATATATATATATATATATATATATGAGCTTAATTCGGGAATATATATTCAATCCATATTCCTTGTTTGGTTTGCCCAAATTTTGGGTATAAGTTATGTATTCATTTTCTTGGAATTTTGGTAATATTTTGTATTGTAATTTTGTAAGACCCCGAAATCCGGGTGTCTCACAGTTAGGACATCATTGCATAAATAATCCAAACACTTGAAAATTTTAATTATTATTTCCTTCATTTAAAAAAACTACGCAACGGAAAACTTTTAGGTCAAAATACCAAAACATGGGAAACTTCCAAACTAAATATACGAAACTTTAATGTTAAAAAAAATTATTAAAGCGGCGTCTTCAACTAGAAATGCCAACGTCAATGCCGGGTAGCTTCGTGCAGCATCCAAGTGGTCTCGCGCTCATATGTCTAACCTGAAATCAAACTAACATGCATGCAAAAGTCAGCTACGCTGAGTGAGTTCAAGTTTATAATTTAACAAATAAACACTTGTAAAACATCTTCATCATGGAAATAAATAATTATATTTATTTTATCCTCAAAATTTAAAATTCATCCTTTAATGAGTCAAGCACACAACACAGATCTCCTCACCTTAAATCCCAAACACAATGTAGGGGATAAATGAATTTTTCTTCTCCTCTTGCCCCAAGGGCAGATAAACTGCTAGGGGACTTCATCTTGCCCCAAGGACAGATAAACTGTTAGGGGACTTCCTCTGTTCGACCTGGTTGTGGCATGACCCAACACGTCACACGCAAGCACAAAAGGGCAAGCAAATTAATAATCCTCATGTATAGTTGGTATGTAAGTACAAATAAACTATACAACTTCAAAAAAAAAAAAAGCCTTCATCCAAGTAATACATCTAACATGTGTGTTAGCCCTAAACTTTGAAAAAGATTAAAGAGGGTATCATCAGCTCACACATAAATACATACGTTTATGTGTGTGTATATTTATGTATACACATAGATATATAGATATGCTTAAATCATCATATGTCTTTGGTATATATCTTCCCTTCATAGACTCGAGTACATAAATATATATACGTATATATAAGTATAATCAATGCTCGCCTTCACACAAATAGGTATATAAAAATATAAACCAACTTATTTTTCATTCTTAAAAACCACATACAAGTAAACATGAATTTCATACGTACGTAACAAGCTTCACAACTTCCTTCATAAAAATAATCATACAAGTTTAGCATGCACATTAGCCCAAAATATTTAAAAACATTTAAATGAGTGGGCTCAAGAACTCACCTGAATGTAATGCTAGAGTTATCAAATGCTAGAACAAACAAGGATGTGAACCGTCGAATAGCTTCAACAACCTATCTGCCTGTCTGTCTGCTTGCTTAATTAATTCTCGTGCTTGGGTACGTGCTTAAATCTTTCTCGATGACCAAAAAGAATTGAGGTGCTAAGGTTGATTAATCAATTAAGCAGCCTAGCTACTTGTTTCCATTTCTAATCTCTAATCAGAAGCAATAAAATTATCTCATGTGCGTCCCATTAACAAAAGCCAAAGCAGGTTCCCTTCATGCAAGAACAAAATATAATTAATCATAACATGCTCCTCCCATCCATAACATGCCTATCAAAACCATCGCAACCTAGTCTTCATCACCAACACCACACTATCCTGCAACCACATCACCATCCACGAGCACCACCATACACCAACACCATCATCAATCACCAACGCCATCACCTCTACCCACACTTCATCACACGCTCTTCATCGTTCTAATCATACAACAAAACACACACACACCATCACGCACCATCTTAATGAACCGCACATTGTCGTAACCACGCCGCCAACTGATACGTGCAAAGTCACACCGATTTGCCACGTCACACATGCGCCATCTATCTCTGCAATTGTTCTTTTATTTAATACATATATTGAATTAGGAGTAGTTAATTTACAACAGTTATTTTACTGCATTTGTTATTCACGTAGCCCATGTTTAAGTTAGTGTTGCATGCAAAGTGGGAGTAGTGGAGTAGTAAGTCTTTGAGTATTTGTCTATTTATATCTTATGTATTGCATCGAAGAAAGGAAGCAGAAAAATTAAAGAAAAAGTTAGTCTCTTCTTTATCTTGTGTTCTTGGAGCTTGACCCCCTCTAAGGGTTATTTATCTTTGGAGCTTGATCCACTCTACGGATCTCTATCAATTGGTGCTTTCATTCCCGAGTTCACCTCCATCATGACCTCAAAAATCACATTGTTGCTCGACGAAATGTGGGCTAATATCGAGAAAAACCAACAACGCCTCGTCGAGTTCTGCGCTAGCCTCGGTCTACCTCCACCACCTCCACTCGCTGCTCGTCAACCACCCAAGCCGTTTGGCCCAAAACCCAAACCGTTTGGTCCAAAACCCTTCCTACACCAAATACAATCATCCGCATCCAAAAAACGAACCTATTCAACCACCTCGACCGCACCACAAATGTCACCCAAACGAACCGACAAATCAGCATCAAAACCAACCTCACATCGCACCCATCAACACCCTAAACCAACCTCTAAAACCACCCGTACACCTACCAAACATGGTACTCATACCAACCGATTCTTGCCCTTGAACAACGAGGTACCGAAGGCATCCGGAAGACGTGAATGGAGACCACCGTGGAGGCCCGTTATAACTTCCCCAAATGCAAGTGGAAGAGTCGAATGGCGTCCCCCGTGGTGCACACCACACCTTCTTCGGTTTCCGGTCTTGAGGACAAGACCGTTTTTTTAGGGCGGGAGTATTGATACGTGCAAAGTCACACCGATTTGCCACGTCACACATGCGCCATCTATCTCTGCAATTGTTCTTTTATTTAATACATATATTGAATTAGGAGTAGTTAATTTACAACAGTTATTTTACTGCATTTGTTATTCACGTAGCCCATGTTTAAGTTAGTGTTGCATGCAAAGTGGGAGTAGTGGAGTAGTAAGTCTTTGAGTATTTGTCTATTTATATCTTATGTATTGCATCGAAGAAAGGAAGCAGAAAAATTAAAGAAAAAGTTAGTCTCTTCTTTATCTTGTGTTCTTGGAGCTTGACCCCCTCTAAGGGTTATTTATCTTTGGAGCTTGATCCACTCTACGGATCTCTATCAATTGGTGCTTTCATTCCCGAGTTCACCTCCATCATGACCTCAAAAATCACATTGTTGCTCGACGAAATGTGGGCTAATATCGAGAAAAACCAACAACGCCTCGTCGAGTTCTGCGCTAGCCTCGGTCTACCTCCACCACCTCCACTCGCTGCTCGTCAACCACCCAAGCCGTTTGGCCCAAAACCCAAACCGTTTGGTCCAAAACCCTTCCTACACCAAATACAATCATCCGCATCCAAAAAACGAACCTATTCAACCACCTCGACCGCACCACAAATGTCACCCAAACGAACCGACAAATCAGCATCAAAACCAACCTCACATCGCACCCATCAACACCCTAAACCAACCTCTAAAACCACCCGTACACCTACCAAACATGGTACTCATACCAACCGATTCTTGCCCTTGAACAACGAGGTACCGAAGGCATCCGGAAGACGTGAATGGAGACCACCGTGGAGGCCCGTTATAACTTCCCCAAATGCAAGTGGAAGAGTCGAATGGCGTCCCCCGTGGTGCACACCACACCTTCTTCGGTTTCCGGTCTTGAGGACAAGACCGTTTTTTTAGGGCGGGAGTATTGATACGTGCAAAGTCACACCGATTTGCCACGTCACACATGCGCCATCTATCTCTGCAATTGTTCTTTTATTTAATACATATATTGAATTAGGAGTAGTTAATTTACAACAGTTATTTTACTGCATTTGTTATTCACGTAGCCCATGTTTAAGTTAGTGTTGCATGCAAAGTGGGAGTAGTGGAGTAGTAAGTCTTTGAGTATTTGTCTATTTATATCTTATGTATTGCATCGAAGAAAGGAAGCAGAAAAATTAAAGAAAAAGTTAGTCTCTTCTTTATCTTGTGTTCTTGGAGCTTGACCCCCTCTAAGGGTTATTTATCTTTGGAGCTTGATCCACTCTACGGATCTCTATCAATTGGTGCTTTCATTCCCGAGTTCACCTCCATCATGACCTCAAAAATCACATTGTTGCTCGACGAAATGTGGGCTAATATCGAGAAAAACCAACAACGCCTCGTCGAGTTCTGCGCTAGCCTCGGTCTACCTCCACCACCTCCACTCGCTGCTCGTCAACCACCCAAGCCGTTTGGCCCAAAACCCAAACCGTTTGGTCCAAAACCCTTCCTACACCAAATACAATCATCCGCATCCAAAAAACGAACCTATTCAACCACCTCGACCGCACCACAAATGTCACCCAAACGAACCGACAAATCAGCATCAAAACCAACCTCACATCGCACCCATCAACACCCTAAACCAACCTCTAAAACCACCCGTACACCTACCAAACATGGTACTCATACCAACCGATTCTTGCCCTTGAACAACGAGGTACCGAAGGCATCCGGAAGACGTGAATGGAGACCACCGTGGAGGCCCGTTATAACTTCCCCAAATGCAAGTGGAAGAGTCGAATGGCGTCCCCCGTGGTGCACACCACACCTTCTTCGGTTTCCGGTCTTGAGGACAAGACCGTTTTTTTAGGGCGGGAGTATTGATACGTGCAAAGTCACACCGATTTGCCACGTCACACATGCGCCATCTATCTCTGCAATTGTTCTTTTATTTAATACATATATTGAATTAGGAGTAGTTAATTTACAACAGTTATTTTACTGCATTTGTTATTCACGTAGCCCATGTTTAAGTTAGTGTTGCATGCAAAGTGGGAGTAGTGGAGTAGTAAGTCTTTGAGTATTTGTCTATTTAAGTTAGTGTTGCATCGAAGAAAGGAAGCATAAAAATTAAAGAAAAAGTTAGTCTCTTCTTTATCTTGTGTTCTTGGAGCTTGACCCCCTCTAAGGGTTATTTATCTTTGGAGCTTGATCCACTCTACGGATCTCTATCACCAACACCCTCACCATCACCTCCGTACACCATCGTCACCTCCATGCATACCATCCTCCCCTTCGTTTCCCTCTACCATCATTAATATTCTTCAGGTCGTTACAACCCTTCATTATTACCCTAACAAATAAGCCACGGCATAACGCAACTACACAGTATTCACGGTTCGGTTCGGTTCCGTTATGTAACAAGGCTTCAAGTTCGTGATTAACCATCAACATGTAGACCTAATCAGATTTCTTTTAACCACCCAAGCCATGACCCTACCATGTACCAGTCAACAGTTTCGTTCTTCCCGAACCCAACAACTGGACAAGACTTGAGTTTTTTTTTTTTAAACATTATGTACTCGGATTGTAGTTTGAGAACAACACCAACCAAGCTTCAAGAGCACTTAGATAGCAGCCTTCGAAACCCCGGAATCGTGATCTAACGCGTCTCAACATGGTTCTTCAGCCGACAACCCGACCCCAAGAACTCTTATACAACGACTTAAGCTAAACGAGATCAAAGCACACGAACTGACCTGATCAATCTTGTTTCCGCTACCGCTACCGGAACAATACACGCCTCTTGAGATGAATCGGAAGTCGCGAAGGAATCAAGGTTCATGCTTGATCATGTTAAATGAGATGAAGGATGCATGTTTTGGATGGTGGTTGCGGCACTGTAGGGTTTCGCGAAGATGATGATGAAGATCCTCTAGATTTTTACGTGATGAAAGGAGAATGGTTATATAAATTGAGAATTTACAATAAAGTCCCTTGAGTTCTTCCATAAATCAACATGTCCATAAAGTAATATGTTATAGTTTTATAAATTACATAGTGCCCCCTCAAGTTTCACCAAAATAAATTCGCAGTGATTAAAACCATGCTTCGTCTCGTGCTCGCAAACTAGATTCAGTAATTTCTCACAAAATAAAATTGGGTTGTAAGAATTTGGGATGTTACAAGTCTACCCCTTTAAAAGAGGATTCGTCCTCGAATCGAATCCTGCTAGTCAAAGACCATACATGTGTGCAACCTCACCCCTACATGATTGTGTTTCTAGTGACACCCACTCACTATAAAACATCACTACGCTGAACTTTATCCTTGCTTAAAGTAACATATGCGGTAGTCAAAAGAACACCCTCCACCGCCTGCTTTCAACCTCGCAGCTCACATTATTTACGTAAAACATTTTTTTAAACAACATATCGTTCGGATCCATACTCGTGAGGCTTCCCCGTCTCCTAATATGTATCTCAACTCGTTGACCCTAACATGAGGGTCCCATTGAAAGAAACAACCATCTTTGTCATTGCATCTATCATCACCAACGTCATCACCTATATAATCATCATTAACATTTTCCATAGTGTCAAACCTTGTATCATCCTTACCTCTTTAACATGTCCATCTTCGTTTCTCAAATAGCCGCCCTGAGGGCCTGTTATTCAAACGTCCACCATCTATCGCAAGTCCAATGCCTCTCCTAAATCAAAACATTATTTTGTTCTATTACTACACATCACACCTGGAAGGTGGATGGATACACCTCGTTCTAAACAGATACTATGATCATCGACCCTCGACGATTCTCAAAATTCATGCACACCCTTCCGTATTGTATGCAAGGATAATCCATTCAACTCTACTGATGACTATGGAGTTTGTCCTTAACTTCTCGTACTACCCGTGTAGACACCACTTTCATCTCAATTGATGACCTCCAGTAGCTTATGCACAACCTTTCACATGGGCACCATAACTACCACCATATCATCGTCGTCACGTACGAATATGAAATCTGTCGATTGTTCTCATTTCTTAGTAAACTACTAAAGCACAACTTCCTAGCCTATCACATTTGTCTGTCACCTCATTCCAACACAAGCATTGCTAATTTTCTATGTCCAAAGAAGATATGTGTCGCAACCCCCGATCCTTAATCCCCGGGAACGGGCGGCCGCGAGCCAGTTTCGGTGGTATCGCATGTTTGTCTAATTTGGCAGCGGAATTTTTTTTCATCAGGACCGTAGTTAGGAAATATTTGATCAGAGTAAAATACCACATTTTCATAATATTAAACATATGGGATAAAACCCAAGTTTGCATTCCACACATTTTCATAGGAATAATTCATATTTTATTTAATAAAAACATCTATTTTACTTTAGGTAACTTTATTGCCACTTTTCAAAGCCTTCAGTACTGTCCAGCTGGCTTCTATTTGGCTTTCACAGTTTGTTACCTGAAACGCGTTTTAAAAACATTTGTCAGTGGGAAATACTGGTGAGTGAATCCCAGTTTAATCAAGTTTAAATAAAACCATTGTACAGTATTGATGGCGATCTCGCAATTACATTTGTTTCCAAGTTATATCAATTAACATCCATGGTACTGTCAGACCCGACTTGTGGAAATGTTACTCCTTGACCAGGTGGTAACAAATTTTGTATACAAAACCCCAACATACTCATGATAATTGTATTCTTACAAATACTCAATAACTGTTTGATATATATTTAATCGTATGAGGTTTTGTAAAAATATTTAACAAAAGGTTTACAAAAAGCGGATAAACTCACATTGCTGTCTTAGATTTTCCGTAAGGGTTTCCTGGTGACAATTTATAATTTACACAAAAGCACACGTGTTAGTATAATAACCCATTTTAACATTAGTAATACCCTCCCCGAGACGGCATTCCAATGACTACGTCGGGCAGAACCACGACAGCCGTTACGGAACCCTAGATCAATCGGGCAGCGTATCTAATACGTATCCAGGGGTTATAATACTTACAACGGAGCAGAACTTCGCTATTTAGGGGGTATTAGACCCGAGTATAATGCATACTATTAGAGAATTACGTTTAGAAAGAAAGAATTGAACGATTTCTGCTGAAACCCGTTGCTTGCTACTTATAGTGCCTCATCTCAACTTTTACGCGGCCCGCATAAATGTTAACATAGGGCTACGCGGCCCGCGTCAAACCCGGTCAACCGCGTAGCTTGTCCGGATCAGCTTATAGGTCTGCCAGGTGTTGGGCCAGGTGACGGCCCATGGTCGTGCCAGGTTTTAAGTTAACGCTGCCCGCATAAGGATTGGGGTGGGGTTTACGCGGCTCGCCTCAATCCAAAAATCAAATTTTAATTAAATTTAATAATATTTATGGTATTCGGGGTCCGTTTTCTCGTATGGGGTGTATTTTAGAATATATTGGGATATTTTAAAATATATTAGGGTGTCGGAAATAATTCGAGGGTGTCGATTATTTAGGATTGTTATATCCTCCCCACCTTGTTTTAGAGCTCGTCCTCGAGTTCTATTGGAATAAGTGTGGATATTTTCTTTGCATTTCAGATTCAAGCTCCCATGTGTACTCAGGTCCTCTTTTGGAGTCCCACTTTACTTTAACCAGAACTAATCTCTTGTGTTTGAGGTTCTTGACTTTCCTGTCTTCAATCTGTAGAGGCCTTTCTACAAACTTAAGTTGTTCATTTACCTCTATATCCTTAAGAGGTACCATCAGTGATTCATCGGCTAAGCATTTCTTGAGATTAGATACATGAAATACATCATGTATTTCTGCCATTTCCTCTGGCAATTGTAGCTGATAGGCTACAGGTCCTATTCTTCTAATAATCTCAAAAGGTCCAATATACCTGGGACTTAGCTTTCCTCTTTTGATGAATCTTACTACTCCTTTCCAAGGAGAGACCTCAACAATACTTTGTATCCTACTTGAAATTCCAATGGTTTGCGTCGGTTATCAGCATAGCTCTTCTGTCGATCTCGTGCTGCTTTCAGTCGTTCCTTGACTTGAATAATCTTGTCAGTTGTTTCTTGTACTATCTCAGGTCCAGATAGTTGTTTTTCTCCAATTTCTGCCCAACAGACTGGGATTCGGCACTTTTGTCCATAAAGTGCTTCGAATGGTGCAACGTTGATACTTGTGTCATCATCATCATCATCATACTCAGTATATCCCACCAATAGCGTTGATACTTGTGTGATAACTATTATTATAAGAAAATTCTATTAAAGGTAAGTGATTGTCCCAATTACCTCTGAAATCAATTACACAAGCTCTAAGCATGTCCTCCATTGTCTGAATTGTCCTTTCGCTTTGTCCGTCCGTTTGAGGATTATAAGCTGTGCTTAGATTTAACTTAGTTCCCATTGCTTTTTGGAAACTTGACCAAAAATGAGAGATAAAACGGCTATCTCTATCAGAAACAATTGATAAAGGTATTCCATGTAATGAAACGATTTCATTTACATATAATTTAGCTAATTGTTCCATACTGAAAGTTTCTTTCATTGGTAGGAAATGAGCTGACTTGGTTAGCCTATCTACAATCACCCAGATTGTATCATTACCTTTCCTTGTTTTGGGTAATTTAGTAACAAAATCCATTGTTATCAATTCCCATTTCCACACTGGCATTTCTAACTGTTGTAATAAACCTGAGGGTTTCTGGTGTTCAGCTTTAACTTGTGAGCAAGTTAAACATTTAGAAACATAGGCTGCTATGTCCTTTTTCATTCCTATCCACCAGAAATTCTTTCTTAAATCCTGATACATTTTATCACTAAGCATTTCCATCCAGCGTCTTTGTCTCATATTCAACTCCTTTTGCCCGAAAACATATCTTAAACTCTTATGATCAGTGAATATGGTAAACTTACTACCATAAAGGTAACGTCTCCAAATCTTAAGGGCAAAAATTATAGCTCCTAATTCTAGATCATGGGTTGAATAATTCTCTTCATGATTCTTAAGTTGCCTAGACGCATAAGCTATAACCTTTTGACGTTGCATTAATACGCATCCATAACCTAATTTAGAGGCGTCACAATAAACTACTAAATCTTCAGTTCCTTCTGGTAATGCTAATATGGGTGCATGGGTTCTTCTTGTTTTGATCCACATTCAAACTTAATGGTTTTACAGGTTAACTTAGTTAAAGGAATGGCTATTCTAGAGAAATCTCGAATAAACCTTCTATAATAACCGGCCAATCCTAAGAAACTTCTAACTTCAGTTGGTGATTCAGGGGTTTTCCATTTGGTTATCGCCTCGATTTTTGTTGGGTCCACATGAATTCCTTCATGATTGACTAAGTGTCCAAGAAACTGTACCTGTTCTAACCAAAATTTGCACTTGGAAAATTTAGAATAAAGCTTTTCCTTTCTTAATAGACCTAGAAGTGTGTGCAAATGCTTTGCATGATCCTCTTTACTCTTAGAATAAATTAGAATATCATCTATGAAGACAATTATGAATTTATCAAAATATGGCTTACATATTCGGTTCATCATGTCCATAAATGCGGCTGGGGCATTGGTTAGACCAAATGGCATGAAAGTAAATTCATAATGACCATACCTTGTTCTAAATGCGGTTTTAGGAATGTCCTCTTCCTGCACCTTTAATTGATGATATCCTGACCTTAAATCGATTTTAGAGAAAAATAGAGCTCCTTGCAATTGATCGAACATATCATCTATTCTTGGTAATGGGAACCGGTTCTTAATCAAGACCTTGTTTAATTCACGGTAGTCAATACTGATGTGTGCAAAATGCAACATATAAATTACATCAATTGTGGCATAAAACTAACCCTTTTTAGTACTAATGTTGGAAAAAGTGTGCTTTTGTCTTCCTTTTGTATTTTCAGGATTAAATAAGCTCAAATTAACAAAAAAAGCAAAAAGACAGCAAAATCTAACATAAATACAAGAAAAGGAGCAAACGTGACATGCCCGACCCCACGACAGCATCTTCCCAAGCAAAACAAGAAGACATAAGACTGAACATGCCCCGTGCTCAGCCAGCACGGGGGTGTGCCCAAGTGTCAGCAGAAAAGACAAAGTGGTAGAAACTTCCATTGCCCACCACGGGGCCGTGCTCAGCCGGCACGGGGTCGTGGTCAACTATAAGATTCGCAGACTCTAGGCAAATCTCCATAGTACATATATGCTTCTGCACACGGAGTCGTGCTCAACGGACACGGGGGCGTGGTCAACTAATAAGACAAGCTGCAATAAATGAAGAAAGAGAAGGATGTGGACACGGGGCCGTGCCCGGGCTTCTATTCAGCCTATAAATAGGAGTGCTTGGCTCAAGCTCAAACCATCCCTTGGCACACCACCTCTCTCACACTTCACCCACCACCCACCACCACCATAACACCATCATCCACCACCATCATCCATTGTCCATCATAGAGTGTGTGAGTCGTCTCTGGATCCAAGATTGATCGTAAGAGTTCTTGACAATCAAGGCCATGTTTGCCTAAGTCTCTTACATCACTTGGTGAAGACAAAGTGTCTAGTGTAATACTTTTTATTTTTAATCTTTTCGCACTTTTTAATTGGTTATGTATTAATGACTTTAATAACTAGTTTCTTATGTTGAAGGTGATTCTACCTTATCGTTTGTCCGTGGTTTCTTGGCATTATTTTACTGTCTATATAAAATAAAAGATTTTCACCATTCATATCTCCACGGTCTATATGGAGGTATGTTGGCTACCTGGTCGGGGGTTAAGGGAACGGTTTGGTAAGAGTCTTGCCGTTGTTCAGCGTTTAGAGATCCTGCAAGGGACCTGGGTCAAATTTAGTAGGACCTCCTTCAATACTTAACGGTATTGGATGGCGGGGGTCCAAACTCTTTGATCCCCTCATAAGTGAAACTACTATTAATACTATAACCCGGCTACTTAGGACTGTATCCCTGCTGACTCAGACTACTTAGCCGAGGGTAACGTCACCTTCAAAAGAGGGGCCTACCATAATTTGCATTAATAACTTAATTAATTATTTTTCAATAATCCGACCCTTTAGGATTGTATCCTTGCTGACTCAAACTACTGGGTTGAGGGTAACGTCATCTTCAAAAGAGGGGCCTACTACAATAACTAAGATGATCTCTTAAATAAGTGCAAAAGTGCGGAAATAATCAAAGGTTACACTAAACACGAGTCGTAACCAAGTGATTCATCTTGTCTATCTGTTTTTATTTTTTATTTTTATTTTCAGCATTTTAGTTAGTTTTTATTTTTCTTAGTTTAAAACATTTTTCTAAACTTTTTGATTTGATTAGACGTTGAGGATAAACCGGTACTAAAAGCTCTTATGTCCTTGGACGACCTCGGTATCATACCAACACTATACTACGCTCACGATGGGTGCACTTGCCCATATGTGTGTTTAGTGTTAGTAAATATCGTGTTTTATAAATTTAAAACTTGGCTAAAGAAAGTGTAAAAGGGCTTAAAATATACTTAAACTTATATACACACTTCACACGCATCAAGTTTTTGGTGCCGCTGCCGGGGACACAAGGATTTTAAGAAAGTTAGGAATCAGCGGCCTAATCGTTTTTTCTTATTTTTCATTTTTTTTAGGATTTTTCTTAGTTTTTCAGAATCTGCAGAGCACGGGCCGTGCCTGGTCGGACACGGGTCGTGCCCAGCACTATCACTGGCAGTTTTTATTTTCCGAGTTACAGAGAGCTGAGCACGGGGCCGTGTCGGTGTAACACGGGGCCGTGTCCAACTCCCAGTAACAGGGATCCGGAAAACAATCACTGTACCTCCGACCACGGGCCGTGTTCATTGAGCACGGGGCCGTGGTGAACCTCCTGACCAACATTCTTTTCTGTTTTTATTGCAGGATTTGGAACCCAGGCGCCACATTTGAACTTCCTACGTAGTGCATGAGCTCCAGTTCTAGTAGAGACATAAAAGAACCTCTAGAAGAACCCGAACGCTTTCTCAGAAAAAGACTTAAGGCTAAAAATCAAGAGAAAGTTTCGGGGGACCCACTTCCAATGGCGGACCAACGTACCCTCATGGATTACCTACGGCCCACCGTAGGTAATCTCGACGCCGCTATCAATGCACCGAATGTCGAAGCCAATAACTTCGAACTTCGACCACATTTGATACAAATGCTTCAAAACTCCGCAACCTTCCATGGGCTTGCGGACGAGGATCCCCATCTGCATATTACTAATTTCTTAGAAATATGTGATACCTTTCGGATCAAATGAGCATCAAATGACGCCATCCACCTTCGAATGTTTCCATTTTCGCTAAAAGACCGAGCTAAGGCTTGGCTTAACACCCTCCTAGTTGGCTCGGTAAACACCTAGAATGAACTAGCCCAAAAGTTTCTATATAAGTATTTCCCTCCTGCTAAAACGGCTAAATTAATGACTGAAATTAATACATACTCACAAGAAGATGGGGAATCCTTATATGAAACTTGGGAAAGGTTCAAGGAGCTACTAAGAAAGTGTCCTCATCACGGTCTAGCGGTGTGGCAACAAGTATCCACTTTCTACAATGGGCTGTTGCCACACACAAGACAAACACTTGATTCTAGCTCCGGGGGACTTCTAGGTAATCGTCGCCCAAATGAAATATATAATCAAATTGAGGAAATTGCGCAAACCAATTTTTATTGGCACACTCCCCGAGGCAATAAATCTATTGCCCCGGGCACCCATAAGGTTGATGAAAGCACTTCTTTACAAGCCCAAATCGAGGCCCTTTCTTCAAAAATAAAAAAAAAAATTAGAAATGGCAAAAACGGCCTCGGTTATGGCTTGTGAAGGGTGTGGTGGATCACATGAAAATTGGAGTTGTATGAAAGAAGTAGATGATCAAACGGAAACGGTAAACTACATTGATAATAGACCTAGGTCGTCGGGTCCACCAACGGGTACCTACAACCAAGGATGGCGTAACCACCCTAACCTTGGTTGGAGAGATCCCGGCAATAGTAGTAACCAACAAAACCAACGAACTAACTTTCAACAACCACAAAATTTCTCTCAACAACAAGGTGGAAGAGAAAGGCTTGAAGATACTGTATCTCGCCTCATCTCCGACACCGAAAAGAAAAACTCGGATCGATTTCAACAATTGGAATCGAATTTTAGAAATCAACAAGCTAGCATTCAAAACATTGAAAAACAATTAAATCAAGTAGCTCAAAATTTCTCCGAGAGACCACAAGGCGCGTTACCAAGCAATACCGAAACCAACCCAAAGGCCCGAGTACATCTCATCACATTAAGAAACCGAACCGTAGGTCCCGAGGAGGCTCCATCACCTCCAGCGGAGAAGGGCCAATCCAGCCAAACCACGACTCCACCCGGTCCCCAACCAGAAACGGCTTCTCCACCAACTCAAGAGCCCACTAAGGCTCATCCGGTTTCGTACCCCGGTCGGTTAATTTGTCAAAAGACCGATGAGCAATTCGCAAAGTTCGAAAATTTACTAAAACAATTGCATGTTAATATTCCTTTTATAGAAGTCCTAACCCAAATGCCTAAATATTCAAAATTTATGAGGGACTTCCTCACTCACAAAAGGAAAATTGAATCATTGCAATTAGTTAACTTAGGCGAGGAATGCTCCGCGTTAGTACTCAACAAACTCCCACAGAAGAGGATTGATCCTGGAAGCTTCACGATTCCTTGCTCGATTGGGGAATCCCCCATTCGTAATGCATTAGCCGATCTTGGGGCTAACATTAACCTTATGCCCACATCAATGTTCAAACGACTCGGCCTAGGAACAACGAGCCCTACAAAGATGAGCTTACAACTCGCCGACAGATCCGTCAAATTTCCACAAGGTGTCGCTGAAAATCTATTGGTCAAAGTTGACAATTTCGTTTTCCCGACCGATTTTGTCATCCTAGACATAGAGGAAGACACCGATGTCCCTCTCATCCTCGGGAGGCCATTTCTAGCCACCGCCCAAGCAGTGGTGGATATGAATGACGGAACACTAACATTGAAGTTTGGGGACAAGGAAGTGAAGTTTGAATGTGGAAAGAGAGTAGAAGACGAAGACCCGGTCAACTACATGAAGGTCATAGACTCAAGTTTGGATGACGCTCTCCGACGGTGTAGCATGGGATGCAAAACATCCCACTTGGGTAACATATGACTAGGCTTTGGGTCTAGCCAAGGATCCTTATAAACGTGGCGCACCACGGAGGCATTCCGCGGAACTATCCTTAGTTTAGTCTAGATTAATCTTTATGTTTTCTAGTTAGTTTTAATTTTCAGGAATAAAACACACTTGAGATGGCAAAGGAAACAAGGGAAGCTTGAACCAGCACCCCATGCAGGAAAACAGGACCATCCGATAAAATTTCTTCGTTTACAGTAAGTTCGGCACGGGCCGTGTCCGCCCAACACGGCCCCGTGCTGCATAGTCTGCAGAAATACCCAGTTCAGGTAAACTGGACACGGGCCGTGCTCACTCAACACGCCCCCGTGTCCAGGCTTCTATTTCTCTTGATTCAATTTTGTTACTCGCACTTGAACACGGGGCCGTGCCCGGACAACACGGGGCCGTGTTCAGCGCCCAGTAACACAAAATTTTTGCTTTTTCACACCTTTTTACACATTCAATCAACCTAAAAACTTATTTTTGGGACACATTGAGGACAATGTGTAATTTAAGTGTGGGGGGGATGCTAAAACCTTGAATCTTGCAAGTCCTAAATACAAGCCTTACACAAAACTCTATTGGAACCACTAATCACCCCAAAAAATTTTTCAAAAAAAATTTCATTTTTTTTACTTGTCTAGGTTTAACTTGTGAATTTCAAATTTAAAAAAGGTTATATTTTTATAAATTTACAACCAATAGTGTCGTGATAAAAAGAACCAACATAAGAAAATTATGAAAAGGCATGACAAACTTAGTTAAAATTTGATTATATATACTTGATCACATAAAACCCCATTCCCACAAAAGTGAGTTTTGAGCCTTTATTGAGCATACAAATATATATCTTTAAATTAAATGCTCATTTTTCGTTTCTTGTGTGAATAGCCGCTTGGTTCTTGCAACTCTAGAACTTGCCACGACGATACATTCCTGGTCCTTACCAACTTAAACCCGAGTAAGTAAATGATGGAGGCATTAGGACTAACCATTTTTATTTCTACACCTTTATTTTTCTTTTCTTTTTTTTACCACCTACCCAAAATCCCCCTAGTTAGCCCCTTTGAGCCTAAACCTTTTCATTTCATAACCCAAACCAAACACCCTTTTACCCACCAAAAACTTTTTCATTTTTAACCATTTGTTTTAGTAACTAGCTCGGTTTTTTTTTCGTATGACTTTTCAAAAAAAAAAATTGTTGATGATGAAGCAAAAGAAAATAAACAAACAAGTTTATCAAAAATAACTTTGTTTGAATAAAAGCTTCATCAAAATAAAAGTTGCAAAAAATTAAAAAGTCATAACGAAAACCGACGCTTGTTACGCTTTACGCCCTTTTTCTACTAACCACTAACCCAACCACCTACCTTTAACCCAAGCCTAACCCTTCACCCAAAAAGTCCTCTTGATATTTACAAAGGTATATAGTTAAAAAGGAGGAGGATTGATTGCTTGGCAAGCTTAAGGTAGGGGTAAGTTCCATGCCGCTCTCGAGTGATCCACAAAAATACATTTTCGGCCGAGTGTTGAGTGATCCCCGTGAGGTATGTGAACTTGTATATAAATAGAATTTTAAAGAGGCATGTTATGTCCTAATAAGTAATTTATCTTATGAAAAGTTTTAAATAAATCATGACGAATAGGATTGTAAATAAATAAAAATAAAACTTAATAAAGAATCTTGGAAATCTCGACACTCTATAACAAGCCCAAAAAAAACTTTCTCTTCTACCCATTCCATTTGGGAGTGTAAAGCCACATTATAAAGAGTTTTGCTTGAGGACAAGCAAAGATTCAAGTGTGGGGGTATTTGATGTGTGCAAAATGCAACATATAAATTACATCAATTGTGGCATAAAACTAACCATTTTTTAGTACTAATGTTGGAAAAAGTGTGCTTTTGTCTTCCTTTTGTATTTTCAGGATTAAATGAGCTCAAATTAACAAAAGAAGCAAAAAGACAACAAAATCTAACATAAATACAAGAAAAGGAGCAAACGTGACATGCCCGACCCCACGACAGCATCTTCCCAAGCAAAACAAGAAGACAGAAGACTGAACACGCTCCGTGCTCAGCCAGCATGGGGGCGTGCCCAAGTGTCAGCAGAAAAGACAAAGTGGTAGAAGCTTCCATTGCCCACCATGGGGCCGTGCTCAGCCGGCACGGGGCCGTGGTCAACTATAAGATTCGCAGAATCTAGGCAAATCTTCATAGTACAGATATGCTTCTGCACACGGGGTCATGCTCAGCGGATACGAGGGCGTGGTCAATAATAAGACAAGCTGCAATAAATGAAGAAAGAGAAGGATGTGGACACGGGGCCGTGCCCACTGGACACGGGGCAGTGCCCGAGCTTCTGTTCAGCCTATAAATAGGAGTGCTTGGCTCAAGCTCAAACCATCCCTTGGCACACCACCTCTCTCACACTTCACCTACCACCTACCACCACCATAACACCATCATCCACCACCATCATCCATTGTCCATCAAAGAGTTTGTGAGTCGTCTCGGGATCCAAGATTGATCGTAAGAGTTCTTGACAATCAAGGCCATGTTTTCCTAAGTCTCTTACATCACTTGGTGAAGACAAAGTGTCTAGTGTAATACTTTTTATTTTTAATCTTTTCGCACTTTTTAATTGGTTATGTATTAATGACTTTAATAACTAGTTTCTTATGTTGAAGGTGATTCTTCCTTATCGTTTGTCCGTGGTGTCTTGGCATTATTTTACTGTCTATATAAAATAAAAGATTTTCACCATTCATATCTCCACGGTCTATATGGAGGTATGTTGGCTACCTGGTCGGGGGTTAAGGGAACGGTTTGGTAAGAGTCTTGCCGTTGTTTAGCGTTTAGAGATCCTGCAAGGGACCTGGGTCAAATTTAGTAGGACCTCCTTCAATACTTAACGATATTGGATGGCGGGGGTCCAAACTCTTTGATCCCCTCATAAGTTAAACTACTATTAATACTATAACCCGGCTACTTAGACTACTTAGCCGAGGGTAACGTCACCTTCAAAAGAGGGGCCTACCATAATTGCATTAATAACTTAATTAATTATCTTTCAATAATCCGACCCTTTAGGATTGTATCCTTGCTGACTCAAACTACTAGGTTGAGAGTAACGTCACCTTCAAAAGAGGGGCCTACTACAATAACTAAGATGATCTCTTAAATAAGTGCAAAAGTGCGGAAATAATCAAAGGTTACACTAAACAAGAGTCGGAACCAAGTGATTCATCTTGTCTATCTGTTTTTATTTTTTATTTTTATTTTCAGCATTTTAGTTAGTTTTTATTTTTCTTAGTTTAAAACATTTTTCTAAACTTTTTGATTTGATTAGACGTTGAGGATAAACCGGTACTGAAAGCTCTTGTGTCCTTGGACGACCTCGGTATCTTACCAACACTATACTACGCTCACGATGGGTGCACTTGCCCATATGTGTGTATAGTGTTAGTAAATATCGTGTTTTATAAATTTAAAACTTGGCTAAAGAAAGTGTAAAAGGGCTTAAAATATACTTAAACTTATATACACACTTCACACGCATCAATACACATACGCATTGATCTGTCTTTCTTTTTAACGAATAAAATCGGTGCTCCCCAAGGCGATGAGCTTGGCTATATGAATCCTTTCTACAATAACTCATCTAAATGTTTCTTTAGTTCCTGCATTTCAGCGGGTGCCAAACGGTAGGGTGCTTTGGCAACTGGTGCTGTTCCGGGTAGTAGATGAATTCTGAATTCAACTTCCCTGTCTGGTGGTAGCCCTGGTAATTCTTCCGGAAATACATCTGAAAACTGAGACACTACTAGAATGACTTTTAATTCTTTTCCTTTAGTGTTAGTGATTATAGAAATCAAATACACTATAGATCCTTTTCTTATATAACTTGCAGTCTTCATCACAGAGATGAATTTCGTGGATCTAGATGGTTTATCTCCTTTAATTCTGATCTTTTCACCTTTTGGTGAATTTACTTGGATTGACTTTTGATCACATAAAATACTGGCTTTATTGGCTGTTAACCAATCCATTCCTAAAACAACACCAAATCCTGCCAGTTTCATTGGGTGAAGGTTTGCCATAAACTTTTGGTTTAAAAACTCTATTCTTGCTCCCTGCAAGATTTCAGAAATCCTAACAGTTTCTCCATTAGCTGTCTCTACTAGACATTCTTGTGGTAGTTTAGTTAATGACTGATTTAGAAGTTTGCAAAACGAAGTATTAATAAAACTTTGGTTTGCACCAGAGTCAAATAATACTTCAGCAAAAACATCATTAACTAAAAACGTACCGGCTATGACGTCCGGAATCATCTTAGCTTCATCGGCAGTCAGAACGAAGGCTCTAGCATTTTTAGTGTTCTTGTTGTTTGCAGCTGGAGCTAGGTTCGGACAATTCGGCTTGATGTGACATTTTCCTCCACAGTTGAAGCATAGTCCATTACTGGTTTTTCTCCTACAATCTTCTTCCTTGTGTCCCGGCATCTTGCAGAAATTACAAAGAGTGAAGCATTTTCCCGAATGCTTTTTCTTGCAGACCCCGCAGAATGGTGCAGAGGTAGAACCTATATTCCTATGGTTGTAATTCCCAGAACGAAATTCTTGGGTAAGTCTTTGGGTTAGGTTTCTCCTCTGGTCTTCTTCTCTAGTGCGGATTAACTCATCTGTCAAGGTACTTGCTAGTTCTACAGCTTCTTCTATGGTTTGAGGTCTAGCTGCCTTGACTACATGTCTAATCTCTCCGATTAATCCCCAGATATAACTAGTGTTGCAGAAATCGGCCTAGGCGGCCGATTAATCGCCGCCTAGGCGCTAGGCGGTGACTAACTGATTAATTTTATGCTAGTCGGTCCAAAAAATCGGTCATGGTAATAATCGGTCAAAGTCGGAGTTAATCGGTCCTAGGCGGTCAAAAATCAGTCCTAGGCGGTCAAAAATCGGATTAATCGGACAGTATTAGTCGGTCAAAATCGGTCCTAGGCGGTTCTAGGCGGTCCTAGGCGGTCAAAATTGGTCAAAATCGGTCAAAATCGAACCATACTATCTGAAACTTGAAGTATTTATGTGAATTTTGAAGTATTATTTTTATATTATTGGGTATATATATATAATTTTGAAAAAATACATATAAAAATCCCATTCCGATTAATCCCGATTAATCCCTAGGCTGTACCTCACCGCCCGACTAGCGCCTTCTACAACATTGGATATAACGAAAATTAATACCGGTTCAGGTGATGCAAGGGTTGGTACTATTCTGGCATATTCAAAGAATAACTTTGTGTACCCCTTACTATCCACTCCATTCATCCTAAGATTTAAGAATTTGTTTGCTATTTGTTCCTTTTCATTAGGAGGGCAGAATTTCCTTTCTACCATATTCTTAAATTCCTCCCATTTCATAATATAAACCCTATCACTTCTTCTAGACTGAAGGATAGTGTTCCACCATTCTAAGGCTGAATTTTTAAATAGATTGGAAGCAAACATTATCTTGTCCTCTTCCGCACATTTACTTATTTTCAGAACAGCCTCAGTCTTTTCTATCCAGCGTAGAGCTGCAATTGGTTCTTCATTGCCCGAGAATTCTATCAGTTTACAGGACCAGAATTCTTTGTAAGAACAACCATAAGACACGGTTCTTCTTCTTTTGGGAATGGGCACTTGAAGTACAGGTCCATTGTTTACGATGTTTTCTGGTTCAGTTGGTCGCTTACTGCTATGTTTACTTTTATTATCAACATCCTTAACAGTTTGAAGAATAAATGGCATTGCATCTATAATTCCTTGTGCCACTATGTGTTGGATAGAACTTTTATCCATTTGGTTTCCATTGTTATTGACGGTTGGATTCTCATTAACCAAGTTAATGTTACTCTGGTTATCGTTATTCAGATTTCCTTGATTTCCTTCGTCGGCCATCTGAATTTTAAACAGTTACCCTGTATTAATATCACAAAATAATACCTAATATAGTCAATCACATGACACGCTTTTTGGTCAAAAGCATCGATCATTGCGACTTACTCTATTCATATACTATGCATCTATTACACGCTAGTACTGAAATAAAAATTACAATACTGACTGAAATTTTAAAGCTACACTACTAGTAATAGGCATCCGTAGTTTTTTTTTCATACACATACACACATATATTATATTATTTTATTATTATTATTACTACTACCGTCTCCATTCTCACATTCACGGATATGGATTCATCCAGAAATCCATATTGCGCTCGTCATATTTCCAGACGAGTCGCTCTCCCTCCTGTCTCATTCGTTCACTACTCTCTAAAATTTCCTCACCAAATGTCCTAAGTTCTTGTACGTTTTCTGCACTCATTGGGGGTGCAGGTTCTAGGACTGGGTTCGAAATCTGGGGTGCGGGCTCCTGGTATGGAGGTGTAGGTGCCTGGAATCGGTTAGGATCTTCTAAAATCTCCCTAATATATTCATCGTGGTAATAGGGATCTAAAGGATCCAAACCTGGGTAGGCTCCTATGTTTGGCATGGGCATGTCTTCATGTATCGGGTAGCGTTGCACATAGTCCCTAACGTCATCCCACCAGGGGTCGTAATTTGGGTCTAAGGGGTTTGGTGCTGGTACCCTAGGTATTTCCTCCGGGTTGAAATCATGCATCTCCACTTGGTTTTCAGGGTTTTCTATCTCCATCGGTTGGTCAGGGATTGGTGGTTGTGGTTGGGGTGCTATTATTTGCTCCAGATTAGGTCAGCTGCAGTGGTTGCTAGGATGTGGATGTTGGCTATACCCCTATTGATCATGTCCTGGGCATAAGCATCTGTCTCTCTCTTGGCTGTTGCTAGTGCTCTCTGGTCTTGTAACTTTTTCATACGTTTTCTACGCTCATGTGCCCCTCGACTGAAGTATCTCCTCTTTTTCTGAGGAAATGGCTCTTCTGACTGAGCCTTAAACACAAAGATTCCTTCTTTCATATCAGCAGAATACCCAGAGAGGGCAGGCTGAGAAGAGGAGGTGCCTTCGCTTCTAGGCGAACCAGACAATTGACGGTACGCGTTAGATGGTCCTTGGTCGCTCATACTATAAACTAACAAATAGTCAAATAACACATAACAATAAATATAGTTATGCATGTATTCCCGTAATTTATTTCCTAACAGATTGAATTTTGATGTCAGCAGAACGCTTCTGTGGCTGAATCAGTGGCTTAGCTCTGATACCACCTTCTGTCGCAACCCCCGATCCTTAATCCCCGGGAACGGGCGGCCGCGAGCCAGTTTTGGTGGTATCGCGTGTTTGTCTAATTTGGCAGCATAATTTTTTTTCATCAGGACCGTAGTTAGGAAATATTTGATCAGAGTAAAATACCACATTTTCATAATATTAAACATATGGGATAAAACCCAAGTTTGCATTCCACACATTTTCATAGGAATAATTCCTATTTTATTTAATAAAAACATCTATTTTATTTTAGGTAACTTTATTGCCACTTTTCCAAGCTTTCAGTGCTGTCCAGCTGGCTTCTATTTGGCTTTCACAGTTTGTTACCTGAAACGTGTTTTAAAAACATTTGTCAGTGGGAAATACTGGTGAGTGAATCCCAGTTTAATCAAGTTTAAATAAAACCATTGTACAGTATTGAAGGCGATCTCACAATTACATTTGTTTCCAAGTTATATCAATTAACATCTATGTAGGATCGTTGTGCGACCTGAATGAGTCGTTCAGAAGAGTTTGGATCCGAGTCAAAGGCGGAATTCAGAGAAACGAACTTGTATACAGCTTGATTCAATTATAATGTCTCTTGTATTGATATAATAGTCTTACAGCACATGGAGATAATCCGGCAGAGCTTCGCTACCGATTTCCAAAAGTTACAAATGACAAACCATGCTCCCCTATATATAGACCAGGGTATTTCGTACGAAATGACTTTAGTTCATTTCGTACGAAATAGATTTCTCTATTTCATGCGAAATAGACTTTGGCCATTTAGTGCGAAATAGCTTCCACACACACAAATCTGATTTCTAGCCTAACAAGCACCGGTTTATCCTATCAGATTACAAGACTCGATACCAGACGAAGTCAATAGACATATGCACTAACAGACTCCCCCTTGGATGTTGACGAAGTCTTTAGTGTCGAGTCTTTAGCATGACACATCTTCAATCTTCATCAGTCTTTTTTCTCTTTCCAAATTGTCTAACACTGAAAGCATCCATCAATCTTTATCTTCTTCTCTCTATCAGAATCACTGTCTTCAGGCTCCCCCTTTTGTTAAGCTTCCATGCTTTTGGGATCGACACCTTCTTTCCGGTTATAAGCTCCCCCTTGAATTGAGCTCGTCTTCAGACTCCCCCTTAGACTCAGCTGTCGGGATCGTAATCTGGAAACGCATCTGCAATACTTAAACATTTATAAGTAACATTGTTTTGAACATTCAGGATCAAAAACCATGGCTTTCTTAACATAATTTAACAATCTAAGAATCCAACTCCCTCACAGTTAATCATCCAAGTCCAATTTAATGACCTTGGAGACTTCACAAGCTGTTTTTTATTTTTGATTTTAAAACTTCAAGTTTCAAATTAATGAACTTGTTTATTTTCAGAAACACAATCAGCATACTTAGATTTTGAAACTCAGCACTCAGACATCGGTTGTCGAAACTAAAGCAAAATCAAAATCTTTTTGTATTTTTCTGAAACATAAAACAGTAAAGAAATATTTACAAACATATTTACAAAATTTTTTTTTGTTTGAGTTTGTGACAGAGGATCATATCAGTTTTTGACAAATCACAAGTACCGTTGAGCTTAGTTACACATTAAGAATTAAACAGTTCACTTAGATTGTCGATATACTGATCCACTTAAATTCTCACACAAATTTCAACTGATTCAGGATACGAATTAGGTGTATTAAAAACTTAAACTCATTCATGTGTCCCACCTCTTTAATATACTCCCTTATCCAGATCCCAATATTTAGTCTTACAGGTGAGTATACCTAGATGATATCTGTAAAGGGTTAAATGCGAGACCGTGAGAGCTCGGGCTATTGCTTCCGCAAAATCAGAGAGATGACGGTTCGACTTTAGGTGTATTCCCTTTAGAGAATCTTTTCTTCAACAACACATGATTAGCATTTTGCAATGTTTCATCATTTTTTATGCTGAGGGTATGCATTTATTTCAAGCATGCAGAAAGTATTATACGGGAACTAGGCCATTGCTTCCGCATTATCAGAAGTCCTGGGATAATACCCCAGATATCACTAAGCATAAAGACCTAGTATCTCAGAAAGAGGGGTCCTTCAAACGAGATTTCAGGGGTTACCTATATATCCAAGTAGTGTTCCCCACGAAACAAGCAAGTCTGAATTTAGGTTTATATCCCGAAAAAGTTTACTAAATGTGCAAAAACCTATCGGCATATCATCAGTGAGACCGTTTTACACTATTAAAACATTACAATTCTTTAGCATACTGTAACTTTCTACTGATGTACTATCATTTCCTCTTTTTACACAAAAACTCTTTTTCATTTTTTTCATGTTTTTGGCTTTTTCAAATTTTCAAATGTTTTTGGATTTTCTGAAAATTCTTACTCCCCCTAAAATGCAAAATCATTAAAAGAAAATTTGACAACCTGATACTGATAGCTTCGTCTCGCATTCCATTTTCTGCTTCTCATGCACTGATTTCCAGAAAATATAATGTACCCCCATGATTTACAATACATTGATATTTTACAGTTTGAAAACCGTTTTTCAATCTAGTGAAATTAATCATGTTTGTTCAGCCGTGAGGGTTTCGGCGTATACAATCAATAAATTTTTGTATTTTTGAATATTTGAAAATTTTAAAAACAAACATATTTTTGATTTTTTTTTAATTTTTCAATTTTTTAGGGTTTTTGAAATATTGTTTATTTATGTACAGAAAACAAACAAACTCCCTGTTTCAACCAACACAGGATTTAGCAACCTCCTCTTCCCCTCGTGCCAGGCTGCTCCGACACTCCTCTAGTTGACATTCTATTATCTTCGGAAGCACCTGCACATTCAAATTACTCAATTACTTGAACAAATTAGCCCAGGTCTGTTTGACCTTAGGCATTTCAACACAATATGCTTCATTCAACTTCGGAAAATCTTTGTCATTTTAAACAAAGACTTTTTCAATTTCAATTTCATCTTTTTCATCATTTACCAACACAATTTGTTTCTTAGCAGACCATGTTTGACCTTTTGGAGTCCCTCTTTTGTAAAAATGTGACTCTTTTTGAACATTTTGAATTTGAACAACATTTGGTTTCCAAAACTCGTTTGGTTTTGTTGCATCGACAGTTGTTTTCCAACTTTGTGTTGTTCTTAATCTGGATGTGTGAGAATTCCAGGTCTGTCTTGAATCGAACCTATTCTGGTTTGATTTCTAAGTTTGGTTCGAATCAAACTTGTTTGTGTTGTATCTCCAAGTTTGTTTTGAATCAAATCTGGTTGACCTTTGTTTCACATCCTCAGATTTTTGTTCTTCCACATCATCAGACTTCTTTTTGTCAACATTAACAGGTTTCAGATTTGGACACTTGCGTACAAGATGTCCAATTTGATCACATTTAAAACATGTTCTTTTTGAGACATCTTTGACCTGTTGTTGTTTCTTTTTCTGAGCATAGAACTCTGTAGTCTAAATTGGAGTTCTTTCTCTTCTTCTGAACTTGTTCCATGAACAAAATTCATCTTTGTCTGATAATTTGGCATTTCATTTCTTTTCCAACTTTGTTTCTTTTTATAACCCAACCCAGCCTTCATGTTCTTCTTCTTGAAACCAGGTTTGTTATAAAAAGTTTTGTGACCTTTTCCAGCAAACTTTGGAATTTCAGATTTTTCAATCTCAACCATTTTGAAAACTTTATCAATCTTTTCTGAAATCACATTCTGAATCGAGAATACAACATCTAAGAATAATTTGTCCGATCCAATCATGGTATAAACCAATCCTTTTGAATCATCATCCAAATTTTTCTCAAATTTTGAGTTTTTCAGATATCCATCATGAAAATTACCTTCATTTTCATCCTGTGATTCAGATTTACCTGTATCAACCGACTCTTCTTTCAACACACTTTCAACGACCTTACCTACCACCTCTGAATCACTAGAATCATCAGATTTGGAATAGGTTACGTCAATGTTATCTGGCAATTAATCTACCATGTTGAAAGCTTTTTCGACTTTTTCATCATCATAAAATGCAAACTTTTCCGGTGGTGGAACTTGATGAAACTCTGAGCCAATTCTTTTCTTGTTTTGCTCAGAATCTTTACCATCCGGTTTTATGTTGAAAATTCTTTCAAGCACATAAGATGACGCGTGATAACTTTTTAACTTGTTATTATCCTGTTCTAAATCACCAATCTGACGCTTAAGTTTAGCAACATCCTCAATGTAAGAATTTACAACTTGTTGCTTTATTTCATACTGTCGCTTAAACATATCAGTTGTTTCAGAACAGTATCTTAATCTTGATTGAAAAAGTTTCATTTGACTTTTCACATCTTCATATGACTCTTTAGTAATGTGATATGCCAATTTAATTGAATCATATTCTTTTTTCATCTCTTGAAAAACATTTTCTTTTTTATCACATTCTTCTGTCATTTTCAAAATATTTCCTTTCAAAACCTCGTTTTCTTTTTCTAACTTTTTACATTTTTCTGAAAGTTTTTCATCATTATCTTTTAAAACTTTTTCGTTTTCTAACATTTCTTTATATTTATTTTTAAAAACTTCTTTGATTTTGGTGAATTCAAGATCTCTTGTTCTGAACATTTCGTCTTTTTCAGTACAAGTTCTGCACGTTTCCATGCATCTCTTGCACTGTTCAATAGTTTCATTTAAGACTTCAGAATCAGTTTTTACCTCAGTGATTGGCACCTCTGTGTTTGCTGCAACTTCTATCTGATCAGCATCTTTCTTCTTTGCTTCTTTATCAACACCAGTATTATCACCAACATCATCAACATCCTCTAAAATCTCATTCTTCACTACTTCTTCTTCTTTCTTCTTTTCTTTCTTAAACTGTTGTTCTTCAGTAACAGCTTCTTCCACAACTTCTTCATTCATAATAACTTTTTCTTTTTCCTTCTCTTTCACAACAATTTTCACATCCTCTTCTTTAACGGCTTCTTTCTTCAACTCTTCAACCATACATTCAACATTCTTCTTCATTCTCTCTTCATCCCTCTTCCTCAAACTCGATGTCATGTCATGACATATCTTATGTCTTTTTCAAGCCTTTTCGCATATGTTTTATCTTTTCCAACATTTGTATAATATTCGACAGATCGAGGAATTATGAGAAGAACATCATTAAAAATTATGTCCTTCTTGGGAACAACAGGTTCACCTTCTCTATTGACATAGCACTCTCGCTTCTTATCCCATCTTTTATTGCTCACTGCACTTTCATACTCTTCTTGCATTTCATCAATTCTGTTTTCAGCAATGTTTCTTTCTCTGTATATTTTCTCACTCAGAATCTCTTCTCTGGTTTTCTCTTTGTTTTCAGCTATGACATTTTCTTTTCTGGTTTCCTCTTTAATTTCAGCAACAAAAACATGATGTTTGCTTTTTGATATAGTTTTGCCATGAGCTGTACTTCGATTATCAACACGATCTTCTTCTGGAAGAATCTGACTCCAATCATATCCTTCATCATCATGAATAACTGCAAATGCTCTTGACTTTTCTTTGGGATTATTTTCGATCATTTTCGGCTCTTCTTTGCTTCGGTGGTAGATCGCCTTACGATAATAATCATCATTGAACGGGTTTGCATTTCCATCAACTGCAGAATTGTTACATTCTCTCTTGAAATGACCCTTTTGTTTGCACTTGAAGCAAGTCACTTTGGATTTGTCAAATCCCAGCTTAGTTGATGGTCCACCGATGGTCTGTTTCCCAGTGACCTCCATATACCTCTGAGCTCTGCGTATGCAACTTGCCAAACACCAGCGAATATCAATGAGTTCCATTTCTTCTGGATCGATCTGGTCGTAGTCTTCTTTGGTCAACTCAGAATTTCCAATTTTGCCAGCAACTAGACCTTCATATGATTCCAGAACAGATGCAAGAAAACTCATTTGTTGTTTTACTGCATTAATGCTCATTGCCGGAGAATTCTTCAATTTAAGAGCAATGTTGCATAGAACTTCTTCAGATTCTTCAGTGTTTGCTTTTAAAGACGATGAATGGTATCCTGGATTGTAACTTGATGAGCTTTTATGTGGTTCTTTTGTCCTCTCACCACTGAATGCTGTCTTTGGTGATTCACCAACTTTTACTGAAGGCATGTTACCTTTGTAATAAAGACCCACATTTTGTTGATGTGAAGAACTGATCATCTTGTTTTGCTTCTGCAACTCTAATTCATGACTTTCAATTTTTTCTATCAAGACATCAAGAGAAATTGTATCATATAACACATCATTTTTCAATATGAACACAAACGTTTGCCACTGATCAGCTCGTGATAACGCTTCTATGATTTTATCTATTATTTCTTCTCGAGTTTTGACAATTCCAAAACGATCAAGTTCGATTTTTAAATGACCAAATCTCTCTATCATTTGTCTCATCGACTCTCCTTTAAGGCTATCAAACAAATCGAATTCTTTCTTTAATAAAGCAATTTTATTTTTCTTGATTTGTTTACCCCCCTCAGCTTTAACCCGTAAAGCTTCCCAAACAGATTTTGATGAACCGTCATGTTGTAGTAAAGCAAACATGTCGTTTCTAATTGATGAATGAATTAAAGCAATCATTCTCTGTTCAGCTGCAAATTCAGATTTGTCTTCTTTGGATAAGCTTTTGAGTGGGGTTTCTTCTCCTTTATCATCTGTCGGCCTTTTATAACCAAATTCCAAACAGAACCAGCTCTCATGAGCGTAAACTTTTGCCCAGTTGATGAAACGTTCTTTCCATCAAGTGTAGTCTTCAATACTTTCGAGCGTTGGTGGTTTTGAATGTGTGCCGTAGAAGTTATCATGTTTAATGTTTTCGTTGATCGCCTTTGTTATTGTTTTTGGTGTAACAACTGAAGTTTCGGAAGACTCGGAAGTAAATGCCTTTTAGAACGTGTTGTAAAATTCTTCAGCCATAATGTGAACTTTTTGAATTACCTGGAGACAAACAAACAAACAAAAAAAATCAGTTTAAAACACTTGACAATTAACTGAATTGAACAGGTACACAGTTGGTGCAAAATGATTCTGATGCGAAATGACTCTTTGGTGTGGAATGAGCCTTTCAAACGAAATGATTATTTCGTGCAGAATGGTCACAAGAAATGACACTCTTCAAGCGAAATAGTCCTCTTGTACGAAATAGCAACTTTGGTACGAAATAGATGTCTATTTCGTACGAAATGAAGTTCCAAGGTTGATTTCGTGCGAAATGAGGTTCTCAAGATTGATTTCGTGCGAAATAAACTTCAACAGGTCGATTCCGTGCGAAATTAACTTCTCAAATTTGATTTCGTGCGAAATGATGTTCGACTATTCCGTGTGAAATGATGTTCGACTATTCCGTGCTAAATGATGTTGACATCATCCTGTCGGCCACATTTTTGTTCAATTGATCTGGTTTAGGGTGAATTTTGATCCAATTCTTTCAAGGATTAGATAAAACTGTATTTCGCGTATAATGTATGAACATCAATCCATTTTGTCCGTAAAAACTTGTTAATTTTGAAAAAGAATGATGTAGAAGTAACAAATCTGATGAAATCAAGCTGAATTCTGTAAGAACTCTTCCTCCTGAGCTCTGATACCACTTGTAGGATCGTTGTGCGACCTGAATGAGTCGTTCAGAAGAGTTTGGATCCGAGTCAAAGGCGGAATTCAGAGAAATGGACTTGTATACAGCTTGATTCATTTATAATGTCTCTTGTATGGATATAATAGTCTTACAGCACCTGGAGACAATCCGGCAGAGCTTCGCTACCGATTTCCAAAAGTTACAAATGACAAACCATGCTCCCCTATATATAGACCAGGGTATTTCGTACGAAATGACTTTAGTTCATTTCGTACGAAATAGATCTATTTCGTGCGAAATAGACTTTGGCCATTTCGTGCGAAATAGCTTCCACACACACAAATCTGATTTCTAGCCTAACAAGCACTGGTTTATCCTATCAGATTACAAGACTTGATACAAGACGAAGTCAATAGACATATGCACTAACAATCCATGGTACTATCAGACCCGACTTGTGGAAATGTTACTCCTTAACCAGGTGGTAACAAATTTTGTATACAAAAACCCAACATACTCATGATAATTGTATTCTTACAAATACTCAATAACTGTTTGATATATATTTAATCGTATGAGGTTATGTAAAAACATTTAACAAAAGGTTTACAAAAAGCGGTTAAACTCACATTGCTGTCTTAGATTTTCCGTAAGGATTTCCTGGTGACAATCTATAATTTACACAAAAGCACACGTGTTAGTATAATAACCCATTTTAACATTAGTAATACCCTCCCCAAGACGGCATTCCAACGACTACGTCGGGCACAACCACGACAGCCGTTACGGAACCCTAGATCAATCGGGCAGCGTATCTAATACGTATCCAGGGGTTATAATACTTACAACGGAGCAGAACTTCGCTATTTAGGGGGTATTAGACCCGAGTATAATGCCTACTATGAGAGAATTACGTTTAGAAAGAAAGAAATGAACAATTTCTGCTGAAACCCGTTGCTTGCTACTTATAGTGCCTCATCTCAACTTTTACGCGGCCCGCGTAAATGTTAACATAGGGCTACGCGGCCCGCATCAAACCCGGTCAACCGCGTAGCTTGTCCGGATCAGCTTATAGGTCTGTCGGGTGTTGGGCCAGGTGGCGGCCCATGGTCGTGCCAGGTTTTAAGTTAACGCGGCCCGCGTAAGGATTGGGGTGGGGTTTACGCGGCCCGCCTCAATCCAAAAATCAGAATTTTAATTAAATTTAATAATATTTAAGGTATTCGGGGTCCGTTTTCTCGTATGGGGTGTATTTTGGAACATATTGGGATATTTTAAAATATATTTGGGTGTCGGAAATAATTCGAGGGTGTTGATTATTTAGGATTGTTATAATATGTCAATCAAATCCTCTACGAAAAACTCTTCTTGAAAGGCGCCACCCCACATCATTACTTAATGCTAAATTCTTTAGCATCGCTCTTCGCTATCATTTCATCATAGTTGCCTAGCAGACCATGCACGTAGGAAAAAAAATGCATATTGCATCGACCCTTGTAACCTCGACCACGGACTTCATAATTTGCAGCCTATATAGTGCATATCACCGTCACACCACCAGAAAGACATCAGAACACCTAGTGTCTTACCACCACATCGTTCGTCAAGAAAGATGTCAAATAAGATAAGGGTATTCTATCAAGCACAAACACGACACGTCCTACGCAAGACTAATAATGCTAGACAATACCATCACAACACAAAAAAAAAATAACAAAGCATAAAAAGTTCACTTTATAGTACCCCAACTACCGCCTTCCTACGTGATACACTCAATTTCTAAACCTGGGTAAATATACTTATCACATTTCATGGCTACCGCCAACCGTCAACCACATAATTGTATAAAATTCACACGGTCGCACCCATCATAAGTTGTACTAATCATCATACTAAACATCACACCCAGGCTAGACACGTCTTCACATTTCTGTAGGTTACATTAAAGTAACCGTACGCATAACATCATCACAAACATTCATACATGCGCAAAGCGCCATCTAGACCATTAGTATAGAGGAATCACAAACTATGTCTATACTAGTCTATTCACATAAGTTGGTCGATAATGACTGTTATACCACAACAAAGATCATGCTAATACAAATTCAGGCTATTTGAGCGTTGCCACATGGCCACGTATAACTACACATAATCCAACAACAACCACATATATTCACACAAACATCTAAATCATCGGGTGCATGTAACAAGAAACCTTGTGTGGAAGCATAACGCCATCACAAACCCATGACTAATGTCACGGCCCTTGACCCGGTTTAACCCGTTTCAGGAGCCGCGGGACAGAAATCCCGTGGTATTTATTTAATTGAGTTTAACAGCGGAAGTTTATCATCAGGATCTTTTTCAAGCTAAAATTTTCCCAATTATTTTATATCACAATTTGGGATAAAATCCCAATAATTTACAATAAGATGATTTCACGGAGAAATCTTTATTTTACAAAACATATTTCTTTATTTTAATAGGAGCCACTTTCTTAAGCTTGTAGTGCTTTCTGGCACCTTTCCTGAATCACAACAGATTACCTGAAACATGTTTGAAAAAGGTTTTGTCAGTGGAAAATACTGAGTGAATCATTCTAGTTACTAAAACAGACCTGTTTGTTATAATTTACAGTATTAAGGGTGATTACAATGTTTTTATATCAACCAACTACCCACAGTATTTGTCACTCGACTGATTTCTGTGACTGTGGTCAGACCACCCATTGGCTAACTCGTTGTCCAATGGTGGCGGGAAAAAGTAATGTATACAATACCCCACATACCGGCTGTAATTTGGTGACTACCAAAAACTTAATCCCTGTAATTATAACTTTGAAATAAAAATGCTTTTGTAAATAGATTTGATAAAAAGAGAATGACTCACATTGCAGATTTAACACGGATAGAGTTTAGTCTATAGCTTAGTCTTGTTAACCTAATTTACATAACAATGCACACAAAACTGGGTTAGTAATCAATACAGCATTTTACGATAACTCACGAGATCAACCATCACAACCAATGACAAAGTGCTATGCTTAAACATCCATCGAATTAACGACTAATGACAAAGCATCACCCTAATGTGGGCAGCACTTAAACATCCATTGAGTACATTGATCGATCGGAAAATGAATCGTAATAGCGATCGAATTAATACCCGGTATTTGAGCAGCACTACACTATAATTGAACTAAATTCGACTTTAGAGCAGTAGAATTTCGTTTGTGTAAGTTTTTATCGACACCAGTGGATTGTACAAGTGAAGGGCTATTTATAGCTAAAATTGAGGTCTGACGCGGCCCGCGTAAACCTTAAGCTTAACCTTACGCGGCCCGCGTTGCCGCCCAGTCTACACTAGCTTTGACCAGTCATACGTAGGTGCACCAGATGGTCAACACGTGGCACGGTTACGCTTATCCGGTCAACCCTTGCATTGACGCGGCCCGCGTAAGACTTACATTGTCTCTTACGCGGCCCGCCTGAGAACCCAGATTTTGTTTTTCTTGATTTTTAATGTAGGGTAAGGTTTCAAGGGTCCGGGTTTATACTTATGGGTATTTTTAGGATAAGTTTGAGAGTCCTTACATTCTCCTCACCTTATTTAAAATCTCATCCTCGAGATTTACTGGAATAAATGTGGATACTTTCGCTTCATTTCTGATTCCAGCTCCCAAGTGTATTCAGCTCCTCTCTTTGAATCCCACTTGACTTTAACCAGAACTAGTCGTTTATGCTTGAGAAATTTTACTTTTCTATCTTCTATCTGAAGAGGTTTCTCAACAAATTTTAACTTTTCGTTTACCTCTATATCTTGAAGAGGTACTACCAGAGATTCGTCTGCTAAACATTTCTTGAGATTGGATACATGAAATACATCATGTACTCCAGCTAATTCTTCTGGTAGTTGTAAAAGATAAGCAACTGGTCCTATACGTTGGATCACTGGAAATGGTCCTATGTATCTTGGACTTAGTTTTCCTTTCTTACCAAATCGGACTACTCCTTTCCAAGGAGAAACTTTTAACAATACTCTGTCTCCAACTTGGAATTCTAATGGCTTGCATCAATTGTCTGCATAACTCTTCTGGCGATCTCGAGCAGTCTTCAGCCTTTCCTTGATTTGAGTAATTTTGTCAGTTGTCTCTTGCACAATCTCAGGACCTGACAATTAACTTTCTCCTATTTCTGCCCAACATACTGGAGTTCTGCATTTTCTTCCATAAAGTGCTTCGAATGGAGCAGTTTCAATACTTGAATGATAACTATTGTTATAGGAGAATTCGATCAGAGGTAAGTGATCATCCCAATTTCCACCAAAATCTATTACACATGCTCTGAGCATGTCTTCTAAAGTTTGGATTGTTCTTTCACTTTGCCCGTCCGTTTGAGGATGATAAGCCGTACTTAGGTTTAGTCGAGTTCCCATTGCTTTCTGGAAACTTGTCCAGAAATGAGAAGTAAAACGACTATCCCTATCCGAAACAATGGAGAGTGGAACTCCATGTAAGGATACAACTTCATCTACATACAACTTTGCCAATCTTTCCATGCTAAAGGTTTCTTTCATAGGTAGAAAGTGAGCAGATTTGGTTAATCGATCCACAATTACCCAAATCGCGTCATTACCTTTTCTGGTTTTGGGTAACTTAGTAACAAAATCCATTGTTATGAGTTCCCATTTCCATACCGGCATTTCTAATTGTTGTAGTAGCCCTGAAGGTTTCTGGTGTTCTGCCTTAACTTGTGAACAAGTAAGACACTTAGAAACATATCTGGCTATATCATTTTTCATACCTATCCACCAGAAATTCTTTCTTAAATCTTGGTACATTTTATTGTTTCCAGGATGTATAGTATACCTAGATTTATGAGCTTCTTCTAAAATCTTATTTCTTAATTCTCCTTGCTTTGGCACCCAGATCCTTTTCTTATGGAATTTCCAAATCCCATCAGCTCCTTGTTCTAACTCTTTTATTCTTCCTTTTATTCCTTCAGCATCTTCCTTGATGGCTGTTTCCTGAACATTTTTTATTTGTTCCATTAAATCTACTTGTAGATTTAACCTGAGAGCACGAACTCGTCGTTGTTTTTCATGATACTTACGACTTAAGGCATCTGCAACTACATTTGCCTTTCCCTCGTGATATTGAATATCACAGTCGTAATCACTTAGGATTTCCATCCATCTTCTTTGCCTCATATTTAACTCTTTTTGCCCGAATATATATCTTAAACTTTTATGATCTGTATAGACAGTAAATTTACTTCCGTACAGATAATTCCTCCAAATCTTAAGGGCAAAAATTACGGCTCCTAATTCAAAGTCATGAGTCGTATAATTTTCTTCGTGCTTTTTCAATTGCCTTGAAGCATATGCAATTACTTTTTTTCGTTGCATTAACACACATCCTAATCCTAGTTTTGAAGCATCACAGTAGACTTCAAAATCTTCAGTTCCTTCTGGCAAAGCTAGGATTGGAGCATTTGTTAATTTCTGCTTCAATATTCTAAAGGCTTTTTCTTGTTTAGGTCCCCATTCAAACTTAATGGCTTTACAAGTCAACTTAGTTAATGGTACAGCTATTTTGGAAAAATCCTTAATAAACCGTCTATAATACCCAGCTAAACCTATAAAACTTCTAATTTCCATTGCAGTTTGCGGAACCTTCCGATTGGTAATTGCCTCTATCTTTGCAGGATCTACATGAATACCTTCGTGATTCACCATGTGTCCTAAGAATTGCACTTCCTTTAGCCAAAATTCACACTTCAAGAATTTGGCATAAAGCTTTTCTTTTCTAAACAAAGTTAAGAGTGCATGCAAGTGCTCACAATGTTCTGTCTGACTTTTGGAATAAATAAGTATATCGTCTATAAAAACAATTACAAATTTATCCAAATATGGTTTACAGATTCTATTCATCATGTCCATGAATGCTGCAGGTGCATTCGTTAACCCAAAGGGCATGACTGTAAACTCGTAATGACCATACCTAGTCCTGAAAGCAGTTTTAGGTATGTCTTCCTCTTGTACTTTCAATTGATGATATCCGGAGCGTAAATCTATCTTAGAAAAATATCTAGCTCCTTGAAGTTGATCGAACAGATCATCAATCCTAGGTAATGGGTATCGATTCTTAATTGTAACCTTATTCAATTCTCTATAATCAATACACATTCTCATGGAACCATCCTTCTTTTTAACAAACAACACTGGAGCTCCCCACGGGGATGAACTAGGTTGTATGAAACCTTTACTTAATAATTCATCTAATTGCTTCTTTAGTTCTAACATTTCAGTAGGAGCTAACCGATAAGGTGCCTTGGCTATCGGTGTAGTTCCTGGAATTAGATGAATCCTAAATTCTACCTCCCTATCTGGTGGTAACCCTGGTAATTCTTCTGGGAATACATCTGGGTATTCTGAGACTACAGGTATTTCCTTAAGTTCTTTGTTCTTAGTATTAATGATTACCGAAATCATATATACTATTCCTTGCTTTCGTTCATAACTAGCAACTTTCATTACTGATATGAACTTCATGGGTTTACGTGGTTTATCTCCTGTAATCACTATTATTTCTCCTGTGGGTGCTTGAATTTCTATGGAATTCTTATCACAAAGAATTCGAGCATGGTTGGCTATTAACCAATCCATTCCTAACACAACATCAAATTCAGCTAATTTCATAGGTAACAGATTTGCAGAAAATTTATGACCTGAAAGTTCTATTTCTACTTTTTGCAAAATCTGATCTATTTTAACTGAATTCCCATCTGCTGTTTCGACTGTAAAAATCTGCCTAATGTTGGTTAAAGGTAACTTAAGAGCTTGACAGAATGAAGTATTGATAAAACTTTGGTTTGCACCAGAGTCAAATAATACTTTTGTGTATAAGTTGTGAACTAAGAACGTACCAGCTATCACATCTGGAATGAGTTCTGCTTCTTGAGTAGTTAGCTGGAATGCTCTGACATTTTTCTTAGTAGCTCCGTCAGTCGCCTTGGCTTTGTTGTCTGTAGGTTTGACCAATTTAGGACATTCTGGCTTAATATGTCCTGTTTCTCCACAGTTGTAGCAGATTCTGGTTTTCTTCCTGCAGTCTTCTTCACGATGTCCTATGGCTTTGCAAAAATTGCAAATTACGTTACATCTTCCATAATGTTTCTTTTTGCAATCTTTGCAAAAAGGTAAAGTTGAAGATTGCCCTGTTCCTCTTTTCTTGAAGTTGCTATTCTTACCCACCCGAAATCCTTGGGTAATTTTCTGAGCCATTTCCTTTTTCCTGTTTTCATCTCTTGTGCGCACTAGTTCATCAGTTAGGGTGTTGGCTAGTTCCACTGCATCGTCAATAGTGCGAGGTCTCGCAGCCTTAACAATGTTGCGGATTTCACTAATTAATCCCCAAATGTAGCGAGAAATGAGTACCGGTTCTGGCGAAGCCAGTGTTGGTACTACTCTTGCATATTCGAAGAATGTCGAAGTATATCCTCGACAGTCCACATTAACCATTCGATGGTTTAGGAACTTATTTGCCATTTGATCTTTTTCATATTCGGGACAGAATTTTCTTTCGACAAGACTCTTAAATTCTTCCCAGTTCATGGCATAGGCCACAATCCTTCTTTTAGCTTGTAACACTGTGTTCCACCATTCTAACGGCCCTTCTTTAAAAAGTTTAGACGCATACATAACCTGGTCTTCCTCAGCACATTTACTTATAGCGATTACTGCCTCAGTTTTCTCTAACCACCGTAATGCTGCAATAGCCCCTTCATTACCTGCAAACTCAGTTGGTTTACAGGCAAGGAATTCTTTGTAAGTGCAACCAGGTGTTGCAGCTTTCATTTTCTTGAAAATTGGGGTTTGCAGATCATTATTATTATTAACATTATTTCCGCCTCCGTTTATACTGTTACTAAAGTTGTCGCCTTGGGTACGTTTACTAGGAATGATTGATTTAGTTTTAACGGGTTTCTGAACGGCAGCAACGATTGCTGGAATAGCATTGGCTATTCCTTGTGCGACGATATCCTCTATATCTTGTCTATTTAATAATTGTTCTTCCTCAATTTTCTCAGGTTGATTTACTTCATTTATTGGTTCATTACCAACGTTTGCCATCTGATAATTAATTTATAAATAAATAATTAGTATAAAAGAAATAATCCAATGTCACAATTATTTGCACATAATCACGTAAACAAAGATACAAACAAAATCTAAAATTTTATTTATTTTATAGACTATATCCTGCCTTTATATACAACCGTTTTATTATTTATTTTACAAGTACTGATTTTACTATTTCCTATTACACAACCATAGTTTTACCAACCCACTATCTCTCGTCATTTGTCTTCCTAAAAACGAAGCTCCCTTTCATCATACTTCCAAGCAATTTGTCCCCCTATCTCCCGGATTCTATTTCCCGCATCCATTAACTCTTCTCCAAAATGGCGAAGTTCTGCTAAATTTTCGTTACTCATGGGTGGATTTGGTAATGGTTCGGGATCGAATTGCGGAAGAAAGGAATAAGGACTGTTGACAATGTTTTGAAATTGCCAATCATTTGTCCACCACTCATCCATTTCTACAGGTTGAGTATGGATTATTGGTTCTGGAATTGCTGGTTCAAAATTTATAGGGATTTGGTTTTCAATAGGACGAGTAAAAACATTTGTATTGACAGGCTGAATAGTTTCACAGCTTGCCAATAAAAAGTCTATTTCCTCCTGAAAAGTTATTCCCTGGTTTTGTTTGGAGCTTTCTCCAACTTCCATCTGAGTTGGTCTAAAACCTTTTCCAACCTCCATTTCTATTTCCTTGGAATATTCCTCAAATTGTATTCCCATTTCTCTAGCATCTTTCCCCACTTCTATCTCCAGTTCCTGCAGTTTCGAACTTTCCCCGGTTTTAATTTCTTTTCCTTTTCTTTTCTTTTGCTAAGGGATTGTTTATTTTAGGAAGTTTCGGAGCTTGCTTTTTCCTACGTAAACGACTCCCCCATACGTATTTCCTTCTTTTCTTTGGTTTTGGTTTTATCAAAGATGGAGCGTTGAATTCTACAGGTTGTTCCACATCGGGAAAATACCCCGTAAATTCTTTAGAAACTTCTATATGTACAGGATGAAGGTTGAGATTCTCTAAAGCTCCAGATAATTCATTCATGATGTTTTAACATATATGTAAAAATAATTAATCACAACTTCCAAAAATAACCTTCCCATATTATACCATATACTTACAAACAACTGAAATTTAAAACACACTATATTTTATTGTGAATTTATTTATTTACTGGATGGATTTTCTAACTTGTAGGTAATAGTGTTTGCTAGTCAAATTTATTTTAGAGATCTGCATTTACTGCTACTGTAGCTAGCATATATAAATCTGCCCATTTTTCGTCTAAATTGTCTTCCCATGGTGATTTACTGACTAATTCATGAGTTTCCTGTTTAACTTTCTTCTCTCGGGCTCTCTTTATTTCCTCTTTACTTTTCCTAATAATCATACTTCTTTTACTAGGAGAAAGTGGTTCCTCATATTGAGCTTTTCGAACAAATATTCCTTCTTCAGGAATTGCAGGGAGTTTTGAGGATTTAGTTTGGGATGAACTTCCCTTCTCTTTGGATGACCTATCTAATTTAAGATAGATGCTTGAAAGCTTTTTCTTACCCATACTGTAACTAACAAATAGTCAGTTAATAAAACACATAATCACACAATAATAATCAGGAAAAATTAAGTATTTCTAAATACTTAATTAGCTTAACTCAGTGGCTCTGATACCACCTTTTTCTGTCACGGCCCTTGACCCGGTTTAACCCGTTTCAGGAGCCGCGGGACAGAAATCCCGTGGTATTTATTTAATTGAGTTTAACAGCGGAAGTTTATCATCAGGATCTTTTTCAAGCTAAAATTTTCCCAATTATTTTATTTCACAATTTGGGATAAAATCCCAATAATTTACAATAAGATGATTTCACGGAGAAATCTTTATTTTACAAAACATATTTCTTTATTTTAATAGGAGCCACTTTCTTAAGCTTGCAGTGCTTTCTGGCACCTTTCCTGAATCACAACAGATTACCTGAAACATGTTTGAAAAAGGTTTTGTCAGTGGAAAATACTGAGTGAATCATTATAGTTACTAAAACAGACCTGTTTGTTATAATTTACAGTATTAAGGGTGATTACAATGTTTTTATATCAACCAACTACCCACAGTATTTGTCACTCGACTGATTTCTGTGACTGTGGTCAGACCACCCATTGGCTAACTCGTTGTCCAATGGTGGCGGGAAAAAGTAATGTATACAATACCCCACATACCGGCTGTAATTTGGTGACTACCAAAAACTTAATCCCTGTAATTATAACTTTGAAATAAAAATGCTTTTGTAAATAGATTTGATAAAAAGAGAATGACTCACATTGCAGATTTAACACGGATAGAGTTTAGTCTATAGCTTAGTCTTGTTAACCTAATTTACATAACAATGCACACAAAACTGGGTTAGTAATCAATACAGCATTTTACGATAACTCACGAGATCAACCATCACAACGAATGACAAAGTGCTATGCTTAAACATCCATCGAATTAACGACTAATGACAAAGCATCACCCTAATGTGGGCAGCACTTAAACATCCATTGAGTACATTGATCGATCGGAAAATGAATCGTAATAGCGATCGAATTAATACCCGGTATTTGAGCAGCACTACACTATAATTGAACTAAATTCGACTTTAGAGCAGTAGAATTTCGTTTGTGTAAGTTTTTATCGACACCAGTGGATTGTGCAAGTGAAGGGCTATTTATAGCTAAAATTGAGGTCTGACGCGGCCCGCGTAAACCTTAAGCTTAACCTTACGCGGCCCGCATTGCCGCCCAGTCTACGACTAGCTTTGACCAGTCATACGTAGGTGCACCAGATGGTCAACACGTGGCACGGTTACGCTTATCCGGTCAACCCTTGCATTGACGCGGCCCGCGTAAGACTTACATTGTCTCTTACGCGGCCCGCCTGAGAACCCAGATTTTGTTTTTCTTGATTTTTAATGTAGGGTAAGGTTTCAAGGGTCCGGGTTTATACTTATGGGTATTTTTAGGATAATTTTGAGAGTCCTTACAACTAACAACCCACCTAAGGCAAACATTCGCATGATTCATTACAGGACATCATTCAGAACATGAGAAGTGACAATAGACTGCCAACAACGTTGATCAAGTGCTATCAGTTGTCCGTGTCACTGCAGACGTTCTAAACATTTCCTGTCACGATCACACTAATGTTTTACCTTCCACATAGCACACATAGACACTCAAGAAAAACATCCAACCATACCTCAAGCATAAATACATTAACATTCTATCCGACGAATCAGAAAATTAACTATACAAGGAAGGCATCATGTCCTACCTCCAAAACACAAGGGTATTAACATTCAATTTACCATATGGTGCAATTAAACACTCAATGAGAAACATCAATGCATACATCAAAGCATGAAGGTACTAGAATTTTACTTAACACATCATGCCCTTAGGCATTCAAAGGAAAAACAACCTAGCGTACCAAAAAAAACGTAAAGATTCCATCTAGCACGTCTAGTGATTAAAGAAAACATTAATTCCATCCCACCCCTGAGCATAAGGCATTAACATTCCATCTTATTATACCTTCAGGCACTCAATAGCAAAATTTCCAAACTAATCGCATAATATAGCATTAACCTCCCACCTATCCCCTCAATTCATTAAGCATCAATGAAAAAATCTAACCAAACTTCAATATAGTAAAAAGTACCTCTTGGCGTGCGGCTACCCGTATTGGCATTTCTAGCTTTGATTCCATTCTCAGTTCAAGTCCAGGCATTAAGGGATGCCTGAATCTCTTGAACTATAGCTCTGATACCAACTTGTAAGACCCCAAAATCCGGGTGTCTCACAGTTAGGACATCATTGCATAAATAATCCAAACACTTGAAAATTTTAATTATTATTTCCTTCATTTAAAAAAAACCACGCAGCGGAAAACTTTTAGGTCAAAATACCAAAACATAGGAACTTCCAAACTAAATATACGAAACTTTAATGTTAAAAAAATTATTAAAGCGGCGTCTTCAACTAGAAATGCCAACGTCAATGCCGGGTAGCTTCGTGCAGCATCCAAGTGGTCTTGCGCTCATATGTCTAACCTGAAATCAAACTAACGTGCATGCAAAAGTCAGCTACGCTAAGTGAGTTCAAGATTATAATTTAACAAATAAACACTTGTAAAACATCTCCATCATGGAAATAAATAATTATATTTATTTTATCCTCAAAATTTAAAATTCATCTTTTAATGAGTCAAGCACACAACACAGATCTCCTCACCTTAAATCCCAAACACAAAGTAGGGGATAAAGGAATTTTTCTTCTCCTCTTGCCCCTAGGGCAGATAAACTGCTAGGGGACTTCATCTTGCCCCAAGGATAGATAAACTGTTAGGGGATTTCCTCTTGCCCCAAGGACAGATAAACTGTTAGGGGACTTCCTCTGTTCGACCTGGTTGTGGCATAACCCAACACGTCACACGCAAGCACAAAAGAGCAAGCAAATAATCCTCATGTATAGTTGGTATGTAAGTACAAATAAACTATACAACTTCATAAAAAAAAAGTCTTCATCCAAGTAACACATCTAACATGGGTGTTAGCCCTAAACTTTGAAAAAGATTAAAGAGGGCATCATCAGCTCACACATAAATACATACGTTTATGTGTGTGTATATTTATGTATACATATAGA
Organism: Helianthus tuberosus; assembly: GCA_030545235.1. NCBI lineage: Eukaryota > Viridiplantae > Streptophyta > Magnoliopsida > Asterales > Asteraceae > Helianthus > Helianthus tuberosus. The sequence continues at coordinate 41,540,118 of CM060393.1, read as the reverse complement.
TATATAGATATGCTTAAATCATCAGTCTTTGGTATATATCTTCCCTTCATAGACTCGAGTACATAAATATATATACGTATATATAAGTATAATCAATGCTCGCCTTCACACAAATAGGTATATAAAAATATAAACCTACTTATTTTTCATTCTTAAAAACCACATACAAGTAAAATTGAATTTCATAGGTACGTAACAAGCTTCACAACTTCCTTCATAAAAATAATCAAACGAGTTTAGCATGCACATTAGCCCAAAATATTTAAAAACATTTAAATGAGTGGGCTCAATAACTCACCTTAATGTAATGCTAGAGTTATCAAATGCTAGAACAAACAAGGATGTGAACCGTCGAATAGCTTCAACAACCTATCTGCCTGTCTGTCTGCTTGCTTAATTAATTCTCGTGCTTGGGTACGTGCTTAAATCTTTCTCGATGACCAAAAAGAATTGAGGTGCTAAGGTTGATTAATCAATTAAGCAGCCTAGCTACTTGTTTCCATTTCTAATCTCTAATCAGAAGCAATAAAATTATCTCATGTGCGTCCCATTAACAAAAGCCAAAGCAGGTTCCCTTCATGCAAGAACAAAATATAATTAATCATAACATGCTCCTCCCATCCATAACATGCCTATCAAAACCATCGCAACCTAGTCTTCATCACCAACACCACACTATCCTACAACCACATCACCATCCACGAGCACCACCATACACCAACACCATCATCAATCACCAACGCCATCACCTCTACCCACACTTCATCACACGCTCTTCATCGTTCTAATCATATAACAAAACACACACACACCATCACGCACCATCTTAATGAACCGCACATTGTCGTAACCACACCGCCAACACCCTCACCATCACCTCCGTACACCATCGTCACCTCCATGCATACCATCCTCCCCTTCGTTTCCCTCCACCATCATTAATATTCTTCATGTCGTTACAACCCTTCATTATTACCCTAACAAATAAGCCACGGCATAACGCAACTAGACAGTATTCACGGTTCGGTTCGGTTCCGTTACGTAACAAGGCTTCAAGTTCGTGATTAACCATCAACATGTAGACCTAATCAGATTTCTTTTAACCACCCAAGCCGTGACCCTACCATGTACCGGTCAACAGTTTCGTTCTTCCCGAACCCAACAACTGGACAAGACTTGAGTTTTTTTTTTTAAACATTATATACTCGGATTGTAGTTTGAGAACAACACCAACCAAGCTTCAAGAGCACTTAGATAGCAGCCTACGAAACCCCGAAATCGTGATCTAACGCGTCTCAACATGGTTCTGTTTTCAGCCGATAACCCGACCCAAAGAACTCTTATACAACGACTTAAGCTAAACGAGATCAAAGCACACGAACTGGCCTGATCAATCTTGTTTCCGCTACCGCTACCGGAACAATACACGCCTCTTGAGATGAATCGGAAGTCGCGAAGGAATCAAGGTTCGTGCTTGATCATGTTAAATGAGATGAAGGATGCATGTTTTGGATGGTGGTTGCGGCGCTGTAGGGTTTCGCGAAGATGATGATGAAGATCCTCTAGATTTTTACGTGATGAAAGGAGAATGGTTATATAAATTGAGAATTTACAATAAAGTCCCTTGAGTTCTTCCATGAATCAACATGTCCATAAAGTAATATGTTATAGATTTATAAAATACATAGTGCCCCCTCAAGTTTCACCAAAATAAATTCGCCAAACTAGATTCAGTAATTTCTCACAAAATAAAATTGGGTTGTAAGAATTTGGGATGTTACAAATTTTTAGTATTTTGGTGAGTTATATTATTTCAAGTCCTAAAATAATATAACTAATACACATAATATACATGTAATCACACAAATTGTGCCATCTAAATATATATCCCTAAATATATACTTAGTCACTTTTATTTATAAAAAACAACCTCCAATATTTGTAACTTTTGTAACAAAAATTATGGCAAATTTTATATGAAAAACCATGGTTCAAATTTACTTATAAACACTTGTTTAAAAATATTTTTCTAAGTGTTTAAATTCTACAAAAATTTTGCCATAGTTCTTAAAATATAGGTTTTCATGCTTTCAAAGCATATCATTTTCTTTTATAAATCATCATAATCAACAATAATCCAAACAATACTTACCAAGTGCCATAAATCAAGCATTAATCACTACTTCATGAACTTGAAAATTTATAAAAATTTGTAGTAACTTACTAGTGTATTTAGTAAGCTTAGTTACCCTTTAAAGTGTGGTTATTTATTTAAAAATATCATTCTTGAAGAATTTAGATCTTCACAACTTGTAAAGTGATTTTCTAAAAATATTTCTTCTTGAATGTTTCTTGTTAAATATATATTTCTACACTTGATTAACCACTAAAAATGTGGTTAGTTTCTTTAAGAACCAAGTTTATGTAAATCTTGTATTTTATTCTTGGTTTCTTGAAAAATATTTCTTGAAATCACATACTTACAAGATTCTCATTACACTTTGATCATCTTTATTCAAGAAAACAATTTATACTTCAAGTTCATGCTTTAACATAAGGATGATCTCTTGATCTTTAACATAATCATCCTCTCATCTTGCTAGATTATGTCTTTAATCACTATTTAGCAAGATCATATGATGTTTAACATCATCAACATAAACAATCAACAATCAAGTAGCATAACAACACATAAACAACATGTATTCTTATGATTTTTTAGTCTTATGTTTAAGATTTATGTTCTTGATTCATAGTGTTCTTCATGTTTAATCTTTTACATGACCTTTAAGCAACATAATAAGAAGTAAAATGAGTTCATGAGAGTCTTACTACTAGCACAAGGCTAGGGAAGAACAAGTATGAAGATGATGAAGAAATAGAGTGGATAAAAGCTCCTAGATTGGTCCTTCCACTTCCAATGCTTCCAAGCTTCATAAATATGCTTAAGACATCTTGTAAACACCTTGGATTAATTGAGAATGGACTAGAAGAATTTTGATGGTGAGAGGGGTGCTTGGTCGTAGCTTATTGAGAGAAGGAGAAAGAGTTTGTGTTGTGAAGGTGATGAATGATCATGAATCAAGAACTAATGGTTTTTAAAGAATAGTTTCCAACATTAGATAATTTCTTGATTCTTATGTTTCTAAAGAGGTAGACATATCAAATAAAATATATGAAAGAAATCCCAAGTGGGTCCCCCATGTCTAACCGTCCATATAGGGGGGGGGTCTGCTTGTGATTCAATGGTTAGTTAGTTAAGTTGGTTAGGTTTTAAGGGAATTAGTTAGTGTGTTATGTGTTATGGTGTTTTAGAGTGTGTTATGATGTTCGGTGACCATAACTAGCTTCGTAACATAAAAACAATGCTTCTAGTGAAATTTTGGTGTTTCGGGTAGTGTCCGGTTGTTCGGTTGGTTACCGGTTCGTTAAAGTGCTAAATTGCGCTGTTTAGTGTGATTTAAGTTGTCTTTTATGACAGTTTTGATTCCCGACACCTAGGAAGGTATTCTGGACCATTAAACCATAATTCTGCATTATATTTAGATGTCAAAAAGCTGAATTTTGTTGAATTGTGCTGTTTTCTGCAGATTTCTGCAGTTTTAGTGTGTTTCTGGCACTTTCCGGCACCTAATTCATCACTAGGAAGGCAGTTTTGTAATCCCTACTTTCCTACACACTATTCTAGTGTAACACTTGGTTCCGAGGCTCATTCTGTGTCTTAATTTCATGTCTACCTGAGTACTGAACTCCCGTCAGTACTTCTAGTTTGTCTGATAACTGTGCTAACTTTGTTCTGTGTATTAAGTAAACCACACTGTGTTGCATGTAATAAAGATAAACAATCTTGCAACATGAAATGCCTTTATATGTATATAACAGTAATCAGAAATTCATTCGTCTAGTTAATTCATTCATGCACAGTCATTCAAGCACAGATTACTGTATTTTATTGTACGGAACACATGGAAAAATGCCAGTTGTCACAAAGTATTCATGTACAATGTACAGTTTTTGGATATCTCAAAATGCAATACACATGTACATTTTTTATACACATCAAATATCAATGTAACTTTTTTATGTAAAAAGGAATTCAACTAAAAAAACAAAGAACAAAAAATGTAACTTTTGTTTTGTTTTAAAACCAACATCTAACCATTTTTTTTACATTTCCCCTTTCAATGTAATTTCTTTATTATACACTTTGTTGAAATATGCACGGCATACAAAAGTAACATTTTTTTTCCAATAGAACATTTGTAACAACTTTTTAAAAAAGTCTAAAAAGTTCTTAAATGTTTTCTCTTATCACATACGTTGTCATTTATCAACGGTGTATAGAGTAACAATTTTTCCTAGTAGAAAAATTTTGTAACAAGTTTTTAAATATCAACAACAACCCCTTTTTTGTTTTATGTTAACACCACCCTTTTTTGTTTTATGTCAACACCCCCCTCCTCCTTTCCACTTTTGCTACACACTTACCTTTTTTAATGTAAAAGGCATTTTCGACCAAAAAAATATACAACGAACAAAAAAATGTAAATTCTTTTTTTGTTTCACATTTCCCCCGTTTTTAGAAGTGAATATATATATAGTAGGGTTCTAGAGTGAACATTAGATTGAGAGTGAACTGTGTAAACTAATCTGAGTCATTAATTGTTTAGATCTTGAAAAATTTAATAATGACAATTTTGTAATTATTTATATGTAAAAAAATAAATGAAAAGGGTATAAAGGTAAACTATTAACTACTTCTCTCTCCAATTAAATAAGTAATTACATTCTCTCTCATTTTTTCTCTCTCCAATTAACTATTTTTTTAATTCTAAAAAAATATAACCATTATATAATATATTGTTCCATCTAGAACATGAATAAAAACAATGTAGAAGTGAATGTACATAAATATATTATACGTAATCACCATTTAAAAATGTATGTACATTAACAAATATTGTTCCATCCGATCATATTCTTTAAGTGTACATGTCCGATTTGTAATGTTCATATATGTACATTCATAATATACTTCTAAAAAAGAAGTTAACGATATGGTTGTTCAACATGGTACACATGTGTATAGCAAGTATCTGAGATGATTATTCGGCATTGTACATTTGTGTACATAACAGTCTCAACACGTATATGCATATATGTATATTAACATGTCATATTTTTAAAATGTATGTACACAAATGTACATTACACATCTATCTTCAGAACTAGTGTACATTATCACACAAGATTCATGACGAGTACATGAAGAATAATCACGGATATGCAATTATTAAAAAAATTGAATATTTAATCCAAAAATAAAAAATATGTAATCAAAAGTTCTATAAATAACACATTCTTGCATGCAGGGGCGGCTTTGATGGTGTGCACGGAGGACCTCCGCACAAGGCCCGTAATTTAGAGGGGCATGTGATTTTAAAAAAATCCAATATATATATGTTATTTTTTTAAATAGTAAACACATACCAATTCCAATATAGACCCATTTACGAATCATTTTTTTATGGTTTAAAATTTAGCCCACTTGCATTAGGTTTATTGAGCCCAATACTAATTTGATTTTTTTTTAATAATAATAGAACATTACGGAAGGGCACATATTTCAAGCTCGAACAGGGTATGTGAATTCTCAGAGACGCCTCTGCTTGCATGAATATGCAATTAAAAAAGAATAAATAACACAAACATATGAATTCATTTATTAAAAAATAATACTTCTTAGTCTTGTGTGAATATAATTATCCCTTATCAAAGGCCTGCTAAACGACATGAACGTACAGAGAAATGGAAAATAATTTTTTTTTGAATTAAGAGAGATGGAGAAAATAATTATGCAAATTAGAAAACTACCAAAATTAAAAGTGTAATTGAAACTCAATGATTAAAATAAAGACTAAAACCAATTTATTGTATAATCACAATTCTACTCTTAACAACTAAAAAGAAAATCAATGGTCTTGATTAGTTTACACAGTTCACTATAAAGATGTTGTTCACAAATTAACCTAATCCTATATATATATATATATATATATAGGTGAAAGATAAAACGAAAACCCACTTGAGTTGAGGAAATGGAGGATGAACCTAATATATATATATATATATATATAGGGAGGGGCTCATGCGAGAACCACCCTTATTGTGAGAACCGCGAGAACCACTTACAAGGGGCCAAATATGAAATTTAATTAAAGTTGTAAAAAAAAAAAAGGCGGATGGAGAGTTATAACAAACGAGTAACCGTGTGATGAAGTTAGGGTTTTATTTGTAAGATACTCGAATACACACACAAACTATTCATTCCGGCGGCGAGTTATAACAATTTCAGGCGAACCCGACGGCGATTACGGTTCGATTACGGCTGTTACAAGTTGTTTCGAACAAATAAACGTCTAATCCGGCGGCGATTTGTAATAATTTCAGGCGAATACGTTCGATAACCGGCGGCGATACGGATGGTCTAAGTTGTTGCGGATGCGATTACGATCGATTACGGCGGCGATTACGGTTGTTATAAGTTGTTGAGGAGTACAATGACTACAAATGAAATCGGTGAATCGGAGGACAAATGTGAAACCAGACAGGGTAGATCGAAGAGCATTCTGAGGAAGAAGAGTACAGGTACCAAATTATACATAAATTTTGAGGAAGAAGACTAAATGTAACAAAATATACATAGATTTATTGTATTTTGTTAATTTACATATGTAATTTGTATAGCAATTTGAAATTGAAACACATATTTGCACAATTACAACAAATTAGGGCATATTTCACCCGAATAACACATTTTTAGGTCAATTCTGAAAAATAATATGGTATTTTAATGGTGTTTTTTGTGTTAAATACAGTATTTATAATGTTATTAGACGTAGCTTGTATATTTTGTGATAATATTTAAATAATTACAATTTTTGTGTAAAATTATGGATACAGAGATTAATGTTTCTATGTTGTATGAATACACATGTAATTTAGTACACATGTATGATTATGTTAGTTTTTACAAAGTATGCATATATGCATATAATGTGATATGTACATATAAAGTATGTAGAATAATATGTATACATGTACAGTTGCATGTACAATATGTTTTACATACACATATGTATATATATTAATGGTATGCCTATATGCATATATATTAATCATATGCATATAGAATAATGGTATGCATATATGCATATATATTAATGGTATGAATTTATGCATATATATTAATCATATGCATTTATGCATACAGTTTGTTGAATAGAATAGAGATTAATTTTGTATGTTGTATGATTACACATGTAATTTAGTACATAAATGTATGATTGTGTTAATTTTGACAGAGTATGCATATATGCATACAATGTGACATGTACATATAAAGTATGTAAAGTAATATGTATACATGTACAGTTGCATATACAATATGTTTTACATATACAAATGCATATAGAATAATGGTATGCATATATGCATATATATTAATGGTATGAATTTATGCATATATATTAATGGTATGCATTTATGCATACAGTTTGTTGAATAGAACATAGATTAATTTTGTATGTTGTATGAATACACATGTAATTTAGTACACAAATGTATGATTGTGTTAATTTTGACAGATTATGCATATATGCATACAATGTGACATGTACAGTTGCATATACAATATGTTTTACATATACAGATGCATATAGATTAATGGTATGCATATATGCATAAATATTAATGGTATGCATATATGCATATATATTAATGGTATGCATTTATGCATACAAGTTGTTGAATATAAAGTATGTTTACATGTACATTGCATATAGATTAATGGTATGCATTTATGCATACAAGTTGTTGAATATAAAATATGTTTATATGTACATTGCATATAGATTAATTGTATGCATTTATGCATACATGTTGATGCATATAAAATAACGGTAAAATATGTAAACGTATATGTTATTAGTTTTAATATATTAACATTGTTTAATTGCATGTTTATATAACAGGTGATGAAAGGGAAAAAAGGAAAGTGACATTTATTGTCGAGGTTAATGATGATAAAGAAGATAATGATGATAAAGAAGATAATGAACCAATTGTGTCGATGATTAAGAGATCACAAATTAGAAAAAGGAAAAGTAATGTTAACAATAAAGATGTGGAGAATGCAAAAAACACAACAGTTGAATAACCAAGCAAAGGTACGACATACTTGTTTGATATAATAATATTAAGTGTGTATGTAACATATGTATCCCATGTAACATAAACGTATAATGAATATATCATTGGTTTGAATGCAGAAAATGATGAAGGTGTTAGGTTGAACAAGCGGATAAAGAGGGTGGCAAAGAAGAAAGCAAATGCAAAAAACACAACAGTTGAACAACAAAACAAAGGTACGACATACTTGTTTGATATAATAATATTAAGTGTGTGTGTAACATAGGGATCCCATGTAACATAAATGTATAATGAATATCTTGGTTTGAATGCAGAAAATGATGAAGGTGTTATGTTGAACAAGCGGATAAAGAGGGTGGCAAAGAAGAAAGCAAATGATAAATCAAAAAAAGAGAACATGCTAATGTCATTGCAGTGTAGGATATCACCACACCAGTTGAGCTATGTGGTAAAAATGTTGTCAAAAGCACAAAGGGAAACAGTGGTGAACATGGGTTTTGGAAGGATGCTGACAATTAATACAGATTCAATACCATCAAAGCTTGCGTATTTCATAATGGATAGTTTTGATGAATCATCAATGGAGATTAAAATGCAAAATGGAAGCATAAAAGTCAATGAGACTGAGGTGAGCAATCTTTTAGGATTAAAGAATGTCGGTATAGTGCTGGATGATAAGGAAAAAAAGAAAGATGCTGAATTATTGAAAAAAAAGGAATGGGAAGCATTGTACAAAGGGAAATTGATAACACCAGCAAACATTGTAAAACGGATCGAAGCGAATATGGATGATGTCAGCTGGAAATTCAAATATGATTTTTTGACAGTATTTATGAATACTCTTGTTGGGGTGAATATGGATGGACGGTGCATAACAGATTATTTCAACAAATTTGATGATAGTACAGAAGTGGAGGACGTAAACTGGTGTGCATATATATGCAATAAGATAAGGTGTTGTAAAGACGGTTGGAAAAAGGGAAGAAACAACAGTTCATACAACGGGCCAATTCCAATATTGACTGTAAGTTTGTTTTTTATAATAAATGATTGTATATGTGTGTATGTTTATGAATGAAATCGGTTTTTTTTTTTTGGATGATTATTATGTTGTTTAATGTGTGGTTGCAGATGTTATATGCGGATATGACGGTATGTGGAGAATTGAACAAAGAAAGAACGAATGGTCCATTACAGTTTTGGACAAAAGATATGTTGAGTAAAAGGGAAAAATACGAGATTGTGAATGGCGGTTTTGGAATGGCAATAGTGAGGGACAGCTTTAAGCAAGATGAATACAAAAATGACGAAATGGATGTTGAAATGGGAGATACAAAGAAGGATGCGAATGAAGTTATATGGAATGAAGGAATCACGTATGAGGTATATGAATATTGTGTGATGAAAAAAAATTTATATTTTCCATATATATAATAGGATAAAATTGTTATATGACGTATTTTTTGATGTAATGTAGAAATACGCTGATAAGAAAGGAGATGTTAAAAAGAAAGTTGAAAATGAAACAGAGATGTCGAGTATAAAGAAGGTATGTATGCATATAATATTTGAAATGTTATCTATGCATAAATGCATATGCACATGATGGTATAAACAAATGTGTATATTATTTTAATTATGCATATTAACGTATTGATATTAGTTGGTAATAGTATAAACAGAGGAGTATAGTATGTATATAATTGATATGCATATATGCATATGAGTATATGAAATGTATATGTATAAATGAATGATAATGTTAAATTAATAAAATATGTGAATGTGTTGGGAATGTATATGTAGTTAATTAATATATAAATGTGTAAAAAAATCGTTGTTATATGCATATAATGATGTATAAATTGAATAATGCGCATATAATGTATATGCATATATGCATAAACAAATTTATATTATATGCATATATGCATATAATGATGTATAAATTGGATAATGACGTGTAATTTATTGGAAGATGTGAAAATTATAATAATTGTAGTATTATTATATAATATATATAATAAATTTGTTATTTTAATACTAAAAAAGTTATGAAAAATAATAAATGCAGACACATATGGATGATATAGAAGATACGGTAATCGCATTGAAGCATCAAATGAATGACGTAAAGGAAGAGTTGGAAAGACAATTTTTGCTTAATCCAGATGATGAACAATTGTTGAAAGTGATTGGGATGTTTAATGAAACTTTCAAGGAAGGTGTAAAGATGGAAAAGGTTGAACAGAACGTGGATGAAATTGTAGATGATGTTATTAGTATGTTGAAGAAAAACGTAATGACGTATGATACAAAGGAAGGGGATGAATGTGGGAAGAAAAATGATGAAAGCGAGGGTACTAATGACGTACAGACAGATGATAAATCGGTAGCACAAAAAAAGGTGGCGAATAAGTATCGTAAGAAAGGGGAGAAGGTAGTTGATAAGTCAATGCCATCATTTTTATTATTGACCCCAAGTTCGCAAGAAACAGATGATGATGAGTGTGAGGAGGTAGTACCGATAAATAAACCGTTGGACGATACAGAAAAATTGTTATGGAATTTTGTGATGGTCATTGGGATGGAAAAAAAAAGGTAATTATTGTTTGATGTGCGTGTGTGTGTATATGAATTCATATATCTATATATTTATGTAGCGTGTTGTATATTTCATTTGTATTGATTTGTAAAAAAATATATTGTAGGACGGAGAGAAAGAAGAATGATGATGATGTGAAAGGCGTACATGATGAAGATGGGAAAGGCGAAGTTGACACAAAAATGAAAAAGGAAAAATCAGGGTTAAGCTTTATGTAAGTTGTATATATATATATAAATATGTATGTAATTTATATGCTATATGTTTGTTATGAATATGCGTAATATATATAAAGTGTATATAGTTGTAAAAAACATTGTTAAAACAAATTAATTAGTATTGGATAATTGAAAAAATATATGTGCATGCAGGTTGAAGATGTTTGAAACAAAACATGGATTGAATGCTTTGGGGCATACAATGAACACGTTAGATTTCGGGAAGGAGATATCAACGAATCTGATAGATTGTTGGGCAGCAATGTTAAATGATAAGGAGAAAAGGATGGTGGTTAGCGGGAAAAGACGGTTGTTTTGTTATACATCAAACTTCGTAAGTGGATAGTATTTTTATATATTAATATAAATATATATGTATAATATGTAAATGTAAACATGTGTTGGATAATAAGTTAATATGTGAATATGCATATATGCATATATAGGATAATGTAATATGTTAAGTTAACATATAGTATGCATATATGTATATAAAGAAAATTATGTTATGCATATGAATTAAATTATAATATGCATATAGGATTTTTAATAACAAAGTGATTGTTAATGTATATATGTATATAGAATAAAATTTAACATATATATATATATATATATATTTATATAAAACAATTGATATGCAATAATGCATATGGATTGAAGTATGATATGCATGTATGCATATGAATGAAAGTATAATATGCATATATGCATATGGGTTATATTATAATATGCAGATATGCATATGGGTTATATTAGTATATATATATATGTATAAATGTATATAATTGACGTGAAAAAAAAATCAAATTGCAGCCGGAATATATGCTGAAGAAAAAGCAAGATGAGGAGTTGGCTTTGAGAACTGTGAAAAAGTATTTGAGAGAAATATTTGAAAGGGACGACACGCTATTGGATTTGAGAGCTTTTAATATAATAGTGGTACCAATGATCGAGAAGGCACATTTTTATCTTATTTGTATGGATTTGGATACAGGAGATGTGCAAGTGATAGATAACATGGATTCAAGCAGAGATGCAGTGCTTGTAAAGACATCATCAGAGTTTAGATACATGGGGACACCATGCAAAGTGGTATGTAAAATTAATGTAATATTTATGTATTTTGTCAATTGATGTTAATTTTTTATTTTTTGTTTTGACATTTATTATGCAGAAAAATTACATGTGTACATACATGAAGTCAGTAAACCACCCGGATACAGAAAAGCTTACAAAAGGTGTAATAAAGAGATTGAAGATTAAGTGGGGAACAAAGGATAATGTGAAAGATTGTGGGGTATTTGCAATGCGCCATATGGAATGCTACAAGGGGAGTACAAAGGAGTTTGATTGTGGATTCAGTGATTTGAAGGATGTGAAGCAACATCAATTGAATAACATGCGAATGCGAATAGCAACAACATTGATGTTATCACCCTCAAACATTTATAGAAAAAGGGTGTTAGAGTTAGCGAAGGTAGCGGTTGAGAATGTGAAGAATGTTGAGAAAAAGGGTAAGTTGAAAACAATATCAAATCTGCAGGAGGAGTGCTGGAGAGGATTAGCGAAACAGTAGGGTGGTTGGAATTTATTATGGTTTATTGAACGGGTTTAGAAAGATGGTAGATAGACTGATGATATGGTTTGTTAAGTAATTGGATAGGTAGTTTAACAATTGGAAAATGGTATGATATTACGAATATTGTTTGATTGATGGTGAAATCATATATGATATTATATATATATATATATATATATATATATTTTGGTGGTTGTTATGTTATGATGTTACTGGGTTTTTAAATGTAGTATGTAAAATATGCATATGTTGTGAAAAGGATAATATATGCAAGTTGTAAAATGGATTGTTAATTATTATTATTATTATTATTATTATTATTATTATTATTATTATTATTATTATTATTATTATTATTTTTTTTTTTTGTTTATTGATTTGATATTAAAGGATATTGGTGAATGTTGTTGTATTTATAATGTTGTATGTATATTGTAAATTGAACATGGTAAATGCGAACAAATAGATATGGAAAGTATTAGGATGTAAATGTATGTATATATGTATATAGGATTAATTTGATACATACGTATTGACATATATATGTATGCATATATGAATATGGCAATTTGAATAATATAAATGAATAAATATAACAAACGTGTTGATACATACGGAATGAATGCACATATATATAAAATTATATAGATAGGATGTAACAATATACAGTTGTATATGCATATATGCATATGATGTGTAATAATGTAATATGTTGCAATATAAATGGTTTTAGTTAGGTAAATAAAAAATAATATTATGTAAAATGGATGTATATTTGATAACAATATAGAAATATGTAATAATTTATATGTACATATGTATATCAATATGTACATACGGGTTTATGCATATATGCATATATATATATATATATATATGGAACGATTAGATGTAGGGTTGGAATTGTGGATGTGATGTTGCAATTGTTATATAAAATGACAGAAGGTAGCATGTGATAAAAATGCGTTAATATGCATATATGCATATTATATATATATATATATATATAATTTATTCATATATGCATATTTAAACAGGTAAACATATATTGTAATGATATGCATATTAAAAGGTGAATGAAACTGAAAATATAAACATAACAGAATGTAAAACGTGATAAACGATATGTTTAATATAGTTGATACAAATAAAAAGATGATCAAATGTTACTAATAAAAAATGAAAAGGTCAAACAAGGGGGAAAAACATATCAAACATCATCTTCTGATTCAGTATTGTAAACATAGTTGGGGTCACGACGGGTTCTGAACGAACGTCTAATGGTCTGGTTATATGTTTTTGAAGGTGCCAGGTCGACTTGTTGAGTATTTGTTGCAATTGTATCGTCCACTATATCAATAGGTTTGTCGTTGTAGAACTCTTCATCAGAATCGGAAGATGCATATGTAGGTTCAAAATCGAATTCATTGTCCGATACATCATAACGGGGAGGAGGAAGGTTGGCAGCAGCCGCAGCATCACATTTGGCCTTGTAAGCAGCTCGTTTTGCCTCTTTAACTTTTATACAATTGCGACTATCATGATCAAATACGTATTTGTTACAATGGTTGCACAAACGCGCAGGACGTTTACGACGTTTAATAATTTTTTCACCCGGACCGACTCGTCTTTTTTTGGTGCCTGAACCTTTGTTTCGTATGCCCATAGGCGGCTGGATTGTTGAAGCTGAATGAATTGGAAGGTTGAGGATATCACTGATGTTAGCAGCCTTTGGGTTATGTTCTGGTTCATCAGGTAAATCTTTATATATTTCATTTCTGATGGATCGTATTTGTGTAGATAGTGAACGAAGTCGATCAGGGTTTTTTCCAATCCGATTCATGCATTGGGTAAGTAAATCAAGTATTTCAGTTTTTAGTGTACCAGTCTCGCTCATCTCTGTTGAATACATGTGTGATAAATTGTACACGCTGGATGGGACTGCATCACGTTTCCATCGACCACTTATGTATTGGATGGGAATACGATCAATTGATTTGAACCAAAATACGCAAAATATATGACGGCACAAATAACCGATACGTGTAAATCCCATGCAGGAACAAGTATAAGTGTGTGATGGGATATCAGCGTAAACCTGCATGAATATGAATGATGTAAGTTAGATAAATATATATGTGAAGTGGATGTGTATAAATATAAATGATGTATCGTTTGTATTGTATAATATAATAAGGTGGTATATATGCATATATGCATATAACTTAATATAATAAAAAAAATATGTAAACAATTTATGGGAGAATGTATGATTACGTATGGAGTACGAATTACATAGGACGTATGTTAATGCTTGATGATAGATAGTTATAAAAATTTGTAATAAATGTGTGTTGTACATTATTATAATATATATATATCATAAAGCGGTATATTAAAATATGAATATGTACATAAAGTGTACATGTTGTCGAATGTTATGAATATGAATATGAATATGTATGCATATGGTATTGTAGGCATATATGCATGTTGTAGTGTTAGTTACATGTATGCATAATAAAATAGGAATATATGCAAGTACGAATAATTTGGGATGAGGTAAATAATAAGTAATCATATGATGTATGCATTTATGCATACAATGTAAATTATAATAAATATCCAGAACGTATATTATGCACATATGCATATATAATTATAATTAATGTAAATAAAAAAAAATAAAGAAAAAAAATAATTATTAGTTAACAAGATAGGTACCTCGAACGTGTTGACAGTAACTCTGTTTTTGTTAAGATGTCTAACATTATAAATAGAGTCAACAGGCGTGGTGGGACGTTCAGAAATGATACAATGCAACATTCCTCGATGAATCTCTTTTTGAACTTCCAAAAATATATTCCAGGTGTATATCTCAGATGCTTGAAGTTCAATGGGAAGGGTTGTTAAAAATTTTGGTGTGCGTGTGTCACTATCAAACTCATTCTTACGTTGTTTGTTACGATTGGAATCAACAGCAGTATCATAGCACATTAAGAATTGGACAAGGGAATTTGTTTCTCTAGAGTTAGTTTTGAAACGTGCATTAGAACTCTCGCACCTGGATGTCGTTTTCATCAAACAGCATAACGGAATATCTCTGAAGTAACATGGTGCCCAACGTGTGCGAATGTTATACATATCGGTCAACCATTTGTGATTTTCAAGATTATACTCCTTCATCAAAAGTTGCCACTGTGCTTCAAATGTTTCAACTGTTATGAACAAGTTCCAAACAAGTTTGTGTATTGATTTTCTCAGATTACCATTTGCAAGTATATCACCAGATATCTGTAAGTGGTTGACAATTTATAAATAAAAAAATGTTAAATTATAATATTAGTAAAAGAGTGATTATATATACGTACATTGGACTAATGAATAAGATAAAGTTAATAATATTGTTACCTTAGCGGGCAGTTTATCCGTTATGTGCCACATACATAAACGGTGGGTGGATTCGGTGAAGACATTTAACACAGCTTGTTTCATAGAAGCATCCTGGTCAGTAAGTATAAGTGAAGGTTGTTTTTTGTGGGCTTTAAGGAACATTTGTAGCAGCCAAGTGTATGATTCAATTGTTTCATCATATAGTAATCCAGCACCGAAAAGCACACAACGTTTGTGGTGATCAACACCAGTAAATGGAACAAAAATCATCTTGTATCTGCAACATGTGTATTGTAATATGTATTAATAATACAAATTATAAAATAAAGTTACGACATGTATGTATAAAAATGTATGGTGTGGTATGTAGGCGTGAATAAATAGAATTTATGTGTATGATGATAAAATGGAATATAGTGTTATATTAACATAAGCACATATGCATATGATGTAATGTATGTGTAAGGATACGAATACAAACATGTATGCAGATGTTTTTGTATGCATATATGCATGTCGTTAATGTTATATATGTATATTTGAAATATTATAACACGATAGGATTATATGCATTTATGCATAAGTTGATATGCGGAAAATAATAAATGAATATACGGTGTATGCATAAGTGGATAACATGCAAATTATAATGAATTTGAAGTAAATGTGTTATGCATATATGTATACATATTTATATACAAAATTAATATACAACTTATGCATATGTGAATGACTTACACCTATACATATGATTATAAAATATGTTATTATTTATTAATAATGAAAATTGACATACTTGTTTGTATCATATGTAGCATCAAATCCACACACGTCTCCGAAAGCTTCGTAATTACGTAAGGATACAAAGTCAGCCCAAAAAGCGGAACGAAGCTCGTTGTTTGTAACAACATATTCAAAGATGAAATCTTGACGGTGTTGGCTTCTTGCTTGTAAGGTGTCAACAAAAAGGTTTGCATCTCGGTCACCAATGAATGTTCGAAAGTCTCTACTTACATTTTTAAAATCCACTGTAGTACCTTGCACATTTTGTGGTCCACCTTTTAAGGAAACTTGAATATTGTGGGCAATGCTTGGCCCTATTTTGTTTAAACCGACCTGATGTATAAATTGTTGATTTTCAAAAGTTACTTGTCTATTTTGTCTGAGAAGATCAACATTTTCACTACTGATCATACAATGATTATGTTGCTCATCAATGCTATATAATTGAAATTGATTTGTTGTTTCCAAATATCGAAAACGGGCACATGCACCACAATTAGAGACGGTGTATCGGCTACGTCGTTTGTTGTTTGTAGGTGGTAGCGAAGTATCGAAAATGTTATGTTTTGGCTTGCCATTTTTTGAACATAAAAGATACCGATGTGTAGGAATTCTTATGGTGGGATTGGATGGGTCTGGTTTTGATTTCAAGGTGCCAATACGGACAGAAAATCCAGCCTTGGAAGCGTATTGTTTATACATCATGATAGCATCATCCCAATGTTGGAAGACACTTCCAATGGATGGCATGTATTGAATGTCAACGTCGGGAGTCCAAAATTTGGTACCATCAGGTGATGAATAAACTGAACTTATAAATGTACCTGTTGAATGAGTAAATGAATATAAGGTTCATAATGCATATTATAAAAAAAAATAATATAATTATGTTGTAACCTAATGTATGAATAGTGCAAATATTAATGGATTGGGAATAAGATTTTGAAATGTCAGATTTTGTGATTTAATGTATGTAATGATATAGTAGTATATGAATGTGTTTATATATGCGTATTATAATATATGTATGAATAAAAAATGGTCATGTATGTATAAGTGTGTAATGAACATAATTCATATGCATATATGCATATTGAATATGGTATGCATGTAATTGTGTAAAATCAATTATAATGGACATATTGTGGTATAACAGTTTGTTTATAGATTAGACTGTTGTGAAATGATTATATTATAATATTGTTATAAGTATTATAACAGAATGTGTATAATAATGTATTCAGGTGTTGATATTAAATGAATGGTATATATGTAAATTATTTTTAATAAAAGGATGATGGAGTAATGTAATACCTTTCTGTTCTTTATGTAGGAATTGTAGTCGTTTTGGTGTTTTTGATGAAGTTGACACATAAGAAGACGAACCAGAATCAGAATATGACTGTGTGTTAGACGGGATTTCAAAATTATCATACATCACAATGTCATCTATGGGGTAGATAGTTGCAACAGCACAAGATGAATCAATTATAGGAATTAACCCTTTATCAGATTGCATTGGTGTTGGACAATGTTGATCATTTCGAATAATATTGATTGGGGCGTTTACTGAAGACGAATCAGATGATGCCATAATATCTGCAATGAAGGTGATTAACATTTGTTGTTATTATATTGATAACATGTTGTATATTATGTAACAATATGTAGAATGACAAACAGTGTAACATTTATAAATGTGTGTAAACATATGTGATCGTATTAGAAGTAACATATATGCAAAAAAGTGTTGTATATGCATATGTGCATATGTAGTAGATAAAATAAAGTACTATTTAATGTTAACAAATCAGTTTAATGTTTATGACACAAGTGTAAATGTAATGTATGTATTAACATAAACTAAAAACATTTAATTCGTGAATATGTATACAGATCTTATTGAACAAAAAAGTCATATACATTACCTTGTAAGATGAGAAAGGACGAATATGATGTAAGAACGTTAGGGTTTGCAGGAATTTGATGAATTGCCGTAATTGCGAATGCGACCGGAATTAAAGATACACTATAAGGAAGATTCTATCGGTAGTCGGAATCGTGGTGGAGGAGAAATGACAAATATGATCTAAGAATGTTAGGGTTTGAAAAAATTGTATGAATTGTCGTAATACATGAACTGATTCGTTGATAATTCGTTGATGTGTTGAGAATGTGACCGGAATTAAAGATACATCGCCGGAATCTTCGATAGGTGGTCGGAATCGTGGTGGCGGAGACGGAGGTGATAATCGGCGTCGGACATGAGTGAATAGAACCAACTGTGAATGGATATGGCAACTTATTTATTGAAAATACCTTATTTTTATATTTCAGTCCTTGTAGTTTGATTATTGTTGCGTTCACACTTGGTTCTCGCGGTTCTCGCAATAAGAGGTGGTTCTCGCATGATCTTCTCCCTATATATATATATATATATATATATATATATATATATATATGAGTTGTATGTATATGTGTTTGTGAGAAGAAGGAGATGCGGTTTTGTCTTTTAGCGAGCTTCCCCAACGTCCAAACCTAGACGATTGAGACGACGACGAGTCTTTGGAAACGGTGTGCATGGCGGCGACGGACCAAGATGGGGCGGGGACGGTCCCCATACCGTCTAGCCTTAGCTATTGTGTAGATTATGTTCTTGAATAGTTAATGACACATTTCTTTAATAAGTATTCATGGTCCATAAAGTTGTTTATCAGTCTCGTATAAAAGACAAGATCAAATCTGGTGAAGATTTTTCAGAAGAGGATAGCGAGTTTTGCGTAATGGATTACCTAAGCACGCTTATTTTTTTATATACACTTAGTTAAACTTATTATATTGTGTTTTGTTTCTTATAATTATACTATTTTGTGTTTTTTTTCCTATGAAATTTCTACTACTACTGCTGCTGCCACTGCTACTGCTACTGCTACTGATGAACTTGTTCAAAAGAGCATACATTCTAAAGAAGAAAAGAAGTTGTTATCACACTATTTGTTCCAAAGAGCATACATTCCGATGAACTTGCCCCCCTTTGAACTTGAGTCAGCCATGCAAACCCGGAGGTCTTCATCACTTGAGATTGGAAGACGGTTACCTTCGGTGTCAGCAGCCTCTCTCGGCTGCCACTACACCTCCACAACAGCCCAACCTTGACTATGTTTAGCAACAACTTCATAATCTTCAACTCATGGCCTCTCAGTTAGGATATCAACTCAATCTTGTTACTTCACCACTCCCGCAAGCTTTCTTTGGCTCTCGATCTTTCAACAACAACAACCGAGGCAACCATGGCTCTCATGGCTCTTTGCGTGGTAACTTCCGTGCAGCTTCAAATTCTCATAATTGGGATAATAGTGCACCCGACAATTCTCTATGGTCATTGTAACCGCTGTGGCATAGATCATCTACCTTCTCAGTGCCCAAATCAACCGAATAAATCTCGTGCTCCACCACATGTCAATTATGCTACTTACTCGGATGCTGCCTCACAATCAGGCTCCTCTTGGAAACCAGACATTGGAGATAATAACCATGCCACTCCAGATCTATCTAGCATTGACAACTCCGAGGCTTATTACGGTAACGATTCTTTAATTATTGGTAACGGTAATTCTATACCTATTTTCATATCGGCTCTTCCAAAGTTTACTCACCAACCAAAACCTTTAAACTATCTGATATACTTGATGTCCCTAAATTAAAACAAAACCTTTTATCCGTTTAAAAGTTTTGTGTAGACAATGATGTTTTCTTTGAATTTCACTCATCTTATTTTGTTGTGAAGGACAAGTCTATATGCACTACCCTCCTAACGGGCCCCAGTGAGCAGGGTTTGTACTCCATTCGCCTTCCTCAGCTCAGGTCGTTACCTAAAGTTGCATTCACTGCTGTCAAAGCTCCCTCAAACATCTGGCATCAACGCTTGGGAAATCCTCATAATCAAGTCTTTCGATCTATTATTTCACATTGTTATTTACCTATTTAAGACAAATTATCAAATAATTTATGTTCTTCTTGTCAATTAGGAAAGTCTTCTAAATTGCCTTTACCAGACTCAAATTTTCATAGTAATCATGTTTTGGATCTTGTTTATTGTGATGTTTGGGGGCCTTCGCATGCCCCGTCTCTTAATGGTTATCGTTTCTTTTTATTATGTGTTAATCATCATTCTATGTACACGTTGTTTTATTCATTAATTCATAAATCTGATGTTTACCCCGAGCTAACCAACTTTATTAAAATGACCGAACGACAATGTGATATTCACCAATTTACACATATTTTAGTCCCCCATTTTATCCCCATTTTATGTGTTTTCGGCCATAAAACTGTTAATCGGATACTTAATCAGGTATACTTTTGTTTACAGGCCTAAAACAACATGCCAAACAAGATGATGGTGAAAACGAGGACTTTCCGGACGAAACGACAAAGCTGCGAACATTCTGTGAAGATTCTGACATGGGCGTTTGGCACGGTCGTGCAATGAATGGCACGACCGTGCGGATTCGACAACATAGCCCAGCCCGGTAGTGCACGCCAGTGCGATCCGGAGTGCAAGCCTTTCTCGGAAAGGAAGGATCGTGCGGATGGAGGCACTCTCGTGTAACCCCGACGACCAAGCCAAGCCTGGAAATGCACTGCCCGTTCAGATGTCCATGCCACCCTAACCCGGAGATGCATGATCGTGCCGCCAATGGAACGGTCATGCGAGAGCGAAGACTGGTCAAGATCTGATGATGTCATGCGGTATGGTGAACAGTGATTCAAAAGTGAACGGTCGTGCACTTTATTGGCACGACTGTGCGATCGCAAAATTATTTAAAAAACAGACAGCAGCATTCTGTTCGTAACTCTGTACATTTTGGGAGCTCTTTAGGCGATTTTCAGGCTCCGGAGGCATTAGCTTTCACCCGGATTCAAGCCACATTGTGCCGATTAGCTCCGTTATCATCCAGATTCTTAATCTAGTGCTTGTTTATGGTTTGATTCTCTAATCTTTCCATAATTTTGTTATTGTTTCAAGCATTTAGATTAATGTTTTATATATTATTGTAAGCCTTTGGGCAAAAACATTACAATCCATTGCTTAATTATAACCATTAGTATGTTAATTTTGTTTGTAATGACACTTGGAAGTATTTTCTATGTTAATCTTTGATGATTAGTTTGCAACCTTGTTTATTGATGTTGATTTCTTGATTATAAGTAATTATGTTGGATGATTAGTATATGGTTAGTTGAGATAGTTGAAAGATGAAGCTTAATTAATCATGTATTAGTAGACTTTGAACATGCTTAACTTGTTTAAAATGTGTGCACCATGATACTAGAAATGGTTAGTGGTTTAATAAAAGGTAATTATTGTTAATCAAGAAAGCTTTCCTACGCGTAAGGGCCTTAACGGGTTAAATGGTGTTGTTATGAATTCTTGCAATGAATTGTTAGCTTAGTTAGTAGTTTAGGGCAAAATTGCTATCTCCGTGAATTTATGTGCAAGATTTGTAAAATGAACTCGGTTGTGATTTAATCTAGTTTATGCATGTCTCGGTGATTGCATTGTGTTTATCGATGTCACTTTCCTTGTTTAAGTGAGGTTAGAAAACTCCTAATGGGTGACTAACTTATTTTTAGGGGATTTTCATAGATATTTGTCAATTGCACGTTAAAGAACAATTTTAGGTGGTTAAAGTGTGTTTATCGTTTTAGCTTTCCGAATGATTTTCATGTTAGGATTCCCGAAAGGGATACTAATTGTCTTGAAAATGAAGAATTGACCAAATGTTACTAGTGGCAAAACCGACTTAATTCACATGCTTTGGTTGTGTATAAAGCAAGGCTATTTATCTATTTTCTTATTTTCTTATTTGAAGTCTACTATGTTTTTATAAATATTTGTTTATACTTATTTTAGTTTTTTATAAAATCACACAACTTATCTTTCTTCCGTTAATTTAATGACAAAGGTCTAGTATTATTCCTCCGCCCACTTCCTTGGATCAATACTTGGTTCTTACCGATACTTTACTACATATATGATGGGGTACACTTGCCTCTTTCGTGTGTGTTTTGATGTTGAAGTATAAATCACTTTTATAAATTTAAAACCGAATCGTGTGTAAATTCATTGCAAAATTATGTGTATACGCGCACACGGCAAGTTTTTGGCGCCGTTGCCGGGGACGTGGCGAGCTTTAGGAACGACCCGAGTCAATATCTTATCGGTGTACATACTTGTTAATACTTGTGAATATTTTCGTGATTATTTATTCATTTATTTATTTGTTAATATTTCTTGTTTTTAATTCAATTTATTTCGTTTTCATGATTATTTCGTACACTTGTGAATTTTTATTCCAATTATTTGTTCGGATTTGGACTTACTTATTTATTTAATCTTTGAGTTTTCGGCTCCGAAAAATCATTTTTACACTAGCCGATTCGATTATTTCTATTGTTTTAATTTTTATAAAATTTTGGGCCCATTTTCGATTTTTTTTAAAATTTCCATCCCATTTATATAAATATTCTGTTTCTTTTCAGCCAAAAAAAAACAGCATTATTATATTAATAAAATATTCATTGTGTCATTTTTCGTTTGCAGGTTGATGTCCTCAACCCCCGCTCCCGATCCTGTTGAGCCGTCAGACGAACCCGAGCGCGATCTGAGGAGACGTATTCGTGATAGATCCCGTGCAGTAGCGCTACTACTCGTAGCTGGTGAGTCGGAGCAGGTGGTACCCGCTGAAGCCGAGGGCTCAGGGGCAGCAGGAAACGCAATCATGGTGGACGACGAGCGACCTTTGAATGAATCGAATCAGCCCGGAGGGGCAGGCCTGGAGCCGAGTATCCTACAGCCTACTATAAATGCACCTACATTTGAAATTAAATCTAGTATTATTAATATGGTGCAGAATTCGGTGCAGTTTGACGGGCGTGAGCATGAGGATCCCGGGAGACATATCGCTGCTTTTCTCGCTGTTTATTCGACGTTTAGGATTAGAGGTGTTTCGGTGGATGCAGTTCGGTTGAGGTTATTTCCATTCTCATTGAGTGACAAAGCTAGAGCTTGGCTTATGTCACTTCCAGCTGGGTCCATCAGGACCTGGAATGAGTTGGCGGAGCTGTTTATGCAAAAATATTTTCCACCTGAGAAAACAACCAAGCTACGGAACCGGATTGTGACCTTTCGCCAGGACGAGGGAGAGTTGTTGCACGCGGCCTGGGAGAGATTTAAAGATTTGTTGATTGATGTTCCACATCATGGCTTCTCCAAGAGACAGCTGGTCTTGACGTTCTATCAAAGGCTCAGTTACAACACGCAGGAGAGATTAGACGTGAATGCAGGAGGCGATCTAGGAACGAAGACGCCGAATGAAGCTTATGATATCATAGAAAAAGCTGCGTTGAAGTCTAGCTCACGTCGCGAAGGAGATAGAGGTCGGGCAAAAGCATCATCATCAGCACCTCACCCAGGAGTTCACGCTGTGGACGACTACACGGCCATTACTGCACAAATCTCGGCTCTTTCAGCGAAATTCGATAAGTCCCAGATAGCCGCACAAGTTTGTTCAGGATGTGACCAGTGTGGAGTGTCACACGAGCCTGGTGCGTGCTTTCAGGGAATCGTGTATGAGGGCCACAAAGAAGTGGATTTTGTGAGTAATCAGGAGAGGCCACAGAACAACCCGTACAGCAATACCTATAATCCCGGATGGAGGAATCACCCAAATTTTGGGTGGCGAGCGAATGTGGGCGATCAAAACCCATTGGGATTTACTCAGCGCGCTCCAGTGCCACAGCAGGCTCAGGGTCAGCAATTTCAGCCATACAACCAACCATACCAGCAACGTCCATATTCGTATCAGAATCAGGACACTGGGAGTAGTTCCCAGTAGCAGGCCCCTCAATCTAGTTCCAAGCTGGAGGATATGATGGCTCAGCTTCTTACTAGCTCCTCGAGTGCAAATCAGTTGGCAGAAAAACGATACCAACAAAGCAAGGATCGTTTTCTTTCCCATGAAGGAGAAATGAGGAGTTACAAAGCCTCGATTCAGAATATCGAGAACTAGGTTGGTCAGCTGGCAAAGATGATGTCTAAAAGACCCCCACGTGGTCTTCCGGGCAATACAGAGACAAACCCAAGTGGGCATGTGAATGCGGTCATGACCAGGAGTGGTAAGACTACCGGACCCGACATATCGGACTCATCACCGATCACTGGAGCGGTCCCAACTGATACACCGGACGAGGTGCAAGCCAGGCTATGCCCAGCAAGTACAGCACAAGTCCAGGAGCCAGTCAAATATTACACTCCCCCAGTACCTTATCCGGGCAGGCTGAAGAAGCAGAAAAACGAAGAACAATACGGTAAGTTCCTTGAGTTGTTTAAACAACTTCACATAAATATACCGTTTGTTGAAGCCTTGGCCCAGATGCCAAAGTATGCGAAATTCCTAAAGGACATCCTCTCGAATAAACAGAAGCTCGAGGATATATCATGTGTGGTGATGAATAAAAGTTGTTATGCCATTCTTCAAAACCGTCTGCCTAAGAAAATGAGAGATCCGGGTAGTTTTATGCTTCTTTGTTTGATTGGAAACATGTCTGTCAGCCATGCATTGGCTGACTTGGGAGCGAGTTTCAACCTTAAACCTTATAAGGTTTTTACTAAACTGGATCTGGGTGAGCCGTCACCCACTAGAATGAGCATTCGGTTGGCAGACCGTTCAATCAAGTATCCGCGTGGATTTATTGAAAACATGCTTGTTAAAATTAATAAATTTGTTTTCCCCATGGATTTTGTTATTCTTGACATGGACGAAGATTCAAGAGTGCCTTTGATACTTGGGCGTCCATTCCTCAATACTGCGAGAACGATTGTTGATGTGGCAGCTGGCCAAATCACGCTCCGAGTAAATGACGAGCACGTGACATTTGATATCAAAAGATCAATGCAGCATCCGCAAAGTCACGATGACATGCTTTACTATGTCGACATTGTCGACACATGTGTATGCTCTCATTTTCAAGGCACTGCTGACGAGATTAATTCGGACACACGTCTGTCGTGTGGGGACCTGATTGGCATTACGCAGGAGGGCCACAATTTCGAGCAGCCAGTCTATCAGATTGGTGACGATGGTTCCCAGAGTCCGGAGCGGTTTCTAGAAATTGGCCATGTAGAAGAAGAGAAAGCAAAACCTTCGATTGAAGATCCACCATCTTTGGGGTTAAAAGAACTCCCGCCACATCTCGAGTATGCATTTTTGGATGAGGAGTATCGCTTGCCGGTAATCATTTCGGCATTATTGAAAAAAGATGAGAAGAAACAGCTTCTCGAGGTTCTGAGACTTCATAAGAGAGCCATTGCGTGGAAAATCATGGATATCAAGGGCATCAATCCTTCTTTTTATACTCACAAGATTCTGATGGAAGACGAGTACAAACCGTGTGCACAGCATCAGAGGCGTTTAAATCCAAATATGTAAGACGTGGTGAAGAAAGAAGTGATTAAGTTGTTGGATGCCGGGATGATATATCCTATATCTGACTCTGTGTGGGTGAGTCCAGTGCAGGTAGTACCCAAGAAAGGTGGTATTACTGTAGTCGCAAATGATAGGAATGAGCTAATTCCTACCCGTACCGTCACTAGGTGGTGAGTTTGCATTGATTACCACAAACTCAACGATGCTACTCGTAAGGATCACTTCCCGCTTCCATTCATCGACCAGATGTTGGAGTGTCTGTCGGGGAAGTTGTATTATTGTTTCTTGGATGGGTTCTCTGGGTACTTCCAAATTCCTATTGCTCCTGAGGATCAGGAGAAGACAACCTTTACCTGCCCCTTCGGCACATTCGCCTACCGGCGTATGCCTTTTGGGTTGTGTAATGCACCAGCGACCTTCCAGAGATGCATGGTTGCAATTTTTCATGATATGATCGAGGATTCTATGGAGGTTTTCATGGATGACTTTTCGGTATTTGGGGATTCCTTCGATCATTGTTTGGGAAATTTGAAGAAGATGTTGAAGAGGTGCGAAGAGACGAATCTGGTCCTCAACTGGGAAAAGTGCCACTTCATGGTGAAAGAGTGCATAGTTCTGGGACATAAGATTTCTCGTGCTGGTATGGAGGTCGACCCAGCTAAAGTTGACATTATTTCACGACTTCCGCCCCCCACCTCTGTGAGAGCGATACGGAGCTTTCTTGGTCATGCGGGGTTCTATAGGCGATTCATCAAGGATTTCTCAAAAATCGCTAGGCCCATGACCCGTCTGTTGGAGAAAGACGCTCTGTTTATCTTTGAAGATGATTGCTTGAGGGTTTTTGACCTTCTCAAGCAAAAGTTGATTGAGGCCCCTATTTTAGTTGCACCTGACTGGAGTCTGCCATTTGAAATTATGTGCTACGTGAGCGATTTCGCTATAGGGGCCGTTCTGGGACAGAAGAAAGAAAAGCACTTTCACCCGATCTATAATACGAGCAAGACTCTTCACGACGCTCAGGAGAACTATACGACGACAGAAAAAGAGCTCTTGGTTGTTGTTTTCGCATTTGACAAATTTAGATCGTATTTGGTGCTTTCAAAAACAATTGTGTATACTGATCACGCAGCCATCAGATATCTTTTCAGCAAACAGGACGCTAAACCGCGTCTCATCAGATGGATCTTATTGCTGCAGGAATTTGATATCGAAATTCAAGATAAAAAGGGTGCGTTGAATGTAGCGGCTGACCATCTATCTCGGTTGGAGCATGGAGACATCAAGGACACGCGTTGGGATTCAATCAAAGACAATTTCCCACACGAGTCGTTGATGGGCGTTGAGATATGCGATGAGTCACCTTGGTTAGCCGACTTTGCGAACTATCTTGCTTGCGGGATTCTGATTAAAGGGTTGACTCACCAACAAAAGAGGAAATTCTTTTCGGATGTCAAGCACTACATTTGGGACGACCCTTTCTTATTTAGGGTTGGTGCTGATCAGGTGATCAGAAGATGCGTTTCAGGGAAGAAGGCGACCGATATTCTGCGCCATTGTCACGAGGGACCTACCGGAGGCCACCATTGAGCCAATTTCACCGCCAAGAAGGTGTTGGATTCCGGGTTTTATTGGCCGACTATTTTTCGTGATGCGCAGAGTTGGGTTAGAGCGTGCGATGCTTGCCAGAGGGTGGCAAATATATCGGCACGTGATGAAATGCCTCAGAACTGGATTCAAGTTTGTGAAGTCTTCGACATTTGGGGGATAGACTTCATGGGACCATTTCCCCCCTCACGAGGAAATAAGTACATCCTGGTCGCAGTTGACTACGTATCAAAGTGGGCGGAGGCACATGCCTTACCCACCAATGATGCCAGGGTGGTCGTGAGATTTTTGAAAAGTTTGTTCGCCCGGTATGGCGCACCGAAGGCGCTTATCATGACAGAGGGACTCACTTCTGCAATACCCAGCTTGAAAAAGCTTTGTCCCGCTACGGTGTGCATCATCGTTTATCCACGCCCTATCATCCACAGACGAGCGGGCAGGTGGAGGTCACAAACCGGGGACTAAAACGAATCCTTGAGCGGTCTGTAGGTGCAAACCGCAAGGATTGGTCGGACAAACTAGACGAGGCGTTGTGGGCTTTCCGTACGGCTTACAAGACCCCTATTGGGACTACTCCATTTAGGCTTGTATACGGAAAAGCGTGTCATTTACCTGTGGAGTTGGAGCACAAAGCGATGTGGGCTCTAAAAATCATAAATCTTGACTTAAAAACCGGAGGTGAAGCTCGGTTTCTTCAGATTCATGAATTGGATGAGCTACGACAGCACACTTATGAAAGCTCCGTGTTGTACAAAGAGCGCACCAAGAGATTGCACGACAAACGCTTGAAGGAGTACAAACAATTCCAAGCGGGAGATCTGGTCTTACTCTACAACTCGAGGTTGCGTTTATTTCCGGGAAAACTACATTCACGTTGGACAGGACCATACACGGTAAAAGAGGTATTTCCATATGGGACTATTGCAATAGAGAACGCGGACGGCGTTATTTTCAAGGTAAATGGTCATCGTTTGAAGCTTTACGTTGCCGGGCCGATCGAGTCGGCGGTGGAGGTTATCGAACTCCACGCCCCGCACACATCATAAGTGTGGGGAGGAGAGTCTACGCTACGGACTCGAGGATTAAAAATGTAGCAAGAGCGTCTTTGGCGCTTTAGGGGTAAAATCGTCCATTTTTATGTTTTTATAGTTTTAGCGTAATTTAGGCGTGTTTGGTAGTTTTCATTAGTTTGTATTGTTTTTAAACGTGCCGAGCGTAGGGTCTATGTGGGAAAAATGTTAGAACAGTTTGCGGATGGTAAAAATGGCGAAAAATGGTCGATTCGGCTGCTGAAACAGCTTTCTGCTGCAAACAGACATTTCTGCAGATCTCGCATGACCATCCCACAGACCGCACGACCATCCCACAGACCGCACGCCCGTGTGGTTGTGAGCCAGCACCTCGAGTCGTACCCCCTGTGCATTACCGAGGTCAGCGTGCAAAGATTGGTCAACGCCGGTGACGCACGACCGTGCGAGAGGTCGCACGACCGTGCGAATGGCTAAGGGCAGTTTGGTCATTTGGTAGTATAAATACCCTTATCTACAGCCCCCATTCTCCTTCGCGAAAAACCTAACTGCACCAGCCGTTCCAGACCGATTTTGCCTTAAATTGCACGATTTTTCGCAAGGTTTCACGGATCCTTTCGCACGGTATGTTCTTTCTCTTCGATTTTCTATTTCATCCACGTTCTAGGTTAGATTCGTTCGATTTCTTCAAGGTTTTTTAGGGTTCCCTTCATAAACACAAGCGAAACCCTAACCCTTGTAAGATTGTTGTGTTTCTTGAACAACCGGTTGATTTTCTGACCCCCGTTGGCCCAAAACTTGTTTGATTTTTGAAAATTCTGGCTATTCAGAATCGGGGTTAAAATCTGCAGAAAAATCAAGTTGCACGGTCGTTCCCGTTTGGCACAGTCCGTGCGATTACGGGTTGTTCATGATTTCTGTTGTGGTCTCGGTGATGCACGGTTGTGCCATTGACTGCACGCCGTGCAAATCCGACTATAGCCGACCACCTTCGCTGTTTCTCGGGAATGCACGACCGTGCGGTTGGTCGCACGCCCGTGCCAAACGCCCAGATCAGTGAGACAGTAGCTTCATAACTGTGTGTCCGGCTGTTCCGAATGAATTTTTTTCTGTTTCTCCTGTTTTAACTGTCTTCCCTCATGCAGATGGATCATCCCTTCCTACAATTCGACCTCGAGGACGAGAGGGAAAGTCTTTGCATCCCAAAACTTCACTCATTGTGGAATAGGCGGGGCCAGTTTGGCATCCCTAGAAGGTTAGACTGGGATGTTATGACTGACTTAAATCAGCGCGACCGCCTCGAAAACATGTTGACAATTCCACTTGCACGTTTGATCGCCATCGACCGCCCGATCTATCGAGAGCTTACGATAGAATTCTTCCCTAGCTATTCATACGACAAGCCAAAAGCGCATAAAGTTCCAAACTTCCGCTACAGGAATAGAGTAAATTTCAGATTAGGCGGACGCTTGCATAATTGGACAGTGGGGAGGTTGGGTCGAAGACTAGGAATCTACACCAATGAAGATATGGATTCCGAATTCTTTACAGATCAGTTCACCTTCCCAAGTGAAGAAGCGCGGGGCGAGTTTTGGGCTCAAATTGCAGTTGGAGACCCGTATGATCCTAGGATGTCAAAGGCTTCAAGGTTACGAGACCCATTGCATAGAGTCATGCATCACATTTTCAGCCATACCATATGCGGGCGCATGGACAGTTTGGGAAAATGTCCAACACCGGATCTCATATTTCTATATGCGCTAGCGGAGGGGGTACACATCAACCTCGCCGCGCGGATGCCTGAGTACTTTGTGAATAGTTCAGGAAGAACCAACAGCAGTCAAATACATGGCGGTCAGTATGTGACCGAGATCGCTTACAACTTGGGGTTAATGACTGATGAGGTGCTTCAGGGTCTTACTTTGGTGACCGAGGGTTTATATGTTGATATCCGCTCCTTGAAGGCGATGAGGCTTATTGCAAAGACAGATCACAGGGATCGGTTGAAGGGTTTGAACAATGAGGTCTGGGACTCGTTGCCTCCAGCACAGGTGGAGGATGAGGATGAGGAGATGGGAGACGAGGAGCAGCACGAGCAGCATGAGCCACACTCACCACCACATTCACCACATCATCACGAATACCACCAGCACCAGGATTGGCCAGAGGGCATCTCGTCTTATCTTGATCTCTACCAGCAATTTCAGCAGATGCAGGTAAGCCAGAATCAGCTGCGAGATACTCAGGAATAGATGCGCACGAATCAAGACTTTATGCGCCAAGAGATGCAGGCCGGATTCTCATATCTTTTCGGGGGTCTGCACAATGCCTTTCCCAATTACTTTCAGGAGCCCACATAGTTCCCATTCGAGAACCCAGGCGGTTATGGAGGGGCAGGCCCATCCAACACGGGAGGAGATGCGGGTGACGATGACGAGGAGTAGGTGGAGTTGTTAGTTGGTGGTTATCATGTTTTAGTACTTTATTTATCGCGTGTTCATTTTGGCTACTATTTCAAACACCCGCGGATATGTACTTTTTATTTCTGACACTTTAGTTTATTTGTCTTGTCTATGTTTGGATATTTAGTACTTTTATTTATGTAAATTATGGTTTGTTTGAGTTTATATTGTTTCTGTTTTGTCTTGCTATGCCTTGTGACATACTTGTAGATTTTGGCTAGCACGTCTTGGACCGGAGCGCATCATAGGATCAGCTTTGAAGTCTCGTTTCATCAAAATCATCTTCAGGGGAGTATTATTCTCCTTTATCTCTATATTTCGGGTTTCGCATTGGGGACAATGCGAAGTTCAAGTGTGGGGAGGGGTTTAACTTGTTAACTTTGTTTGTCCTAAAAAAAATCCGAAAAATCAATCAAAAATTTCAGTAATTTGTATATATTTTTAGCAAATAAACCGGTTGGTTGTGTTTTAGAAAGCTTCGGATGTGATAAAAAGCCGGCAAGCCAAATAAATTTTGAAAAAGAAAACTAGAAAGCGTGACAAACAAAGAAAGACTTGCATGATAATTTTCACACTGTTACCCATTCCTTCCGTTATGTGAGCATATTTGAGCCTTGAAATTGTTATATATTTGTTCATTTCGGATGTAGGAGTGAGCCGGATGTCATGTGTAATTTAGAACTTGTCACTAGCATGCTTGTTAAGACCATGAACTTGCGGAATTGTGTATAAGTGATAGAGGCACCTAGAATACCACTTTGTGTTATCCTTGCTCTTTGTGTTGTGTTTTCCCGTAAACCTTACATTACCCCTTAGGATTAACCATGTCGAGCCTTCCCCGTGTTTCCCTTTGTTTACCCAATCACCCACTTTGTAACACCCCAAAATGCGTAGATATTATTTATTATGTTGTGAGTGATGTCTTATTATAAATGTGTAGTAGAAACTTTAAATTAATAATTTTAGAATGTATGTTAAGGAAGAAAGTAAATAATATGAGGTTATTAATAAAAAATAAGTAACCTAGTTAGTGTTATGAGGAGTGTTAAGGTATAAGAAAGACATGAGTAAGAAGAACCTACTTCATTAAACATGAGGGACTAAAGGAGGGCATTTGGAAAGATGTTTTAATTAAAACAACTAAAGAAAAATTCAGGATTTTGGAAGTGTGGGGGTGGGTACGGGTTTAGAGAGAAGAAGAGGGAAGAACACCCCTTGACCTAGCACCCAAAAATCTGGAAATCGAACAGCGATTTGGGGCGGATTTCTTGCATGTTTGTCACCTCTCAATCTCCTTTACTCGCTGAACAAAAGGTATGTTGTAATTTGTGATTTGGTGAAGTTTAGTATGATGAGAAAGATTGAGTTTTCTGAAATTAGGTCAAGTTTTGATGTTAAACACTCAAATGTAAGTAAGAATTTCCTTGAAATTGTTGTTAGAATGAAAGTGCATGTAAACATAATTGTTGTGCTAATTGTAGAAGTGAAAACCTTGTAGGAAGAAGTGGGTCTCTAAACATGGTTATGAAATTGAATGATTAGTAGTTGGGTTCTTATCAAATGTTGTGTTGATTGAATCTATATTGATGAACTAGTAGTTATGGGGAATGAATTATGAAAGTGCAAGTTATGAACTCCTATGTTGTTGAATGAAAGCAAGAGTAGGAATTAAAGCATGAACTACTTGTACATTGTGCCTTATTTGTTGTACGCCCACAAAGTGTTTGATAAAATGCCTACATGAAACTTGAATTGATTCAAGTTTGTGTTTAAAAGTTAGTAAATTCGTCACTTTGACAACGAGCCTTATATCGTTGGAAAGCTTGTTTCGCATGTTACAATTCTTATTTGGTCACAAGATGCTGGTTATGAGATTTGGTGGGTCAAAACAACATGTAAAGTTAGTAAATTCGTCATTTTGACAGCCCTAGATAGCCATCTTGTAAAGGCCGTATCTCATTCGTTATTAGGAGTTAGACAACGAGCCTTATATCGTTGGAAAGCTTGTTTCGCATGTTACAATTCTTATTTGGTCACAAGATGCTGGTTATGAGATTTGGTGGGTCAAAACAGCATGTAAAGTTAGTAAATTCGTCATTTTGACAGCCCTAGATAGCCATCTTGTAAAGGCCGTATCTCATTCGTTATTAGGAGTTAGACAACGAGCCTTATATCGTTGGAAAGCTTGTTTCGCATGTTACAATTCTTATTTGGTCACAAGATGCTGGTTATGAGATTTGGTGGGTCAAAACAGCATGTAAAGTTAGTAAATTCGTCATTTTGACAGCCCTAGATAGCCATCTTGTAAAGGCCGTATCTCATTCGTTATTAGGAGTTAGACAACGAGCCTTATATCGTTGGAAAGCTTGTTTCGCATGTTACAATTCTTATTTGGTCACAAGATGCTGGTTATGAGATTTGGTGGGTCAAAACAGCATGTAAAGTTAGTAAATTCGTCATTTTGACAGCCCTAGATAGCCATCTTGTAAAGGCCGTATCTCATTCGTTATTAAGAATTAGACAACGAGCCTTATATCGTTGGAAAGCTTGTTTCGCATATTACAATTCTTACTTGAAAGTCGAAGTCGGATTAGGTGATTAAAAAGGGGGAAAATGACCCCGAACAGCTGCTGCGAGAAAAATGCGGCAATGAAAATAATGTGTTTTGTGAACTTAAAACATATGATTTTCTAGTCACCAATTTACTAAACACTTAATATTGCTTCGGGTGAATGTTACAGTTGTTAAGGTGTGTTTAAAGCGTTACTATGTGTAAAATTGGCGTTAATGTACAGCATGGTTAGCCTCTCGGATATGATTGTAATAGTAGAGAAGTCAGGCGTATTGTAGTAGATAATCTATGTGTCGCGTATGATGATAATTGAGTTGCTTGAATAAGGAACAAGGTGACTTTTAGTCTATATGCCTTATGTATGTGGTATTTGGTTAATAAAAAGTCAAGTAATGTATGAATGGAAAGAAACGAATGTAGTATGAATGAGCATATGTGCTAACCATAATGTAATTGTGATGACATGAAAGAATAGGAATCACATTAGCAAGGACTCGAAAACGGAAGGTTAACGGGTCAAGCAGAGGCGAGGAAACAAGCGTGAACACTAACGCTCGAGGTAAGTGACTTTCGATTCACTTCTTAGTATACATATAGA
The DNA here is from genome assembly GCA_030545235.1 of Helianthus tuberosus. Lineage (NCBI taxonomy): Eukaryota > Viridiplantae > Streptophyta > Magnoliopsida > Asterales > Asteraceae > Helianthus > Helianthus tuberosus. The sequence goes on along the minus strand of CM060393.1, from coordinate 41,505,570 downwards.
GTTTTCTTGTTATGGTTGAATGGGATGATTGATGTATATAAAATGGCCGACAAGTAGGTATGTATGAATGCATTTAGGAAAATTACGTAAGTACATGCACGTGTGAGCTAAGGTATGCACGGGTGTAGTTATAATTCATTTTATGAATGTATGTAAGTATGGAGTTATGTATGCATGTATGTATATATGTAGGTATTGGTGTATGTATGAACGTAAGTAGTTATGTATGAGCATGAGCATTTTGTATTTGAATATGAAAGTACATACGTGTGTAGGTACGAACGTATATATATATGTGGATGCAAGTAAGCATGTACGTATGTATGTGAGTAGGTATGTGTGTATGTAGTTATGTATGTATGTATGTAAATACATATGCGAAGATGTAATCATGTATGTATGTAATTAGATGCGTGGGTTTGCAAGTAAAGGTATGTATGTATGTAGATGTGAATTATGCGTATGCGAAGATACGTAGGTATATATGAAGGTATGTAGAGAAGTAGTAATGCATGCGCGTATGTAGATATGGGATTGGTATAGAAGAAGGTACGTATGAGTATATGCAGGTATGTAGAAATATAGGAGGGCATGTACGTATGTAGACGCATACGTATACATGTAAACATGTACATGTGCATGATTTAGATACGTAGAATTTTAACGTTACTAATTATGCGTTTGAGGTTGGTATGTGATGCAGGAACAAGTACACCGGATTCTTACGAAACTTAAACCGAACCCGGAATAAGAGGATGAGAAAGAATAATTGGATGAATTAATGTTAAATTAACGAACGTTATTCAATCTTTAATTACATGAGATTAATGTATATGATGATGCCTTTGACTAATGGCTAAGTTGTATGTGATGCCCACAGGTGTTACACGGACTTCTGCTGCTGCTAAGGAAGTGAAGCGGACGTAGATCGAGTCAAGAGCAAGGATTGTACGGATAGATTGGTCACTTAGTTGAAGTATATAACGTTTGGTAATCTAAATTTTAGTATGAATGTTGTAAAATTCTTTTACAGTACGTTTAACATTTTTAGGATTTGGAACCTTCGTGAAAGAAATGTTGTTAATACGGAAGAAAATTTTAAAGCTCTTTTTCCGCTGCGTCATTTTTAAGGTTAAACGTGTTGGGGTCTAACAAGTTGGTATCAGAGCCCTGGTTTGAGAGAATCAAGTGTAAGAAGGTAAGTGCTTGAACTCAAACTTGTGTGCTCTTGTGATAAGAAACTCGTACAATCCAAGACTCGGTCAAGATCCAAAGGTAAAAGAGGATGTAAGTATGTACTTATGAATATGTATAAAGAAACTGACGGTTTTGTATATGCAAGGTAAGTATAAGTGTTTGAAGAGGATGATCCGCGAATGCGGTCAAGTACCGACACCAAGGCATGAAATAAGACAAAGTTGAACCCAGGTACGTAAATTCAATATGTGGGTATATGAAATGGTAAAATGCATTAAGGGAAAAAAAATGCTAAATGAAGGACTATGATGGTATAGTAAACATGTTTTGAAAATGATACACGTGCCGAAACCTAATTCTTCGGACATAAGGTGACAATTACACGAAGACACGAAACTAGTATGTGGATTGTGTACCTGGCCAGTACACGTGAAGCATATGACGTTCGTGAGACCGTGATAATTGATACAGGTATGTCCGTTAGAATTAAGTAGTAGGTGGACGTGAGGGTGAAGGGAAATGTAAGACTCCCAGGAATGAAAGTATGAATGCTATGTTAGAATCCGCGAGACGGATTCGAAACATGAAAGAAGTTAAAGTATGAATGCTCTGTTGAATCCGCGAGGCGGATCCAAACAATGAAAGATATGAATGCAATGCTTAAATCCGCGAGATGGATTCAAGGGATGAAAAGCGTAAATGCAATGTTTGAATCCGCGAGACGGATTCAAAGAATGAAAGATATGAATGCAATGCTTGAATCCGCGAGACGGATTCAAGGGATGAAAAGCGTAAATGCAATGTTTGAATCCGTGAGACGGATTCAAAGAATGAAAGATATGAATGCAATGCTTGAATCCGCGAGACGGATTCAAGGGATGAAAAGCGTAAATGCAATGTTTGAATCCACGAGACGGATTCAAAATATAGAAGGTACGAAAGGTATGAAAAATGTGTTCGAATCCTCGAAACAGATTTAAGATATAAAAGACGGAACTAGTCTACATAAGAAGAAGTCAATAGCTTGACCATGTATGCGCCAAACAAGTCATATAAGTAAATGTAAAGCAAATGAACAAAAGAATGATAGGAATGAAAATATTCGAATGTGTAAGTAATTACGGACCAGACAAGTAAATATTTCTTAAGTGATATGATTCAAATTATGCTTAAACTTTCATGTATATATTTATACAAGTGCGTTGCATGCAATAATGGTCGAAAGGATAAATGGGTCATACGGGTCAGATGGCGATTGCCATCTGAACTCGTTAGTTAATGTTTTGATATGTTAAGTTTTGTACTCATAGGTGAGCTTGATGAATAGACACGCAATGTCACCAATCGGAAAGAAATGATCACCGTAAGATAAGGATGACGAATCAATGGAATCTACTTCCGTCAGATATCATAGTGTGATAAACCTATCAAGATCAGCGAAAGAATTCTCATGAGCGGAAGCTCAATACACAGATGAAAGAGATCAATCCTGGAATGGTTTGGATTTGTAATGAAGTGGTTGGTTTGCTTTCGCGGGTCGTGGCATTACGCCAAAATAGTAAGGTTAGTGAATTGTTTAATATGTGAATTTAAGTATAAAGTTATGAATTAAATAAGTACTTCCGCACGAACTAGTGGTAACGCAAGATGTGATATGATAAGGAAGGGTTGACTTTTAGAAGTTGACTAAGAATGAGTTTTAAATCTGGCTTAAGTAGTGGGCAGTGAGTGTATGAGTAAGAAGGTAGAAGTAAAACTCCAAGTATATACGAAATTATTAGAACTAATACTAACGGTGAATGTGGTAGCAAGTTCATATGAACTTCATTTCGCTTTTATGTAGATCATGGCATTAAACCCTTGGGTTCGCTTCTAGTTTGCACACTTTAGTTCTAGTACGATAATGTGATGGTACGAATTTGGATAGGTTATTTGTTGTAAGAATGGGAAAGAATTTCTAGGAATGATGTTCTTGTAACTATGACCTTGCCGACGAAATAAAACGATATTTAGGGAGCAGGTTTCGGGGACGAAACCATCCTTAAGGGGGGTAGACTTGTAACACCCCAAAATGCGTAGATATTATTTATTATGTTGTGAGTGATGTCTTATTATAAATGTGTAGTAGAAACTTTAAATTAATAATTTTAGAATGTATGTTAAGGAAGAAAGTAAATAATATGAGGTTATTAATAAAAAATAAGTAACCTAGTTAGTGTTATGAGGAGTGTTAAGGTATAAGAAAGACATGAGTAAGAAGAACCTACTTCATTAAACATGAGGGACTAAAGGAGGGCATTTGGAAAGATGTTTTAATTAAAACAACTAAAGAAAAATTCAGGATTTTGGAAGTGTGGGGGTGGGTACGGGTTTAGAGAGAAGAAGAGGGAAGAACACCCCTTGACCTAGCACCCAAAAATCTGGAAATCGAACAGCGATTTGGGGCGGATTTCTTGCATGTTTGTCACCTCTCAATCTCCTTTACTCGCTGAACAAAAGGTATGTTGTAATTTGTGATTTGGTGAAGTTTAGTATGATGAGAAAGATTGAGTTTTCTGAAATTAGGTCAAGTTTTGATGTTAAACACTCAAATGTAAGTAAGAATTTCCTTGAAATTGTTGTTAGAATGAAAGTGCATGTAAACATAATTGTTGTGCTAATTGTAGAAGTGAAAACCTTGTAGGAAGAAGTGGGTCTCTAAACATGGTTATGAAATTAAATGATTAGTAGTTGGGTTCTTATCAAATGTTGTGTTGATTGAATCTATATTGATGAACTAGTAGTTATGGGGAATGAATTATGAAAGTGCAAGTTATGAACTCCTATGTTGTTGAATGAAAGCAAGAGTAGGAATTAAAGCATGAACTACTTGTACATTGTGCCTTATTTGTTGTACGCCCACAAAGTGTTTGATAAAATGCCTACATGAAACTTGAATTGATTCAAGTTTGTGTTTAAAAGTTAGTAAATTCGTCACTTTGACAACGAGCCTTATATCGTTGGAAAGCTTGTTTCGCATGTTACAATTCTTATTTGGTCACAAGATGCTGGTTATGAGATTTGGTGGGTCAAAACAACATGTAAAGTTAGTAAATTCGTCATTTTGACAGCCCTAGATAGCCATCTTGTAAAGGCCGTATCTCATTCGTTATTAGGAGTTAGACAACGAGCCTTATATCGTTGGAAAGCTTGTTTCGCATGTTACAATTCTTATTTGGTCACAAGATGCTGGTTATGAGATTTGGTGGGTCAAAACAGCATGTAAAGTTAGTAAATTCGTCATTTTGACAGCCCTAGATAGCCATCTTGTAAAGGCCGTATCTCATTCGTTATTAGGAGTTAGACAACGAGCCTTATATCGTTGGAAAGCTTGTTTCGCATGTTACAATTCTTATTTGGTCACAAGATGCTGGTTATGAGATTTGGTGGGTCAAAACAGCATGTAAAGTTAGTAAATTCGTCATTTTGACAGCCCTAGATAGCCATCTTGTAAAGGCCGTATCTCATTCGTTATTAGGAGTTAGACAACGAGCCTTATATCGTTGGAAAGCTTGTTTCGCATGTTACAATTCTTATTTGGTCACAAGATGCTGGTTATGAGATTTGGTGGGTCAAAACAGCATGTAAAGTTAGTAAATTCGTCATTTTGACAGCCCTAGATAGCCATCTTGTAAAGGCCGTATCTCATTCGTTATTAAGAATTAGACAACGAGCCTTATATCGTTGGAAAGCTTGTTTCGCATATTACAATTCTTACTTGAAAGTCGAAGTCGGATTAGGTGATTAAAAAGGGGGAAAATGACCCCGAACAGCTGCTGCGAGAAAAATGCGGCAATAAAAATAATGTGTTTTGTGAACTTAAAACATATGATTTTCTAGTCACCAATTTACTAAACACTTAATATTGCTTCGGGTGAATGTTACAGTTGTTAAGGTGTGTTTAAAGCGTTACTATGTGTAAAATTGGCGTTAATGTACAGCATGGTTAGCCTCTCGGATATGATTGTAATAGTAGAGAAGTCAGGCGTATTGTAGTAGATAATCTATGTGTCGCGTATGATGATAATTGAGTTGCTTGAATAAGGAACAAGGTGACTTTTAGTCTATATGCCTTATGTATGTGGTATTTGGTTAATAAAAAGTCAAGTAATGTATGAATGGAAAGAAACGAATGTAGTATGAATGAGCATATGTGCTAACCATAATGTAATTGTGATGACATGAAAGAATAGGAATCACATTAGCAAGGACTCGAAAACGGAAGGTTAACGGGTCAAGCAGAGGCGAGGAAACAAGCGTGAACACTAACGCTCGAGGTAAGTGACTTTCGATTCACTTCTTAGTATACATATAGAGTTTTCTTGTTATGGTTGAATGGGATGATTGATGTATATAAAATGGCCGACAAGTAGGTATGTATGAATGCATTTAGGAAAATTACGTAAGTACATGCACGTGTGAGCTAAGGTATGCACGGGTGTAGTTATAATTCATTTTATGAATGTATGTAAGTATGGAGTTATGTATGCATGTATGTATATATGTAGGTATTGGTGTATGTATGAACGTAAGTAGTTATGTATGAGCATGAGCATTTTGTATTTGAATATGAAAGTACATACGTGTGTAGGTACGAACGTATATATATATGTGGATGCAAGTAAGCATGTACGTATGTATGTGAGTAGGTATGTGTGTATGTAGTTATGTATGTATGTAATTAGATGCGTGGGTTTGCAAGTAAAGGTATGTATGTATGTAGATGTGAATTATGCGTATGCGAAGATACGTAGGTATATATGAAGGTATGTAGAGAAGTAGTAATGCATGCGCGTATGTAGATATGGGATTGGTATAGAAGAAGGTACGTATGAGTATATGCAGGTATGTAGAAATATAGGAGGGCATGTACGTATGTAGACGCATACGTATACATGTAAACATGTACATGTGCATGATTTAGATACGTAGAATTTTAACGTTACTAATTATGCGTTTGAGGTTGGTATGTGATGCAGGAACAAGTACACCGGATTCTTACGAAACTTAAACCGAACCCGGAATAAGAGGATGAGAAAGAATAATTGGATGAATTAATGTTAAATTAACGAACGTTATTCAATCTTTAATTACATGAGATTAATGTATATGATGATGCCTTTGACTAATGGCTAAGTTGTATGTGATGCCCACAGGTGTTACACGGACTTCTGCTGCTGCTAAGGAAGTGAAGCGGACGTAGATCGAGTCAAGAGCAAGGATTGTACGGATAGATTGGTCACTTAGTTGAAGTATATAACGTTTGGTAATCTAAATTTTAGTATGAATGTTGTAAAATTCTTTTACAGTACGTTTAACATTTTTAGGATTTGGAACCTTCGTGAAAGAAATGTTGTTAATACGGAAGAAAATTTTAAAGCTCTTTTTCCGCTGCGTCATTTTTAAGGTTAAACGTGTTGGGGTCTAACACACTTAGCCAAATTTAGCCTTTTATATTTTAAACATTTTGTGTTGAAACTCGGTTAAAATCATCGTTTAACTTGCGCTTCTTTTAGTTATTTGTTCGTTGTATAAATTTTTTAGATTATATTTATATATATAAAAAAACAGAAAATAAAACACCCTAAAATAGGGTGAAGTACACAAAATTCGAGCAATTTTGAATGATAAAATGATGAAATCTCATTGATGAGCTCGATGTCACAAAAGTCGCCTTTTTAAGGAGTTTGTATGTATAGTTGTATTGCTTTGCGCTTGTTAAACGTAACTACCAAGTTTTAACCATTTCGTCACTTTAAAATTCCCATTCCGTACCCTTCGCCCAAGCCTAACGTTACACCCCGTAAAGACCTCTTGATTTGCACTTTTTTTGCATGTTAGTTGGTGGAGATGAGATCTTATGACAAGCTTATGATATTACACGTTTCATTGACATGGCATTGAGTGTTTGCACATACACATTTTATGTATGTTTTACAAATAAAACCGAGTGTATGTGAACATTGTGAGGTGTGTGAAGATTAGCATGTTAAGTCAATTGAAAGTGAAGTCACGGCTTTTTGGTTATCTATATACATATTTGCATGTGCTTGTTTGGTTTGAATCAATTGATGTTGTCTTTCAAAAAACCGGCTAACCGTTTGTAGTTGTTTTAGTAGTTAGTTTGTAAATTCTCGTTTTTGTTAGATTCTTGCTTTTATTGCATTTTAGTTTTAGCTTGCTTGAGTACAAGCAAGGTTCAAGTGTGGGGAGATTTGATATTCACCAATTTACACATATTTTAGTCCCCCGTTTTATCCCCATTTTATGCGTTTTCGACCGTAAAACCATTAATCGGATACTTAATCAGGTATACTTTTGTTTACAGGCCTAAAACAGCATGCCAAACAAGATGATGGTGAAAACGAGGACTTTCCGGACGAAACGACAAAGCTGCGAACATTCTGTGAAGATTCTGACCTGGGCGTTTGGCACGACCGTGCAATGAATGGCACGACCGTGCGGATCCGACAACATAGCCCAGCCCGGCAGTGCACGCCAGTGCGATCCGGAGTGCAAGCCTTTCTCGGAAAGGAACGATCGTGCGGATGGAGGAACTCCCGTGCAACCCCGACGACCAAGCCAAGCCCAGAAATGCACTGCCTGTTCAGATGTCTGTGCCACCCTAACCCGGAGATGCACGATCGTGAAGCCAATGGAACGGTCATGCGAGAGCGAAGATTGGTCAAGATCTGATGATGTCATGCGGTATGGTGAACAGTGATTCAAAAGTGAACGGTCGCGCACTTTATTGGCACCACCGTGCGATCGTAAAATTATTTAAAAAACAGACAGCAGCATTCTGTTCGTAACTCTGGACATTTTGGGAGCTCTTCAGGCGATTTTCAGGCTCCGGAGGCATTAGCTTTCACCCGGATTCAAGCCACATTGTGCCGATTAGCTCCGTTATCATCCGGATTCTTAATCTAGTGCTTGTTTATGGTTTGATTCTCTAATCTTTCCATAATTTTGTTATTGTTCAAGCATTTAGATTAATGTTTTATGTATCATTGTAAGCCTTTTGGCAAAAACATTACAATCCCTTGCTTAATTATAACCATTAGTATGTTAATTTTGTTTGTAATGACACTTGGAAGTATTTTCTATGTTAATCTTTGATGATTAGTTTGCAACCTTGTTTATTGATGTTGATTTCTTGATTATAAGTAATTATGTTGGATGATTAGTATATGGTTAGTTGAGATAGTTGAAAGATGAAGCTTAATTAATCATGTATTAGTAGACTTTGAACATGCTTAACTTGTTTAAAATGTGTGCACCATGATACTAGAAATGGTTAGTGGTTTAATAAAAGGTAATTATTGTTAATCAAGAAAGCTTTCCTACGTGTAAAGGCCTTAACGGGTTAAATGGTGTTGTTATGAATTCTTGCCATGAATTGTTAGCTTAGTTAGTGGTTTAGGCCAAAATTGCTATCTCGGTGAATTTATGTGCAAGATTTGTAAAATGAACTCGGTTGTGATTTAATCTAGTTTATGCTTGTCTTGGTGGTTGCATTGTGTTTATCGATGTCACTTTCCTTGTTTAAGTGAGGTTAGAAAACTCCTAACGGATGACTAACTTATTTTTAGGGGATTTTCATAGACATTTATCAATTGCACGTTAAAGAACAATTTTAGGTGGTTAAAGTGTGTTTTTCGTTTTAGCTTTCCGAATGATTGTCATGTTAGGATTCCCGAAAGGGATACTAATTATCTTGAAAATGAAGAATTGACCAAATGTTTCTAGTGGCAAAACCGACTTAATTCACATGCTTTGGTTGTGTATAAAGCAAGGCTATTTATCTATTTTCTTATTTGAAGTCTACTATGTTTTTATAAATATTTGTTTATGCTTATTTTAGTTTTTATAAAATCACACAACTTATCTTTCTTCCGTTAATTTAATGACAAAGGTCTAGTATTATTCCTCCGCCCACTTCCTTGGATCGATACTTGGTTCTTACCGATACTCTACTACATATATGACGGGGTACACTTGCCTCTTTCATGTGTGTTTTGATGTTGAAGTATAAATCACTTTTATAAATTTAAAACCGAATCGTGTGTAAATTCATTGCAAAATTATGTGTATACGCACACACGGCACAATGCAATACCAAATTAAAAAGCATTCAATCCGATTAGGGAGGCGAGTTTCATCCTCTCACCACTTTTTGCGATAGGCTTGGCATAATTTACCGTCATTCTTGTCGTCATACAAGCGAACAAATTGGCTTTGTAGAACGTCGTCAGCGTCATGTTGTGGAAACTGGACTTACACTTCTAGCACAATCCTCTCTTCCTCAACGATTCTGACAATTTGCATTTGAAACAGCCGTTACTTAATTAATCGGCTTCCCTCTCGTGTCTCGTCCAACAAATCTCCTTTTAAACATGTCTTCAATCCGATTAAAAAGCATTCAATCCGATTAGGGAGGCGAGTTTCATCCTCTCACCACTTTTTGCGATAGGCTTGGCATAATTTACCGTCATTCTTGTCGTCATACAAGCGAACAAATTGGCTTTGTAGAACGTCGTCATCGTCATGTTGTGGAAACTGGACTTACACTTCTAGCACAATCCTCTCTTCCTCAACGATTCTGACAATTTGCATTTGAAACAGCCGTTACTTAATTAATCGTCTTCCCTCTCGTGTCTCGTCCAACAAATCTCCTTTTAAACATGTCTTCAGACGTAAACCTGATTATTTTTTTCTTTGTGTATTTGTATGCCAATGTTTTCCTTATCTTCGTCCGTACAATTGTCATAAAATTGATTTTCGATCTACCCCTTGTGTTTTCCTTGGATACACCCCAGTTCACCATGGTTACCGTTGCTTTGATCCATCCACCGAACTGTTATATATTGCTCGTCATGTTCGTTTCAATGAACATGTTTTTCCCTGTCACCAACCTCTCCACACTCCAACCTCCTTACCATCCGAATCACCCTTATATATCTATCTTTCCTGAACCCCCACCTGGTTTCCCATCGAACCTATATCACCACCACCTTTCCAATCAGCCCACCCGCCACCCACCCCACCTACGTTTCCTCTCGGGTCACCCATCTCCACTCCCGGATCGTCGGTTTCTACTCCCGACTCGCCTTCTTCCACTCCTGATTCCCCACCTGAACCCATTTCCGATACCACCCCTCCTCCCCGGCCTCGGCCTCCCAATCTTCATCCCAATTCTAAACCCCTCCTCCACTGCCACCATCCCTTCCCTACACCTATTGAATCTACTTCTTTTACCGTTGCCAATAAGTCCTTAGAATGGCGACAAGCAATGGCTGACGAGTTGGCTACGCTACATAGGAATGGAACGTGGACATTGGTTCCACTTGTCCCTAATACTAACGTGGTTGATTGTAAGTGGGTTTATAGGTTGAAAACAGATCAAAATGGGAAGATTAGCAGGTACAAGGCCAACTTGTTGCTAAGGGGTTTCTCCAACAACATGGCATTGATTATCATGAGACGTTCAGCCCGGTAATCAAATTGGCTATTATTCGGACTGTCATGTCACTAGCTGTCACAAACAAATGGTCTTTATGACAGTTGGACGTTCAGACCGCATTTCTTCATGGTGACCTCCAAGAGACGGTTTACATGCGCCAACCTACTGGGTTTGTTGATCCTGCCTGGTCCAATCATGTGTGCTTACTACATAAGTCTTTATGTGGGCTCAAGCAAGCCCCTCGAGCCTGGTTTATGAAACTTTAAGCCGCTCTTCACCAGCTAGGCTTTTACGGGTCCAAAACTGACCCATTGCTATTTATTCTAAACTCATCAGGCACGCTTGTTTATCTTCTTGTGTATATCGATGACATTATCATCACGGGTACAATCCCGTGGCCATTACTAGCATTATTGATTGTCTGAACTCTATGTTTGCTCTTAAGGATATGGGTCAACTACACAATTTTTTGGGTATTGAGGTGGTGCATCGTGGTTCTGACTTGGTGCTTTCTCAACGCAAATATGTTCTTGATACTCTTCACCGTGTCGGTCTTGTGGATTGTAAACCTGTTTCGTCTCCTATGCGTACTTCTCAAGTTTTTTTTCCTGATGACAATCCATTACTTGATGATCCCTCCAGATACAGGTAAACTGTTGGTGCTCTTCAATATGCCACTTTATCACGTCCATACATTGCCTTTATCGTTAATAAGGTGTGTCAATTTATGCATGTTCCTACTGAAAATCATTGGGCTGGTGTGAAGCGTATATTTTATTATCTGAAGGGTACGGTCAATCTTGGCCTCTTATTTCATCATAACACGGGGTCTACGCTCCAAGCCTTTCTGACTCTCACTAGGCCACTAATCTTACGGCCATCTCGGATTCTGACTGGGCAGGCTACCTAGTCGATCGTCGGTCCATGAGGGGATATGCTATCTATTTGGGATCAAATCTTAGGTCTGCCCGAAAACAATGAACTGTCTCTCGATCTTCAACGGAATCCGAATACAAGGCCATTGCTGATACTGTTACAGAACTAATTTGGTTAAAGTCTCTCCTTCATGAACTCGGTTTGGATAGGAAGGCACCAACACTTTGGTGTGATAATCTAGGTGCAACTTATCTTTCTGCTAATCTAGTTTTTCATGCCCGGACAAAGCACGTTGAGGTTGATTATCACTTTGTTTGCGAACAAGTCAGTCAAGGAAAGCTAGTTGTCATATTTATCTCAACTGATGACCAAATCGCTGATGTTTTTACAAATCCTTTACTTCCTCAAAGATTTGAGTTTCTACGGTCCAAGTTGCAGGTCGTTTCCCACCCTTAACTTGCGGGGAAATGTTAGAGTAAGCTATTATACAAGTCTATTATTATTGAGGGTATCTAATTGTAATTAGTATCTTTATATATAGGGCTTTGTATTCTCAATTCTAAATTAATTCTATGAAACGTGATTCCAGTTCTAGTTGCTGATTGTCAGTCAGTAAGTGGTATGTGCATATCCCAAAATCTGAAATCGGTGTGTATAGATTTAATGTCAGAGCTGCTTCTTTGTAGCTACAGTATAATGAAAACAAAATCCCATTACCAGTTTTGGTTGAAGGGCATTAAGATGGATTTCGGCCAGTTAAGCGAAATTTATTATAAGTTATATTATTTGAGGATCATTACATACATACACTGCTTATATTTGCGCTGGTCAGTAATGTTACATTTTAATGACAAACATATAATAAGGATGCGGAAGGAAGAGTTGCAGCTGCTTCAAGGATCTTATGTTGGTGAAGTTGTCAAAGTAACGGGAATATCAAAAGCCCAAGATGAAAACTTAGAAGGGTTTAGTTGATTCTATAGTTGACGTACATCTATCTATACTTTCTATAAAAGGAGAAATCCCAATGACATAAGAAAAGCTGATGTGTCAGCAGGAGAGCATGTCCAACAAGGCTTTTCTTATGTCATTATTACATCATAATGCCTAATATTAAAAGACTTTAAAATTTAAAGTTGGCCCACATCCACCTTTTCAAAGGTCTGCATATTTGTATAATGCCTTATACTCAAAGGTCTGCCCTCATTCATAATTTAAAGTACTGATGTTTATTGAAAATTCAAAAAACCTCTTCTCACATTCAAAATTCAAAATTCTGGCTCCACATTCAAAATTCAAACCATATATATTCTAATTCTAGTCCTATAAATAAGATATAATTATCTGGCTCCACATTCAAATCTCTTTCGCTCATATCTACATATGAATTTGGCTCCACATTCAAATTTCAATTTATCTCTCTCCTTTTTATTTGCGATCATATCTCTCTTACTCAAATGCATAGCTCTCATGATTGAGCCGGTTAATCTTCATATGCAGTTCTTTGTTCCAATATCATTGTTTGAACAACATCGTTGTTTCATGGAAGCTCTGTTTCACACATTCACCTTTGACCTCGGCTTTGCATATTCAGTTTGTTCATCTGCGATTACAGCTTTTTGTACTTCACAAAATTTTTCCAACATCGTTGAGGGTATGTTTTTTTCTCTGATTTTGAATCTTAAAATTTGAATTGATCTGTTCTAATTCTCTGTTTATATTTCAGCCTAATCAGAGTTGTTTAAAATTCAAACAATCAGTTGCGGGTTATTTTAGGTTTGTGGATTCTTTTAAACTGTTGATATATGTTGAAAATATTTATTTTAAGGTGTTGATATATTTCAGCTTTTTTTTCCGAGTGAGCAGTGGGGAGTTCTTCTGCACTGTTTTTGAAGTCTGAAGTGCATAAAGTGGAGTACTTCTTTATGATAAATGAATAAGTTAATGGTAATTATGAGAACGTCGTTTTTTTTTGTTCTTTTGGTTTATTGATATTTAACTTTTTACTACGATTATTATATCCTTCTTTTACATGAGACTTGAAGAAATATACAAGTTAAATAACATATATGAATTTCGCTCCACATTCAAGAGTTAAAAATGTCATCATACCCTTCTGTAGGTTCTTATGATTTAAAGTATCGGTTTATCAAACAAGTTGAGGATCAAGTATATGAGGATAGGGTTACTGTTCAAGAGCTGAAGAGGTGTTTTGGTGAGGTCTTTCTGCACTTCGGAATTCAAAAACAGTGCAGAAGCTTTTCATCACGTTTTACTACCATTATATCCTTCTTTTACATCAGAGTTGAAGAAATATACAAGTTAAAAATGTCATCATATCCTTCTGTAGGTTCTTATGATTTAAAGTATCGCTTTATCAAGCAAGTTGAGGGTCAAGTATATGAGGATAGGGCTACTGTTCAAGAGCTGAAGATTATTAAATTTTGTTGTTCAGTTCTTAATGTAATTGTTGATCTATCGTCATATGTGATATGTAAATTTTAATTCTATTAATATTTGTAGAGCATTTTATTTTTACTGATTTGAGCATCAACAGTTGTTAGTGTTGATACCTGCTATTGTAAATGTTGAGTTGCTATTGTTGCCAACATCTGTTATTCCCAACAACAGTTTCGAAAGAATATTCAACCATTAACACAATAGAAGTTCTGAACATTCTTAAAAAATAGAAAAAAAATCTTTAAAAGTCTGTTGAAAACAGCTGTTTTTAAAACATCTCTTTGGCAAAAGATTTATCCACTGTTTAAAGGTATTGTCTGTTCTCATAATTCCTGTTTTTTGTAACGACTGTTGAGTTGCTACTGTTGCCAACATCTGTTATTCCCAACAGCGGTTTCCAAAGGATTGTCAACCATTAACCCAATAGAAGTTCTGAACATTCTTAAAAAATAGGTATTTTGAAAAAATTTGACAAAAATCTTTAAAAGTCTGTTGAAAACAGCTGTTTTAAAACATCTGTTTGGCAAAAGATTCATCCACGGTTTAAAGGTATTGTCTGTTCTGATACTTCCTGTTTTTTGTAACGACTGTTGAGTTGCTACTGTTGCGAACATCTATTATTCCCAACAGCAGTTTCCAAAGGATTGTCAACCGTTAACCCAATAGAAGTTCTGAACATTCTTAAAAAATACGTATTTTGAAAAAATTTGACAAAAATCTTTAAAAGTCTCTTGAAAACAACTGTTTTTAAAACATTTGTTTGGTAAAAGATTCATCCACTGTTTAAAGGTATTATCTGTTCTCAGAATTCCTGTTTTTTGTAACGACTGTTGAGTTGCTACTGTTGCCAACATCTGTTATTCCTAACAGCGGTTTCCAAAGGATTGTCAACCGCTAACCCAATAGATGTTCTGAATATTCTTAAAAATAGGTATTTGAAAAAATTTGACAAAAATCTTTAAAAGTCTGTTGAAAACAGCTGTTTTTAAAACATTTGTTTGGCAAAAGATTCATTCATGGTTTAAAGGTATTGTCTGTTCTGATAATTCCTGTTTTTTGTAACGACTGTTGAGTTGCTACTGTTGCGAACATCTGTTATTCCCAACAGCAGTTTCCAAAGGATTGTCAACCGTTAACCCAATAGAAGTTCTGAACATTCTTAAAAAATAGGTATTTTGAAAAAATTTAAAAAAAATCTTTAAAATTCTGTTGAAAACAACTGTTTTTAAAACATCTGTTTGGCAAAAGATTCGTCCACTGTTTAAAGGTATTGTCTGTTCTCATAATTCCTGTTTTTTTGTAACGACTATTGAGTTGCTACTGGTGCGAACATCTGTTATTCACAACAGCGCTTTCCAAAGGATTGTCAACCATTAACCCAATAGAAGTTCTGAACATCTGTTATTGCTCAGCGTCTTTAAATGAAGAGGTTTTTTACCGCTGTTGATTTACCACTGCTCAACAGTTCTGAACATCTGTTATTGCTCAACTGTTGATTTACCACTGTTTACAACATTTGTGTCCGATGAAGTGGTAGTAGCCTTTGTTTGCCATGTAGATTATTGTTGGTCTTTAAATGAAAAGGTTTTTTTTATATTTTATTATGGCAGAGGTTTAAAATTTGTCCTTTCAGTTTCTTAATATTTAATTTTAAAGTTTTCCCATGAAAATTTATTTTTTAAATGTTTTGCATTAAATGGCTGCTGATATTTAATATCAATTTATTCGTTTATATTAAAAGTCTGTTGAAAGGACTGGTAACTTACTATTGTTGTATAAGATCTGTAACAACTCTCATCAAAAGTCTTATTTATTTTATTATTTTATTCAAAAGTAAACCCTAATTAAGACACCCAAGTGATTCTACACCAACCCTGAAATTTTCAGAACAATCAGAATCAGGATCAGGGCCCCTAAAACTCAGGGGGGGTACACCCTAGTTACGATTATCCAAATAAAACGCTGTCAAAATCGAATTTTACAATTCTGTCGACTCAGCAAGCCTACACACACACGGGGCTACCCTATGGTAGGTAGTGACCCCTCGCGCCACGCGACGCCCTAGGGGGTACCCCTCACGTCACGCGAAGGGGTCAAATTTTAACTATAAATAGTGGGCTTTGGGACTTCAATTCTGGCACTTGAACGACGAAGAAATTCGTTATATACACTGAGATATCGTAGAAACAATTCAAAAACACACACGAATCACAAATCGCTGCCGCAAAACAGGGTAATAACTCGATCGCTATTACGATTCAATGTCCGATCGATTAAACTATCCAATGGATGTTTAAGTGCTGCCCACATTAGGGTTTATGCTTTGTCATTCGTCGTTAATTCGATGGATGTTTAAGTATCGCACTTTGTCATTCGATGTGAGGGTTTAATCTCGTGAGTTATCGTAAATGTTGTATTAGTTACTAACCTAGTTTGTGTGCATTGTTATTTAAACTAGGTTAAAAGGCTAATCAGTAGGCTTAAACTCTGCCCGTATAAATCTGCAATGTGAGTCATTCTCTTTTTAACAACTGTTTTACAATACCTCAAATTATTTTCAAGTGTTACAATTACAGGGAGTAAGTCGTGGATATCTTGAATCACTGGCTAGTGGGGTATTGTGCACATTACTAATTTGCTCCCGGTTACGTTCATTGACCTAACCGGGATAATCACTGTTAGGTTCATTGACCTACAGGGATAATCATCACTACTTGGGTGACAGGACCTAATAGTGGTATGACCATCGTCACCATTGTGACACGGCGCCAGATAAAAATAAGATAGAAGCCATTGTAATCGCTCTTATGTTGTAATTGATAACTAATGCGTCGTTTTAAATATTTGAATGACTCGCCAGCATTTCCCCGCTGATAAAATATTTTTAAAACATGTTTCAGGTGACCTGCTGTAAATCAAGGACACGTGCTACGGAGCACTAACAAGCTTGAAGAGGTGGCTCAGTTAAAATAAATAAACATGTTTTAATAAATCAGGGAATTTCCTAGTTAAATTCCTCTGTTGTAAATTACGGGGTTTATCTCCAATTTATGAATAAAATAATTGGGCATTTTGAGTTTTAAAAGATTCTGTTGAAAATCTTCCGCTGTCATATAATAATTACCACGGGTTCCTGTCCCGCGGCTCCTGACCGGGTAAAACCGGGGCTGGGGCCGTGACAGGAAAATGTGGTATCAGAGCCACACTGATTAAGCCACTGATTTAAAGCCTATTAAGTATTTAAAAATACTTAATTTCCTAAATTGCCATTTTGTGATTATGTGTTTTATTAAATGCCTAATTGTTAAATTACAATATGGGAAGATAAATTATATGAAAATAGGGCAGATCTCTATATGTTAGCCACTGTAGCAATAAACGCAAATCTTTAAATATCTTAATTCAGTTCTAGCACTAATATCACCTACAAGTCAGAAACTTTACCTAGTAAATAAATAAAACTTAGTATGTTTAATTGTCAGTTGTCCTTTGTATTAAATTAGTCACACGATATGCAATAATATTTGAAGGTTTATCTGTGAAATTTTTTTAACTTAGTATTTTATGTGCATTTTTGCATATATGCTAAACAGCATGAATGAGTTATCTGAAGCCCTTCAGAATCTCAATTTATATCCAGTAAGAGTAGAAGTTTCCAAAGATTTTACTAGATACATACCTGATATAGAAGAACCTATAGAATTCAACGCTTCACCTCTCGAGAAACCCAAGCCTAAGAAAATGGAGATTGGGGAAAGCTCAAGGCAAATTGAGGAGTTACCATCTCAGGAAGAGCTAGATTTTATAATGGCAAGCTGTGATACTATTAAGCCTGTCAATGAAAATGTTTTTACTCATCCTATTGGAACCCAACTTCCAATGAACTTGGAACCAGCAATCTCAGAACCTATAATCCATACTCAGCCTCTAGGAATGGACGAGTGGTGGACTAATGATTGGCAGTTCCAAAACCTTCTCAACAATCCTTATACGTTTTTCCCTCAGGTTGACCCAGAACCTCTACCAAATCCACTGATGAGTAATGAGAATATGGCTAAACTCCGCCATTTTGGTGAGGAGCTGATGGATGCAGAAAATAGGATCCGAGAGATAGGGGGACAAATCTCATGGAAATATGATTAGAGGGAACATCGTTATTAAAAATGCAAGTTGACGAGGCAGAAGTGAGTAGTGAATCTGTGTTTGTAATAATAGTAATAAAAAATCAGTATATGTGTAAAATAAACAATAAAACGGTTGTAAGATAAAAGTGTGTACGAAGCATATTATAATATATAAACAAATGAAAATTTTGAAATTTACAATGTTGGTTATATAATTGTTTACATGATTATGTGCGATTAATTGTTATATTTGGTTGTTTCTTATTTTATACTAATAAATTATATAAATTAATTATCAGATGGCAAACATTGGTAATGAACCAGTTAATGAAGTAAACCAATCTGAGCAAAATCAGGAAGAGCAATTGCAGACTAGACAAGATATAGAAAATATCGTTGCTCAAGGGATAGCCAATGCTATTCCAGCAATAATTGCTGCTACCCAAAAACCTGTAGAACCTCAACAAATTATTCCTAGCAAACGTATTTCTGAAGATAACTTCAGTAATAGTATAAATGGAGGCGGCAACAACAAATACAATAACGATAATATACTACAAGTCCCAATTCCTAAAAGAGAGAAAGCTGCAACATCTGGTTGCACTTACAAGGAATTTCTTGCCTATAAACCAGCTGAGTTTGCAGGTAACGAAGGGGCGACTGCAGCATTACGTTGGTTAGAGAAAACCGAGGCAGTAATTGCCATAAGTAAATGCGCTGAAGAAGACCAGGTCATGTACGCGTCGAATCTTTTTAAAGAAGGGGCGCTCGAATGGTGGAATACAGTTTTACAAGCAAAAGGAAGGATGGTGGCGTATGCTATGAACTGGGAAGAATTTAAGAGTCTTGTAGAAAGAAAATTCAGTCCCGAATATGAAAAAGATCAAATGGCTAATAAGTTCCTAAATCATCGAATGATGGATGTAGATTGTCGCAGATATACTTCGACATTCTTCGAATATGCGAGAGTAGTACCAACACTGGCTTCGCCAGAGCCGGTGCTAATTTCTCGCTACATTTGGGGCTTAATTAGCGAGATCCGCAATATTGTTAAGGCTGCGAAACCCCGCACAATTGACGATACAGTGGATTTAGCCAACACACTGACTGACAAACTGGTACGGACGAGAGAAGAAAATAGAAAGAAGGAAGTAGCCCAAAAGATTACCCAAGGATTCCGTATAAGTAACCGTAACAATTTCAAAAGAAAGGGGAATGGGCAATCTTCCACTAGTCCATTTTGCAATTTTTTCAAAAGGAAGCATTTTGGAAGATGCAAAGGATATTGCAATTTTTGCAAAATTCCAGGACATCAAGAAGAAGACTGCAGGAGGAAGAAATTCACAGTCTGCTATAACTGTGGAGAAACTAGACATCTTAGGCCAGACTGTCCAAAACTAAACAAACCAGCAGATAACAAAGCCAAACCTGCAGAAGGAGCAAAAAGGAATGTAAGAGCCTTCCAGTTGACAACTAAGGAAGCCGAACTGATTCCTGACGTGATAGCCGGTACGTTCCTAGTTCACAACGTATATGCAAAAAGTATTATTTGACTCTGGTGCAAACCAAAGTTTTATAAATACTTCATTTTGTCAAGCACTTAATTTACCTTTAACCCAACTTAGGCAGATTTTTACAGTCGAAACAGCAGATGGAAATTCTGTTAAAATAGATAAGGTTTTGAAAAAAAAAAAATAGAACTTTTAGGCCATAAATTTTCTGCAAACCTGTTACCTATGAAATTAGCTAGATTCGATGTAGTGCTAGGAATGGATTGGTTGGTAGCCAACCATGCACGAATTCTTTGTGATAAAAATTCCATAGAAATTCATACACCCACAAAAGAATTAGTGGTGATTACTCGAGATAAGCCACGTAAGCCAATGAAATTCATTTCAATAATGAAATTGGCCACTTATTCAAGGAAAAACGAAATGGTGTATATGATTTCAGTAATCATTAACACAAAAAGTAAAGAACTTAAGGACATTCCAGTAGTATCGGAATATTTGGATATATTCCCAGAAGAACTACTTGGATTACCACCTGATAGGGAGGTAGAAGTTAGAATCCATCTAATTCCTGGAACTACACCGATAGCCAAAGCTCCTTATCGGTTAGCACCCACCGAAATGCTAGAATTGAAAAAGCAGTTAGATGAATTACTAAGCAAATGATTCATACAACCTAGCTCATCCCCTTGGGGAGCGTCAGTGTTGTTTGTAAAGAAGAAGGATGGTTTGATGAGAATGTGTATTGATTATAGAGAATTAAATAAGATTACAATTAAGAATCGATACCCATTACCTAGGATTGATGATCTTTTTGATCAACTTCAAGGAGCTAGATACTTTTCTAAGATCGATTTACGCTCCGGATATCATCAATTAAAGGTACAAGAGGAAGACATACCTAAAACTGCTTTCAGGACTAGGTATTGTCATTACGAGTTTACAGTCATGCCCTTTGGGTTAACAAATACTCCTGCAATATTTATGGACATGATGAATAGAATATGTAAACCGTATTTGGATAAATTTGTAATTGTCTTCATCGACGATATACTTATTTATTCCAAAAGTCAGGCGGAACATTGTGAGCACTTGCATGTACTCTTAACTTTGTTAAGAAAGGAAAAGCTTTATGCCAAATTCTCGAAGTGTGAATTTTGGCTAAAAGAAGTGCAATTTTTAGGACACATGGTAAATCATAAAGGTATTCACGTAGATCCCTCTAAAATAGAGGCAATTACCAAATGGAAAGTTCAGCAATCCGCGATGGAAATTAGAAGTTTTATAGGTTTAGCCAAATACTATAGACGGTTTATTAAGGATTTTTCTAAGATAACCGTGCCACTAACTAAGCTAACCTATAAAGTTGTTAAGTTTGAATGGGGACCCAAGCAAAATGAGGCTTTTAAGATTTTCAAACATAAGTTAACAAATGCTCCAATCTTAGCATTGCTAGAAGGAACTGAAGATTTTGAAGTATATTGTGATGCTTCAAAACTAGGATTAGGATGTGTACTTATGCAACGCAAAAAGGTAATTGCGTATGCTTCAAGACAGTTGAAAAACACGAGGAAAATTACACGACTCATGACTTAGAGTTAGGAGCCATAATTTTTTCCCTTAAGATTTGGAGACATTATCTGTATGGAAGTAAGTTTACTGTCTACACGGATCATAAGAGTTTAAGATATATATTTGGGCAAAAAGAGTTAAACATGAGGCAAAGGAGATGGATGGAAATCCTAAGTAACTACGACTGTGATATTCAATATCACGAAGGAAAAGCAAATGTAGTTGCAGATGCCTTAAGTCGTAAGTATCATGAGAAACAACGACGGGTTCATGCTCTTAGATTAAATCTACAGTTAGATGTAATGGAACAAATAAAGAATGTTCAAGCTACAGCAATCAAGGATGATGCTGAAGGAATGAAAGGACGAATAAAAGAATTAGAACAAGGAGCTGATGGAATCTGGAAATTACACAAAAGAAGGATTTGGGTACCTAAGCAGGGAGAATTAAGAAATAAAATATTAGAAGAAGCTCATAAATCTAGGTATACCATGCACCCGGGAAACAATAAGATGTACCAATATTTAAGAGATAATTTCTGGTGGATAGGCATGAAAAAGGATATAGCTAGATATGTTTCTAAGTGTCTTACTTGTTCACAAGTTAAGGCAGAACACCAGAAACCTTCAGGTTTACTACAACAATTAGAAATGCCAGTATGGAAATAGGAACTCATAACAATGGATTTTGTTACTAAGTTACCCAAAACCAGAAAAGGTAATGATGCGATTTGGGTAATTGTGAATCGATTAACCAAATCATCTCATTTTCTACCCATGAAAGAAACCTTTAGCATGGAAAGGTTGGCAAAGCTGTATGTAGATGAAATAGTATCCTTACATGGAGTTCCACTCTCCATTGTATCGGATAGAGATAGTCGTTTCAATTCCCGTCTTTGGAAAAGTTTCCAAGAAGCAATGGGAACTCGACTAAATTTAAGTACGGCATATCATCCACAAATAGATGGACAAAGTGAAAGGACGATCCAAACCCTGGAGAATATGCTTAGAGCATGTGTGATAGATTTTGGTGGAAACTGGGATGACCACCTACCTTTAATTAAATTCTCCTATAACAATAGTTATCATTCAAGTATCGAATCTGCCCCATTTGAAGCACTATACTGGCATAAGTACAGAACTCCAGTATGTTGGGCAGAAATAGGAGAGTCAATTATCAGGTCCTGAGATAGTACAAGAAACTACGGACAAGATCACTCAAATCAATGAAAGATTGAAGACGGCTTGAGATCGTCAGAAGAGTTATGCAGACAATAGAAGGAAGCCGTTGGAGTTTCAAGTTGGAGACAAGGTACTCTTGAAAGTTTCTCCTTTGAAAGGAGTAGTTCGGTTCGGTGAGAAAGGAAAGCTAAGTCCAAGATACGTAGGACCATTTTCAGTAACCCAACGTATAGGACCAGTTGCTTATCATTTACAACTACCAGAAGAGTTGGCAGGAATACATGATGTATTTCATGTATCCAATCTCAAGAAATGTTTGTCCGACGAATCCCTGGTAGTACCTCTTCAAGATGTAGAGGTAAATAAAAAGCTGAAATTCGTAGAGAAACCTCTTCAATTTGAAGATAGAAAGATCAAGTTTCTCAAACACAAGAGACTAAAACTGGTCAAAGTTAAGTGGGATTCGAAGAAAGGATTCGAATACACTTGGGAGTTAGAATCAGAAATGAAGTGAAAGTATCC
Organism: Helianthus tuberosus; assembly: GCA_030545235.1. Taxonomy (NCBI): domain Eukaryota; kingdom Viridiplantae; phylum Streptophyta; class Magnoliopsida; order Asterales; family Asteraceae; genus Helianthus; species Helianthus tuberosus. The sequence goes on along the minus strand of CM060393.1, from coordinate 41,482,625 downwards.
TCACTTGTTCCAGTAAATCTCGAAGACGAGATTTTTATTAAGGTGGGGAGAATGTAACAACTCTCATCAAAAGTCTTATTTATTTTATTATTTTATTCAAAAGGAAACCCTAATTAAGACACCCAAGTGATTCTACACCAACCCTGAAATTTTCAGAACAATCAGAATCAGGATCAGGGCCCCTAAAACTCAGGGGGGGTAAAACCTAGTTACGATTATCCAAATAAAACGCTGTCAAAATCGAATTTTACAATTCTGTCGACTCAGCAAGCCTACACACACGGGGCTACCCTATGGTAGGTAGTGACCCCTCGCGCCACGCGACGCCCCAGGGGGTACCCCTCGCGTCACGCGAGGGGGTCAAATTTTAACTATAAATAGTGGGCTTTGGGACTTGAATTCTGGCACTTGAACGACGAAGAAATTCGTTATATACACTGAGATATCGTAGAAACAATTCAAAAACACACACGAATCACAAATCGCTGCCGCAAAACAGGGTAATAACTCGATCGCTATTACGATTCAATGTCCGATCGATTAAACTATCTAATGGATGTTTAAGTGCTGCCCACATTAGGGTTTATGCTTTGTCATTCGTCGTTAATTCGATGGATGTTTAAGTATCGCACTTTGTCATTCGATGTGAGGGTTTACTCTCGTGAGTTATCATAAATGTTGTATTAGTTACTAACCTAGTTTGTGTGCATTGTTATTTAAACTAGGTTAAAAGGCTAATCAGTAGGCTTAAACTCTACCCGTATAAATCTGCAATGTGAGCCATTCTCTTTTTATCAACTGTTTTACAATACCTCAAATTATTTTCAAGTGTTATAATTACATGGAGTAAGTCGTGGATATCTTGAATCACTGGCTAGTGGGGTATTGTGCACATTACTAATTTGCTCCCGGTTACGTTCATTGACCTAACCGGGATAATCACTGTTAGGTTCATTGACCTACAGGGATAATCATCACTACTTGGGTGACAGGACCCAATAGGGGTATGACCATCGTCACCAATGTGACACGGCGCCAGATAAAAATAAGATAGAAGCCATTGTAATCGCTCTTATGCTGTAATTGATAACTAATGCGTCGTTTTAAATACTTGAATGACTCGCCAGCATTTCCCCGCTGATAAAATATTTTTAAAACATGTTTCAGGCGACCTGCTGTAAATCAAGGACACGTGCTACGGAGCCTTAACAAGCTTGAAGAGGTGGCTCAGTTAAAATAAATAAACATGTTTTAATAAATCAGGGAATTTCCTAGTTAAATTCCTCTGTTGTAAATTACGGGATTTATCTCCAATTTATGAATAAAATAATTGGGCATTTTGAGTTTTAAAAGATTCTGTTGAAAATCTTCCGCTGTCATATAATAATTACCACGGGTTCCTGTCCCGCGGCTCCTGACCGGGTAAAACCGGGGCTGGGGCCGTGACAAGATCTGTTGTTGCCCAACAGTTGTTTCCAAATATTGCTGAAGGGTATTGTCTGTTCTCATAGGTTCTGTTTAATCTGAGGACTGCTGAGTTACTAATGTTTCCTAACATCTGTTGTTGGCCAACAGTGGTTTTCGCAACAACTGTCATCCATTATCAGAGTAGAGGTTGTGATGTGGACAGATGTTAGCGATCTTTCTAACTTCTGACACGTCAGCATTCACCTTTTCACTTTATAAACCCCTGTTTCATCCCCAAACAGAGGTTTTACTTTCGTCTCGAGTTTAAAATTCAGCAGAGCGGTTTCCACCTTCTTCTTTAACACTTCTTCATCAACCTCTCGCAACTTTCAATTCCGATCATGACTTTGGTGATGAAAAATTCTCATAACTACCTTGCTATTTTTGAGAAAACCGAGAACAATACTCTCTATCATTCGATGATTGATGTTCTTTCATCATCAAAATATAAGGTCATTCTTACCGCCGATGCACCCATTTTCCAAGATGTCACACCCTGGCTTTGCGGAAGCGTGGTTAATTTGGTGTGACTTCTTAATTCCATAGCTTAACCATAACAAAGCTATATGTAATAAAACCATGCAAGATCATCCATTCGATTAAGTTTTAAAAACCAAATACAATAACATTGTCTTAACGAAAACACATCCTAATGACATTGTTCAATAAACACAAACATCAATATGACATAAACACAGTTTAAGGACTGTGACTTGTCCAGGAAAGAGTCACATTCCCCAACCCGGATGACCTCATAACAAGTGCAGCGGGAAAACGTGCCATACCGTGCCAGATCCTTTAATTTCCTGAAATACATGTAAGTTGAAAAATCAACAATAATGTTGAGCGAGTTCATGTGTAAGTGAGTAAATAAACCTTTGTAAGTATAAAAATCCTGGTATGTAGCAAATAAGGAAAAAGAGATCACCAATGGTTTGCAAGGCGATTGATATGTGTGAAGTGCAAGTAGGAAGACTCAAACCTAGCAGATTTCGCGATGGGTACAAAGTCACCCCGAGGTCCGTTACGCTGGGCCTGGGGTTGGGCTCGCTACACCCAGATATATATACCGCTTACGTCCCTCGGTCCTACAATGAGGATTAATGGCCTCCAGTTCCCGCCTACCCACTCACATGATCTAAGTAGTAAACCTCCTTACGCTAACCATACCATGTATAAAGTACTTGTAATCAAAGTAACATGTATTTCACCCCCGCAGTTTAGAAAACTGAAAACAGTTAAGAGAAAAGGGGGACATGAACTCACAGTGGTGCGTCTCTACCAGGTATACCTCCAAATCAAGCAGCTGTGTGACGACCTACACGTACTAACTCTATTAGACGGACGGCCGTGCCTTAGCTTTAAGGTTTAAGTTTTTTTTTGGGAAATAGTTAGACAACTATTTCGTGTTTATTCGGTATACTTGGTAATCATTTTCCTTCCCAAGGATGGGGGATTTAATACATGTGTATTCGTATAATTTCGAAATATATTATTAAGTCTCACTTAAAATATATTTTATTTCTAACTCCAAAATATAATTATTCTTCTCAAAAATATTATATTTTCTATTACATAATTTTCCCAAAATGTGTAAGTTACGTTTTAATGATCGAGTGGTAATAATAATTACCGGTGTAACTTATATATTTATCGTAGAGACGTTCGTATTATTTTGGATCCATTAACATTCGATAGTATTATTTTTACCCTAAAAATAATACTAGTATTTTCACAAAATAATCATAAACACATATCGAGTGATTTTAGGAAAAATATATACTAAATATATATTTACCAAGTTTTATTTTGTGAAATCCCACCTCCGATGTTTTGTAAATAAAGTCGTGGCGAAATCTATAATTTGAAAACAAGTCGAAAAGTATTTCTAACACTCATAGTGAAAATATTTCTAAGTGTTAGGCTTTTTGGAAAAATTTCGCCAGAGTTTCCTCTGTAACTGGAGGTGGCCACGCTTTCAAGCGTATCATTTTCTTTTATAAACCAAATCAACAATTTCCTTATTTAACCAAAACCATGTCCAAAACAACAAACTAGTAAATAAATATGTATATCGCATAAATTACATGAACTTGCGTTTTATCCGAGAACAGAAAGTAAATTCCATTACTTTTAGTGGATCTTTATATAAATCAATCCGTTTTCGTAAAAACCCCGTTTTTAAGGAAATTCCGTCTTTACAACTTCTCGTCATCTTTTTCAAAAATAGTTATTTTGTCGAAAGTGTGTGCTACACAAGTGTTTACACACTTGTGTGTTCTAAAAATCTTTCGTGTTAGTGTAAGATCCGTCTTTAGAAAACATGATTTCTTTGATACTTGGTTCTTTGAAAATACCGCTTGTAGATACGTAGATCTACTAATTTTAAACACTATTTCACAAGTAAAGTCGCTTTTACACAAGTTCATGATTCGTGTGTGGTAGAGTTTCATCCTTTAACCCTTGTTACTTCCAAAACAACCTTATGTCATGATCCATGATCATGACCAACCCGGGTTAAATGACGATCCGAGCTACCACAACATAGATCGGGTCCAAATACTCACACAAATCAAATACTACATGATTTACACAACATATGAGCTTTTAACCAACATTTTTAGTGTTTTAAGTAGACTTTTGTGTGTCATCTTGTATGTTAACGAGTTTTAACCGTTACGAATCATATTAACCACCTCAAAATAGTTCGAGAAGGTGATTTAAGCAACTTACCACTAGCTCGAGGCTAGGGAAGAATCTAAGCGAAAAACGCGTGGATAAAAGCAATGTAGTGAGGTCCTTCGCCTTCCGATTGCACCAAGGTTCCTTATACGCGATCCTTAACACTTGTATGAACTTGGAATGTGAAGATCAAAACTCGAAAATGGTGGGTGGTAGAGGGGGTGTTCGGCCGAGAGTTGTAGAGAGGGAGAGAGTGTGTGTGTTGTGGTGTGTGTTAAGTGAAGGTTATGGTGGATTTAGTTCATTACTTATAGACAATACTTAAGATAATTATCCAATGGATTATATGTCATCTAGATATTAGGCATGAAAGATTAAAATAATCATCAAAGGACATGAGGTGTCCCCATTGGGGACCGAATTCGTAAAGGGGGGGGGGGGTCTCCTAGTTCAAATCCAACCAATAGTTAGATAATAGTTAAGTTAAGTGTAGGTTAACCCGGTTACTAGTGTGTAGTGTGTTATGACGGGTGTTAGGGTATTCAGGGACCCTAACTGGCTCAGAAAAAGATAAACAATGAAAATGACAATATTTTCATGTTCCGGGTAAAATCCGGTTGTTCGGTTGGATGGTAATCCGTTAAAGTGCTTAACAAAGCTTTAAAGTGTCGTTAATACCCCTTTTTAGTAACACAACTCATTTCTGACACTTTGGAAAGTGTCTAGTAATATTTTTCTCATGTTTTGGCACTTTATTAGGTAGCTAAAAGCTGAATTATTATGTAAAGTGCTGAATTTTGTGTTTAGAGCACGTTTTAGGCACATCCAATCACTGTAACTTATTCCTAGAGACGCAGTTCTACAACCCTTATATCCCTACACTCACCACTAGTGTAGTAAAATATTTCTGGCTCATACAGGCCTTAGAGGCAGTGTCTGCCTGATGCTGGCTTTATCAGCATGTTCAATAGGTTATCCGTTTATAGTGCTACTGTGCTTTTGTGCATCATGTTTGTCACTAAGGTTCAGCATGTAAATAATGTAGTGACAGCAAGTAAAGTATGATGCAAGTAAGTACATATATCAGTATTCAAGTAGCAGTTTATACACAAGTTCAAGCAAGCACAGTAATTAAGCAGTAATTAACTGTTAATTAAGTCGTACGGATACCTGGTTTAGTGAGGGTTGTCGCATTCTCCCCCCGTTAGAAAATTTTCGTCCCGAAATTTTAAGTTCTGCTTGTCGATGCAGGGTTCTTAGGAAATAGGTGGGGGTATTTCTCTTTCATCCGGTCCTCACGCTCCCAGGTGTATTCAGGACCATGTCTGGCATTCCAACGAACTTTGACGAGCTTGACACTGCTCCGGCGGGTCTTGTTTACTTTCCAATCCGTAACCTCAACCGGTTCTTCTACGAAATGGAGCGTGTCGTCAACATGAATCTCGTCGATGGGAATGGCAATGGTATCTTGAGTTGGACTTTTCTTCAGGTTGGATACATGAAATGTATCGTGAACTGAATGGAGTTCAGCAGGTAAGTCCAGCTTATATGCTACTAGTCCTATTCTTTCCAAAATTCTGAAAGGACCAATGTAGCGCGGATTTAACTTTCCACGCTTTCCGAAGCGTGCCACACCCTTCCAGGGTGAAACTTTTAATAAAACCATATCTCCAACTTGGAAATCCAATTGTTTCCGGTTTGGATCTGCATAGGCTTTCTGTCTGTGGCGAGCTACTTCGATGCGTTTTAGAATCTGCGCAATCTTGTCTGTCATCTCTTGGACGATTTCGGGACCAGCAAGCTGCCTATCACCTGCGTCAGCCCAGCATAGGGGTGATCGGCACTTGCCTCCATAAAGGGCTTCAAATGGCGCGACTCCAATACTGGTGTGGTAGCTGTTGTTGTATGAAAATTCGACCAGAGGCAAATGCTTGTCCCAGCTACCGCCCAAATCCATAACACACGCTCTCAGCATGTCTTCCAAAGTCTGTATAGTTCGCTCGCTTTGACCGTCAGTTTGCGGATGAAACGCAATGCTCAGATTTAATTGTGAGCCAAAAGCTTCTTGGAAGGATTGCCATATCCTTGACACAAACCTTCCATCTCTATCAGAGATGATCGAGAGAGGCACTCCATGACGTGCGACGATCTCTCTCATGTAAATTTCAGCCAATTTGCTAGTGTTATCCTTCTCTCTGATAGGTAAGAAGTGTGTTGACTTTGTTAATCGGTCTACTATCACCCAGATAGTGTCATGACCTCTTGGCGTTCTTGGCAACTTTGTAACAAAATCCATTGAGATTTGTTCCCATTTCCACTTGGGAATCTCAGGTTGTTGCAGAAGTCCTGAAGGCTTCTGGTATTCCGCTTTAACCTTAGCGCATGTTAAACATTTGCTCACATAAACAGCAACATCGCCTTTCATCCTAGGCCACCAATAGTAATCTTTGAGATCTTGGTACATCTTATCCGCTCCTGGGTGGATAGAGTACCGCGACTTGTGAGCTTCATAAAAAATAACCTTCCTTAAACCTCCAAACAGAGGAACCCAAATCCTTTTCTCAAAACATAACGTTCCTTCCTCGTTTGGTACCAGTAGCTTCTCCATCCCACGGAGATATTCTTCTTCAAGGTTTCCTTCCTTGAGATCTTCTTTCTGCGCGGCACGAATGCGCAAGGAAAGATCGATTCGGATAATCATTTCTAAAGCCCTAACCCTTATGGGCTTGATCCTCTCCTTTCGACTTAGGGCATCGGCGACCACATTCGCCTTTCCTGGATGATGCTTTATCTCGCAGTCGTAGTCGTTCAGCAACTCAACCCATCGTCTCTGCCTCATATTCAGCTCCTTCTGGTTGAATATGTGTTGTAGGCTCTTGTGATCTGTAAAGATTGTACACTTTGTACCATAAAGGTAGTGTCTCCAGATCTTTAATGCAAATACCACTGCGCCTAGCTCCAAATCATGTGTGGTATAGTTCTTTTCGTGCACTTTCAGTTGACGTGATGCGTAAGCAATAACCTTTTGGCGTTGCATCAACACGCAACCCAATCCTTGACGTGAGGCGTCACAGTATACCACGAAATCATCTGTACCTTCTGGTAGTGCTAAGATTGGCGCATTGCAGAGCTTATCCTTCAATATCTGGAACGCTTCTTCCTGTTTGATTCCCCAATCAAACTTCTTATCTTTCTGCGTGAGGAGCGTCAATGGTTGAGTGATTTTTGAAAAATCCTCAATGAACCTTCGATAGTAGCCAGCCAAACCCAAGAATTGTCGAATCTCGGTTGGCGTCTTTGGCGTTTCCCAATTCTTGATCGCTTCGATCTTGGTTGGATCCACATGGATTCCATCTCCATTCACCACGTGTCCAAGAAATTGTACTTCACGTAGCCAAAACTCGCACTTAGAGAACTTGGCATACAACTGTTCTTTCTTCAGCAGCTCCAAAATAGCTCTTAAATGATGTTCGTGCTCAGCCTTTGTTCTTGAATAAATCAAGATGTCGTCGATAAACACAATCACGAACTTGTCCAAGTACGGCTTGCAAACTCTATTCATCAAGTCCATAAAGACTGCAGGTGCGTTTGTCAAACCAAACGCCATAACAAGGAACTCGTAGTGCCCATAACGAGTTCTGAAGGCTGTCTTTGGGATACTCTCCTCTTTTATCCTTAACTGATGGTATCCAGATCGCAAATCGATCTTTGAGTAAAAGCTTGAACCTTGCAGTTGATCAAACAGATCATCAATCCTTGGCAGAGGGTATCTATTCTTGATCGTCAGCTTGTTCAACTCCCGGTAGTCAATGCACATACGAAAACTACCGTCCTTCTTCTTGACAAACAGGACTGGAGCTCCCCAAGGCGAGAAGCTTGGTCGGATAAATCCCTTGTCTAACAACTCTTGAAGTTGTGTTGACAGTTCCTGCATCTCAGACGGAGGAAGTCTATAAGGTGCCTTAGCCACAGGCGCGGCGCCTGGAACTAAGTCAATGCGGAACTCTACTTGTCTCTGAGGTGGCAGTCCAGGTAAGTCCTCTGGGAAGACTTCTGGATATTCCCTCACGACAGGGATGTCTTCTATTCTTGGCTCAGCAGCCTTCTTATCCACAATGTGTGCCAGGAAGGCAACACATCCCTTCTTCAAACACTTTCGCGCTTTCAGGCAGCTGATAATTCTTAACGGCGTATCACGCTTCTCCCCGTGAACCATAATTGTTTCGCCATCTTCGGTTGGGATACGAACAACCTTTTCATGACAAACTATCTCAGCCTTGTTGCCTGATAACCAATCCATTCCTACTACTACGTCAAAGCTCCCCAGCTGGACTGGTAGTAGATCCAAAGCAAACTCACGTTCTCCCAATTCGATCACACAACCTCTGATAACTTCATTGGCTTCTACTAACTTCCCATTGGCCAATTCGATTGAGTAGGGAATATCTAACTTATTAGCGGCTAAACCAAGCATATTCTTAAATTCTAACGATACGAAGCTATAATCGGCACCAGTATCAAATAAAACGGATGCATAGCGTTGGTTTACAGGGAACGTACCAGTAACGACATTGGGGTCCTGGCGCGCTTCCCTCGCTTCGATTTGGAACACTCTTCCACGGGCTTGGTTTAACTCTGGGCAGTTCCTCTTAAAGTGCCCGATATCACCACAGTTAAAGCATCCAAGTCTTTGCCCGTTTCCACCTCCATTTCCAGCTTGGTTGTTGTTTTGGTTCACATTACCAGCTTGATTCGCACTGTTGCCTCGATTCCCGTTTCCTCCATTGTTCCCTGTGGGCGATTCCCAATACCACCACGATTATTATTTCTATTCCCAAATCCTCCCTGGCCTCCCCGGCCAGTACTAGCCCAACAAGAATCCTTCAAGTGTCCAGTCTTTCCACAAGCTTCACATACTTTTGGCCCGCATCGGCCAGAATGGTGACGCTGGCAGGTGTTGCACTTGGGCTGGGTGCCCATATATCCCTTCCCTTTCTTTCCACTACCAGCTGTACCCTGAGCTGGCGTGCTTGGTTCTCCTTTCTTAACAACCACACTGGCGCCCTGCTTGAAGTTCGAGAACTTTCGTTTGTTACCTCCTGATGACTCGACGTGAGTCTCTTTCTTCTTAGGCTCTGCATCATCGAACTTGTTCAGGCGAATAGCCTCCTCTGTGAGAGCCACGCTCAGATCAATCGCCTCAGTAATGGTCGCAGGCTTGGATGAGGTCACCATGCTTATGATTTGAGGAGCTAATCCCCAAATGAAACGTTCAATCCGCTTGAACTCCGGAGTGACCATGTAGGGTACCACATGCGATAAGTCATGGAACCTTTGAACGTATTCTGCGATCTTTGGACCTTCCATTTTCAAGTGCCAGAACTCAGTTTCCAATCTTTGGATTTCCGCGCGAGAGCAGTACTTTTTGCGCATAAGTACCTTCAGTTCGGTCCAGGTTAGCGCGTAGGCAGCAGCTTCACCAAGTGTCTGTACTTGCAGATTCCACCAAGAGAGGGCTCCATCCAAAAATAGCCCCGAGATATAGGTGACTTGCTGATCTAGTGCGCATTTGCTCATGCGAAGAACAGATTCAGTTTTCTCAGCCCAACGAACAAAGGCGACAGCACCTCCAGTGCCATCAAAGTTGACAGGCTTGCAGTCTAGAAACTGCTTGTACGTGCACCCATGAGGTGGATTGTTGTTGCCATTGTTGTTTGAGCTGCTTCCGCTGGGTCCTCCTTGCGAGGCGGCGTATTGTGCGATGGCAGCAGCGATGACTTGCTGGAGTTCTGCCTCATTGGTAGGCATCGGCGTTGGACGTTTCGGCGGCATCTTCTAAAAGATGGGTTTACGTCGGTCAGGCCATAATAAAGATCCCATGTTATAATACATAAGTCAGGTCATAATGTAGCGTATGTATATAATGGTAGTAACAGTACATAACATCTCATGTTATAATCATATCAATCACACAACATCCCATGTTTTAAACATCAGTCACACAACATCCCATGTCATAGAATATAAATAACCAAATCAAGCATCAAATATGATGAGAATACTGCGATTGCCATATAATGAGACCACATAGTAAGCGTACAAGTACAGTGTCATACAACATCGGTCGACTAAGGGCTACATCACCCTAGTCCAAAAACTATACCAAATCAGTGTCAATACATCAAATACATGTCAACAAAAGTCAGAATCATAATGTAGTCTCCAAAAATGTTGTGCAGTCAAAAGCATTCGCCGTCTTCTCACCAATGTCTACCTATACGGTACTGAAGAGCTCTACACGGATGGCGGTGGAGGAGGGGGAAAGTGAGTGTAAAACAAGCGACGCAAATGGAGCCAGTCCTCCTCCATGGCTCTCTGGGTACGCAACCAAGAAGCAACCTGCTGCTCAAGTGCCAAAAGGCGTGCAGTATAGTCTGGTGGTATAGGTCGAGAGGGCTGCAAAGGAGAGTGGGTCTGACCCTGGCATTGACACGGCGGCGGCTGGGCTCTCTCAAGCTCCTGAATGCGCTGTGTGTGTGCCTCGTGCTGGGCGACAAAAGACATCAAAACGTCCTCAATAGTATACCCCATATGGAAAGAATGGTAGGGGTCGGTCGGTGGCATAGCAGAAGGTGACGACCAGAGGAACGGCTCACTGGTGGGATCGAAAGGTGCCACATGAAATGGAGAAACAGGGGGAAAAGTAGCAGACGGTGGTATAGCAGGGATAGATACCGGTACATGTCCAAAAGGGTGAGCCGAAGAACCTTCTCCAGGTCGTGCTGGAGGTGTAAACCGAGGAAATGAAAAGGAGGTATCAATGTGACGGGTATCAGTGATCTGAGGGGGAATAGGTGGGACCTCGTCATCAGCAGGTATCCACCCATGCTGAGCGTGCTCGTCTCGTGGGTCCACCTGTGCCTCAAAAAGGGCACGATCAAACTGAACTGGCATAGGATCATGGTGAGGTGCAACAAGAGGGTCAACTGGTGCATCAACAATAAGTGGGGGATCAACATGATCAGCAGCAATGACATGATCGCCCTCCAACAACGAGGCATCTACTGGGTGATCATCAATAGGTGGGTCAGCAATGACAGGCTCAATAATAGGTGCGTCAGCATGAACTGGGTCGTGCTCAAACGCAGGGTCTAGAGCGGCTACCTGCTCAGGGGCCATGGCAAGCTCGGGGTCATCAAAGGCCATCTCGAAATCGAACTCAGGGTCGATGGGATCAACTGGGTCAACTGGGTCAACTGGATCCTCCATAGGCTGATCCATGGGTATAAACTCTATACCCTCATCTGGGTCGAATCCTGGGGGAAAGACAGGATCGGAATCCTCCACATCATCGTGGTCGAAAGCAAAACTAGGAATAGGGGCGACAGAGGATGCCTGGTCGGGATCTGATCCATGTGAGAAGTGCTGCGCACTCTGGGTGTGTGAAGGTGCGGAGGCCACAGACTCGAAAGAGTCTGGGACCAGTGAGTGAGCAGGTGACTCCTCGGCGGGAGCATCTGCGATCATCAAGAGATCACCATCAGCAAGAAGGGCCTCGCCCTGAACATCATCCTCTAAGGGCTCGTCATCAAACAGATCGACGTCGCCATCATCGTCGGCGTCGAGAAGCATATCGTAAGCAGGATATGAAGCAAGCGGTATGGGAGCAGGGATCTCCACTAACGGTAGGTCCCCGGCCAAAGGGCCATCAGCGAGCTCATCAGCACCATCAGATAAAGCAAAGGGCTGAAAATCATCCTCGTCTGTGCTAGTAACGTCGGATGTGTGGACCTCGTGCTCTGAAGGCTCTAGGTCATCTGATACTATAGGTCTAGGTCCTGTGGTGTCTGAGTCACCTGTGCCAGAGGTGTCCATAGTGTCTGTAACATAAACACAAACATGCACAAACAGTCAATCATACAATCATACAATCAAATAATCACATAAGTCACCAAGTAAGCATTCCAATAGTTCTCCTAGTCCCACTAGCCTCCCAGCCTCTCAGACTGCTCTTCCTAGTCCCACTAGCCAATTCTCCTAGTCCCACTAGCCAATTCTCCTAGTCCCACTAGCTAATTCTCCTAGTCCCACTAGCCAACTACCTCGATCTCTCAGATCGAGCCTCGGCCTCCAAGACCGAGCCTCAGCCTTCAAGACTGAGCCTAAAAACAATGAATAAAATGTGCTCAACATTTGTTTGTAAAAAGTTTTGGATCTGGACTTAAATGGTATGCAGTAAAAATGTTTTCGTGAGAGCCCTAGTGATCATAGTCTAGACTCGAGAAAGAATCCTAGTTCGCTATGATCAGAGCTCTGATACCAAGCTGTCACACCCTGGCTTTGCGAAAGCGTGGTTAATTTGGTGTGACTTCTTAATACCATAGCTTAACCATAACAAAGCTATATGAAATAAAACCATGCAAGATCATCCATTCGGTTAAGTTTTAAAAACCAAATACAATAACATTGTCTTAACGAAAACACATCCTAACGACATTGTTCAATAAACACAAACATCAATATGACATAAACACAGTTTAAGGACTGTGACTTGTCCAGGAAAGAGTCACATTCCCCAACCCGGATGACCTCATAACAAGTGCGGCGGGAAAACGTGCCATACCGTGCCAGATCCTTTAATTTCCTGAAATACATGTAAGTTGAAAAATCAACAATAATGTTGAGCGAGTTCATGTGTAAGTAACCTTTGTAAGTATAAAAATCCTAGTATGTAGCAAATAAGGAAAAAGAGATCACCAATGGTTTGCAAGGCCATTGATATGTGTGAAGTGCAAGTAGGAAGACTCAAACCTAGCAGATTTCGCGATGGGTACAAAGTCACCCTGAGGTCCGTTACGCTGGGCCTGGGGTTGGGCTCGCTACACCCACATAGATCTACCGCTTACGTCCCTCGGTCCTACAATGAGGATTAATGGCCTCCAGTTCCCGCCTACCCACTCACATGATCTAAGTAGTAAACCTCCTTACGCTAACCATACCATGTATAAAGTACTTGTAATCAAAGTAACATGTATTTCACCCCCGCAGTTTAGAAAACTGAAAACAGTTAAGAGAAAAGGGGGACATGAACTCACAGTGGTGCGTCTCTACCAGGTATACCTCCAAATCAAGCAGCTGTGTGATGACCTACACGTACTAACTCTATTAGACGGACGGCTGTGCCTTAGCTTTAAGGTTTAAGTTTTTTTTTGGGAAATAGTTAGACAACTATTTCGTGTTTATTCGGTATACTTGGTAATCATTTTCCTTCCCAATGATGGGGGATTTAATACATGTGTATTCGTATACTTTCGAAATATATTATTAAGTCTCACTTAAAATATATTTTATTTCTAACTCCAAAATATAATTATTCTTCTCAAAAATATTATATTTTCTATTACATAATTTTCCCAAAATGTGTAAGTTACGTTTTAATGATCGAGTGGTAATAATAATTACCGGTGTAACTTATATATTTATCGTAGAGACGTTCGTATTATTTTGGATCCATTAACATTCGATAGTATTATTTTTACCCTAAAAATAATACTAGTATTTTCACAAAATAATCATAAACACATATCGAGTGATTTTAGGAAAAATATATACTAAATATATATTTACCAAGTTTTATTTTGTGAAATCCCACCTCCGATGTTTTGTAAATAAAGTCGTGGCGAAATCTATAATTTGAAAACAAGTCGAAAAGTATTTCTAACACTCATAGTGAAAATATTTCTAAGTGTTAGGCTTTTTGGAAAAATTTCGCCAGAGTTTCCTCTGTAACTGGAGGTGGCCACGCTTTCAAGCGTATCATTTTCTTTTATAAACCAAATCAACAATTTCCTTATTTAACCAAAACCATGTCCAAAACAACAAACTAGTAAATAAATATGTATATCGCATAAATTACATGAACTTGCGTTTTATCCGAGAACAGAAAGTAAATTCCTTTACTTTTAGTGGATCTTTATATAAATCAATCCATTTTCGTAAAAACCCCGTTTTTAAGGAAATTCCGTCTTTACAACTTCTCGTCATCTTTTTCAAAAATAGTTATTTTGTCGAAAGTGTGTGCTACACAAGTGTTTACACACTTGTGTGTTCTAAAAATCTTTCGTGTTAGTGTAAGATCCGTCTTTAGAAAACATGATTTCTTTGATACTTGGTTCTTTGAAAATACCGCTTGTAGATACGTAGATCTACTAATTTTAAACACTATTTCACAAGTAAAGTCGCTTTTACACAAGTTCATGATTCGTGTGTGGTAGAGTTTCATCCTTTAACCCTTGTTACTTCCAAAACAACCTTATGTCATGATCCATGATCATGACCAACCCGGGTTAAATGACGATCCGAGCTACCACAACATAGATCGGGTCCAAATACTCACACAAATCAAATACTACATGATTTACACAACATATGAGCTTTTAACCAACATTTTTAGTGTTTTAAGTAGACTTTTGTGTGTCATCTTGTATGTTAACGAGTTTTAACCGTTACGAATCATATTAACCACCTCAAAATAGTTCGAGAAGGTGATTTAAGCAACTTACCACTAGCTCGAGGCTAGGGAAGAATCTAAGCGAAAAACGCGTGGATAAAAGCAATGTAGTGAGGTCCTTCGCCTTCCGATTGCACCAAGGTTCCTTATACGCGATCCTTAACACTTGTATGAACTTGGAATGTGAAGATCAAAACTCGAAAATGGTGGGTGGTAGAGGGGGTGTTCGGCCGAGAGTTGTAGAGAGGGAGAGAGTGTGTGTGTTGTGGTGTGTGTTAAGTGAAGGTTATGGTGGATTTAGTTCATTACTTATAGACAATACTTAAGATAATTATCCAATGGATTATATGTCATCTAGATATTAGGCATGAAAGATTAAAATAATCATCAAAGGACATGAGGTGTCCCCATTGGGGACCGAATTCGTAAAGGGGGGGGGGTCTCCTAGTTCAAATCCAACCAATAGTTAGATAATAGTTAAGTTAAGTGTAGGTTAACCCGGTTACTAGTGTGTAGTGTGTTATGACGGGTGTTAGGGTATTCAGGGACCCTAACTGGCTCAGAAAAAGATAAACAATGAAAATGACAATATTTTCATGTTCCGGGTAAAATCCGGTTGTTCGGTTGGATGGTAATCCGTTAAAGTGCTTAACAAAGCTTTAAAGTGTCGTTAATACCCCTTTTTAGTAACACAACTCATTTCTGACACTTTGGAAAGTGTCTAGTAATATTTTTCTCATGTTTTGGCACTTTATTAGGTAGCTAAAAGCTGAATTATTATGTAAAGTGCTGAATTTTGTGTTTAGAGCACGTTTTAGGCACATCCAGTCACTGTAACTTATTCCTAGAGACGCAGTTCTACAACCCTTATATCCCTACACTCACCACTAGTGTAGTAAAATATTTCTGGCTCATACAGGCCTTAGAGGCAGTGTCTGCCTGATGCTGGCTTTATCAGCATGTTCAATAGGTTATCCGTTTATAGTGCTACTGTGCTTTTGTGCATCATGTTTGTCACAAAGGTTCAACATGTAAATAATGTAGTGACAGCAAGTAAAGTATGATGCAAGTAAGTACATATATCAGTATTCAAGTAGCAGTTTATTCACAAGTTCAAGCAAGCACAGTAATTAAGCAGTAATTAATTGTTAATTAAGTCGTACGGATACCTGGTTTAGTGAGGGTTGTCACACAAGAGACGCTTCACGATTTTTGGGCTAATGTGAATATTGAAGAACAAAACAATGTGGCCGTAAGTATAACTTCAAAAGTCCGAGGTGAATCGGTTGCTATTACCCCCAGTACCATATCAACAACATTTGAGGTAAACGACTTGGCAGGTAAGACCTCTTTGCCGGAAAATGAGATTCAAACATACTTGATGGGGAGGGGATATGATGGAGAGTTGAATCAGGCAACTATGTTTAAAGGTAATTTTCCACCGCCAATGAAATTCCTGTTCCATACTCTCTTAATCTGTCTCTCAAATAAAACTACTTCTTTTAATGAAATACCTTTGAAAATTCAGTCATTGGGGTATGCAATTTTGACAAATACTGATTTTAACTACTCCCAAGCACTGTTTGCTGATTTGGTTGCAAATTTAAATAACATTAAAAAGGGCAAAATTGCTGCTATTAAAAAGGGCAAAACTGCTGCTATTAAAAAAGGGAAAGCTGCTGCTATTAAAAAGGGGAAAACTGATGGTTTTCTTATGTTTCCTAGACTATTAAGCTACTACCTGCAAAAACATGTTTCTCAAAAAGCTTTTGAAAAAGGTGAAGCTATTAAAATGAATAGTCTAACATCTGAAACTTTTACTCACCTTATGGCTAAAGAGTCAGATGTTTTCAAACTGAAGCAAATTTTAGATAAGTCTACAACTGCTCCTCCAACGTCTGTTGTTGAGCCCACTGCTCTTGGTGATCACATCACTACAACCACTGTTGTGAAACCCCCACCAACAAAACTCAAAAAGACCAAAACAAAATCCAAAAAGCCCACCGAAACCAGCAAAACGGGTCCTCTAGAAGATGAGATCCCAAAGGTTAACCCCGTGACAACACAGATGTCACTACAAACCACTGTTGCTACTTCCTCACAACATGTGGAAAGATCTTAACCCATAAACCAAACTCCTATGATTCCTCACAAAAGGAACATGTTGTATTCACAAGGACACCACAATATGATGTCATACCCTCATATGAGAGTATACTTAAAAGCCCTTCTCCCGCGGCAATGTCTCTTTCGACAGCAATCCCTTCATCTTCCATTCCACCAAAGTTTGTAACACTGCTTCAAGCTATTGACATTCAGAGTGATAGCAATCCCTCTCACGAACACTTTACTGAGAGTTTAACTTCAACAATAGCTATGTCTGAACCTTTTCAATTACCTAACCCAGAAATAGCTGAGGAGGCTACACCTCTTGAATTTCAGCAAATTCTTGATGGTATTTCAAGTGGAGCAGCTACTACAAATGTCAAATCCACTGGTTTACATTTGGACAGTAGTTTCATCAGTCAGATTCCCTTGAAGGCAACCACTGCTGTGTCTATCAAGGTATCCACTGGTGAGTTCAAGTTAACCATGGGTGAGATCACTAAGGTAACCACTGATGCAGAGGGAAGTCCCCAGAACCAAGAACAAGGGGCATCTGCTAATGAAAATTTGGAGATACCTCCTCTTTCAAAAGCAGATAGAACCACCTCTGGTGGGAATTCAGATGATCCTACTAAGTTAGGTGATGGATTAAAATACCAGGATTTGACGGACAGGATATCTAACTTGGAAACAACTGTTGCTGATATGAAAGATCAATTGAAGCAGTTGGTGGATGCTTTCAAAAGTCGACCTTCTCATCAGCAGTTATGCCAAGAGCTTTGGAATTCAGTACAACCCATTCTTGCAGCTCAAAGGGAACTAGCTGAGATTCAACTTAATTCCCACATGAAGCTAATTAGAGTTATGGTTGAAGTAAGATACAAAGACACACAGGCTGACATCAAGGGCATAAAAGAATGCATTGCAAAGTTAACTGGTACTACCCCTGCACCTGTGTTTGAAAAATATGATGAAGATGATGCTGAAAAGAGGGAAAAGGATTCCATGAAAAACTTTGGCAAACCAACACCAAGGAATCAGCCAAAACAAAATCCAAAGCCTTCCAAGCAAACTTCTGCAAAATCTCCTGGAAAATCTGATACTGGTAAGAAAAAGAGAATTGATGATTCCGTTAACAAACAGACAGATAAGGAGATTGAAAGAAAACAGAAGAGGAAACATACAAAAGAGGAAGATGAAGTGCTCAACATTGGAACTTCAAATAGTAGAAAATCACAGAAAGATAACGAATCTCCTATTGTCATATTTCCTAAACCAATATCACCACCAGAAAAACCAACCACTGCTGCGAAACTCAAAACCACTGCTGAACCTAAGAAGTCAGATTTTGATACACCTAAAACAAAACTCTCACCAGAAAAATCACCTGTCAAAAAGCAGAATACAAAATCCTCATCACCACTGCCAACCTCGACTGAAACAATTGTTGATGCAACAAATGTTTCAGCATATGTTAAGAAAACAGCAGTTGAGACACCAGTTGTTTCAACAGTTGTTAGTCAATCCACTGATTCTACCCAATTTCAATTTCCATCACAATCAACCCTTACAGTCATGGCACCTTTTTCTTCCCTAACTCCTCCTTCTCCAAAATATGTTTACACAAGAAAGAGAAAATTCATGGTGCATGAAGAAAAGAATGAAGAAAAAGATATACCCACACCAATTCCGTTATCAGCTACTCCGTTCATTCAAACTTCACTCAAACCATTCATCCCACCTCCATCAACAAAGATCAACCCATTGGCAGTAACTTTCCCTCTGGAACTGCTTGCAGTTCAAGATGAAATGACTCAATTTTACACAGAGGATGATCCATCCAAAAGAACCTTCCCATCTCTTCAGGGATTCGAAACTCCAAAGAATATTTAAGAATATCTGAAGCTAAAGGGCAAGCAAGCAGAAGATAAGGCAAATGAAGAGTGTAAATGGCTAGGAGACATTAATTTATCAGCTCGCATGCAACATTGGCTTGGTGAAGTCAAGAAGTTGGAAGATTTTGCTAGAGACCTGAATAAGAATATGTCAAATCTGTCACCAAATGCTGAGCTAGAAAAGACATTAAGAAATGATTTCTTGAACACTATCATGGAAACCAAGCCCTACGAAGCCTACAGATCTGATTTCAAAGACTGGCCCCTTGAGGCTCTTAATGAGGAAGTTAATAGAATTGAAAAGATGAATAAAGATCCTCAAATGCCAAAATTTGCTCCCAACTGGAAACAATACAAAAAGGTTGAAGTGGATGAAGTGTTGAAGTATTAGAGAATGAAGGCAGAACTTGTAGCAGCTAAGGTTGGGACTGCTAGACAAATTGGAAAATAGACTAGGCAGTCTATTGATCGAGCTTACAGTAGGTTAGAAAAGCGAAGAAAGACAGATCCATCCCTTCCTAAAAAGCCACTATACAAAGATGAAACGACTGTTATACGTCGGCAGACCGTTACATCTAAAAAGTTGTTCTCATCAGTAGATGTATCCATCGCTGCCTTGAACCAAAGAAAAAGACAACAACTGATGGATGAGGAAGATGAAAATATGTATGCTGAGTACAGAAAAGAGTCTATCAGAAATCAGTTACGATATGGATTGGATGATGCTTCGTTGCAATTACAAGCTCAAGTTGCTCAAACACTTCAGAAGTTGGCAAGCAGGCCTCAATCGCCAAACTCCTCTCAAATAAACTTCTCCCAAGAAACCCATCAGACCCAAAAATACTAAAGTGGAAGTCTGACAAACAGACCCATGAATTGACTTTGATCAAGTCTGATGGTAGTGTTGAAAAGATATCAAGGGAGAATGCACTTGGTCTGAATCCAGTTGACCTCCAAGATCTTTTTAACCTTCAGCTTGATAGGGATGAAGATGATACTGATTCCTTGGATTTTGAGCTCCAATTCAAAGGGCAAATCCGGGAAATGTTGATGAGAGAATAAAGATCTGCTGATTTCTAAAATCTGCTGATTCCTTGATTTAGTTTTGCTGAAAGTTGTTGAGGCAGGTGATTGTGTCTTTGTAGTTAACGTTTGTTGAATTTTAAATTGTATTCAAATTCTATGAAGTGCGTATGTCTATAAACAGTTTATATTGTCTTTTTGGGTAAACAGTTAAATTGTATGTAACTGATATATTAACCGATAATCTATGTTTATAATTGTCTTTTAGCTATAATAGATAACACGTTTTGGTACAATATCTATGCACGTATCTATATGTTCTATTAATATGTGTTATGCATGCTTGTCTAAGAAACGACCCGTGTTTGCAGCTCTCATTTTTAATGAGAGTACTAAATTCTTTGTTAATAACATTATTCTCTTAACATCTGTTTACTAACCTTTGTAATTTCTGTTGACTGGCCTTTTTAACATAGGTTGACTAACATGCATATCTGTTAGTCTATTGGAAAGCAACATAAGTTTTTAATAGTTAATAGACAATAGTAGTTTGCTATCAACATAATGGAATTGCTGTTGAATAAACCTATTGACCATTAGTGTATATCAATTTTATAAGTCTGCACTAATTATTTTTTTACTCTCTGTCAATATGGGCTATGCATGGTTTTCTAAGAAACGACCCGTGTTTGCACACAGGTCTTACCGCTAGTATTATATAATAAAAGAAACCATTAAAGGGACACTTGTCATCATATTAGGCTATCTAACTTTAATTATAGATAATCTCATACTAAATTATCGATAATTGTTTTTTTTTATCTCATCCTTAATTATTGATAATTATTATTTAGTTTAATCTCTTATATATGACTCTCCTACTAAATTATAGATAATTGTTATTTAGTTTAAATTTAAAATTTACTTTTTTCATTATAAAAAAATTAAATCGATTTTATTACATAATTTATAAATCAAATTGTATATAAATTGCAAATAATAATTTGATATATAAAATTAGATTTATTCAAACCGTGTAATACACGGGGTTTTAAAAATATAACTTTGTATTAATATATTATTTATTTTTTTCATTATTAAAAAATTTATATCGATTTTATTACATAATTTATAAAGCAAATTGTATATAACTTGCAAATCATAATTTGATATAAAAAATTAGATTTATTCAAACTGTGTAATACACGAAGGTTTTTAAAGATATAACTTTGTATTGATATATTGTTTATAATATTTTCATTATTAAAAAATTATATTGATTTTATTACATAATATATAAATCAAATGGTATATAACTTTCAAAAAATAATTTGACATATAAGATTAGATCTATTGAAACCGTGTAATATATGGGGGTTTTTAAATATATAACTTTTTTATTATTTGGAATACAAAATTACATTTTTTTCAATCTGTGTAATACACGTGGTTTTTAAAGATAATCTTTTTTATTATTTGGTATATAAAATTACATTTATTCAATCCATACAATACACGGGGTTTTAAAGATATAACTTTTTTATTATTTAATATATAAAATTACATTTATTCAACTCATATAAGGTTTTTAAAGATATATTTTTTTATTATTTAATATATCAAATTACATTTATTCAACCCGTGTAGATGTTGATACCGAATTTTTTATTTGCTTTTAGTTTTCGTTGATGCTATGTGTAATAGCTTTTTCTATTTACATATTTTTATACGTGGAACGACACGAGAGAGGCTACGGATAATGATATACGTATTTTGTTTGTTGAAGACGATACTGAATTCTTTTAAAGAGTTGGGTATTCCATTAGTTAGCTTTATATATAGATTTTGGAATTGTGTGTAGTCTATAATTTAATGTAGTTTGTTATACATTTAGCAAATAATTGTAATTTGGCCGATTTATTTCTGAATTGAATGTGTATTATTGGGTTGATTTGAAAAGGTTCGAATTAGTGTATATGTATTGGTTTAATTTGGATAGCTTTTGAATGGACGTGAAACTGCCAAATTATTCTTTTTCGGCTTACATTTTTAGACGGGGTTCATCATATTAATTTTAATAATTTTCTGAAAATGTATTTTTGATCATAAGATGGTGTTCATCATGTTTTAAGAGGGGTCTACTTTAAACCGCGTTTGATAAAGAGGACGCTTTGTTTTAAGATAGGGTTAGAAACCCTGTCTTAAAGCCCTAATCACCCCGTCTAATGCTCCGTTTTGCAGTAGTGGAACCGTTTGGTGGTACAACATATATAACTCATGATACTACTTTTCTTACCAAAAATTGTAAGCATAGTTCCACACATGTACCTCACCAGCAGGAACAAGCAAATCTGCCTGATGAATTTGTACAGCCCGAAACAGCCATCAGAGGGAAATTTTTCGAGTCAGTAGAAAATGTGAGGATAAAGGCAGCATATGGAGAAAATACTATAAAGTTTACATATTGTCATTTGTCGATTGGACGAATTAGTAAAGCGGAAGGAGCTGGTTGCAACGCGGTTTCAACTCAGTATTGGAAGCTTTAGACTGAAATATGTGGATGAAGATGGCGATTTGATATCAATTGCTTCTGACAATGACTTGAAGGTAATATTAGGTGGTTTTAGGCAACCAGATTCTAAGATTGTGATTAAGCTGTCCGTACTTTGCCGATCAAAGCTCTGATGCTTAGGCTTTCTTTTGCAACGATTATATTTCTAGTTTCAGTCACCTTTTGTAATGAAAATGATTAGAATGAAAATGAATGACAAATGTTGAAAATGAATCACGAAATTGATGCATTTCTAATACCAAATAACTAAACACTAAGCCCAAGAGTAATATGATCGTATTTCACACCTGCCACGAAGTGTCTGCCACGAAGTGTGGGTTTCCCTACTAGTAAATAAGGTACAAGAATAATGGAAAAACAAGTACACTTGAAAGGACATTACGATACGAATTAGAATCGAAATAAGTAAGTACGAAGAGTAAAAGCAAAGAGCTAGAGCTGATGTTTGGCATGTTTCCTTAAGACTATCCGGTATGGTGAGGCTCATCCCCAAGAGGATGGGCCGCCACATCACCCGCCACGTCACCGGGAGTGAGGATGGGTCTAAATATATATATATATATATGTATGTATATGTATATATATATATATATGTATATATATGTATATATGTATATAGGGTGGGGTTCTAGAGTGAACACTAATGTATTTGTGAACTGAGTGAACAAATCTTGGCCATTGATTTACACACGTGGATGGCTAGGATTTCATCATCAAATCGTAAAAATACACTAGTGTATTTCATCATCAAATCCTGGCCATTGATCTACACACATGTATGGCCAGGATTAGTTCGCTCAGTTCGCAAACTACACTAGTGTTCACTCTTGAACCTAATCCTGTCTCTGTGTGTGTGTGTGTGAAGGAAGTGGGCCGGCAAGTCCGTCTTGTGGGCGACGGAGAAGACAGGACGGAGGGGAGGGGGGCGGTGTGGGGGTGCGGTGCCGGGGCAGGGCCGGCCCCCATACCGGATAGTCTAAAACAAATTATGAGTCTCTCAATAGAACTCGTTTGTTTCCAAGTGTACAACTACAGACTGTATTGTCAGAATAGACCTTCAAGCCTGATTTACACCTTCAAAATTGTCGGAATGTGTGTGTTGTTAAAAATATACTTAGTCTCTCAAGAAGAAGTGATTTTCCTTGTGTCGGTTTTGCAACTAGCCAACACATAAAAGAATACAAACCCATTAATTATAATTATATTAATTACAAAACCAACTGGGGTAGCCCAGTTGGCCACCGACACCAACCTCTTCCCAGAGGTCCCGGGTTCGAGTCTTGGGAGTGGCATATGTCGCCCAGGGTAAGAACTCGGTAAGGGGAATTCACCGTGGAGCTAGCTTGGTCGGGTAGCTGCTCCCGGAGTGGGATCACTCCGGCGGTTGGGAGGACCGTGCACTATCCCCCCCCCCCCCCCCCCCCCAATTATATTAATTACAACTACATATAATTATGTGTCCAAAAGTTAAAGTTATATGAGAAAACACATATGTCAATGTGGGGTAGCCCACTTGTTAGAGGCATATGCCTTTAAAAAGGGGAAGTCTCAAACCTGTGAACCTGGGCAAAGGGGTATTTTAAAATAATTAGTGTAAAGTAAAGAAACAAAATAAAAATGAGAAAATGCACATCTCACTATTTGTTTTCTAACAAAAAACATTTAGCCAAAATACCCAAACAAAACCAAACAGATTAAAAGCACCATAACAGCGTAGTTTTAACTGATGATTAATCTAATTTTATTGTGATTGTCTGTTCCTAGAAGAAGGTGCAAGTCGGCATCACAAGTAAGGAGTATCCGATCATTGTCTTCATCCGTGTATTTTAAATAAGGACTTCTAATTTTTAACTTAAACCTTTGTGCTACTTCATGTTCTAGCTCTGAAAGGCCCGATGAAGTAGGAAATTGGAATCTTATCGTATCTTCTTTAAAAATTGCCTTCACTGTCACCATCTTTCTAACTGAGTTACCTGCCATGGTATGTTTATCGCGGTTCCTTGGCCATCTTAGCATGTTATGCTCTCGACAAAAACGCTTCAACGTAGACCGACTAACTGAAAAAAAGAAAAGAACATCGGGCAAAATATTGTTAAATGGATTAAAATCGCAACAGGAAGGACAACAAAAAAACATGAACAAGAAAGAGAACTTGCCACCAAGGATCTCGGACGCTTGAACCAATGATTTCCCAAAATGTGACTCAACTGCCTCCATTGTCAGAGAGCCTATTTTAGGCTTTCTGTTTTGTTTTCTATGGTTGTTTTTTTCTCCAGCATCAGTTACGTTATCACACATTTTCTGTATCACATCAAGATAGAAAATCATTTATTGTTTTTCTTGGACCAACTACGTAAGAGTCATGTAGTGTAAAATGAACCCGAGGGCAACTTTGTTTCTTATCTGTACATACCATGACCGTCTGAAATTGGTTGTTATTTGTTGTTGTAATTGATGCTATTTGGATAGGTGGTTCAACAACTCGTATACATGAGCTGTCACCCAGTTCAAATCCAGAAACTATTTCGATTTTTTGTTTCAGTGTTTGCACCAAGTTCACTACGTCTCCGCTTTCTTTGATGTCTGGCGTTAGAAAGAACTCTAACACATAGTCATCATCGGCTTCAACATTATGCAAGAAGATTGCAAAGCAGCTGGACAACCCATTCATGCGTGCATGCTGGACCAAAGGGTACTCTTCTTCACCGAGTTTGGTTACATCTCCACAAAAACATGAACCACGGGATAACAATGCCTTGCCAAGAATGCCACGGGACATGTCCAAGTGTTGTTGTCGACATGCTTCCCTGAAATCCCACATGGCCGGGTCTTTAACATGAAAAGGTAGAGCCAATCCTGACATGCAGACTTTCCCAACGCATGGAGTGTTAAAACTACAACAGCTCTTCTGTATAAGTTTTCCATGAGAAACAAAACCAGAGTGTGCGGACACCGCCCATGTCTGAGCAAGAGGTATATTGTGAATGCCACACATCTCTTTCAGAATAACATAGATTTCCTGTATATAGAAGACATCTATCACATAAAATTTTCAAAGCAAAGAAAAATTACTATAAAGAAGCAGAACATTGAAATCGATCATCATCAGCAAAACCTTAGCAGGTATCGGAAGCTGTTGTTTTCTGATAGCACCACCGTTGTGCAAATTACTGATTCAGATAAGTTAAAGTTGTTTTGTTCACAGTTAGTTGGTGACATGAATATTAAGGAATCTAGTTCTAATCAGCCGTGATACTTGTCTCTTAACATAAAAATTCCAAAGCAAAGAAATATTACTATAAAAAGAAGTCTGCGGATATATTAGAGATGCCTAATAGAATATTAGATAACAAAACAGTAGGACCCAACTCACATATAATGCTTGATCTTGTTGACTTATCAGACTCTTTGTCTGCAAGATAACAACAATTTAGAAATTAGCTATTACTAAAGTAACCATAAACTACAAGACCACTCTTCATAATTTCATCTTGCATTGAAAAACTCACAATGGAAACAGGATTATCAAATCCTTGTGTACTTGTCGGATTCTCTGTCTGCAAGAAGATAACAACTTAAAAATGAGCTGTTATGAAAGTAAGCATAAACTACAAGACCACTCTTCTTAATCCTTCATAATTTCATTGCAATGTAAAACTCACATATAATTCTGAAGTGTCAAGTTCTAATTCAGAGGTATCAAGTTCTGCTGTACTCATCAGACTCTCAAGCTGCAAGAAGACAGCAATTTAGAAATGAGCTGTAATCAAAAACTACAAGACCACTATTCTTAATCCTTCATAATTTCATTGAAAAAACTTGCATATGAATCAGGAAAATTAAATCCTGATGTACTTATCAGACTCTCTGTCTGCATGAAGACAACAATTTAGAAATGAGCTGTCCTTAAAGTAAAGCATAAACTACAAGACCACTCTTCTTGGTACTTCATAATGTCATATCTCATTGAAAAACTCACATCTGAATCAAAAGGCTCAAATCCTTGTGTACTTGCCGGATTCTCTTTCTGCAAGAAGAGTGACAACAATTTAGAAATGAGCTGTAAGCATAAACTACAAAACCACTCTTCATAATTTCATCGAAAAACTCACATCTGAATCAAAAATACTCATCAGACTCTCGGTCTGCAAGAAGACAACAATTTAGAAATGAGCTGTCCTTAAAGTAAAGCATAAACTACAAGACCACACTTCTTGATCGTTCAGAATTTCATATCTCAATGAAAAACTCACATCTGAATAAAAAGGCTCAAATCCTTGTGTACTTGCCGGATTCTCTGTCTGCAAGAAGAGTGACAACAATTTAGAAATGAGCTGTAAGCATAAACTACAAAACCACTCTTCATAATTTCATCGAAAAACTCACATCTGAATCAAAAATACTCATCAGACTCTCGGTCTGCAAGAAGACAACAATTTAGAAATGAGCTGTCCTTAAAGTAAAGCATAAACTACAAGACCACACTTCTTGATCGTTCAGAATTTCATATCTCATTGAAAAACTCACATCTGAATAAAAAGGCTCAAATCCTTGTGTACTTGCCGGATTCTCTGTCTGCAAGAAGAGTGACAACAATTTAGAAATGAGCTGTAAGCATAAACTACAAAACCACTCTTCATAATTTCATCGAAAAACTCCCATATGAATCAAAAATACTAAATCCTGGTGCACTTATCAGACTCTTTGTATGCAAGAAGACAACAATTTAGAAATGAGCTGTCTTTAAAGTAAAGCATAAACTACAAGACCACTCTTCTTTATCGTTCAGAATTTCATATCTCATTGAAAAACTCACATCTGAATAAAAAGGCTCAAATCCTTGTGTACTTGCCGGATTCTCTGTCTGCGAGAAGAGTGACAACAATTTATAAATGAGCTGTAAGCATAAACTACAAAACCACTCTTCATAATTTCATCGAAAACCTCACATATGAATCAAAAATACTAAGGGCATGTTTGGCTAAGCTTTTTGAAACAACTTATTGACTTATTGGCTTTTTGAAAAGTCATAAGCTCTAAAATGATGTTTGGCAATGAGGGTGTATGTGAGAGGAAAAAGTCAATAAGTCACTCCATACTGACTTTTCCAAAAAGCCAATAAGTCAATAAGTTGTTTCAAAAAGCTTGGCCAAACATGCCCTAAATCCTGGTGCACTCATCAGACTCTCTGTCTGCAAGAAGACAACAATTTAGAAATGAGCTGTCCTTAAAGTAAAGCATAAACTACAAGACCACTCTTCTTGATCGTTCAAAATTTCATATCTCATTGAAAAACTCACATCTGAATCAAAAGGCTCAAATCCTTGTGTACTTGCCGGATTCTCTGTCTGCAAGAAGAGTGACAACAATTTAGATATGAGCTGTAAGCATAAACTACAAGGAGCACCCTTCTTAATCCTTCATAATTTCATTGCAATGAAAAACTCACATGTGATTCAGAAGTATCAAATCCTATCAGACTCTCTATCTGCCAAGATGACATCAATTTGGAAATGAGTTGTTATGAAAGTAAGCAAAAACTGCAACACTACTCTTCTTAATCCTTCATATTGTATTTAAAAGGCATATCTCACTAAATAACTCCGAAGTAAAGAAAAATTACCATAAGGAAAATTCTACCAAAATATTTAACCTGAGTAATAGAAAATTCCACCAAAATATACATTGGTATGACCCAACTTACATTGAAAGCTGCAAAATCAGCTCCTTGTGGACTTGTAAGATTCTGTGTCTGCAAGATGACAACAATAATATATAAATGCGATGTTATGAAAGTAAGTATAAACTACAACACAACACTACCCTTCTTAATCCTCCATAATTTTACATTGCATTGAAAAAAGTTGTAGTAAAATGATAGTATTGAATCTATGATTGTAAGTAACTAGTTGACACCCCGCCCGCGTTGCGGGGCGATGGCCGAATAATTCTCAATCAATTAAAAAAACACTACTATAATTTTGCTAGGAAAAAAACTAAAACGATTATAAGACCGTATTTTTCGGCTCAGGGGAAAACTGTAGTTTTTCAGGACTAATGAGCGAGTGTTAGGCAGCTCCTTGACACGGAAAAAAATTAAATCGAGTCAACCAAATAAAACAAAAAAAAAATTCTACTTTTGCAAAAAAAAAAACTAAAACGATGGGAAAAACGTAATTTTGAACCGAGGGCGAAATCATAATTTTTATTCAGGGATAAAATCGTAAATTAAATGGACTAATGGGGGAGTGTCAGGCAGCTGCCAGCATGACTGTAATTTTACACTGGGGGAAAAATTGTAATTTAACCAGGAAAACAAACAAAAACGATGGAGAAAATGTAAATTTATTTTGAGGGGAAAATCGTAACGTGGCTGTGAGAAAAAAAAACTAATGGCAAAACTATAAATTTAAACGGGGCAAAATCGTAAATTTGAACCGAGGGCAAAATTGAATTTTTTAGCTGGGAGCAAAATCGTAAATTTATTTTTAAGTCGGGGTAAAAACATAACTTTGAATTGATGACAAAATCGTAATTTTAAGGGAAAAACTAATGGTAAAATTGTAAAATTAAACGGGGCAAAGTCGTAATTTTGAACCCAGGGCAAAATTGAAATTTTTAGCCGGGAGTAAAAGCGAAAATTTATTTTTAAGTGGGGTAAAAACATAATTTTGAAGTAATGACAAAATCGTAATTTTAAAACGGGATAAAATCGAAAATTTGTTGGGCCAACAGGAGTGCCAGGCAGCTGCCTGGCACTATTCCCTCCACCGCCCATTTCACCCAATAGGCGAAAAGCACTTTTACCGCCCATCTTCTTTGAAAATGTTGAAAATTGGTGCTTCCCAACCACATAAGGCGACCAAAACTGTGCGAGAGCATGTTGCTCCCGGAAATATAAGAGCTTAAGTGCAGCTTCTTTTTTTTTTTTTGAACCACAATTCACTTTATATATATATATAAAGCCAGCTAGAAACTGGGAAACAAAACAGGAAAAAACAAAAAACGACAGAAACATAAAGACAACTACATCAGCCCTACGGAATCAAAAATCAACCAATTCCATCCGGATCCCAAACCGACACCGAACCCCCATTGATATTGATTGAGAAAAAATTCATTGATCCCGGTTAATCTCCATCTCCCCACGCACCAATTTTTTTATGTGATTCTCAAATACATTTACACCTATCCCCAGGCCCCAAATTCCAAAGTACGAGAGACTTCATCCTCGAAATTAAGGCGAACCTGTTCTTCCCCCGCAATTTCTTCCGCCGCCTCCCTGTGCATACTCCACCTTGGAGCAAATTCCCTCATCCTGTTGACCTCCTCCTCCAATCGGAAGATCTCCTCGAGGTTGAAAGGGTCCAAAGTGTTGGTAATTTCCGGCTCAATTCTGCAAGCATCCAGCTCCAAAACCCGTATATTCTGATGATTTGGATCAATTTTGTCAGATCCCGGCTCCAAATCTGTAGTTTAGACATCAACAAAAATATTATGAACAAGGAAAAGAATAATCAAGTTCACCGATCTAAATTTGTTTCCAAAATCAGCAAGAAAGGCATACCGGTGGGATCTCCGTTTACAAAAACCTGAAGTGGCGTCAAGTTTCCTGACTCACTGGGAAACGCATATCTCGCCGGTTCTGATGAGATATCCCCACTCGGCATATCTGACTTTTAAACCTGACAAAATCCTCAACCGGTGATCAGAGACTGCACGGATCTATATGGGAGATTTTTTTTTTGACGACACTGAAGAGGAATAGCAACTCGGTATTTATTATCAATTTATCATCGAACAAAGGTTCAGTGTACCAATTTTAGGGTTCAGTTACTGTTGACAGGGCGTCGATTTGAACTCCAACTTGAACTTAAAAGTCATCTCCACTATATATTATATTATATTAGAGTAAACTGTAATTTTACCCCCTGAGGTTAGGGGTGATTGGCACTCTTACCCCCCCTAAGGAAATAATTGCAATTTTACCCCCCACTGTTAACTCTTATGTCGCAACATTACCCCCTATACTCAATTTTGTTGACTAATCTGTTGACTTGGTGGTGAAATGACTATTTTACCCTTTTATTTTACCCCCTGTGTTTTGTTTACTCTGTAATATTACCCCCTGCCACCATTGCCACCGCCATTTACCACCACTGCCACCTCCAACCACCACTGCCACCGCCATTCACCACCACTGCCATCTTCTTCCTCCCCCTCTCTCTCTCTAAAAAAACCCACCAAACTGCAATTCATAGATTCTGTGAATTTACAAACCAAACTGGATCAGATTCCGTTGTGTGGCGGTCAAATCGATAGCTAGCTGTTGACAAGAACATTAAGAACAATTGATGCATATTATGAACACAATCGATAAAAACAATACAATACAAAACTCAACTATAAGGTTGTGATAGAAGGTTAACTTATTTTGCCACCTGTTGGTGCACTACGTCTGTCAACTACGTCTTATGTCGAGTCTCGGGTTCGTTGCGAAGATCGGGTTCGTTGCGGAGATGTTAAAGCATGATGTCATGATGACATCATCAAGATGACATCACCATGACATCATCACAAGATAACACAAAAGAATTAGAAAGTGAAAATTGGATTTCGGTCAAATTAAGATTCCGCTCATGTGGTCTTGATAGGGTATCGCTTATATGGTCTTGTGGGGTATCGCTTATGTGTCAGTGTACACATAAGCGAAATCACTTGTACTATATATAGTGTCAAATGAGCGAAATCACATATAGTTCTAGGTGTTTGTCTTCCGGTTAGCCACGAAGTGCTGCCGAAGTGTTGTCAGGTCTGTAAACGATTGCGAATCAATATAAACAACAGATTAAAGTGAATATGTGCTGAATTACACCGAAACACTTGTTTCCGCCTCTTGTTTTGGTGAAAAACTCTTCTAACCGACTCGTTCGGATCCGAAAACGATCCTACAAGTGGTATCAGAGCCAGTGAAGAAGAGATTTTTACAATTCAGCCGAAAAATCTGTTTGTACACCTTTCCTTTTAAAAAAACAAATTTTTTACGGTCAAAATCGGTTCAGTTTTTCACATATTGCTCGGAATTATGAAGTAACAAATCCTTGTGATTTTCAGAATTAAAAACGACTTAGATCTTAGATTTTTTTGAGGGTTCGCTTTTACGGTTTCGTACAAAAAGTGACATCAGCAGGTTTACTTGTGATTTCGCTCTTACAGTCATCTTTCAGCTGATTCCGCTCTTGTGACATTTCAGTGGTATCGCTTTTGTGACACTGTTGATTCACGTGATTGTTCATTGCTCTTGTGATACTATTTTGTCAGCAATTTAAAAATTGTCGTTTTACATGTTGTCAGTTAATCAGTATTGCATGTGATTCAAAGTTTTAGTGTGTCAGAAATCATTGATTATCATCAACAGTTGTCGGCAGTTAAAATTGGTATATGGTGATTAAGTAAAGTGGTCATTTACATGTGATTGTCTCAGATTTTTGCGTGTGAAACAGTTAATTGTTGATAATCCATTACATCTTTTGAATACTATCATCGGTTAAAGTGTATAGTGTTGGTCACATGTGAGTTGATAAGTGTTGGCAGGATTAAAGCTGTTGTCATGTCTTGATCTTTGAATTGTATGTGAAGATTTACGGTCCAATTAGATTTGTTTGTGACATGTGATTTTGTCGACAAAAATGTTTGACCATATCTAGTTTGCATATGATTAGTTAGTATAATTCTTGTTTTGATAATAGGTGCCGTTCTATATTGATAGTATGTGTGTTGAATTGTATTTTTTTTCTTAATAGTTTGTTTACACATTCCATGTAATTAGTCCATAGTTGCAGCTCAATATTATTGTAGAAAGCCCATCTAATGTTTTAGATAGTGATTGTTGAAGCCCAAGATGTTAACTGATTGTATGTTGCAGTAATTCATATATTTGATTGTAAGTGATTCTGTTTGCACAAACTGTTTCATTCATTTCGCATCAAGTAGTTTCGGGTAGCACAATATTGTCAGGTTGCGTGAAAAGGTCATTTTGTGTATTCAAGTCGGTTGAAAAGGTTTAGTTCGTACGGGTTGGAGTTCAAAAGGTTCAAAGAGTCAAGGAATTTTCACAAGGCGATATAACTCATTTGAAAATCCGAATCATGGATAACGGATTTTACAACGCGTTTGCTTCTTCGACTACTCCGGGTTCTATCGCTCAGAATATGAACTTGGAAAATGAAACCGGGACATCTCAGAAACCACCAAAACTCATGGATATTGATGATTACAATGGATGGTCCGAAAGATTTGGAAATTGGGTTAAGGCGTATCACTTGGATGCATGGGAACACACTGAAGAGCCGTATGTTAAGCCCACAAAGAACGATGTTGTGAATGGTACTCCGTTGACACTTAGAGAAATGAGTACTGCAGATAAAAAGAAATATCGAGATGAGAAATTGATGGTGAGTCTGCTTCAGCAAGCGATAAAAGAAGATATTTTGATACTGCTTCAACATGATGGAACTGCATATTCGATATGGACAGAGTTGGAAGCAAAGTGTACTGGAAGTGACGATATGCTCAGGAATTTTTGTTCAGATCAAGAATTTATGGCCAAAGAGATTTCTAAAGACACTTCAAATGTTAATGTTTTCTTTGCTAATGCTTATGATTTGAAATGCGCAGAAAGATGCAGAAAAGTCATGGAAGCAGCTGAAGAAAGACGAAGGAAGAACAAAGAAGAGGAAGAAGAAGAAGAGAGATTGAAGAACGAAGCGAAAGCTGAGAGAAGAAGAAGAGCTGAGTTTTTACAATCAAACAGAACAGTCAAAGAAGTTCCTGAATTTGAGATCAAAGTTGATACAGAACCTATCAAAGATCCTGAAAAGTGCATGAACTGTGATTCTTTAATCAAGCAAAACAATGAATTGCTGCACAACATAAACAGATTGAAAGAATCATATGATACAATGAACAGAGAAATCAACAAGTATACTGATTCAAATGGTGAACAAGCTGAAGCTATGAATACTTTGAAGATAGCTTATCTGAGACAGCTTGATACGGCAAACTATAACATTAAGAAATGTGCAGATCTCGAGCTTGAGTTGGCAACACAAAAGATAGAAACTGAGAAAGTTAAGAAATTATTAGACAGTTACTCATGTTCTACTTTTGTTGTTGACAGGATTTATCCCGTAGTGGAGAATTTGAAGACATTTGAAGAAATGAAAATGTCTGAAGAAGAGAAAACTGTGACAAAAGATGAAGTGAAGACTTCTGGTAAGAAATCAAGTGTGGTCTACACTAGATGTCCGCCCCCGGTCGAAAATGGATTTTTACCTCGAAATCCAAATTCCGAAAGAGTCGAAAAGGCAATGAACTTACAATGGGAGTCTGGGCCGTCGGATAACTTGCCAGAAAATATTGATGTCACGTACACGTCGTCCGATACTGATCATGAGTCAAAGTTGATAAAAAGTGTGGTCGATCAGGTGTTAGACAAAGATGACATAGAGGAGTCAAAACCAGAGTCCAAATCCAAGTCAAAGTCTGAGTCCGATTCGTCAAAGTCAACAGTCAAAAAGGAGAAACGGGTTTATGATAAAGAGTTTTTGATATCAAAATCTAATTTGAATGATGAATCATTTAAAGTGGCATATACTTTGAAAGATTCTGACAAATTATATTCTGATGAAGATTTTCCATTAAGAGGTGTTAAAACTGAATTGATCAAAAAGGTTTTCAAATTAACAGAAATTAATATTTTTGAAATGAAAGATTTAAATCTTACTGATAAACCTAAAAAATACACCTCAAGAGATCAACAAAGAATTAACAAGAAAATGGGTTACAATTGTGGTTACAGTTTCCAAAAGAAACCAAACCATAATCGTAATTACAAAAAGAAAGGATTAGGTTTTGTACCACCGAGAAATTATAAAAATGAAAAATTTTCTAAACCAAAAACTGTGTTTGTTTCAGGAAATACTTTAGATGATGAGAAAGAGCAAGCATTCAGAAAGCAGACAAATCAGGAATTCCTTGCCAAGAAGCAAGAAGAGTTGAAGAAAAATGTTGTGCCAAAGAAGATAGAAACCAGAACCTGTTTTCAGTGCAAGATTACTGGTCATGTTGCTAGGAATTGTCCGAAAATATTCAAACCAAAGCAGGAAGTATCTGGTAAATTGAAAGAGAAAGTTGTGGAGAAAATTGAACTTACAACCAAACCATTTACTGGCTTTGAAAATTCGACCTTTGAGATTGGTGAATGTTCAAAGAATGTGGTAAAAAGAAAAGAAAATGTAATAAATCAAAAATGGGTTGTGAAGGGTTCAGGTAATAATTCTGGTGATGAATCTGATTCCACAAAATCAGAGGAGCCACGTGTTGAGAAATCTGTTCCAACTATGAACGATGAAAATTTTCCATCGTTGTGTGCTGAAAATTTTATGAAGAAAGTTGGAAAAGTTGAAATATCAAATCAATTTTATTCTGATAAGAAGAAATTTGATGTTGATAAAGTTTTCAATGGAACTGTGAAACACATTTTTGGCAAAATGATCAATGGTAAGGGCAAAAGTGTTAAAGAATTTTATGCTGTCAAAAGAGGAGGTCACAGGTTAGCTGAAAGAAAAGATGATGAAGAGGTTGTTACACCCAAGGAAGGTCAGGCTTGGGTGGATATATTTTTCAAAGAGTAAAAATCTGACTTGCCGGAGATCCCAAGTTGGTAATCGTGGATCATGAATCGGCATCATTCATTATCATGTTTGTATAATATGTTTTTGAGAAGTTTTTGCAGGACTTGCCGGAACTCCCAGGTTTGTAAGCGAGGAGTAGGAATCGGCACCTTGAGAATTCAACTAACAGATGTTGTTTGGTTGAAAATGTTTGATTGGATTGATCTTAAAAGTGGTAAATCAGGGACATTAAGTTGTATCTGATTTTCTACAAATGGTTGATAGATAATGTGATGAACTAAACCCCAATTTTACAAGTGATAAAATCAACAAAACTTATTTTCCGGAAAAACCATTTGATTAAAACAAACTTAAGTGTTTTGAAATCGATGGGAAAATAGTTTGTTGTGAGGGGGAGTTCTGATTGTTTATGCCAAGTGGATGGAGAATTGAGGCAATTCGATATCAGTTGTCATGTTCTTGTACAGTTTGTTTTCAAATTTCCTAAAATGTGTTTGCATTTTAGGGGGAGTAAGAAATTTTAGAAAATCCAAAAACATTTGAAAATTTGAAAAAGCCAAAAACATGATAAAATGAAAAATGAGTTTGGTTGCATAAAAGAGGAAATGATAGTACATCAGTGGACGATCACAACATGCTAAAGATTTGGTAAGATAAAAAAGTGATAAACGGTCTCACTGATGATGTGCCAGTAGGTTTTTATACATTTAGTAGATTGTGACGAGATATAAACCTAAATTTCAAACTTGCTTGTTATGTGGGTTAACACAAACTTGGATATATAGGTAACCCCTGAAATCTTGTTTGAAAGGTCCCTTATTCTGAGATACTAGGTCTTTATGCTCAGTGATATCTGGGGTATTATCCCGGGACTTCTGATTTTGCGGAAGCAATGGCCTAGTCCCCGGAGAATACTTTCTGCTTGCTTGAAATATAGCACCACCCTCAGCTAAAAAATGATGAAACATTGAAAAAATGCTAATCATGGCTGTTGTAATTCAAAAGATCCTCTAAAGGGGACACACCTAAAAGTCAACTAGGCTCTCTGCTGAACGGAAGTTCTGACCTGAGCTATCACGGTTGCATAATTTATTCCCCTGACAGATATCATCTGTGGTATACTCACCTGTAAGACTGAATATTGGGATTTGGATACGGGAGTATATTCAAGTAGTGGGACACACGGATAAGTTCAAGTTCTTAAAACATTAATATCGTATCTCGGATCAATTGAACTTTGTGTGAGAATTTAAGTGGACCAGTATACTGACAATCTAAGTGAATCGTTTAGAGCTTAAAATGAAATGAAGCTTAACGGTGTTGGTGATTGGTCTCAAAAACTGATATGATCCTCTTGCATGAACTCACAAAAATATTGTTTGTAAATATTTCATTTACTGCTTTTCAGTCAAAAATCCAAAAAGATTTTAGTGTGTTTTAGCATAAATTTTGAATAATTCAAAAAGATTTTCGACAACTGGTGTTGGAAAGCTTATTTTCAAAATTCCAAGTGCTAAACATGATGAACAAATGGTTTGGGTGAAAGTGTTTGAAGATTTTTGAAATGAAATGAGAAAAGTTTTGCTATAAAATGTTTTTCCTGCATGTGGTAAATTAGATTTGAAAATTTTATCCACAAATGATTATCAGAAAATTTACTTTTGGGTAGAGTTTTTGCAGGTTAACTAGGTTCCGAAACTTGAGTGTGATGAAGTGCCAGATTACGATCTAAGAATCTGTGGAAAGTGAATTCCAGACTGCGATCCCAGCTTAGCAAAAGGGGGAGTCTGAGGACATCGAGAGGGAGTCTGAAGATAGTAGAGCCAGATTCAGATCCTGAAGATTACGAAAAAGAGTAAGAGAATGAGGATTCTCGCAATGACAAATACTTCAGAGGAAGATTGAAGATCGATAAAGATTGTAGATTGACAATTGAAGACTCGACACTGAAGACTCCGTCAACATCCGAGGGGGAGTTTGTTGGTGCACTACGTCTGTCAACTACGTCTTATGTCGAGTCTCGGGTTCGTTGCGAAGATCGGGTTCGTTGCGGAGATGTTAAAGCATGATGTCATGATGACATCATCAAGATGACATCACCATGACATCATCACAAGATAACACAAAAGAATTAGAAAGTGAAAATTGGATTTCGGTCAAATTAAGATTCCGCTCATGTGGTCTTGATAGGGTATCGCTTATATGGTCTTGTGGGGTATCGCTTATGTGTCAGTGTACACATAAGCGAAATCACTTGTACTATATATAGTGTCAAATGAGCGAAATCACATATAGTTCTAGGTGTTTGTCTTCCGGTTAGCCACGAAGTGCTGCCGAAGTGTTGTCAGGTCTGTAAACGATTGCGAATCAATATAAACAACAGATTAAAGTGAATATGTGCTGAATTACACCGAAACACTTGTTTCCGCCTCTTGTTTTGGTGAAAAACTCTTCTAACCGACTCGTTCGGATCCGAAAACGATCCTACACCACCATGGATTTAAATCATCAAAAAACACCATCTTCACCACATCAATTAAATCATATGAGTTGAATCAAAATCTGTATACCCTGCAACTTCTCCGTAACAATAACCACCACCATGGCTTCCTCTCTCTCCTCCACCTCTCTGAAATGCACACAGGAAGCAATCGTCCTCCCTTGGAAATGGAGGCTCACAACACTCCACCCTGAAATCGAGGAACTTATTTTCAGTTCTGTTGAGAACGAAGAACACCTGTAATCTCCCGTCCCTCTCTGTTACATATTATCTGTCAAAAACAAACATATTAAAATAATCTGACTCAATGTTGTTGCAGATGTGTGCTAAAAGACAAGTTCATGGAAAATCTGGGTTCCATATTGACCCATATCACTGGGAGGCCATTTCCAAGGGTGGCCTGCAGAGTATCCAGGAGAAGTTCTGATTGCTTCCTGTGTGTATAACGAATGGCAAGGGCGACCCATCACCATCACCACCACCAAACAACCACATCGATCTCCGGTCATCTTCAACGTTCTTAAGATTATGGTGGCGGCTGTATTTTTAAAATTAGGGTTTTGGACTTATCAATAACGAAGAAGACAAGACTGGTTGTGGCGGGGGTGGTGATGATGGCGACGGAGGTGGTTGTGGCGGGGGTGGTGATGATGGCGACGGTGATGGTTGAAGATGACGATGATCAGATCTAGATGATGATTATGCAGTTTACTCTATATATAATAAAAATAATAATAATAATAATAATAAATATAGGGTAAGATTACCAAAATACCCTTACATATAAGGGTCAAACTACCTTTGACTGAGCTTAGGGGGTAATGTTGCGACATAAGAGTTAACAGTGGGGGGTAAAATTGCAATTATTTCCTTAGGGGGGTAAGAGTGCCAATCACCCTAACCTCAGGGGGTAAAATTGCAGTTTACTCATTATATTATTAGTGGTAAACTCACCACTCACTCATCACTCACAACATCCAATCAAGTTCTACCATGTTATCCAGCTTTATTCCATCACTGATGATGGATTTTAGTGGAAATGTCCATCACTTACTACACACTCATCTCCATTTAAAAACATCTCATCACACAAACACACACAACGCGTTATACGTTTGTGTAATGATCAAATTAACAACAATAAAGGTAATCGGATAGCTTGTATTAACCAGAGAAATGGGGGTGGGAAAAAACAGAGAGAACAAGAAGGAGATGAGAAAGATAGGTTCATAAGAACTAACAAATTGCCTACTCATGACCTAGACATAATTTACTTTAAATAGCCTCTCTCACTCTAACAGAATTCTGTTAGACAATTGCTGACATGGCCTTCATCACATAATCACCAAATTTCTTTGGCTGGACATGCTCACGGTTACTTCTCCTCGGTTGGGCTGGATCTTCATTGATTGGGCTGCTATGCGTTGGTGGGCCTGCTGGACTCATGACAATACCGCCCCCATTAAAATCCACCTTGTCCGCAAGGGGGAAAGTAGGAAATTGTTGCTGAATTTGGGTTGTATCTTCCCAAGTCGCTGCTGTGACCGGCAACCCTTCCCACTGGATTAAACATTGTGGCACCAACTGAGTACCCTTGTAAATGGTGCGGTATTGAAGGACCTGTTGTGGTTGTAGAACAAGAGTAGAAGTGGAGTCAACCAAGTGCAATGGAGTGATTTGTTGAGTCGGTTTGCCGATGCACTTACGAAGCAACGAGACATGAAAAACTGGATGTATCTTGGCCGCCTCCGGTAAGTCAAGTTTGTAGGCAGCCGGACCGATTTTAGCCACAACCCGATAGGGCCCAAAGTAGCGATGACCCAACTTATGGTGGCGTTGTAGACGCACCGAGCCTTGACGACAGGGTTGGAGTTTAACATAAACCCAATCGTCAATCATGAATTGTAGGTCCCGGCGATGTTTGTCAGCAGCCAACTTCATTCGAGATTGAGCTTTCAAGAGATTGACTTTCAACCGTGACAATAATCCATCCCGTTCTTCTAGTTGGGCGGCCAGGGTCGGTTCAGTGGTGGAGTCTCGGATATACCGGGTGATGGATGGTGGTTTGCGGCCATATAAAATTTCAAATGGAGTCATTTGAGAGGAAGTTTGATAAGATGTATTATACCAAAACTCAGCCCAAGGTAAATATTGAAGCCAATTCGTTGGATGCTCCGCCACGTAACATCGAAGGTACATTTCGAGGCAACGATTAAGTGCTTCGGACTGCCCGTCCATTTGCGGGTGGTAAGCCGAGCTAAACTTGAGAGTGGTACCATTAAGCCGATGTAATTCTTTCCAAAAATCGGTCATAAACCGTGGATCTCGCTCGGTAACGATGGATAACGGCACCCCATGCAAACGGACTATTTCGTTGATAAAAGTAGTAGCAACAGTGATGCTAGTAAAGGAGGAAGGTAAGGCTATGAAGTGACCATACTTCGACAATCGGTCAACCACCACCATAATAACGGTTTTACCGTGTGACAACGGTAAGCATGTGATAAAATCCATGGCGATGTCTTCAAAAACAGCCTCTGGAATGGGTAGTGGCTGTAATAAGCCACCCGGAGCTAAAAAGGACGGCTTAGTTTGCTGACATACCTGACAGTGGGCAACAAACTGTTTAACATCGTCACGCATTCGTTTCCAATAAAATGTTGAAGATAGCCGTTGGTAGGTGCGGGTGACCCCGGAATGACCGCCCAACAGTGTCGAGTGGAATTCAGTCAGCAGTTGTTGGCAAATAGCAGCATTATTAGGGATGTAAAAACGGCCCTTATAAAGCAAGAAGCCATCTTGCAGCTTGTAGTCCGGAAATTTGTGAGGGTCAGCCGCATATTCTTGCCGGAGAGTAGTGAACTCGGGGTCGGAAGAAGCCACGGCAGAAAGATCATGTAAAAAAGTAGGAAAAGGCGCTGAAATAGCCATAAGATGACCAGCCGGAACACGGGAAAGAGCATCGGCAGCGCTGTTTAAGGTCCCGGGTCGATAAACGATGTCAAAATCGAACCCCAACAGTTTCCCCAACCATTTTCTGCTGTTCCGGGGTTTGAATAACCTGATCCTGGAGCCGTTTCAAAGATTGTTGATCGGTCAAGATAGTGAATTTGTGACCCAACAAGTATTGGCGCCATTTGGCGATAGCTTGGGTGATCGCATACATCTCACGATGGTAAGTAGATGCTTGTTGCATACGAGGACATAGTTTCTTACTAAAATAGGCTAAGGGGTGTTTTTCTTGGGATAAAACAGCCCCGACACCGGTACCCGAGGCATCCGTCTCGATAGTGAATGGCTTCGAAAAGTCCGGTAAACGAAGTATGGGGGTTGAACTAAGGAGAGTTTTGAGATGTTGAAAAGCCTCTAAGGTAGTAGAATTCCATATGAAAGAGTCTTTCCGTAAGAGATCCGTCAAGTGCCCGGCGATAGAAGCATAATTTTTGATAAAACGTCGGTAGTAACCCGTAAATCCCAAGAAGCTACGAACATCCTTGACTGTCTTAGGGATCGGCCAGTTTTGAATGGTACTAATTTTGTCGGGATCCACCGCAACTCCTTGAACCGAAATAACGTGTCCCAGATAGCCCACTTGGGACTGACCAAATGTGCATTTTGTTAACTTGGCTACTAGTTGGTGTGAACGAAGCAATTGTAAGGTGACCCGAAGGTGTTGTAAATGATCTTCCCAAGATTTACTATAGATCAAAATATCATCGAAAAAGACCAAGATAAATTGTCGAAGAAATGGTCGAAATACATCATTTATTAGCCGTTGAAATGTGGAGGGTGCGTTTGTGAGCCCGAAGGGCATAACAAGAAATTCATAGTGCCCATCATGTGTCCGAAAGGCGGTTTTCATTGCATCCGCCTCGGCAAGACAAATCTGATGATACCCCGCCAATAAATCAAGCTTGGAAAAATAGCAAGCATCATGTAATTCATCAAACAACTCGTCGATAGACGAGATCGGAAAGCGGTCTCGAACTGTAATAGAATTTAAGGCGCGGTAGTCCACACAAAACCGCCATGTACCGTCTTTCTTTCGAACCAAAATAACAGGAGACGAAAACGCACTAGTACTTGCCCGAATGATCCCTTGATTTAACATATCTTTAACCAACCGCTCAATCTCTTGTTTCTGAAAGTGGCGATAGCGATACGGCCGCACCGAAACGGGTCCTTTAGATGGTAGTAATTCAATTTGATGATCGTGAGAGCGGACTGGAGGTAACCCATGAGGAGCTGTAAATACATCCGAAAAGTCATTTAAAATGGCTTGCACATCCGGGTGATAGTTTGGTGTTGGAGATTCCGACGGAACCAAGGACAAATGGAACAATTGTCCTATGCTGTTAGAATGAATGAGTTGGCGAAAACCATTAAACTGGATGAGTTGAGCCGATGGTGTAGTGTCACCTTGCCATGTAATCCTTTTAGAGTGGAGAGTAAATTCGAAAATGGATTTCGAATAATCAGTGACGACTGACCCAAGGGTAGCAAGCCATGAAACACCCAAAACCATATCCCACCCTTGCAATGGAAGGACATAAAAATCAGCCACAATCGGTTGGTCTTGAATTACTAATTCCACCTGTTTAGCTAAGCCAGAACACGGTAAACGTTCACCACTTCCCACGAGAACTAAAAAAGGGGAAATAGCTTCAATGGTGCAATTAAGAAATTGGGCAATACGTGATTGGACGAAACAGTGGGTACTTCCCCCGTCTAAAAGGACTTGGACGGACTTACCTTGGACCGAGCCGGTGAAGCGCAACGTAGTAGAAGAACAACCACCAGACAGCGCGTTATATGAGATTGCCGACTGGGTCGCGATTTCCTGCTGCTGTAATTAGGAAGCCAGAACAGCGTTGGATTGTTCTTGAGTCAAGGGCTCAGAGGTCCCCCCTGGGTCGGGTGCATCGTCATCAAAGAAGAGAAGTTGGGGGGTTGCTTTACATTTGTGGCCCCAAGAGTATTTCTCGTCGCAACGATAGTAGAGACCCAACGCCTTTTTTGTGAAATTTCAGCAGGTGTCAAGCGGCGGAACCCTACTTTTGCCGATGAAGAAGAGGAGACACCGGTTTTAGGCAATGCTTCTGCTGGGCTGCTTTTGGGGGTGGGTAATAAAGGCTTCGAAGAGCCCAAGGAAACCCGGCCCACACCCTTCTCAAATTGGACCCTATTTTCATGTAGCTGGACCTTATCCATAGCATCATCCAATGTAGTGGGCTGATGGATGAGAACAGATTGTTTCAGATCAGATCTTAAACCCGAGATAAAACAACTCACCAAAAATTCCTCCGGCAATGCCATTGTACGGTTGCCGATGGCTTCAAAGCATGCTCTGTAATCCGCCACCGTGGTGGTCTGTTGTAATTTCGCCAATAAACCCTCCGGGGATTCCAGATCGGCGGAACGAAATCGTTTGGTTAACGCTGTAGTGAAAGCGTCCCAGGAAGAGAGACGGTGGTGTCGTTGCAGCCAATCGTACCAATCGGCCGCTTCATCATCTAAATTGAAGGAAGCAATCATCAAACGATCAGCATCCGGAATTGCATAGAAGGTAAAATACCTGGTCGCTTGAGCAATCCATCGTTTAGGGTTAGTGCCGGCGAAACGGGGAAGATAAACCGGAGCTGGTTTGTGGCGACCCAACACTGAAAACCCGCCATCACGAGGTTTGCCGTCATCACCGGTTTTGGATGTAGAATCAATTCAAAGAATCAATTCGTTAATGGATTTCTGTTGATTGCCAATTGCAGCGATGAGATCATTGATATCCTGCCTCAACCCTTTCTGCTCCTCCTGAACTGTTTTGACAGCATCATCTAACCCACGCAAACGGGTTCCATCTGCCATCGGTGCAGATGTTCAATGAAAGCACCAAATTGTAATGATCAAATTAACAACAATAAAGGTAATCGGATAGCTTGTATTAACCAGAGAAATGGGGGTGGGAAAAACAGAGAGAACAAGAAGGAGATGAGAAAGATAGGTTCATGAGAACTAACAAATTGCCTACTCATGACCTAGACATAATTTACTTTAAATAGCCTCT
The DNA here is from genome assembly GCA_030545235.1 of Helianthus tuberosus. Classification (NCBI taxonomy): domain Eukaryota; kingdom Viridiplantae; phylum Streptophyta; class Magnoliopsida; order Asterales; family Asteraceae; genus Helianthus; species Helianthus tuberosus. The sequence continues at coordinate 41,439,114 of CM060393.1, read as the reverse complement.
CTCACTCTAACAGAATTCTGTTAGACAATTGCTGACATGGCCTTCATCACATAATCACCAAATTTCTTTGGCTGGACATGCTCACGGTTACTTCTCCTCGGTTGGGCTGGATCTTTATTGATTGGGCTGCTATGCGTTGGTGGGCCTGCTGGACTCATGACAGTTTGACGCGTTTTCAAATAGACGCATTATAGAACGTGGTGGCGGCGGTGTTATTTGTTGTTCCATTTAAATTATGACTTATTAACCTTTTATAAGTCATAAGTTAGAAATTCTAACTTCTCATTTTCTCATTTTCAAACTATAAAACTTCTTCTCAACCCTTATCTAAACACTATGGCTTAATAACTTTTTATAAGTCAATAAGTTAAAAGTAGCTACAAAATAAGCTAACCCAAACACCCACTTAACTCGTACAATTCCGGACATTAAAGAATTCACATCCCTCCAATCAAATCTACCTTATAATAAGGGTATTAATATGGGTCGTATTATTGGCACACTTTGCAAAATTAAATCGACACCCTCAATACGAGTTGTATAGGCCTATACGACCCGTATAGAGTTAATTCAATTTCCAAGGTCACTGAAAGGCTGACACTCTCTTCACATGCGTAGGAAATACACATCGTATAGGGCTATACAATGCGTATTGGTACAATGTTATCTATAACAGTGACATAAAGTGATTGACAGGAAATTACCTCAACCCTATACGGGTCGTATAGGCCTATACGACCCGTATTGGTCTGGAAATTTGCTTTCTGCTTGGACACCAATTATATGGCCAGTACGCTCAATTATATGAGCATATCGACGATATATGTCGTTCGCATGCGATCTCAAACCTTGGAGAGGAGTCTAAACCATCTTACAAAAGTCAATGCTTACCTCACTTAGTTTTTTTCTTTATATTCAAGATTCCACCATGTCTTGGTTCAACCTTAATTATATTTTCGGCGAGTCGTCCGACACAAACATGAGCACGTTTATTCCAGGAAGCAGTGTGGTATAACATTTTTTAACTTGTTTTGTTTATGAAATACTTAGCACACCGTTTGTATTAGGGGGGTCTGTTGTCCCTGATTCTTACGATGGGAGAGGAAATGATGATCACGCGAAGGAGGTCATGTCCGGCTTTTGTCCCCATGAAAATTAATCGTTGTTACCAGACCTCAACGAGGTAGGTATTGTCATACCCCTTTCAGAGGCGGAAGCACGAGGTGTGATCATGAAAGGTTCTCATTGCATACGATAAGTAAACATTCTACATGATACAAAATAAACTCCATTTTGCCATTCAAAGTTTAATCATCCAAAATACAAATTACGTTTAGAGTTTACATCTCAACAAAAGATAATTGTTTTGAAAGTTTACACATCATTTCAAATCAAAGATCAAGGTTTTGTTTCTTATATCACCGCAAGGAGGCGGGATATAACAAACAAATCCGTCAAAAGGTGGCAATGGAGCATGGACATATAACATATCGAAACATAAAACTACATCTTGAACAAAGAGGCCGCGAGCAATTCCACTAATTTCCTGAAATACATGTAAGTTAACAATTGTCAACAAAAGTTGGTGTGAATTCATGCAGTTTGTATAAAATGTAAGAGTTGTAATTGTCTAAAACATGGTATGTAATTGTAAAATGTAAATTTGTAAGTTGTAATGAAATGTAAGGAAATCAAGATCGCTAATGTTTTGCAAGGACATTAACATGTGTGACGACATAGGAAGCATCCAAACCTAGGCGACTTTTAACATCGATTACCCTTCGACTGTGACCCAAAGCACTCTATGGCAATGTGTGGCCAAGAGAGTGAGGCTGCCCGAACCTACTAGATCTAACCCTTGCTCTTTCGGTCTAACTTAGATTAATGGTGCTTACGTATACCCTTCGTGACATGATCCATGTATGATTCATTTGTTTTAAACATACCATAGTACATGTATTTTCCCCAAAGTTTAGAAAACAATAAAAATGTTTTAAAGTGGGGACATGAACTCACTGCTTTGCGTCTTGAGCATCAAACTTCACAAGTGTCCGTTGCGTAGGTGACGTAACCTATAAACGTTCTACGTATGTTAATCACTTAAACTTGTAAACCTCTAAGTACAAGTTACCATTTTATTTCATGTGTTCGTTGTGCTTTATATGTATGTCTTCTTTATTTGTTTATGTGTATATGTTTCATAATTTATAATTTCGTATTTGTAACTTGTAACTATATATACTTTTATTCCACAGATATATATATATATATATATATATGATTAGGTTCAAGAGTGAACACTAGTGTAGCTTGCGAACTGAGTGAACAAATCCTGGCCATACACGTGTGTAGATCAATGGCCAGGATTTGTTCACTCAGTTCACAAATACATTAGTGTTCACTCTAGAACCCCACCCTATATATATATATGTATTTGTAGGATTTTTGAAAACGATATATGTTAAAAATAATAAACTTTTAACTTATCCCCATATAAGATATTCACATTATTCCTCAAAATAGGCATAAGTAATCTGACAAATAATATTTCTAATATTATTTTTGTATAAATATACTTTGAAAAGTATACTTGTATTTAAGTGTAAATACTTATGTATTTTTCATTAATTACCAAAAATAAATTCTTTGATTTTTAATACTTTTGAAATTATATTTCTTAAAAATAATATAATTTTAAGGTTTACTTGTTATATGTATATTTTGTCATACTTTGTTAAATAAATATATATGTATATATATTTATTTTCGTCACTTGTCCGACTTTTATAATTTTCATTACATATATATATATATATATATATATATATATATATATATATATAGGGAGCCGCTAGAATGAGAACCACCACGAGTTGTAAGAACCACGAGAACCGCGACCCGCGGGTGGCCGTCGGCGACGAAATTTTTTTTACACCTAGATCCGTATATTTTAGGGGGGGTGTAAAATTTTCGGTTCAAACGGCGCGCCCGAGGGGGTAGTTTTTTACGCCCAAAGTTTGGTAAAAAAATAAAGAAAAATTAAAAAAATTAAAAAAACCCAAACTTTGGGCGTAAAAAACTACCCCCTCGGGCGCGCCGTTTGAACCGAAAATTTTACACCCCCCCTAAAATATACGGATCTAGGTGTAAAAAAAATTTCGTCGCCGACGGCCACCCGCGGGACGCGGTTCTCGTGGTTCTTACAACTCGTGGTGGTTCTCATTCTAGCGATCCCCTATATATATATATATATATATATATATATATATATATGTCCATAAATATATAATTGTCCAATAATATCCAATTTTGTCCAAGTCCTTGTATTTGTGATATATATTTATATTAATATATATTTTTGTATTGGTCCATATACCCATTTATGGGTAATTTTGTATACATATATTCTTATGTATTTCTTATGTATTTTTATTTGTATTTTGGTAGTTATACTCCTTTGGAGTATCTAGTGTATTTTCAAGTTTCTAACATACACTAATACATATATTACACATAATATACACTTAGCACATAATTTTTGTGACCACTAAATATATATATATATATTTTTTCCTAAAAATATACATACTTATATTTGATTTTATACTTGAAGAAAACCTTATTTTCTTGACTTGTAATTTGATATAAAAATTAGGAAACCTTGGTAAATATTTTTGGAACAATTTTTGTAGGAAAAGTTTCACTAAAATTTATATTTTTCTAAGTGTCAAAATTTTATAAAAATTTTGACATAGCTTCCCCTAAAAATGGAGGTTTACTATATTTTCAAAACGTGTGTTTATTTTCTTTAAATCATCAAGATTCAACAATTTAACAAGCAAAAATCACTCAAATCATCATGTTTAATCCTATGATGATTGATGATCTTGAATATTCTTAAAAATATGTAGTCTTTTAAATCCATGCTTCACTTACTTAGATCTTTCCAAAACAAGGCTTCTTGTTAAACTTTCATGAACTTTAATGAAACTTTATTTTATAAAATTAACCATCCACTTGTTTAATGGTTTTAAGAACATGAAAAACATACTTTAAAACCATTTTCATACTTACTTTAAAGATCTTTCAAGTTCATCTTCAAGTTTCTTCATGGATCTTTCAAGATCCATGCTTAAACTTGTTAGATCTAAGCTTCTAACAAGCTTACACATGATGGATCTAACTAAAAACACAAGATCAACATCAAAAACTTCATAACATTCATCAAACAACTTCATAACAACTTGTTTTTACTTAGATTATATTAGATTTTCATGTCTTCATCTTTTAAAGTTTGGTTTCTTAGATTATGTAACTTGTACATAACATTAAGATGAAGTAAAAATGAGTGTAAGAAGCCTACCACTAGCTCTGTGGCTAGGGAAGTGGCAAAGAACAAGATGAAGATGAAAATGATGCAAACAAGGTGGTTAAAAGCTCCAAGTGATGGTCCTTCAACTTCCTTTGCTTGATACCTTCTTAGAACATCTTCATACACCATTATATAACCTTGGATCTTCTTGAAAGTGAATGAAAATTATGGATGTGTGGGTGTGTGTTTGAGGCTGAAACCAAGAGGGAGAGAAAGAGAGAAGAAGATGAAAATTTTGAATGAGAATTGATAATGTTTAGCAACCTTAGGTATTTCTTATAATTCTCCAACACACATTTAACCAAAGGATTTTACGTCTTAGCATCTTTTACTAACAATAAGGTTAGTCAACATGGAGAGGTGTGGGGCCACTTAAGGGGCCGGCCTAAGCAGAGGGGGGGGGGGTAAAGTGCAAGTTTTTGGAAGTCTAGGGATTAAAAGGTAAGTTAGGGGGTTAAATATGGTGTTTAGTGTGTTTAAGTGTTTTTATGGTTTTTAAGGTGTTATATCACCATAACTAGCTTTAAAACATCAAAACTATGTTTCTAGTCTATTTTTGGTGTTTTGGTTAGTGTCCGGTTAATCGTTCGGTTGTCGGTTCGTTAAAGTGCTAAATAGTGAATTTTACAAGGTATGAAGTACCTTTTGTGACAGGTTTTCATTCCCGACACTTTACAAGTTATTCTGGATGCTTAATCATTACTTCTACATCTTATTTTAATGTTTAAGTGCTGAATTATGCTGAATTATGCATTTAAAGTGCCTTTCGGACAATTTTTAGTGCTTATTTTAGCTTCCAGAAAGTGTTAATGTAAACCCTTGTTCACCCACTTGGGTTTTAATATATTTTTGATGTTGGACCTACATCTAAGTCCTAAATATATTGTTTAATTGAATACTGAAACTGTACTGACACAGCTTGTCTAACCGGTGAGTTTACTTGTAACACCCCGTGTTTCGAAAGTCAAAGTCAAGATTGAAGTCAAAGGAAGAAAAGATTGCTAATTGCGATCTGTCACTCCTTGCTCAACTCCTGTTTTGACTTCTTTGACTTGTAGATAATCTATTTATTTAATCGCATTAGTTGTATTATGTGGAGTACTTGTTAATAATCGAGGTTTAATCGCATATTAATCGCTAATCGACTTAATTGAATCGCAATCGCAACTCGAATTTATGCGTTCTGGATATTGTTTTACGTGTGTGTGTTACTTATGTGTAACTTGTGCATGTTTATTTATATGATGTTTGTGGTAATCAATCGAAACACAATCACAACGCTATCGCAATCGAATCGCAGACACTAATCGCAAGTTAATTGTAGTGATTGTATGTTAGATATAGTAGTTGGGATTAATGGGTAATACTATCGCATCACTCTCTCAAATCGCATTGCAACGCTCCACACGCGAATCGAAACGACAAAACTCGTCGCGCCGAACACTAGGATTGAGTGGCCAACCGATCGAGTGGCCATCCGATTGGGTTGCCATCCGATCGGGTTGCCATCCGATCGAGTTGTCACCCGATCGGGCTGCCACCCGAACGAGCTGCCACCCGATCGGCCAGCCACTTTCCCCATTTTCCTTTTTGGGAAACCCTATAAATACCCCCCCCCCCCTATTTGTCACATCACTTGATGTGACAGCTCTCTACTCGAACCAGCCGCACTCAAGCTCTATTTCTCTCGATTTCTCGCGATTCTTGTAAGTTTTCAACCTAAATCTTGAACTTCTATGATCTACACACACTTCTTCATCATTCTCTCTTTCAAATCTCAACTTTTAACCGTGAAATCAGTGGATTTGAGGTGTTCTAGGATGATGTCATCATGGTGTTCTTATGAACTTCATGTTTTGGCTTCAATCCACCAAGAACAACTTAGATCTGGACGATTTCCATATGAATGAACAAAGATCTTACATAGATCTGAACATATTCATGGTGAAAAGGATTGAAAGATGGTTTTCCAACTTTCTTTCAACTCTTTCACACTCAATGCACTCAAACCCGATAGAATCAGAGCTTGTTCTGATCTTCTACTCATTCTTAGTGATATATCAGTTCCAGATCTGAATTCTATCCAAGAGATAGTTGATTTCGGGTTTGAACATGAACAACCATCTTGAACTGTGAACTGGTCGGACTAGGGTGACTCCTGTTCAACCGGGTCACTTGGGTCGAGACGAGGTTCCTGTTGTTTAAAGAAGCTATCATAACGTCTCGTTCAAAAACTGTAGTACTTCAAACAAAATCAAGTGACAAGACGATCAGATCGTCGGGGTGGATTGCCGTCTGATCGGATTGCCGTCCGATCGGATTGCCATCCGATCAGATTGCCATCCGATCGACCGGCCATCCGATCGGGTTACCCATTGGTTCCACACTTAAACTTTATTCAAAGTATTCAAGGATCTGAACGTTGAACGAATTACCGCCCGATCGGATTTCCATCCGATCGAGCGACCGACCGATCATGTGACGTTAGGGACTTTGATACTTAAACAATTTTCAACATGTTCAATACACAAGATTACCACCCGATCGGATTGCTATCTGCTCGAGTGACCGTCCTGCTGTGAACTTGTTCTCAACTGAGAAGCCTCGCCAATCGGATCGCCGTCCGATCGAACGACCATTCGATCGACCGACCTGAAGGGTAGAGATACTTCTGTATTTTCAAAATGCTACAACGAAAACTTCAAAGGTCAAACCATCATAGACAAACACATCCTCACCAAGCGAGGTGTCAATCCAATCGATTGGCCATCCGATCGGATGACCATCCGAACGGATTGCCACCCGATCGACTGGCCATCCGATCGGATTGCCATCCGATCGGATTGTCATCCGATACTTGGTTACCCTTCACCGTTTTACGCATCAACTCTCGCTTATGCTATCGTTAACTGTTCAGGCTAAATTCACTCTAGTGCTCCCTTCAATCCATTAACTCTATCGTTGTGAGTATACTCGAACCCTTTTTGCTTTACGCACTTTTGGGTGTTACATACGTTACTTATTCTAAATCACATCAAACACACTATGCAATACTTTAATGCTAACCGTTACCGCATGTTATACGTGACTCGATGAATGCTTGTTTGTTATGTTTACACATAGATTGCTGTCTACCTGCCTTAGCAACGATAGTACTATAGTTTGGACTCAGCACCTGTTCACTCAGGGGTTATTAAGGACTATTAATCACATGATTCACAGTGGTGAATACGTGTTACGAACTGCCTTGCGCAATCGACCCGCAGTCATTGGTATCGATAGGATCATGTCGATAACTAACGTACTTCACATCACACGTTGTACGTGCTGGTTATACGTAAACGATTTCGAACTCTATTATGCTTTTATTAAACTTGTATGCTCACATTTACACTATGTGTATTTGTCACACCCCGATTTCCACGTGTCACCGGTGGGCCCGGTGGGGGAGTATCGTGACGTGGTTGGCAACATAATAGTCAAACAACACAATATTCAATATGCACAGCGGAAGCAATTTAAAAGATATAATACAACCGAATTTAATATTGTAATTTTAATTGTCACAATATTCGGAAGTTTTATCCACAGAAGGATCGAAAATAAATATGAAACAAATAGTTCAACAGACTTCAGGCATCTTAAGCTTGTGAGACTTCTATTGATGCTAAGGAGAAATCCTAGCCAATTTCGCTTAGTACCCGCATTTAATCTTTTTGGGAAAATACGTCAGTTTACACTGGTAAATACATTCAACTGACTCATTTTGGAAAATGATTTGAAAATTGGTTTGGATGCACATGGCATAAACATTTTTATTTAACTTGGGAGAATTATTTAATATTATAATCTTGTGAACGAATTACATGTTCCTTGTGCATTCAGTAGCCCGGATCTTGTCCGGGTTAAAGATCAATAGACACACCACAATATTCTTTTGTGCACTGACGGGTGTACGCCTACCCCCCGCGCTTAAGTCGTGGCCATTTCGTAAAATGATGCCAAGGATATCCGGGACACGGTCATTAACCCCCCAAAGGCTTTAAGTAACAAGACTGTTTAAACGAGCCTATCAAATTATTCAATTACCCATCCAACGGTGGAGGATTTGATGCCCGATCAAGCGGTATGCTATATACCGTAACCCAAGCCCGTATAGGGAAAATAAGTTAAAAGTATTTACCTGAGCAAAGTATAATTCACAATTAGCAAAATGCACGTAGCTTTTACTGGTCCTCCTAATCTGGAACGAAGGTTTTATAATAACCTATTAGAATCCTAACGGGTCTTTAATTAAGCTTAAGCTTAGACCGGCTAGTTTCAAAGATACGGTTCGTACGCACGATTAAGCGAAGACCGGATAGAATGTGATTTAGACCTGACAAGTTTGAAGACTTGTTTAATATGGGTTTATTATTCACATTCTGGATTTTGAGATAAAACCGTTAAGGTTTGACCCGTTTCGGCTAATTTATGTAAACTTGTTACATAAACCGAACCGTACGCGTAATAAGCGTGACGGGTATTCATGAGAGCTATATACAGGTTCCTAAGTTAATTATGCCTCAAATATGTTGTGACATCAGTAAGATGTCTTTCATTATGCCCGAAACATGTTTAAACACAAACTAGGCCCCGTAGGGGTAGTTTGGTCATTTAAAAGTTTATAAAAGAGTTTAAGTAACAACCTGAGTTACAGGTCTGATGTAATCAGCAAAAATACATAATTTTCTAAGTTATATCAGTAGGATAAAGTGTATAAGTGAAATTTATCAATTATAACCAAACTATGCCCCGTAGGGGTATTTTGGTAATTTCACATAAGCCGAAAAGCTCAAAACTGAAGTCTGAGTTTATCAACTTTTGCGTACTGTTAAAATATCATAATTTGCCTCAAATATCAGTAGGTATCAACCCTTGTATGTTTAATATAGTTATAGCACATACTATGCGTTAAAAACGCTTAAAAAGGCGATTAAAGGCCATTTCCGGGTTTGATACATAAATCTGATATTTTTATATTTCCAGAAGGCTTAAAATAATTTATTTATCATATGTGATCAGTAGCAAAAGGTTTGGAGTCGTTTAGATATGTAAAACTCATTTTATGGCCCGTAAGGGCAATACCGACAATTACCGGGTTAAGCCTACGACTACTAGTTATGCTCAGCCTAAAATTTATTAAAAATCTTTAAAAATCCGAAAATAATATATCACATCAGTGGGTAAAAGATTTGATACCAAAAAGTAGGCTTAACTAGGCTATATGCTAATTACGCCGTTTTATTAACATAAAGCTTTAATTTTACGCTAACGAGCATAACTCTTAACCTACACCTCAAACTGATGTCAAATTTTGTATGCAAGTTTATATATCAGTAATTAAGGTTTCTATTCTTTTACATTTCCAAAAATCACGTTTTAAGGTAATAAGGGCATAATGGTCAACATATGAGCAATTAACGGAATCATGCATTTTAATTGGATAACTAATGATCCGGGGTGTATAATCACAGAGGGTTATACTAGCATGTAACCTGTCCAAATAAAGCTCTAAGGCATTTCTAAAACATGCCATAACGGGTCAGAACTGAAAGTCAAAGTGATAGTCAAACTATGTGACTTTCGGTTCCGAACCGGGTATTTACAGGAAATTGTCGGGTTGAACATGTTTAGACATGTTCTTACACTTATTACTAAGTTATAACAATCATCAAACAGGTTGTATATGATCTACATTGCTAATTATGCATAAATTGTAATTTAAGTATCCTGTTGACTTTTTCTTAACAAGTTTGACCCGACTTTTGACCTGTTTAAGGTGGTAATCAGGGGGAACCCTTTTTAGGGTTTATTACCCACATAATTACCAACTTATAACCACTTTTAATTCGAGATTTGACTGAGCCATTATTAATTAATCTCGAAGTTAAACCGTAATTACGACGGTTTGACTTTTAGCTAAATAACTAAGCTAAACTCAATAAAAGAAAGGATTAGCAACTTACTGAAGTCCTAAGCTTGATTAGTGATCACTTGGAAGCAGACTTGAGCTCCAGGAATGATCAGATAGCTTGAATGAAGGTGTGAAGACTTGTTGCAAGTTCAAGGCCCTTTCATAGTGAATTTCTCACCATAAATCCTTGACACATGAGTCTACAACCCACCACAACTGATCAACACATGTTCCTAGTGCTTAGGGGGTGCTTTAGGGGTCAAGAGATGTGGAAAATCGGTTAAAGGTCGCTCACAAACGCAAAGGCAGACAAGAACCCAAGGAATTCAGAGCTGGCTGTTCAGATGAGGCCGTCGCGTAGCGCGACGGCAAAGAGTCTCATGCTCGCGCTACGCGAGCGTGTAGGGTCTGACAACACAATTTTTCATAAATTGCAGTTTTGGTCCTTGGTCCTTCTAAAGGTCGTTTTCGCGTCTTGTTTTGCACAATGAGCCCTCTAAATTGATTTATAAGGGCTTTAAGACATTTACCCACTTTGTTTAATCCTCGGTTAACTTTATTGTTACCCGAAAAGTCCTAAATTTCAACGTTGACGCGTTAACCCCTCGCACACGAATTTGATCATAACTTTCTCATACGATAACAAAACTTTATGAAATTTATATCGTGCATTCTAGTGAGCATAATTAACCGTTACAAAGTTTCGGGTTTGTCAAAAGGTCACTCAGAGGTATATCTTTAGACATGTTGACACATTTAACCCCTGTAGTTTGTAAGCTCTCACTTTTAGCTTCGCATGATCCATGATTTATTCGTTTGATAATATAAACATCATGTAGGGTTATTATGAAGTATATTTATTCACTGTTGACATTTAGAACCCGTATAATCACATACTTTCCATGTTTGTCAACTTTAGTCCTTTTATTACATTCTTTCACATGTTTTAAACATACGATACGTGTCAACACATTATAGGACGTGAATTTTCGAGGTGTTACATCCTCACCCCCTTAAAATAAACCTCGACCCGAGATTTACTGAAACAAATAAGGGTACTTTTCTTTCATCATGGATTCAACCTCCCACGTATACTCGGGACCTCTACGGGCATCCCATTTGACCTTTACAATAGGTACATGCTTCCTTCGAAGCTTCTTTACCTGTCGATCATCAATCGACAAAGGTTTTTCTACAAATTTTAAGCTCTCGTCTATGTGCACATCTGTATGTGGTATAACCAGTGATTCATCAGCGAAGCACTTCTTCAGATTGCAGATGTGGAACACATTGTGAATTCCACTGAGCTCTTCTGGTAAGTTTAACTTATAGGCAACTGACCCGACACGTTCGATAACCTCGAAAGGTCCTATGTATCTCAGGCTTAGCTTGCCTTTCTTACCAAACCGCATCACCCCCTTCCAGGGTGATACTTTAAGCAACACTTTATCACCTACTTCGAAGTGAAAAGCTTTACGCTTTGGATCTGCGTAGCTCTTCTGCCTATCCCGGGTAGCTTTGAGACGGTCACGAATCTGGACAATCTTGTCCGTCGTTTCAAAGACTATCTCTGGTCCTGATAATTGGACATCTCCAATTTCCGCCCAACAAACGGGCGATCTACACTTTCTACCGTATAATGCCTCAAAAGGCGCAGCCTTAATGCTGGTATGGTAGCTATTGTTGTAGGAGAATTCGATTAACGGTAGGTTCTTATCCCAACTACCACCCAAATCGATCGCACATGCACGTAGCATGTCTTCCAACGTTTGAATAGTACGCTCACTCTGACCGTCAGTCTGAGGATGATAAGCCGTACTAAAATTCAAACGTGTGCCCAAGGATTGTTGGAAACTCTTCCAAAAATGTGACGTGTATCTAGTATCTCGGTCAGAGATAATAGACACAGGTATGCCATGTAAAGCTACAATCTTATCAACGTATAACTGGGCTAACATGTCGGAGCTATAAGTCTCCTTGATGGGTAAGAAATGCGCTGACTTAGTCAGTCTGTCAACTATAACCCATATTGTATCATTTCCTTTCCTTGTCTTGGGTAACTTGGTAATAAAATCCATAGTTACCATTTCCCACTTCCACGTAGGAAGTTCAGGCTGTTGTAGCAAGCCTGACGGCTTTTGATGCTCGGCTTTGACTTGCGCACATGTCAAGCATTTAGCTACATGGGTGGCTACAGACTTTTTCAAGCCTATCCACCAATAATTTGCCTTTAGATCCTGGTACATCTTATCAGCTCCAGGATGAACGGAGTATTTGGAACTATGGGCTTCCTGGAGGATGACATCTCGAAGTCCTCCATAAATAGGAACCCATATTCGTCCATTTAATCTTAGAATTCCGTCCTTGCTAAGAGTTAACTGATCCTCAGTTACTCCTAACTTTTCTTTAGGATAGTTAGCTTCCAACACAGCTTCCTTCTGTGCAGCTAACAACCTTTCAATCAAATTATTCTGTATCTCCATGCGCTTGTCATTGATTCGGATGGGTTTCATCATTTCCTTTCGACTCAAGGCATCAGCGACTACATTCGCCTTGCCGGGATGGTACTTGATTTCACAATCATAATCATTCAAATTCTCCATCCAACGGCGTTGCCTCATGTTTAACTCTTTCTGATTAAACAGATGCTGGAGGCTCTTGTGATCAGAATAGATCACACACTTGATTCCATATAGATAATGCCTCCACAGTTTTAGTGCGAATACAACGGCACCCAACTCCAAGTCGTGGGTGGTGTAATTCTTTTCATGCACCTTTAACTGTCGTGATGCATAGGCAATAACTTTGCCTTTCTGCAAAAGCACACACCCCATGCCAGTGTGCGATGCATCGCAGTAGACCACAAAATCTTCAATTCCATCTGGCAATGTTAGTACTGGGGCGTTGCTCAACTTTTTCTTCAGAATATCAAAGGATTCTTGCTGCTTAGGGCCCCAAATGAACTTTACTTTCTTCTTGGTCAAGGAAGTTAGAGGTGCGGCAATCCTTGAAAAATTTTCAATGAAACGCCTGTAATATCCTGCCAATCCCAGGAAGCTACGAATCTCTGTAGGCGTCTTTGGTTCTTGCCAGTTCATAACTGCTTCAACCTTAGCGGGATCCACTTGGATACCACGCTCGCTAACCACATGTCCAAGAAATTGGACTTCCCGAAGCCAAAATTCGCACTTGGAAAATTTGGCATAGAGCTTCTCCTGATGCAGGAGCTTGAGAATACATCGAAGGTGTTTCTCATGGTCAGCTTGATTCTTCGAATAGATAAGAATGTCGTTGATGAAAACGATGACGAATTTATCTAAGTATGGCTTGCAAACGCGATTCATGAGATCCATGAACGCGGCCGGTGCATTAGTGAGCCCAACAGGCATCACTAGGAACTCGTAATGACCATAACGAGTCCTAAATGCAGTTTTATGCACGTCTTCATCTCTAACCTTCAGTTGATGGTAGCCTGACCTCAAATCAATCTTCGAAAAATAACTTGCTCCTTGTAATTGATCGAACAAATCATCGATCCTAGGCAAAGGATACCTATTCTTGATCGTGACCTTATTAAGCTCACGATAATCGATGCACAGACGCATCGATCCGTCCTTCTTCTTGACAAACAGGACTAGTGCTCCCCAAGGAGACGAACTAGGTTTTATGAAACCCTTGGCTAGCAATTCGTCTAGCTGTGTCCTCAATTCTTTCATCTCCGTTGGAGCCAACCTATAGGGTGCTCTGGCAACTGGTGCTACTCCGGGGATGATATCAATCCTGAATTCCACTTGCCTATCTGGTGGCAACCCAGGTAGTTCTTCCGGAAAAATTTCTGGAAATTCAGAGATGACAGGGATGTCTTCTATCTTCGGTTTGGGCTCATCAATAATCACTTGTGCCATGTAGATGACACAACCCCTCTTTAAACATTTTGAAGCCTTGAGCATAGTCGCTTGCTCAGGTAGCCCATACTGGGTATCTCCCTGAATGGTAAGTGATTCACCAGACGGAGTCTTTATTACCACTTATTTCTTGTTACAGACAATTTGGGCCTGGTTATGAGATAACCAGTCCATACCCAGAACTATGTCAAAACCAGCTAACTTAAATGGAAGTAGAGACAGAGGAAAAGAATGGTTCTTAATGGATATAACACATCCATCTAACATAGTTGAGACGGTTTCTAGGGTGCCGTCTGCTAGCTCCACCTCATAATTCACATTTAGGGTTTTGACAGGTAATTTCAACAATTCACAAAACTTATTATCAACGAAAGACTTATCAGCGCCTGAATCAAAAAGTACTCTAGCAAAGACGTCATTTACAAGGAAAGTACCTGTAATAACGTTGTCGTCTAGAACCGCTTCCTTTGCGTCCATTCTGAAGACTCTAGCATTAGTCTTCTTGGCCTCCTCAGGTTTCTTGGTATATTTAGGGCAGTTGGTCTTAATGTGGCCCTTTTCATTGCAACGGTAGCACGTTGCGTCTTTCATCTTCTTGCAATCCAAGGTTTTGTGATCTGTGGACTTGCATATACCACAAGCATAGGTTTTTGATTGAGTCTGTGAGTTCGACTCAAGTCTGCACTTTCCAAAGTGCTGCTTCTTGCAAATTTTGCATTTGGGCTTCTCACCAGAATTATGCCCATCTTTCCTTGACTCCGATCCTTTCTTGTGGTCACCGTTCCCACGGTGCTTCTTGTTCGATCTACGTGAACCATCTTCTTCACGTTTTCTCTTCTCAGCCTCTTTGTTTCTCAGCGACCTTTATCGGACCGCATCCAGAGTAAGTGACAAAGATATGTCAGCTACAGACCTGAAGGTAGCTGGCCGAGAAGCTTTTACGCTTGCCTTGATTTCCGGGGCTAAACCACCGATAAAACGAGCTATCCTTTTTGGCTCCGGGGTTACTCGATAAGGAACCAACCGGGACATCATGTTGAAGCTCGTTAGGTAAGCATGACAGTCAAGGTTTGTCATCACCAATGATAGAAAATCAGACTCTATCTTCTCTACCTCATGCTGAGGGCAGTAATTTTCCCTGATAAGGGCAACAAATTGATCCCACGACATGTTGTATAATGGGATTTTTCCGGTGGCTTGAATCAGAGATCTCCACCATGCTAACGCTTCACCCTTAAAAGACTGCGACACAAACTTGACCACATCTCTCTCAGCACATCCGCTGATGTCTACAACCGTATCCATCTCATCCAGCCACGTCATACAGTCAATGGCTCCCTTCTCCCCAGTGAAATCCAGGGGTTTGCAGGAAACGAAATATTTATACGAGCAACCCTTGTCACGGGGTCCTTGATTAAGTATAACCTGCTGAGATGGAGCACTATGGTTCGAGGAGCGTCGATCATCATCTTTCTTCGAGTCGTCCTTCTTGGACGGTGGCTTTGAAGGCTGTGTAGATTGGGTCCTACTACGAGTCCCACTGTACTCTTCATACTGCCTTTCCAATGCCTGTGTAACTGTGCCGTCTATTATTGCTTTCAATTCAGCACCCGTTAAATTAATCCGGGCGTTCTCGTTATTCTCCACTGGATGACTATTACCCTCGTCCGAGTTAGCCATTTTAATTGAACTGTTGCAGAAAACAAGGACAATAGTTTATTTGAGAGTTTATTATGGAATTGCCCCCTTGAGGAAATTCATTAACCATGGTAAACAGAGACCATATTTAGTTAATTTATTAATCAAATTTATTTAGGATTTCTATCATAATTTATCCTAATTATAAAACAATAACAGTTTTATTTGTGGCATAAAAGGCCTAGTCACATGGACAATTTAATTTATAAGTTATGATTTCAGAGAATCAAAACATGAAAGTATATTGGCGCAATAGGCCTGGTCACAAGGACATTTATAAATTATAAGCTATGATTTCAGAGAATCAAGCATGAAGATTTGAACCTAGTTCATTACCTTTATCTGACAGGGAGTCATCGCTACCGCTGTCTTTTGGCTCATGTAGAAATGAGCAAGGCCCGTAGGCACTATATTACCACGTATGGTAAAAATTATGATCATCTTAATTGATGATGTAAACCCAGGATTCAGAGATCATTAAACTGGGTTAGGAATCTTCTAAAGAATTCCTTTATAAAAATGACGTATGTGATTTTTAACGAATCACTTCTGCCAGGAGTGTTAACATGTTTTCAGATGTTAACAGGGATACGAATCTTTTAAACAGGTCTTACCATCTTGGCCTAGCCTTATAATGACCCGAAGGCTAGGTTTCACACTTTAAGATTCTTATTAAAAATTTACATAAGCAGATTATTTCTAAAAGGAATGATTTTAATTTATTTATTTCATTTATAATTTATATATGCACATAATGGCAACATGAAATTTATAAAACAAACATTCCATTAATTTATTATAATATTACATGATGCCCTAAACGGGTCTTTTCAATCAACAATTACCCACACAGGGGTTAACAACATATTAGTCCACACAGGGACTTTAAACATACATACTAGTCCACGCAGGGACTTTAAACAAACAATATCATACCCACGCAGGGGTTAACGGAAAATAGACCCACGCAGGGGTCAAAACAAACACACATACATACCCACGCAGGGGCTTAAACAAATACACCCACGCAGGGGCTTAACAATAATTGGAAGGATTCAATGATCCTTCTTGTTCTTCCCTTTGATCAGGCTCGCCAATCCTTGGAAGAAGCTCTGTCTTTCCCTACGGTCACGGTGGAAGCCTCGCTCTACTTCATCCAACCTTTGTAGGATTTCCTCCCTTTCTGGGGGAGAAAACCGTGGCGGCTGCGATTGCGTCCGGATAATAGGTCTGGGAGGTATCTGGTACCCCTGAGTCGGGTAACCTACTCCCCATGGGGCTCCGTATGGTCCCTCCGGGTGAAGAGCGTTATAATTAGCCGCTACCATGTAAGGGTTGGCCTCTGCGTAACCGTAGTTGTGGTGAGTCGGTGGTTCAAACGGGTTGTATGCCATGGAACCCGTGTATGCTGGAATTGGGTTGTCAAAACCCATCGATGGCGGCTGCGGTACAGCTGGGTTAGAGGGTCCACCCATTTGTGGGTCCTCCTGATGTGGCGGATAGTGGCTGCCACTGGATTGACGTGGGGAACTGAAATGGAAATCCCCTGCTCGTGACGACATGCGCGCACCGGTTCTCCTTCGCCTCGGCGGTTGCGGAGGTGCCGGCTGCACTGGCGGCGGTGGAGGCGGTGGCGTGACTGCCACGAATCTGGAATCCACAGAGGGATCCTGTTCCTGCTGCTGCTGCTGTTGCTGCTGTTGCTGCTGATGAGGCGACGAATGTTGAGGAGGTGTATAGTACCATTCGTGCCTGCTGAACAAAGCTTGAAAGCTATCTGGACCAACATAGGGTGATCCGTGGAACGAAGATCCGTCGGAGATCTCGATGGGATGATTTGGCGTACCACTAGCAGGTTCGACGGGATCCGTGTCCTCGTCCATATCCTCCGCGTGATCTCCGGAGTAGTGATCTTCTGGCCCCAGTGGGTTAAAACCCACGGGTTCTTGGATGAAATTGGCCGGGTTAAACCGGCCCCTGAAAGCAGGTGTGGGGTCCCCGAAAGAATGATGCGATAAAGATCGCTGTAATGGTATATATGAGGGTTGAGGGTTGTTGGGCTCGTACTCCGGCTGAGGCCCATAAGGGTTTTGGACCGGAGGTGTAGAGCTGTGTGATACCGATCGTCTGGATGGTTCAAACAAGTTCCTCCTGTTCTGCCGAGGGTCGTCACTCTCGGTAGTAGACGGAGCTCGCGCATGTGATGGTCTAGCTTCATTATCATTGGGGGCGGTGATTGGACCCTTGCCTCTTCCTCTCCTCCTGAAGAATCTTGGCGGCATTTTTGTTAATCCTGTCAATATAGCATGAGATAACAAAACAACATATATAAAAATTTAAAGGACAAAACAAAAACCAAATAAGGTAGAATTTGTCCTATGTTATATGTCTAGACTCGAAAGTTTAGAATTGTGCAATTGTGTAACTGAGATTAAACACAAAAGGCTAGTGTTTAATTCACTCAGTGTTGGCTCTGATACCAACCTGTCACACCCCGATTTCCACGTGTCACCGGTGGGCCCGGTGGGGGAGTATCGTGACGTGGTTGGCAACATAATAGTCAAACAACACAATATTCAATATGCACAGCGGAAGCAATTTAAAAGATATAATACAACCGAATTTAATATTGTAATTTCAATTGTCACAATATTTGGAAGTTTTATCCACAGAAGGATCGAAAATAAATATGAAACAAATAGTTCAACAGACTTCAGGCATCTTAAGCTTGTGAGACTTCTATTGATGCTAAGGAGAAATCCCAGCCAATTTCGCTTAGTACCCGCATTTAATCTTTTTGGGAAAATACGTCAGTTTACACTGGTAAATATATTCAACTGACTCATTTTGGAAAATGATTTGAAAATTGGTTTGGATGCACATGGCATAAACATTTTTATTTTACTTGGGAGAATTATTTAATATTATAATCTTGTGAACGAATTACATGTTCCTTGTGCGTTCAGTAGCCCGGATCTTGTCCGGGTTAAAGATCAATAGACACACCACAATATTCTTTTGTGCACTGACGGGTGTACGCCTACCCCCCGCGCTTAATTCGTGGCCATTTCGTAAAATGATGCCAGGGATATCCGGGACACGGTCATTAACCCCCCAAAGGCTTTAAGTAACAAGACTGTTTAAACGAGCCGATCAAATTATTCAATTACCCACCCAACGGTGGAGGATTTGATGCCCGATCAAGCGGTATGCTATATACCGTAACCCAAGCCCGTATAGGGAAAATAAGTTAAAAGTATTTACCTGAGCAAAGTATAATTCACAATTAGCAAAATGCACGTAGCTTTTACTGGTCCTCCTAATCTGGAACGAAGGTTTTATAATAACCTATTAGAATCCTAACGGGTCTTTAATTAAGCTTAAGCTTAGACCGGCTAGTTTCAAAGATACGGTTCGTACGCACGATTAAGCGAAGACCGGATAGAATGTGATTTAGACCCGACAAGTTTGAAGACTTGTTTAATATGGGTTTATTATTCACATTCTGGATTTTGAGATAAAACCGTTAAGGTTTGACCCGTTTCGGCTAATTTATGTAAACTTGTTACATAAACCGAACCGTACGCGTAATAAGCGTGACGGGTATTCATGAGAGCTATATACAGGTTTCCTAAGTTAATTATGCCTCAAATATGTTGTGACATCAGTAAGTTGTCTTTCATTATGCCCGAAACGTGTTTAAACACAAACTAGGCCCCGTAGGGGTAGTTTGGTCATTTAAAAGTTTATAAAAGAGTTTAAGTAACAACCTGAGTTATAGGTATGATGTAATCAGCAAAAATACATAATTTGTTAAGTTATATCAGTAGGATAAAGTGTATAAGTGAAATTTATCAATTATAACCAAACTATGCCCCGTAGGGGTATTTTGGTAATTTCACATAAGCCGAAAAGCTCAAAACTGAAGTATGAGTTTATCAACTTTTGCTTACTGTTAAAATATCATAATTTTCCTCAAATATCAGTAGGTATCAACCCTTGTATGTTTAATATAGTTATAGCACATACTATGCGTTAAAAACGCTTAAAAAGGCGATTAAAGGCCATTTCCGGGTTTGATACATAAATCTGATATTTTTATATTTCCAGAAGGCTTAAAATAATTTATTTATCATATGTGATCAGTAGAAAAAGGTTTGGAGTCCTTTAGATATGTAAAACTCATTTTATGGCCCGTTAGGGCAATACCGACAATTACCGGGTTAAGCCTACGACTACTAGTTATGCTCAGCCTAAAATTTATTAAAAATCTTTAAAAATCCCAAAATAATATATCACATCAGTGGGTAAAAGATTTGATATCAAAAAGTAGGCTTAACTAGGCTATATGCTAATTACGCCGTTTTATTAACATAAAGCTTTAATTTTACGCTAACGAGCATAACTCTTAACCTACACCTCAAACTGATGTCAAATTTTGTATGCAAGTTTATATATCAGTAATTAAGGTTTCTACTCTTTTACATTTCCAAAAATCACGTTTTAAGGTAATAAGGGCATAATGGTCAACATATGAGCAATTAACGGAATCATGCATTTTAATTGGATAACTAATGATCCGGGGTGTATAATCACAGAGGGTTATACTAGCATGTAACCTGTCCAAATAAAGCTCTAAGGCATTTCTAAAACATGCCATAACAGGTCAGAACTGAAAGTCAAACTATGTGACTTTCGGTTCCGAACCGGGTATTTACAGGAAATTGTCGGGTTGAACATGTTTAGACATGTTCTTACACTTATTACTAAGTTATAACAATCATAAAACAGGTTGTATATGATCTACATTGCTAATTATGCATAAATTTTAATTTAAGTATCCTGTTGACTTTTTCTTAACAAGTTTGACCCGACTTTTGACCTGTTTAAGGTGGTAATCAGGGGGAACCCTTTTAAGGGTTTATTACCCACATAATTACCAACTTATAACCACTTTTAATTCGAGATTTGACTGAGCCATTATTAATTAATCTCGAAGTCAAACCGTAATTACGACGGTTTGACTTTTAGCTAAATAACTAAGCTAAACTCAATAAAAGAAAGGATTAGCAACTTACTGAAGTCCTGAGCTTGATAAGTGATCACTTGGAAGCAGACTTGAGCTCCAGGAATGATCAGATAGCTTGAATGAAGGTGTGAAGACTTGTTGCAAGTTCTAGGCCCTTTTATAGTGAATTTCTCACCATAAATCCTTAACACTTGAGTCTACAACCCACCACAACTGATCAACACATGTTCCTAGTGCTTAGGGGGTGCTTTAGGGGTCAAGAGATGTGGAAAATCGGTTAAAGGTCGCTCACAAATGCAAAGGCAGACAAGAACCCAAGGAATTCGGGGCTGGCTGTTCAGATGAGGCCGTCGCGTAGCGCGACGGCAAAGAGTCTCATGCTCGCGCTACGCGAGCGTGTAGGGTCTGACAACACAATTTTTCATAAATTGCAGTTTTGGTCCTTGGTCCTTCTAAAGGTCGTTTTCGCGTCTTGTTTTGCACAATGAGCCCTCTAAATTGATTTATAAGGGCTTTAAGACATTTACCCACCTTGTTTAATCCTCGGTTAACTTTATTGTTACCCAAAAAGTCCTAAACTTCAACGTTGACGCGTTAACCCCTCGCACACGAATTTGATCATAACTTTCTCATACGATAACGAAACTTTACGAAATTTATATCGTGCATTCTAGTGAGCATAATTAACCGGTACAAAGCTTCGGGTTTGTCAAAAGGTCACTCAGAGGTATATCTTTAAACATGTTGACACATTTAACCCCTGTAGTTTGTAAGCTCTCACATTTAGCTTCGCATGATCCATGATTTATTCGTTTGATAATACAAACATCATGTAGGGTTATTATGAAGTATATTTATTCACTGTTGACATTTAGAACCCGTATAATCACATACTTTCCATGTTTGTCAACTTTAGTCCTTTTATAACATTCTTTCACACGTTTTAAACATACGATACGTGTCAACACATTATAGGACGCGAATTTTCGAGGTGTTACAGTATTGACTTTTACTTTAACGTATGTGGCAGATGCTTAAGATGCTAGGATGCCTTGTTTGCTGTGTGATGAAATTGAGGGTAGGAAAGAGTCCTAGAAACAAATAAATGGTCTATTTTGAAATCTGAGTTGTCGAATTAGTAGTTGTTTGTGAGATAATTATTTGTAATAATTGTTTTATTTGGATATATTATGGTATGGGACATGACGTTTTAAGTATTTGGTAATTAATAATTGTTATGGATACTCATGGACAATCTGTTTCGCTCAGTGCCGCGCCCCGATGATTCCGCCATCGGTTGGGGTGTGACAGATTGGTATCAGAGCCATAACTATAGGGAATTAGGCAAGACTCGACCTAGTCCGGGTCGATGTCTTAGAAACGACCTAGTCTATAGTTAAGTACCAACAGACCGACTTGTGCAAACCCTGAAGGGGTTTTTGTATAAGCTTACTTGCTATTTCTCGCTGTCCTCGCTTACACTACACTATCGCTGCACTCTAATTTTCGAAAAATGAACGAGTGATTGGGTCGAGATTAGGTGTTAAAACCACAAACTCTCGACTAGATCGCTTGTTCGACCCGCATTTTATCTATAAACAGGAGAATTTGCGTTGAATCAGGAGTGAAATCCATACTTTGACGCAAATTTCCTTTCCTATTTTACCAAAACAGGAACAAAGTTGTTAAGTCAGGGGTGAAACCCGAACCTTGATGACTTGTTCCGTGCTCTATTTTGCTTTAACAAGACTCTCACCAAAGTCTCGACGGACTCCAACGACTTGAAGTCACACTGTAACTGGAAGGATGCGTGCCGATCGGCCAAAGTCGAGGCGAGAGCCCAGTCCCGAAGGTCAAAGTGCGTACCAAAAGTCCTTGTGAATAGTCGAATCACCTTGGCTGATATTCGTGTTTTAACAAAAGCCGCAGACAATTCATTCTCGATTTTTATGCGTTTCGATTCTGAGCTCGCAACTGCCGACTTTGATATTTGTCACTTCTACGTGGATTTTATGTGTTTTATGTGATCTTATCTGTTTTTGTGTTTCGATTTTTGGTGGATTATTCGCTTTTCACTCTTCACTTTGATCGACACACACGGACCGCACCGCACATCTACCTCAAAACGCTGACAAATCGCTGATACTTGTGGATGATCGCATGCTATGTTATACGTCATGCTATACTACTCGCTGTGTACTCGCTAATCGCTACTCCCGAACGCTCGCGGACTGTGAATGACAGGTTTCTGTATTCTAACTGCCTTTTGTGTTTTTGTGCCTTACGTGCTTATGTGTTTCGGTGCGCTACATGATTATGTGCTTATGTGTTTATGTGGATACGTGTTCCTTAGCTTTATGGTAAATCGCAATACTATACTAGGAATAATTGAAATTTTGTTTGAGTCCTGTAACGATGTCTGTTGCAGACAATGTCGTCATCTGGATCTCGCGCTACCCAAGCCGCACGCCGAAAGCAGGTGGATAAATGCCTCGCCTCTATGATCTCTAAACAAATGGCGAAGGTTATTCCTCAGACCGTGAGTGAACTATACGAGAATGTGAGCAAATCTTCTGAAGAGTCCAGGACTGAAACTCCTAAAGCTGCCTTTAGTTTCAAGTAGTTCAAAGCTTGTGAACCGAAAGAATTTACTGGCGAAGATGGTCGTATGGCCTTGTTTCAATGGTTCGATTCGATCGAGGTCACCCTACGCCAGAGTGGCTGTCCTGATGACCTCCGCACTCTCAACGCCACCAGCATCTTTCAATCCCGAGATTTAGATTGGTGGACGGCCGAGAGAAACAAACGCGGAAATGATGCAGCTTATGGTTTGACGTGGGATGAGTTGAAGAACGTCATGTTGGAAGAGTTTTGCCCTCCCCACGAGCGCCAAAAGTTGGAGGACGAATTCTGGCATATCAAGCAGAAGGATGGTGACAATGCTGCTTTAACTGTTCGCTTCAAGCAGTTGAGTATTATCTATCCTGATCGAGTTAAGACCCCCGATGTGACGATCAAGAAGTATATCCGAGCTCTGTCGGATTGTGTCGCAGATTTTATGCAAGCTTCAAAACCAGCAACAATCGAGGAAACTTACCTGCTTGCCGCTGAAATAAACGACAAGCGAGTCAAGTCTGGCTACTGGATAAAGCCACCAAGAACCTGCACCAAGCTACCACCGCACCAACCGCTGAAACCGCCACCACCCCTCAGTCTTCAAAGGCCTCTCGTTGCAAGAGGAAAAACAACAGCAACTCTAGCAACAAGAACTGTGTTGTCACCACTGCTGCCCTGCTCCAAGCTATACCAGCTCAGCAGCAGATGCATCACCGCCAAGTCGCGGCACCGGTAACCCAAGCACCGCCAGCAAAGCGTGCTTATACTGGTCCTCACCCGGCCTGCCTGACTTATACCTATCACCACCCAGTGGGAATTGCTTGCAAATTTTATGTACATTGCAACATGTACGGCCATTTCACCGCCAACTGCCGTACAGGTCCTCGTCAAGCTCCAGCTCCAGCTACTGCTCATCAAGCTCTACTTCCTGCCCCTCAAGGCCAACAAGCGGCTCCGGCACCCGTGATCAATGCTAGAGTCTGCTTTGCGTGTGGTGATCCCAACCACTTCGCAAACATGTGCCCCAACCGGGTTGTGAAGCAAGAGCCACAACAGCAGCAGCCCCAGCAACAGCAGCAGCAGCCTCAACAACAACAGCAACAAGCAGCACGCGCTCGAACTTTCTACATTAATGTGCGCCAGGCTCAGGCTGACAACAACGTGGTCAATGGTACGTTCCTTGTGAATGGTATTTATGCTTAGTGTTTGTTTGATACTGGAGCCGATAACTGTTTTGTATCGTTTGAGTTTGAAAAGCTCCTTAATCGTAAGCGCGCCCATCTCCCCTCAACGTTCGATGTTGAAATTGCCACCGGAAGAATCGTCGCTGTCAACTCTGCTCTTCGTGATTGTACCCTCGAACTCAACAATCACCTCTTTCCTATCGACCTTATTCCGATGCAGGTCGGTAGTTTTGATGTCATAGTAGGCATGGACTTTCTTCGCGAAAACCATGCTGAAGTCGTTTGCTTCGATAAAATGATTCGATTCTCACTCGCTAATGGTGATCAACTTTGTTTGTATGGAGAAACTCCCTCGAAATACCTTAAGCTCATGTCATGTGTCCAAGCTAGCAAGTATCTCCACAAGGAATACAGAGCTTTCTTGGCTAACATTGTAGTAGCGGAGAGGGAAAAGGAAGGAAAGACAGAAGTGAAAGTTGTTCCTGTTGTTCGTGAATTCCCTAACGTATTTCCTGATGATCTTCCCGACTTACCACCAAGTCGAGATATCGACTTTCGTATCGACCTCATTCCTTAAGCAAATCCTGTTGCTAGAGCTCCTTATCGAATCGCACCATCCGAAATGCGCGAACTATCGAGTCAGCTCCAGGAATTACTTGATAAAGGCTTCATTCGCCCTAGCACCTCTCCTTGGGGCGCACCAGTCCTTTTCGTCAAAAAGAAGGATGGGTCGTTCCGGATGTGCATCGATTATCGGGAGCTGAATAAGCTGACAATCAAGAATCGTTATCCTCTACCTCGCATCGATGATTTGTTTGACCAGCTACAAGGTGCTACGTGTTTCTCCAAGATCAATCTATGCTCAGGCTACCACCAGTTACGCATTCAAGAGGAGGATATACCCAAAACCGCTTTTCTCACTCGATACGCCCATTATGAGTTCGTTGTTATGCCTTTTGGTCTAACCAACGCACCCGCGGTCTTCATGGATCTGATGAATCGCGTGTGTAAACCTTTTCTCCACCGCTTCATCATCGTATTCATCGATGATATCCTGATCTATTCCAAGTCGAAAACCGAACACGCGCAACATCTACGTTTGGTTCTCGGGCTACTCTAGGGGGAATCGACTCTATGCCAAGTTCTCCAAATGTGAATTCTGGCTGGAGGAGGTTCAATTCCTCGGTCACATTGTCAATAGTCAAGGTACTCACATCGATCCCATGAAGATTGAAGCTGTCAAGAGTTGGGTTACACCTAAGAACCCGTCTGAAGTCCGCTCTTTTCTCGGACTAGCGGGCTATTACCGCCGATTTATCGAAGGATTCTCAAGAATCGTTGTGCCGCTTACTTCCTTCACGCACAAAGACAGGCCTTTTGTTTGGGTAACTGGACAAGAGACTGCCTTTCAAACCCTCAAGCATATGCTTTGCAATGCTCCTGTTCTCACTCTACCCGACGAAAATGATGACTTTATCGTCTATTGCGATGCCTCGAACCTTGGCCTTGGTTGTGTTCTCATGCAACGAGACAAGGTTATTGCTTACGCATCTCGTCAGCTCAAGATCCACGAGAAGAACTATATAACCCACGACCTCGAGCTAGGCGTAGTTGTTTTTGCGTTGAAGATTTGGCGACACTACCTTTATGGTACCAAGTGTACGATCTTCACCGATCATAGGAGCCTACAACATATCTTTGACCAGAAGGAGCTAAATACGCGTCAACGCCGCTGGGTAGAACTTCTCAACGATTATGACTGTGAGATTCGTTACCATCCTGGCAAAGCAAATGTCGTTGTCGACTATCTCAGCAGACGGAGCTACTTGCACAGCGCCCGTAATATCCAAGCCCAATATGATCTCGAGACCCTCATCCGCGAAGCCCAACATGCTTGTTTCACCGAACGCACTTTGAAGAAGGAAATGATTCTCAACGATGGAGCCCAGCTAGTGAGTAAATTGAATGGGATATTCCATTATCTGGACCAAATCTGGATCCCTAAGCGGACTGATTTACGACAGATTCTGATGGACGAAGCCCACAAATCCTGATACTCTATTCATCCCGGTGCCGACAAAATGTACCAGGACCTGCGCTACAAGTACTGGCAGCCGGGCATGAAGAGGGATATATCTCTCTATGTTTCGAAGTGCCTGACTTGCTCGAAAGTCAAGGCCGAGCATCAAAGACCCTCTGGCTTACTCGTCCAACCCGAGATTCCTATATGGAAATGGGAGAGTATAGCTATGGACTTCATAACAAAACTTCCACGCACGCCATTAGGTCACGACAACATCTGGGTTGTCGTTGACCGTTTGACCAAATCTGCTCATTTTCTGCCAATACGAGAAGACTATAAGGTAGAAAGATTAGCCCGAATCTACACCAATGAGATCATTTGTCGACATGGGATGCCTCGCGACATCATCTCTGGCCGCGATGGTCGGTTTACCTCGCGTCTTTGGGAAACTTTTCAATCTACTCTCGGTACTACGCTTAATCTAAGTACCGCTTTCCATCCCCAAACCGACGGTCAGACTGAAAGAACGATCTATACCTTTGAAGACATGCTCCGTTCGTGTGTCATAGATTTTGGTGGTAATTGGGACGCATACTTACCTTTAGTCGAATTCTCATACAATAACAATTATCATTCCAGCATTCAAATTGAACCATTTGAGGCATTGTATGGAAGAAGATGTCGATCGCCTATTGTGTGGCACGAGATCGGACACTCGCAACTAACCGGTCCTGAGCTATTGCAAGAAACGACTGACAAAATCCTCCAAATTCGAGACAATCTACTGAAAGCTCGGAGTCGTCAGAAAAGCTACGCCGATAGACGACGCAAGCCCCTTGAATTTGACGTCGGTGACCATGTACTCCTAAAGGTATCACCTTGGTAGGGTGTGGTCAGATTCGGCAAAAGAGGAAAGCTCGCTCCTCGATATGTGGGACCCTTTAAGATTCTGGAAAGGATCGGAAAGGTGGCTTACAGACTCGAACTACCGGAGGAACTTAGCAACGTCCACCCGACTTTCCACGTTTCGAATCTCAGAAAGTGCCTGGCTGAGCATGATTTACACGTACCCCTCGAGGATCTTCAAGTGAACGAAACATTACACTTCGTGGAAAAGCCTGTCAAGATCATGGACCGCCAAACCAAGCAGCTCCGACACTCGCGCATTCCCATTGTGAAAGTCCGGTGGGGAGGCAAACGAGGCCAAAGTTCACTTGGGAACTCGAAAGCGACATGAAGGTGAAGTACCCGCAGTTTTTTGTTACGGCTTCGGCCTAATTTCGGGACGAAATTCCCTTAAGAGGGGGAGGCTGTAACACCCTGTGTTTCGAAAGTCAAAGTCAAGACTGAAGTGAAAGGAAGAAAAGATTGCTAATTGCGATCTGTCACTCCTTACTCAACTCCTGTTTTGACTTCTTTGACTTGTAGATAATCTATTTATTTTATCGCATATTAATCGCTAATCGACTTAATCGAATCGCAATCACAACTTGAATTTATGCGTTCTGGATATTGTTTTACGTGTGTGTGTTACTTATGTGTTACTTGTGCATGTTTATTTATATGATGTTTGTGGTAATCAATCGAAACACAATCGCAACGCTATTGTAATCGAATCGCAGACGCTAATCGCAAGTTAATTGTAGTGATTGTATGTTAGATATAGTAGTTGGGATTAATGGGTAATACTATCGCATCGCTCTCTCGAATCGCATCGCAACGCTCCATACGCGAATCAAAACGACAAAGCTCGTCACGCTGAACACTAGGATCGAGTGGCCAACCGATCGAGTAGCCATCCTATCGGGTTGCCATCCGATCGGGTTGCCATCCGATCGAGTTGTCACCCGATCGGGCTGCCACCCGAACGAGCTGCCACCCGATCGGCCAACCACTTTCCCCACTTTCCTTTTTGGGAAACCCTATAAATACCCCCCCCCCCCATTTGTCACATCACTTGATGTGACAGCTCTCTACTCGAACCAGCCGCACTCAAGCTCTATTTCTCTCGATTTCTCGCGATTCTTGTAAGTTTTCAACCTAAATCTTGAACTTCTATGATCTACACACACTTCTTCATCATTCTCTCTTTCAAATCTCAACTTTTAACCGTGAAATCAGTGGATTTGAGGTGTTCTAGGATGATGTCATCATGGTGTTCTTATGAACTTCATGTTTTGGCTTCAATCCACCAAGAACAACTTAGATCTAGACGATTTCCATATGAATGAACAAAGATCTTGCATAGATCTGAACATATTCATGGTGAAAAGGATTGAAAGATGGTTTTCCAACTTTCTTTCAACACTTTTATACTCAATGCACTCAAACCCGATGGAATCGGAGCTTGTTCTGATCTTCTACTCATTCTTAGTGATGTATCAGTTCCAGATCTGAATTCTATCCAAGAGATAGTTGATTTCGGGTTTGAACATGAACAACCATCTTGAACCGTGAACTGGTCGGACTAGGGTGACTCCTGTTCAACCGGGTCACTTGGGTCGAGACGAGGTTCCTGTTGTTTAAACAAGCTATCATAACCTCTCGTTCAAAAACTGCAGTACTTCAAACAAAATCAAGTGATAAGACGATCAGATCGTCGGGGCGGATTTCCGTCCGAACGGATTGCCATCCGATCAGATTGCCATCTGATCGACCGACCATCCGATCGGGCTGCCCATTGGTTCCACACTTAAACTTTATTCAAACTATTCAAGGATCTGAACGTTGAACGGATTACCGCCCGATCGGATTGCCATCCGATCGAGCGACCGACCGATCATGTGACGTTTGGGACTTTGATACTTAAACAATTTTCAACATGTTCAATACACAAGATTACCACCCGATCGGATTGCTATCCGATCGAGTGACCGTCCTGCTGTGAACTTGTTCTCAACTGAGAAGCCTCGCCAATCGGATCGCCGTCCGATCGACTGACCATTCGATCGACCGACCTGAAGGGTAGAGATACTTCTCTATTTTCAAAATGCTACAAAGAAAACTTCAAAGGTCAAACCATCATACACAAACACATCCTCACCAAGCGAGGTTGTCGATCCAATCGAACGGCCATCTGATCGGATGACCATCCGATCGACTGGCCATCCGATCGGATTGCCATCCGATCGGATGGCAATCCGATCGGATTGCCATCCGATACTTGGTTACCCTTCACCGTTTTACGCATCAACTCTCGCTTATGCTATCGTTAACTGTTCAGGCTGAATTCACTCTAGCGCTCCCTTCAATCCATTAACTCTATCGATGTGAGTATACTCGAACCCTTTTTGCTTTACGCACTTTTGGGTGTTACATACGTTACTTATTCTAAATCACAACAAACACACTACGCAATACTTTAACGCTAACCGTTACCGCATGTTATACGTGACTCGATGAATGCTTGTTTGTTATGTTTACACATAGATTGTGTCACACCCCGATTTCCACGTGTCACCGGTGGGCCCGGTGGGGGAGTATCGTGACGTGGTTGGCAACGTAATAGTCAAACAACACAATATAATAATGCACAGCGGAAGCAATTTACAAATAAGATACAACCGAATTTATTTATTGTAATCAAAGTCACAATATCCGGTGTTTATCCACAGAACGGATCGAAACAAAATAACATTTAATGGTTCAACAGACTTCTGGCATCCTAAGCTTGCGAGACTTTTATTGATGCTTAGGAGACAATCCAGCCAATTTCGCTTAGTACCTGCATTCAGTCTTTTTGGGAAAATACGTCAGTTTACACTGGTAAATACATTCAACTGACTCATTTTGAAAATGATTGAAAATTTGGTTTGGATGCACATGGCATAAACGTTTTTATATTTAACTTGGGAGAATTATTTAATATTATAATCTTGTGAACGAATTACATGTTACTTATGCGTTCAGTAGCCCGGATCTAGTCCGGGTTAAAGATCAATAGACACACCACATAATTGAGTTATACACGGACGGTGTACGCCTACACGCCGTGCTCAGGTCGTGGCCAATCTCGTAAGATGATGCCAAGGATATCCGGGACATGGTCATTAACCCCCCAAAGGCTGTAAAGTAAACAAGACTGTTTAAACGAGCCGATCAAATTATTCAACTACCCACTAAGCGTGGAGATTTGATGCCCGATCAAGCGGTACGCTATGTACCGTAA
Organism: Helianthus tuberosus; assembly: GCA_030545235.1. Lineage (NCBI taxonomy): Eukaryota > Viridiplantae > Streptophyta > Magnoliopsida > Asterales > Asteraceae > Helianthus > Helianthus tuberosus. Next base: position 41,408,163 of record CM060393.1, on the reverse strand, counting down.
CCCAAGCCCGTATAGGGAAAATAAGTTAAAAGTATTTACCTGATGCAAGTATAAATCACAATAAGCAGAATGCACGTAGCTTTTACTGTTTCTCCTAATCTGGAACGAAGGTTTAATATAACCTATTAGAATTCTAACGGGTCTTTTATTAAGCTTAAGCTTAGACCGGCTAGTTTCAAGATACGGTTCGTACGCACGATTAAGCGAAGACCGGATAGAATGTGATTCAGACCCGACAAGTTTGAAGACTTGTTTAATATGGGTTTATTATTCACATTCTGGATTTTGAGATCAAATCGTTAAGGTTTGACCCGTTTCGGCTAATTTATGTAAACTTGTTACATAAACCGAACCGTATGCGTAATAAGCGTGACGGGTAGTCATGAGAGCTATATATAGGTTTCCTAAGTTAATTATGTCTCAAATATGTTGTGACATCAGTAAGGTGTCTTTCGTTATGCCCGTAATATGTTTAGACACAAACTATGCCCCGTAGGGGTAGTTTGGTCATTTTAAAGGTTGTAAAAGAGTTTAGATGTTTAACTGAGTTACAGGTCTGATGTAAACAGAAAACACACTCAATTTGATATGTTATATCAGTAGGCTAAAGCATATATGTGAAATTTATCATGTTTGTCCAAACTATGCCCCGTAGGGGTATTTTGGTAATTCCACATAAGCCGAAAAGCTCAAAACTGAGGTCTGAGTTTATAAACCTTTTCTTACTGTTAAAATATTGTAATTTGCCTCTTATATCAGTAGGTATCAACCCGGGTATGTCCAATATGATTTTAAAACATACTATGCGCTAAAAACGCTAAATAAGGCGATTAAAGGCCATTACCGAGTTCGATACTTAAATCTGATATTTTTATATTTCCAGAAGGCTTAAAATAATTTATTTATCATAACTAATCAGTAGCAAAAGGTTTGGAGTCGTTTTGAGGTGTAAAACTCAATTTATGGCCCGTAAGGGCAAAACCGACAATTTCCGAATTAAGCCTGCGACTACGAGTTATGCTCAGCCTAAAATTAATTAAAAATATTTAAAAATCCCAAAATAATATATTACATCAATGGGTAAAAGGTTTGATACCAAACAATATGTTTAACTAGGCTATACGCTAATTACGCCGTTTTATTAACATAAAGCATTAGTTTTGCGATAATGAGCATAAGTCTTAATCTACAAGTCAAACTGATGTCAAACTTTGCATACAAGTCTATATATCAGTAACAAAGGTTTCTACACTTTTACATTTTCATAAATCACGTTTTAAGGCAATAAGGGCATAATGGTCAACATATGAGCGATTAACGGAAACATGTATATTAATTGGGTAATCATCGAAACAAGTACAGAGGCTTATACTATCATGTAACCCAACCTTAATGAAGCATTAAGGCATTTCTAATTCCATCTAACTCGGGCCAGAACTGAAGTCAACGTAAAAGTCATAGTTTCGTGACTTTCGGTTCCGAACCGGTTTAAAACTGAGAGTTGTCGAGTCTGACCAGTTTAGACATGTCCGTATACCTATTACTAAGTTATATTAAGTTTAAAACAGGTTACACGCATCATGTATTGCTAAACATGCATTAAATCATATTTTATATTTCTGTTGACTTTTTCGGTCAACGTTTGACCCGACAAACGACCTAGTTAGGTCTGGAATCAGTACGTGCCCTTATAAGGGTTTAATACCCATATAATTACCTACTTAACGGTACTTTTAATTCGACATACGACTGAGCTATCATTAATTAATCACGAAGTCAAACCGTAGTTACGTCGGTTTGACTTTTAGCTAAAATACTAAGCTATAACTAATTTAGAAAGGTTAGTCAACTTACCAAGTGTTTAATGATGATTAGAGAGGCCTTGTAATCAGCTTGAAAGTTCCTCAATTGACCAGACTTGGATTTGAGAATGGAATGATCAAAGAGTTGCAACTTATGAGGTTTATATAGTGTTCATGGCACCATGATTTATTGACAACAATGTCTACAACTTACCATACCCTTCCAACAAGTGGCCTACATGTTTTAGGGATTGTTTTAGGGGCCAACATATATGAGGAAAGTTGTTTAAATGCTGAATATATGCGCATAACAGCCAACATCAACTCCTGGTCGCTGGCAACATGTGCGCAAGTCCCCCCCAACAGCCAAAAGTCTTTTGTTCTTTGATATTTTGAAAGGGCAGCCATATTTCTTTGACTTTGGGACTTTATTTATCATCTAGGGACCTCCAAGAAGTGCCTTATATAGTAACATACCCTACCATTATAAATGTTTCTTTGAATTCCTTTATAAAGTACCGAAAATAAAGGGGTATTGTGGAAATTTCTTTGTAGTAGACCACCACTAAAATTGTCAATCATTAAATGCTAAAATTCCCTGAACATTAAACATACACTATATGTTTAATATATTACACTTGGGTCTTGCACAGTATATATCACCATGACATGATTTAAAGATGTCTTGGATGCTTTTGAAAAAGCCTTAAACAAAGGTGTGCCATAGAATTTCCATACGATTCTATCTTACATTGTGAATTCAATTATTTCCATCAATTACCGGATTGAAGCTATAAGATGTTTATACATATATTAGGGTCTTGGGATTTTATAAATGAGATCGTTCAGAGGTAAAATTTTAACATGACGATACTTTAAAATCCTGCCATACATCTTTAATAAAATCCGAGACTTATGACGCTTTTGTCCTACCTGACACGTGTCGTCAATTTATTGAACACAATTTTTTTTTTCGAGGTGTTACATCCTCACCCCCTTAAAATAAATCTCGACCCGAGATTTACTGAAACAACTGAGGGTACTTTTCTTTCATGGTGGATTCAACCTCCCACGTATACTCGGGACCTCTACGGGCATCACATTTGACCTTCACAAAAGGTATATGCTTTCTTCGAAGCTTCCTTACCTGTCGATCTTCAATCGACAAAGGTTTTTCAACAAATTTTAAGCTCTCATCTATGTGCACATCTGTATGTGGTATAACCAGTGATTCATCAGCGAAACACTTCTTCAGATTGCAGATGTGGAATACATTGTGAATTCCACTGAGCTCTTCCGGTAAGTTCAACTTATAGGCAACTGACCCGACACGTTCGATGACCTCGAAAGGTCCTATGTATCTCGGGCTTAGTTTGCCTTTCTTACCAAACCGCATCACCCCTTTCCAGGGTGACACTTTAAGTAGGACTTTGTCACCTACTTCAAAGTGAAAATCCTTGCGATTCGGATCCCGGGCAGCTTTGAGATTTTCACGAATCTGGACAATCTTGTCCGTCGTTTCGAACACGATTTCTGGTCCTGATAACTGGACTTCTCCGACTTCCGCCCAACAAACTGGCGATCTACACTTTCTACCGTATAATGCCTCAAAAGGCGCAGCCTTTATGCTGGTATGGTAGCTATTGTTGTAGGAGAATTCGATTAATGGTAGGTTCTTATCCCAACTACCTCCCAAATCGATCGCACATGCACGTAGCATGTCTTCCAACGTTTGAATAGTACGCTCACTCTGACCGTCAGTCTGAGGATGATAAGCCGTACTAAAATTCAAACGTGTGCCCAAAGATTGTTGGAAACTCTTCCAAAAATGTGACGTGTACCTAGTATCCCGGTCAGAGATAATAGCTACAGGTATGCCGTGTAGGGCTACAATCTTATCAACGTATAACTGGGCTAACATGTCGGAGCTGTAAGTCTCCTTGATGGGTAGAAAATGAGCTGACTTAGTCAGTCTGTCAACTATAACCCATATTGTATCATTGCCTTTCCTTGTCTTGGGTAACTTGGTAATGAAATCCATAGTTACCATCTCCCACTTCCATGTAGGGAGTTCAGGCTGTTGTAGCAAGCCTGACGGCTTTTGATGCTCGGCTTTGACTTGCGCACATGTCAAGCATTTTGCTACATGGGCGGCTACAGACTTTTTCAAGCCTATCCACCAATAATTTACCTTTAAATCCTGGTACATCTTATCAGCTCCAGGATGAACGGAGTATTTGGAACTATGGGCTTCCTGGAGGATGACATCTCGAAGCCCTCCATAAATTGGAACCCATATTCGTCCGTTTAACCGTAAAATTCCGTTCTTGCTAAGAGTTAACTGCTCCTCAGTTACTCCTAACTTTTCACTAGGATAGTTAGCTTCCAACACAGCTTCCTTCTGTGCAGCCAACAACCTTTCCATCAAATTATTCTTTATCTCCATACGCTTGGCGTTAATTCGGATAGGCTAAACCCTTTCCTTCCGACTCAAGGCATCGGCGACTACATTCGCCTTGCCGGGATGGTATTTGATTTCACAATCATAATCATTCAACGTTTCCATCCAACGGCATTGCCTCATGTTTAACTCCTTCTGATTAAACAGATGTTGGAGGCTCTTGTGATCAGAATAAATCACACATTTGACACCATAAAGATAGTGCCTCCAAAGCTTCAGCGCGAATACAACGGCACCCAACTCCAAGTCATGGGTGGTGTAATTCTTTTCATGCACTTTCAGTTGTCTTGATGCATAGGCAATCACCTTGCCTTTCTGCATAAGCACACACCCCATGCCAGTGTGCGAAGCATCACAATAAACCACAAAGTCTTCAATTCCATCTGGTAGTGTCAGTACCGGGGCGTTGCTCAACTTTTGCTTCAGAATATCAAAGGATTCTTGCTGCTTAGGGCCCCAAACAAACTTAACCTTCTTCTTAGTTAAGGAGGTCAGGGGTGCAGCAATCCTTGAAAAGTTTTCAATGAAACGCCTGTAATATCCTGCCAATCCCAGGAAGCTACGAATCTCCGTAGGCGTCTTTGGCTCTTGCCAATTCATAACAGCTTCAACCTTAGCGGGATCCACCTGGATACCACGCTCACTGACCACATGTCCAAGAAATTGGACTTCCCGCAGCCAAAATTCACATTTAGAGAATTTGGCATAGAGCTTCTCTTGGTGTAAAAGTTTGAGAATACATCGAAGGTGTTTCTCGTGGTCAGCTTGATTCTTAGAATAAATAAGGATGTCATCGATGAAGACGATAACAAATTTATCTAAGTAAGGCTTGCAGACGCGATTCATGAGATCCATGAACGCGGCTGGTGCATTAGTGAGCCCAAAAGGCATCACTAGGAACTCGTAGTGACCATAACGAGTCCTAAATGCAGTCTTGTGAACGTCTTCATCCTTAACCTTCAACTGATGGTAGCCTGACCTCAGATCAATCTTTGAGAAGTAACTTGCCCCTTGAAGCTGATCGAACAAATCGTCGATCCTGGGCAATGGATATCTATTCTTGATCGTGACCTTATTAAGCTCGCGATAGTCGATGCACAGACGCATCGACCCATCCTTCTTCTTGACAAACAGGATTGGCGCTCCCCAAGGAGATGAACTAGGTCGAATGAAACCTTTAGCCAGCAATTCATCTAGCTGTGTCCGCAACTCCTTCATTTCTGTGGGTGCCAATCTGTATGGTGCTCTAGCAACTGGTGCCGCTCCGGGGATGATATCTATCCTGAATTCAACTTGTCTATCTGGTGGTAAGCCAGGTAGATCTTCAGGAAACACTTCTGGGTATTCAGAAATGACAGGGATGTCTTCTAACTTCGGTTTGGGCTCATCAATAATCACCTGTGCCATGTAGATGACACACCCCTTCTTCAATCACTTGGAAGCCTTGAGCATAGTCACGTGCTCAGGTAGTCCATACTGGGTATCTCCCCGAATGGTAAGTGACTCACCAGACGGAGTCTTTATCACTACTTGCTTCATGTTACAGACGATTTGGGCCTGGTTATAAGATAACCAGTCCATACCCAGAACTATGTCAAAACCGGCTAACTTAAACGGAAGTAGAGACAGAGGAAAAGAATGGTTCTTAATGGATATAACACATCCATCTAACACAGTAGAGACGGTTTCTATGGTACCATCTGCTAACTCTACCTCATAGTTTGCGTTTAAGGTTTTGACAGGTAAATTCAACAATTTACAAAACTTATGATCTACGAAAGACTTATCTGCGCCTGAATCAAAAAGTACTCTTGCAAAGACATCATTTACAAGGAAAGTACCTGTTATGACATTATCGTCCTGCACAGCTTCTTTCGCGTCCATTCTGAAGACTCTGGCATTAGTCTTCTTAGCCTCCTCAGGCTTCTTGTTGTATTTTGGGCAGTTGGTCTTGATGTGCCCCTTCTCATTGCAACGGTAGCACGTTGCGTCTTTTATCTTTTTGCAATCCAGGGTTTTATGGTCCATGGACTTGCAAATTCCACAAGCAAATGATTTTGACTGAGTCTGAGAGCTTGACTCCAGTCTGCACTTTCCATAGTGCTGCTTCTTGCAAATTTTACACCTGGGCTTCTCATCAGACTTATGCCCGTCTTTCCTCGACTCAGATCCCTTTTTGTTATCACCATTCCCACGGTGTTTCTTATTCGACCTTCGCGAACCATCATCTTCACGCTTCCTCTTCTCGGCCTCCTTATTCCTCTGCGATCTCTGCCGGACGGCATCCAGAGTGAGGGATAAGGAAATGTCAGTTAAAGACCTGAAGGTAGCTGGCCGGGAAGCTTTTACGCTTGCCTTGATCTCGGGTTCTAAACCACCAATAAAGCGAGCGATTCTCTTTGGCTCCGGGGTTACCAGGTAGGGAACCAACCGGGACAGCGTATTGAAGCTTGTCAGGTAAGCTTGGCAGTCGAGGTTCTTCATCACCAACGATAGAAAGTCAGATTCTATTTTCTCCACCTCATGTTGAGGGCAGAAATTTTCCTTGATCAGGGCAATGAATTGATCCCACGACATGCTATACAACGGGATCTTTCCGGAGGCCTCCATCAGAGATCTCCACCATGCCAATGCTTCACCCTTGAAGGACAGTGACACAAACTTAACTATATCCCTTTCAGCGCACCCGCTGATATCCACCACCGTGTCCATTTCGTCCAGCCAAGTCATACAGTCGACGACCCCCTTTTCCCCAGTAAAATCCCAGGGTTTACAAGACACGAAGTACTTATAAGTGCAACCCTTGTTACAGGGTCCCTGATGCAGTACCAATTGCTGAGATGGGACACTTTGACGGTTGGTGGACTGACGGTCATCACCATCTTTCTTGGGTCCATCCTTTTTGGGAGGAGGCTTGTTATGAGCCTCAGAATGTGTCCTGGGCTTTGAATGTGATGCAGAGTGGGTCCTACTTCGAGTACCACTGTATTCCTCATACTGTCTATCCAAAGCCTGAGTAACAGCGCCGTCTATGATTGCTTTTAACTCGGCACCCGTTAACATAATCTGGGCGTTCTCATTCGGCTCTGCTGGATGGCTATTGCCCTCACTGGAGTTAGCCATTTGTATTGAACTGTTGCAGAAAACAAGGTCAATATTTTATTTGGGATTTTATTATGGAATTACCCCTTAGGGTAATTCGTTAACCATGGTAAACAGAGACCATATTTGGTTAACTTATTAATCGCATTAATTTAGGATTTTAATTAAAATTTATCCTAAACACAAACAATAACAATATATATTGGCACATAAGGCTTGGTCACATGGACAATTTAAATTATAAGCTATGATTTCAGAGAATCAAGACTTTTAAGGTTTGAACCTAGTTCATTACCCTTATCAGACAGGGAGTCATAGCTACCTCTGTCTTTTGGCTCATATAAAAGTGAGCGGGGCCCGTAGGCATCATATTACCACGTATGGTAAAAATATGATCATCTTAATTGATGATCTTAACCCATGATTCAGAGATCACATAATTGGGTTTGGAATCTTCTAAAGAATCCTTATACATATATAAATGACATGTGATTTTTAACGAATCACTTCTGCCAGGAGTGTTAACATGTTTCAAGATGTTAACAGGGATTTGAATCTTTTAAACAGGTCTTACCATTTTGGCCCGGTCTTATATTTGACACGAGGCTAGGTTTCACACTTTAAGATCCTTAATTAAATAATTACATAGGCAGATTAATTTAAAAGGAATGCTTTTAATTTATTTATTTCATTTATAAAGTATATATGCACAATTGGCAATCATGAAATTTATAAAAACAACCATTCCATTTATTTATTCAAAGCATTACACACTTGCCCTAAACGGGTCTTTCAAATTACAAATTTACCCATGCAGGGGTTAAATAACACACATGCCCACGCAGGGGCCAAATATCACACATGTCCACGCAGGGACTCATACTAACAATACACCCACGTAGGGGTTCAAACAAACAAGCATGCCCACGCAGGGGCTAAACAGTAAATACAGGAGAAAATAACTGTGGAAGGATTCAACGATCCTTCTTGTTCTTCCCCTTGATCAACCCCACTAATCCCTGGAAGAATGTTTGCCTCTCCTGGCGGTCTTCGTGAACTACCCGTTCAACCTGATCCAACCTCTGCAGGAGTGCTTCATGTTCGGGTGGTGAGAATCAAGGTGGCTGCGATTGAGCTCGGATGATGGGTCTAGGAGGTATCGCGTATCCCTGAGTCGGCTAACTCACCCCCATGGATCCCCATAGGGTCCTTGGGTGTTGTAGTTCGCTGCTAACATGTACGGATCGGCCTCCGCGTACCCATAGTCGTGATGCGTTGGGGGTTCAAACGGGTTGTATCCCATGCCACTCGTGTATGCCGGGATTGGGTTATCGAATCCCATCGGCGGTGGTTGTAGTACAGCAGGGTTGGAGGGTCCACCCATTTGTGGGTCCTCCTGGTATGGCGGGTAGTGACTAGCACTTGAGTGTTGTGGGGAACTGAAATTGAAGCCCCCCGGTCGTACCGACATGCGGGCACCGGTTCTTCTACGCCTTGGCGGTTGAGGAGGTGCCGGTTGAACTGGTGGCGGTGGAGGTGGTGGCGTAACTGCCACAAACCGGTGATCCTCGGATGAATCTTGATGATGCGGCTGCGGCTGTGGCTCCTGCTGCTGCTGAGACTGCTGCTGCTGATGCTGCCCATGAGACGACGAGTGGTGTGATGGTGTATAATACCACTGGTGTTGATCGAACAGGGCTTGGAAACTGTCTGGACCACCATAGGGTGATCCGTGAAAAGACGATCCGTCGGAGATTTCGATCGGATGGTTTGGAGTACCACTTGCCGGCATGACGGGGTCCGTATCCTCGTCCATATCATCAGCGTGGTCACCTGAAAAGTGGTCCTCTGGACCCAGTGGGTTAAAACCCACGGGCTCTGGTATGAATCCTACCGGGTTAAACTGTCCCCGAAAAACAGGTGTAGGGTCTCCATAGGAATGATGGGACAAAGACCTCTGCAGCGGTATATAGGAAGGCAGAGGGTTGTTGGGCTCATCTTCCGAATGTGGTCCATATGAATTGTGGACCGGAGGGGTAGAGCTGTGCAAAACAGATCGTCTCGCTGGTTCGAACAGGTTTCTCCTGTTCCGTCGTGGACCTTCGCTCTCCGTAGCTGGTTGGGCTCGTACATTTGACGGTCCAGCTTCATGGTCATTGGGGGCGGTGACTGGCCCCTTGCCTCGTCCTCGTGTTCTAAAGAATCTCGGAGGCATTTTGATGTTCCTGTCAATAAGGCATACGATAACAATAACAAAATATAAAATTTAAAGGACAAAACAAAAACCAAATAAGGTGGAATTTGTCCTATGTTATAAGTCTAGACTCGAAGGTTTAGATATGTGCAATGCACTCAAACCCGATGGAATCGGAGCTTGTTCTGATCTTCTACTCATTCTTAGTGATGTATCAGTTCCAGATCTGAATTCTATCCAAGAGATAGTTGATTTTGGGTTTGAACATGAACAACCATCTTGAACCGTGAACTGGTCAGACTAGGGTGACTCCTGTTCAACCGGGTCACTTGGGTCGAGACGAGGTTCCTGTTGTTTAAACAAGCTATCATAACCTCTCGTTCAAAAACTGCAGTACTTCAAACAAAATCAAGTGATAAGACGATCAGATCGTCGGGGCGGATTTCCGTCCGAACGGATTGCCATCCGATCAGATTGCCATCTGATCGACCGACCATCCGATCGGGCTGCCCATTGGTTCCACACTTAAACTTTATTCAAACTATTCAAGGATCTGAACGTTGAACGGATTACCGCCCGATCGGATTGCCATCCGATCGAGCGACCGACCGATCATGTGACGTTTGGGACTTTGATACTTAAACAATTTTCAACATGTTCAATACACAAGATTACCACCCGATCGGATTGCTATCCGATCGAGTGACCGTCCTGCTGTGAACTTGTTCTCAACTGAGAAGCCTCGCCAATCGGATCGCCGTCCGATCGACTGACCATTCGATCGACCGACCTGAAGGGTAGAGATACTTCTCTATTTTCAAAATGCTACAAAGAAAACTTCAAAGGTCAAACCATCATACACAAAGACATCCTCACCAAGCGAGGTTGTCGATCCAATCGAACGGCCATCTGATCGGATGACCATCCGATCGACTGGCCATCCGATCGGATTGCCATCCGATACTTGGTTACCCTTCACCGTTTTACGCATCAACTCTCGCTTATGCTATCGTTAACTGTTCAGGCTGAATTCACTCTAGCGCTCCCTTCAATCCATTAACTCTATCGATGTGAGTATACTCGAACCCTTTTTGCTTTACGCACTTTTGGGTGTTACATACGTTACTTATTCTAAATCACAACAAACACACTACGCAATACTTTAACGCTAACCGTTACCGCATGTTATACGTGACTCGATGAATGCTTGTTTGTTATGTTTACACATAGATTGTGTCACACCCCGATTTCCACGTGTCACCGGTGGGCCCGGTGGGGGAGTATCGTGACGTGGTTGGCAACGTAATAGTCAAACAACACAATATAATAATGCACAGCGGAAGCAATTTACAAATAAGATACAACCGAATTTATTTATTGTAATCAAAGTCACAATATCCGGTGTTTATCCACAGAACGGATCGAAACAAAATAACATTTAATGGTTCAACAGACTTCTGGCATCCTAAGCTTGCGAGACTTTTATTGATGCTTAGGAGACAATCCAGCCAATTTCGCTTAGTACCTGCATTCAGTCTTTTTGGGAAAATACGTCAGTTTACACTGGTAAATACATTCAACTGACTCATTTTGAAAATGATTGAAAATTTGGTTTGGATGCACATGGCATAAACGTTTTTATATTTAACTTGGGAGAATTATTTAATATTATAATCTTGTGAACGAATTACATGTTACTTATGCGTTCAGTAGCCCGGATCTAGTCCGGGTTAAAGATCAATAGACACACCACATAATTGAGTTATACACGGACGGTGTACGCCTACACGCCGTGCTCAGGTCGTGGCCAATCTCGTAAGATGATGCCAAGGATATCCGGGACATGGTCATTAACCCCCCAAAGGCTGTAAAGTAAACAAGACTGTTTAAACGAGCCGATCAAATTATTCAACTACCCACTAAGCGTGGAGATTTGATGCCCGATCAAGCGGTACGCTATGTACCGTAACCCAAGCCCGTATAGGGAAAATAAGTTAAAAGTATTTACCTGATGCAAGTATAAATCACAATAAGCAGAATGCACGTAGCTTTTACTGTTTCTCCTAATCTGGAACGAAGGTTTAATATAACCTATTAGGATTCTAACGGGTCTTTTATTAAGCTTAAGCTTAGACCGGCTAGTTTCAAGATACGGTTCGTACGCATGATTAAGCGAAGACCGGATAGAATGTGATTCAGACCCGACAAGTTTGAAGACTTGTTTAATATGGGTTTATTATTCACATTCTGGATTTTGAGATCAAACCGTTAAGGTTTGACCCGTTTCGGCTAATTTATGTAAACTTGTTACATAAACCGAACCGTATGCGTAATAAGCGTGACGGGTAGTCATGAGAGCTATATATAGGTTTCCTAAGTTAATTATGTCTCAAATATGTTGTGACATCAGTAAGGTGTCTTTCGTTATGCCCGTAATATGTTTAGACACAAACTATGCCCCGTAGGGGTAGTTTGGTCATTTTAAAGGTTGTAAAAGAGTTTAGATGTTTAACTGAGTTACAGGTCTGATGTAAACAGAAAACACACTCAATTTGATATGTTATATCAGTAGGCTAAAGCATATATGTGAAATTTATCATGTTTGTCCAAACTATGCCCCGTAGGGGTATTTTGGTAATTCCACATAAGCCGAAAAGCTCAAAACCGAGGTCTGAGTTTATAAACCTTTTCTTACTGTTAAAATATTGTAATTTGCCTCTTATATCAGTAGGTATCAACCCGGGTATGTCCAATATGATTTTAAAACATACTATGCGCTAAAAACGCTAAATAAGGCGATTAAAGGCCATTACCGAGTTCGATACTTAAATCTGATATTTTTATATTTCCAGAAGGCTTAAAATAATTTATTTATCATAACTAATCAGTAGCAAAAGGTTTGGAGTCGTTTTGAGGTGTAAAACTCATTTTATGGCCCGTAAGGGCAAAACCGACAATTTCCGAATTAAGCCTGCGACTACGAGTTATGCCCAGCCTAAAATTAATTAAAAATCTTTAAAAATCCCAAAATAATATATTACATCAGTGGGTAAAAGGTTTGATACCAAAAAGTATGTTTAACTAGGCTATACGCTAATTATGCCGTTTTATTAACATAAAGCATTAGTTTTGCGATAATGAGCATAACTCTTAATCTACAAGTCAAACTGATGTCAAACTTTGCATACAAGTCTATATATCAGTAACAAAGGTTTCTACACTTTTACATTTTCATAAATCACGTTTTAAGGCAATAAGGGCATAATGGTCAACATATGAGCGATTAACGGAAACATGTATATTAATTGGGTAATCATCGAAACAAGTACAGAGGCTTATACTATCATGTAACCCAACCCTAATGAAGCATTAAGTCATTTCTAATTCCATCTAACTCGGGCCAGAACTGAAGTCAACGTAAAAGTCATAGTTTCGTGACTTTCGGTTCCGAACCGGTTTAAAACTGAGAGTTGTCGAGTCTGACCAGTTTAGACATGTCCGTATACCTATTACTAAGTTATATTAAGTTTAAAACAGGTTACACGCATCATGTATTGCTAATCATGCATTAAATCATATTTTATATTTCTGTTGACTTTTTCGGTCAACGTTTGACCCGACAAACGACCTAGTTAGGTCTGGAATCAGTACGTGCCCTTATAAGGGTTTAATACCCATATAATTACCTACTTAACGGTACTTTTAATTCGACATATGACTGAGCTATCATTAATTAATCACGAAGTCAAACCGTAGTTACGTCGGTTTGACTTTTAGCTAAAATACTAAGCTATAATTAATTTAGAAAGGTTAGTCAACTTACCAAGTGTTTAATGATGATTAGAGAGGCCTTGTATTCAGCTTGAAAGTTCCTCAATTGATCAGACTTGGATTTGAGAATGGAATGATCAAAGAGTTGCAACTTATGAGGTTTATATAGTGTTCATGGCACCATGATTTATTGACAACAAGGTCTACAACTTACCATACCCTTCCAACAAGTGGCCTACATGTTTTAGGGATTGTTTTAGGGGCCAACATATATGAGGAAAGTTGTTTAAATGCTGAATATATGCGCATAACAGCCAACATCAACTCCTGGTCGCTGGCAACATGTGCGCAAGTCCCCCCCAACAGCCAAAAGTCTTTTGTTCTTTGATATTTTGAAAGGGCAGCCATATTTCTTTGACTTTGGGACTTTATTTATCATCTAGGGACCTCCAAGAAGTGCCTTATATAGTAACATACCCTACCATTATAAATGTTTCTTTGAATTCCTTTATAAAGTACCGAAAATAAAGGGGTATTGTGGAAATTTCTTTGTAGTAGACCACCACTAAAATTGTCAATCATTAAATGCTAAAATTCCCTGAACATTAAACATACACTATATGTTTAATATATTACACTTGGGTCTTGCACAGTATATATCACCATAACATGATTTAAAGATGTCTTGGATGCTTTTGAAAAAGCCTTAAACAAAGGTGTGCCATAGAATTTCCATACTATTCTATCTTACATTGTGAATTCAATTATTTCCATCAATTACCGGATTGAAGCTATAAGATGTTTATACATATATTAGGGTCTTGGGATTTTATAAATGAGATCGTTCAGAGGTAAAATTTTAACATGACGATACTTTAAAATCCTGCCATACATCTTTAATAAAATCCGAGACTTATGACGCTTTTGTCCTACCTGACACGTGTCGTCAATTTATTGAACAAATTTTTTTTTTTCGAGGTGTTACAGATTGTTGTCTACCTGCCTTAGCAACGATAGTACTATAGTTTGGACTCAGCACCTGTTCACTCAGGGCTTGTTAAGGACTATTAATCACATGATTCGCAGTGGTGAATATGTGTTACGAACTGCCTTGCGCAGTCGACCCGCAGTCATTGGTATTGATAGGATCATGTCGATAACTAACGTGCTTCACATCACACGTTGTACGTGTTGGTTATGCGTAAACGATTTCGAACTCTATTATGCTATTATTAAACTTGTATGCTCACCTTTACACTATGTGTATTGATTTTTACTTTAACGTATGTGGCAGGTGCTTAAGATGCTAGGATGCCTTGTTTGCTGTGTGATGAAATTGAGGCTAGGAAAGAGTCCTCGAAACAAATAAATAAATTGTCTATTTTGAAATCTGAGTTGTCGAATCTGTAGTTGTTTGTGAGACAATTATTTGTAATAACTATTTTATTTGGATATGTTATGGTATGGGACATGACGTTTTAAGTATCTGGTAATTAATAGTTGTTATGGATACTCATTTTCAATCTGTTTCGCTCAGTGCCACGCCCCGATGATTCTGCCATCGGTTGGGGTGTGACATTACTAATTCTTTCGACGCAACGCTTAAAGTATTGTATAATGTGACAAATAAAGTATGAAACATGCATGATTTCAAATGCATAACCTTAAGCATATAATAATGACGTGTAAACACATAAATGCAGGTAATAAATAATTATTAAAATAGTACGGAAATTACCAGTTCCATGCCAGTTGTCACAGGTATTTATTTACTTTTTTATATTCGGCGTTAAATTTAACGTTACCTTTTACCCGTTGGTTTTTTTAGTTTGTTATGCCTCGCCAACCGCTCTTGCCAGATCTGAACGAGGTAAAAATATATTTACTTATTATTAAGAAGGCTTTTAGATGTGTCGTTATCAACTAATAAGGCTGAAACAGTCAAATACGCTGATGGTTCTTGAACTTCTTGACCGACGAAAATAGCTAAATCCGCTGACACAAACAAAACATACATGAGTTTGGCTAAATACGCCGATCACCATGATAAAAACGATGTGGTTCTTTATCACTGACTTCGAAGTTGCTTTTGATTAATTACGCTAACACTATGTCGCCGAGAATCAACAACTAAGCTGATATAATACCGGCGTATTTGTTAATTACGCGATCTTCAAGTTAAATACGTTGTATTCAAAATTATCTACACTGACTTCAAGTTTAAATACGCTGGACAAGGTTTAAACATGAACAAAAACCCTCTAATCACTCAAAAACGACCAAAGATCCATGTTTCTTTGCACCAAAATGACACAGATGTTCACCAAAACACTGATTAACAACAACCTAATGATTAATCACACCAGATCAATCCATTTTAAGTCCAAAAATACGAAAAACCTTGAAACTTTAAAAAACCTTCAAAACTTGAAGAATCTTAACAAAAACTCAAACAATCAAGAGCACTAAGGCTCTGATACCAAATTGCGAGTCCCAAACAAGATCCAGATCACAGTGGTTTAATTGTTAACATCCAAACACCTATTGATTAGGTGGTTGAATGAGTGAAAGTTAAGAAAAACAAAGATGAAGATGAAGATTCTTGTTTGGATCAAAACAACAAGTGTAGTTTTTGTAATCCCAAATGAAATGAACAATAACAACACCTAGATATCGGATCCAGCTCAGTAATCAAGAAACACAACACAAGAGATTTACCAAAACTAGTCCAAGGACCTTGGATAGTGTAACACCTCGTAAAATCGTGTCCAATGATGTATTGAAACGTGTAATGAACCCTAATAAAGTCAAACGTTGACTGTGAGGTACTAATTTCGTCAAAAACGAAAACCTTGAGTATAGAAGGACTGAAAGTGTCAACATGCCTAAACTAGGCCTCTGAGTGACCTTATACGATGTCCGTATTCTCAGAAGAGCCACTTGTTGGACAAGAGGAGTCGTTTGTGTAATTATTCAAAAGTTTGCGCAACGAAGGGCTAAAAGTGTCAACATGTAAATTCTTACCTCTGAGTGACCTTTTAACAAACCGAGAGCTTCATTATGTTTCATCATATTCTCGGGAATGCCAAATATTGGCTATTAAAGGCTTTTACACCAATAAGTGAAGTTGCGCGCAAGTTTGCAAGTTAGAGGGGTTAAAAGCGTCAACATGTTTAAATACACCTCTGAATGACCTTTTTATGAACCCGAAGTATTATGATGTACAATCATACTCTCGGGAATGCTTAACATGAGCTACACAGGACTTTGATGCTATTAAATGATGATACGCGCAAGTCTTCGCATTAAAGTGACCAAAAGCGTCAACGTCGAACAATACACCTTTGAGTGACCTTTTAAGCGAACTGGAGCGTCGTAATATTTGAGCATACGCTCGGGAATGCCTAGTAGGGGCCATGGAAGGCTTTGATATCGATAAATGTTATTACACATCACTTTATGCGTTAAAAGGATTAAAAATTCAGTGGTTATATGACCTAGTTAGGTAGGTGATTAACCCTTAAAAGGGCACCTCCTAATTCCTTCGTTTGCCTAGTTAATTGTCGGGTCAAACCATTTAGTTAAAAAGTCAAACTTGGTAGAATTTTAAATAATAATTAAAACCAATGATGCAGGGGTTATAAATTATATTTTAACACTCTAATAATTTTGTAATTATTATTAGAACATGTCTAAGCATGTTCAACCCGACAATTCTAAGTTTAGGGTCGGTTCGCAACCTAAAGTCTCAAAAGCTTGAGTTTCAGTTCTGACCCGATTAAGCTTGATTCTTCCATGTTTTAAGCTTCCGTTAGGACAGTATTATATAGTAGTATAACCCCCTGAAGTTATATTGCTTGGTCCTTAGTAGTTTGAATTATATGCACATGTAAGTTATTATGCTTATAAATGCCATAATTGCCCTTTTGACATATAAACGAGATTTTTAGAAATGTGAGTGGACAAAAACCTTTGTTACTGATATATAAGTATGTCCCGAAAAGTTCACATCAGTTCTTTGTCTTAAACAGGAGTTATGCTCGATATCGTAAATAGAAGCTTTTTATTAATTAAATTGCGATATCTTGCATAAGGCATGTTTAAACTTGGATTTTGACCCAAAAATCATTACCTACTGTTAAGATATTATTTTTAGGGATTTTTGGAATTTTTTATCAGATTATAACCTGATCGTATCATGGAGTTCTTATGTAATTCGGTAAATGACGATATTATTTTTAGGGATTTGATCACAAATGATTTGAACGCCAAATCTTTTTCTACTGATTTCATACATTAAATAAATTATTTTGAGCATTAAAAACTGATCAAAATCTCAGATTTCCATAAAACACTTTAATTATCGTCGATTAGCGATTTTTACGCTATTTAGGTGCATAGTATGGTTTTAAACCATAATTAACACCTAAGACTTGTTACCTACTGAATTTTTAAACAAATTTTAATATTATTACAGTAGGTATAAGTCGTGAACTCAGAAATATCCGTAAAAGCATATGTGAAATGACCAAAATGCCCTTTCGGGGCGTAGTTTGGCCATAATTGTAAAACCTCACATATGTATGATATCTTACTGATGTAATGTGATAAAATAAATATTTTTACTGATTACCAAAGACCAGAACCTCAGTTTGTTTTAAATCCTCTTTTATAAAGGGTAAAATGACCAAAATGCCCATACGGAACTTAATTGGGTTTTAAATACTTTTTGAGCATATATGTTAACATCCTACTGATGTATTAACATATTCTAAGCATAATAACATATGGGACTTGTATATGATTCTTTTGGTTACCCGTTACGCATTTACGCGTTCGGATCGGTTTACGTAACTAGTTTACGTAAGTTTGCTGAAGCGGGTTTAACCTTATCATTTTATCTCAAAATCCAGAATGTGTTTAGTTTACCCATATTATACAAGTCTTCCTACTTGTTGGGTCTAAATAACATTTTATTCCGGTCATCGCTTAATCTAACGTATCGTACCGTTTTAGATACTTTAAGCTAGTCGGTCTAAGTCTACGACTTAAATAAGACTATTAGCATTCTGAATTGGTTATATATTACCATCACTCCAAACTAGAGCCACCCGGTAAAAGCTACCTGCATTTAGATAGATTGGATACGACTGAGTTATTTTGCTGTGAATCAAGTATTAGCTCAGGTAAATACTTTTAACTTATTTTCCCTTATACGGGCTTGGGATATGGTATTATAATAATACCACTTGGTCGGGTATGAAATCGTTTAATCGGATTGTGATTAATAAATTTACATAACCCGTTTTAATCTGTCTTGTTTGATAACATAAACATTGGGGGTTAATTCGACCGTGTCCTGGATATCCTCGGCTCATTTCATTTGAAAATGGCCACGGCCTATGCACGTGGTGTAGGCATACACCTGACAGATGCAAATGCTAAAATATAAACCCACATGTTGGGGATAACTCCTTTGTGGGTTCTATAAGTGGTGAGTCGGTTAATCACGACCGGCTTACAACCGGCCCCAATTGTATGACAAACATGTAAATCTGTATACAAGATTATCTTTAAATAATTGTCCCAAGTTATAAATGATTTGTGCCTTGTGCACTTAAATCAATTTTCATAAACTCTTTTCAAATGAGTCGGTTAATTGTATTTACTAGTGAAAACTGATGTATTTTCAAAAGACTAAGTGGCAGGTACTACTCAGAATAGGCTGGGAGTTGCTCGGTGTCGAAAAAGGGGATCTTGCAAATCCTTAAAGATGCCATAAAGTCTGCTAAACTTCATTTTGTACATTCCGTAATGATCCACCTGTGGATTTGATATTACAGGCTCGTCTATTATAAATACTTTGACATTTTCAGACATTTGAGTTTGTAATAATATTTTATATTCCAAGACTTCCGCTGTGCTAATCTGTGTATGTTTGACCATGATGATATCAACTACGTCACGATACTCCCCACCGGGCCCACCGGTAATATGTGGAAATATCGGGGTGTGACAGCTTGGGTTTCATTGAATCACATATTTATACTTATAGACCAACCAACGTATTTAATAAATTCGCTGGTCTCTTAATTACGCCGCCTTAGGCTTTCTAACTATTACAAATGACACTTTGACCCCCTAAACTTTCTAGAACATGATAAACTCTAACAAAACAATCCATAACCGAATAAACCAAGTACCAACGATCTCAAAAGCTCTAACATATTTAAGTGATCGTCAGTAAGTCTTTAATTAGAAGGGTTGAAGATCACTGTGCTCTGTCGGAAAGATCAAGTCTCAGCCAAAGTAGAAAGCAGGCATCATCATCATTCAAGGAGGAGTCTGTAAGTGCAGTATCCGATGAATGGAGATTATCGATGCCAGACAGAACGGATAGCAACAGTTAAGGGGGAGTCTATAAGTGTAGTTCTCATCGGGTAATTGTGCTTTATCAGTTCTGGTCAACAAAGTCAAAGGCCCAAGTCAAAGTTGATGAAAACTGGTTTATCCTAACAAATTCAGACATATATATATATATATATATATATATAAGTTGTATGGGTCCGAATTTATGAATTAACTTGTCAGAACTTATGTCTTGTTGTCCGAATTTATCACTTTTGTAATGTCAGTACTTATATGTTAAGTACTGACTAGTGTGATTGGTAGGTTTGTCCGAACTTATCATATATTCGGACTAGACATAGTTTTGTGTCAGGACTTATGGAGTCCGAGTTTGTTGGGTTTGCCTTAGCCTATATATATCTGTTGTATAGGTTAGAATTAGCAATCTATGTGAAAAGCTTTGTGCAACTCTCAATAAACCCAGGAATTCTTCAACAGTGTGTGCACACTCTAGAGAGAGAGTGACTATGTGATAGTGAGAGAAAGCTAGGTTTAGATCTTTGTGATCTAAACCAGCTTGTAGATGATGTATACTCTTTCGATTATTGTAATCTGTGATGGCTGTTTCAATAATAAAGGGTTTCACCTTCTACACCTCTCTATCTTGTTTGTTTTTTATGTTTTCACGTCATGAATCAAGTGCAGTGTTGATGTTCGTCATCGATCCAGTGCTTTCACAGTGGTATCAGAGCATGGTTACCGATTCGGAATGGTCTAACCACATTCCGAATCACCATTGCTCTTGATTTGATGTTTGTTTTTGCCAAACATCATGGAGACGTGAAGATTGTGCAGAAAAATTGAAGAAATTGAAGTTGTTCGTCGAGATGTTTTCTTGTTTTCCAAGTTGTTTTAGATATGAGGTTTGATCTGTTATTTGCTCTGTCCGAATTTAAGTAGTTTAGAAGTTATTATGTCCGTATTTGTTACTTCCATATTTGTTTATGACCTTGTGTGAAGTCACGCTTGGGAAACAAATTTGGAAGAAATTCATTGCCAGAGTTTTCGGAATTGTCAATACTTAAATTCTCTTGATTTGTCCGAATTTAAAGTACTTATTCTTTATCTTTCTGTCCGTATTTAAACTTGTCAGTACTTCTTCTCTTTCTTTTTGTCCGAATTTAAGAGAGTGTCAGAACTTATTCCTTTGTCCGAATTTATAGAATTGTTAGTACTTAATCCTTTTTTTCTCCTGTCCGAATTTATAATTGTCAGTACTTATTTTTTCTCATGTCCGAATTTATAAGTGTCAATACTTAAATCCTTGTCCAAACTTGTAAGTACTTATTCATTCCTTGTCCAAATTTAAAGGTTTGTCACTACTTATCAAAAAGTTTCATCCTTGTCCTAATTTAAAGGTTGTAAGGATTTATGAGTTTGTCAGGACTTGTTCTTTCTCCTTTCTCCTTTCTCCTTGTAAGGATTTCTTCATTCCTTTGAAGTCTGAATTTTGAGTTATATTCGGAACTTCTTTGCTTGTTCTGAATTTCTTTGTATTCTGTAGTACTGTTCAAATGATCTGATCCGAGGTTTCAAAAGCTTCCAGGTTTTACGAGTTCCGAATTTTCTAGAATTCCGGGTTACCTGGGGTACCAGATTTTTTGTTAAGTTTAGAAGTTTATGTAGTTCGGAGGTTTCGAGTTTTGCATGTTCCGAGTTTTTCTAGTTATGCTGGGTTACCTGGGGTAGCAGATAATTAGCTAAAAGTCATAATTTTGTGTAATTCGGAAATTTGAAGTCATTTTGGGATTGCTGAAAAGTTTCGGGGTACTTATGTTGTCCGGATTAAGTGAGGGGATGAGACGCGGTAATGGTGGTCCACAGTGTTCTTTTCAAAATACTCGGAGTTCGTATTTGGTCCTTACTAGAGTTTTGAGACAATCTTAGACTATTATCGTGCATTAGAGGTGAAGATAATAATGAATTGGTTGGACTTTGATAGTTTACAAAGAAATAGGGGGAGTAAAAATTTCCTATTTTCTTCGTGAATCTAAAGCTTGTGCGTGAAAAGGCTCGTATGTGATGGAGTTTTGTCACGTGTGTTTGTGCTGTTAATCAAGTATTGACATGATGAAGTTGGATTCTCGGTTGATGACTAGTTAAAGATTCAGCCTTATTAGTTGATGTTTAGAGTAGAGAATATTAGTTTCTTGGTCCCTCTTCAAAGACGGTTGCTAGTCTGTTCTCGAAATAATGTGGTGCTTCTTGATAAGGGGAAGATCGGAGATGAAAGCCGTCGGGGATTCACTGGATTCGTGAAGATAAGAGATTAATTCATGAAGATTAGTGACGAGATGAGATCATACATGCATGATCAAGATGGTAGATGTACTTTTAAAAAGTTCAGTTTGTTATTAACTTATCGAACTGACTTCATGTCTTCATGGAAGTTGAAGTGTTCATTATTGAGCATTGGAAATCCAATATTTCTTCCTGCTGCCTATTAGGCTTGAAGATTAAGGTTTCGAGCGATATTCTTACATTTGGTTGTAGGTTGGTTCACGTTAACTTGATTCGGGAGTAGTTTGAGGGGGAGGATCTACAGTGTTTGATGTTGGATTCTTCAGGTTTCACAAAGTGGCTATTTAAGTGATCATCAACAAGTCTTAAATTAGAAGGGTTGAAGATCGTTGTGCTCTGCCGGAAAGATAAGTCTCAGCCAAAGTAGAAAGTAGGC
Source organism: Helianthus tuberosus (assembly GCA_030545235.1). Classification (NCBI taxonomy): domain Eukaryota; kingdom Viridiplantae; phylum Streptophyta; class Magnoliopsida; order Asterales; family Asteraceae; genus Helianthus; species Helianthus tuberosus. Next base: position 41,385,748 of record CM060393.1, on the reverse strand, counting down.
ATGACATCATCATTCAAGGGGGATTCTGTAAGTGCAGTATCCGGTGAATGAAGATTATCGATGCCAGATAGAACGGATAACAACAGTTAAGGGGGAGTCCGTAAGTGCAGTTCTCGTCGGGTAACTGTGCTTTATGAGTTCTGGTCAACAAAGTCAATGGCCCAAGTCAAAATTGATGAAAGTTAGTTTATCCTAACAAATTCGGACATATATATAAGTTGTATGGGGTCCGAATTTGTGAATTTACTTGTCAGAACTTATGTTTTGTTGTCCAAATTTATCACTTTTGTATTGTCAGTACTTATATGTTAATTACTGACTAGTGTGATTAGTAGGTTTGTCCGAACTTAGCATATATTCGGACTAGACAAAATTTTGTGTCGAGACTTATGGAGTCCGAGTTTGTTGGGTTTGCCCTAGCTTATATATATATGTGTGTTGTATAGGTTAGAATTAGCAATCTCTGTGAAAAGCTTTGTGCAACTCTCACAAAACCCAGGAATTTTTCAACAGTGTGTGCATATTCTAGAGACAGAGAGTGATTATGTGTTAGTGAGAGAAAGCTAGGTTTAGATCTTTGTGATCTAAACAAGCTTGTAGATAATGTATGCTCTTTCGGTTTATGTAATCTGTGATGACTGATTCAATAATAAAGGGTTTCATCTTCTACATCTCTCAATCTTGTTTGTTTTTGATGTTTTTCACGTCATGAATCAAGTGCAATGTTGATATTCATCATCAATCCGGTGCTTTCACACCGAACAGTTTCAGCGCCTCATGTACCAGCCCATCTTGGCATAGATTGTCTATGATTATACTATATGCGATTATCCAAGGTGGAAAAACCCTAGATCTTTCCATCTTCTTGAGCAAGATGACAGTAGCATGAGTGATTCCCACTTTGCACAACCCATTAATCAATGTATTTTTAATCTGATCAACAAAGTTGACTGCTTGATGGAGCTTCCCTTCACTACATAGCCCCAGGATCATCGGGTTCAAGATCGGGAGATCTAGCTGGTAACCCAGCTTTATAACATTCCATAATGTAGAAAACCCAAAGCCCCCTTAACTTGAATGGCAAAAACAGTTTATTATACAAAAATTATTGTTATACAAGTCAAGAGACTTCAGTATATCAAAACTAAGGGGACTGGGGGCGGGGGAAAAATCTCCGTGATGGAACATGTATAACGCGTGATGGGCCAAGAATTTCCACCGCCACCATGTTGGTTCCACGCGTGAAGAACAATTTACGTTAAAAATATCACGCGTTATGGGATTTTAGTGATGGAACATGTATAACTCGGATTGGAGCACTCTGATAATACACCCCAAAAGTCGTATGTTGCAAATCAGGTGCATGAGTCTTAACGATTGCGAAGCTTGAAATTTTCAACTGAGGGGCGGAAGTCACTTGATCTAAAATTTTCTATAAAACTGGGGGTCGAAAACGTATATACCCAAAAATTTCTATACGAAAACTACATACTCTCCACTACTGAGCGAAAAGTTCGGGGGTCGGCCGCCCCCTCCCGCCCCTTAAAAGCTTCGCCCATGATAATAAACACTATTTGATGTAAAAAATGGTTTAACCGGTTATGTTGATATCTAACGATTCAAATAAGACTAGTAGAGAACAAAATCGTACAAGGAAACTGGTCTAGGGTCCCCAACATACATTCTAAGGCCACCCGTAGTGGGGCGTCATTACCCGGCCAAAGATCACATAGCGCTCATAGCGCCGCGCCACACCGATACGGTAGGCGCTATGGGTGCTTGATTTCGAAAGCTTGTGAAGAGCATAGCGGCGTGAGGGGGAGAATTTCAAAAAACTGACCGTTGCAACAGTCATATACTTAAATAAAATAATTCCTAAACAATCTATATATACCATTTATCTTTAACATTCACCTCAACCAAACCTCAAAAAACTCTCATTCATCAAAATAATACTCTGACTTTCTTTTAAAAAATAATGGGCTCCCTATCGGAAGATTCGTTCACCGATATTTACCGAATTTTTTTTTCACTCGAAGAAATCGCTGAGGAGGAAGAAGCGGTTACGAGTGCATGTGCCCTCGCGATACAAGCCATGCAACACGTTAGCCGCTCTCCTCCACGCCCCATTTTGAGGCGCACTTTTATCTTGCGAGACCGTGAAGCCGCAAACGAGCGTTCAATGAAAGATTATTTTGATCCCATACCGGTTCACTGGCCCGATGTTTTTAGACGGCGGTTTAGGATGAGCCAAAGGTTATTTTTGCGCATTAATGATGATTTGGAAGCTAAGTATGACTACCTTAAGTAAAGAATGGATACGAGAGGATATCTAGGGTTCACCTCAATTCAAAAGGTAACTTCCGCTTTACGTATACTCGTCTACGGAAACACGTACGATATCAACGACGAGTATTTGAAGATGGGGGAGAAAACAACACGAGATAGCGTGGAACATTTGTGCTTCAGTATTTTTTACTCACTTTTATATATTCAATTTTATGTTAAAGTACAGTACTAGTAAAATTTTTATATTAAATTTTTCATTTTTAGGTATATGTCAGTTATATGGAAAACGTTACTTAAGAAATCCAACTTGGAACGACCTTCAACAAATATACGAGGTGCATTTAGAAAATCATGCAATACCCGGCATGATTGGTAGTTTGGATTGTCTTCAATGGTGTTGGTATAATTGTCCAACTGCATGGCGAGGTCAACATACACTCGATGACCAGAAAGGACCAACTTTGGTTTTACAAGCGGTTGCGTCATACGACCTTTGGGTTTGGTCGGCTTTCTTTGGTGTAGTCGGGTGTATGAACGACATTAATACCTTCGATTGTTCACCATTGTTACAGGGCTACATTTCTGGCATGATACCGAAAGCCGGTTTCCATGCAAACGGGAATGACTACGAGCATGGATACTATTTGGCTATAAAACATCATGAAGAAACACTGACCTTTACGGTAGTATCCAACTGGGACTTCAACTCTTAACGATCCGAACTGCTGGCTACAAAACAGAACACCGTTAGGACTCGTTACAGGAATGGGGTTATTCCTGTAACCACCCTCCGGCGTGAGAATAAGTCTCGGTTTGGGAGAAAGTACAAGTGTAGAGAGAGAAAAGGCAAACGAGAGCAAGATAATCATACCTTAGGTGTTTACCTCTATTTATAGTTTACCATTAGGGTTTTTCTTAACTTAGGATGGGCTCTGATAAGTTAGGGATTTGCATGATCTTCCTAAAAGAGTGGAGATTTAGTTACGTGATTTATCCATGCAGAATGGAACATTCTAGAATAAACATTTATAATTGATTATTTATAATAAAATAATAGGTAATGACCAGGTCCGGGTCATATCTCGTCATGTCCCCCCAATCCGAAGTTATGAAATGAAATTCATGAAATCGGACTAAAAAAGAAAAAGTCAAAATTTCCCCTTTCGAGTGTTTGTTCCTCGAGTGGGGTATCGTTGTGTTTTTTGAAAAAGTGGCGGCGATGGGAAAAGAAGTGACAGTTAAATCATCATTAGGATGACAATTGTGCCCACCCCGTTCTGACGTGTGTCTTTGTCCATCTGTCTTTTCGAATTTGAAAAGTTGCCATTCCGTATTAATTGAGTTCCCGTTTAGGGTTTTGAGTTCCATTTCCTCCCTTGTTCACAACCCCCTCTTTCAATTTCTGGAAACGAAAAAATGGCCTCAAAAACCGACGAATCCTCTTCATCCGCCCCAGTAAGCTCCGATGCCCTGTATGTCAAATGGGGGCAGACTTCATTCAATAATCTTCTTCAAGATTCTTCAAGTTTTGTAACTTCCGATTGCCGATTACCAAGTTTTGTAAGTCGGTTCTTGACCATTATCCCATCCATATTTCCCAATTGCATCCGTTAGGATTGGTGAAACTTTGACATTTTGAGTTTGTCTGTATATCCCTTGGGCATATTCCTGAACTTACCGTTTTTAGGGCTTTTTTCGTTCTTGTGTGGAAATTCCCCTTTTTTACTTTCGACCGGAGGGATATCGATGTGTCCTGCTTGAGAGATATCCCTGCCAGTTCCAGGGATAAGGATTGGAAGAAAAAATTCTTCTACATTGATGTCGGTGTTATACCCGGGGAGATGCAATGGAGAGAGATGGGGCCCAAGGACAAAGTTAAAGATGATGGTCCCCTAAAAGATGCGTATGTTCAAAACGCCCTTTTTAAAAGATTATGTGACCATCCTTCCGAGTGCACGGTGATCCCGGAGGGAGCTTTGGTGATGGCGGGGATGAGCCTGCTGTGGCGTGATATCAAGTTGTATCCTTCTTTCCAGAGGGGTTACGAAGGTATATGGTTTTTTCGTCTTGAATTTATCCTATTCCTTGCGTGTGGCTTGACATGTATAAATGTCACAGGTAAGTGGAGTTTGTTTAATTTTATGGATCCTCCACGGAATGCTGCGTTGAGCCCCGCGGACCGCGTGATTGGCGAACAGGAACCTGACGTGCTAAAAATCCATCTGGAGCAGTTTTTGCTGCCTGCGGTACCAGCTAACCCGGCTGCTTATATTTCTCAGCCTCCCCCCAGCGGAGGAGGTAGTGCCACTGCCTCAGAGGCGAAGAAACCAATTCGAGTGAGGGTCACCGGTAGGAAGTATATAGCCGCGAGGGCCGCTACTTCCGCTGTTACTGTGGGTCTATCTATATTTGCTGAGAATGTCTCTGGTTCACCTGCTGATGTCGAGCTGGTGAGTCCGACCCGCGTATCGAAGAAATGCAAAATTGTTCCTGCCCTGAGTGCTTTTGAGGCTATTCAAGCCGCCTACGCCATGCCCCCTGGTGAGTAACTTTGCTTTGTTGTGGGTTTCACGTTTCGTTTTGCTAAACGTCTGACCTGACACAGGTTCTGCTTCTGGAGGTCAAGTTGGGGGTGTATTTTATGTCCCCTTATCAACTGCGGAAACCATGCCTTCCGCTACGAGCGGGCCAAGCCTTTCAGAGCTCATATCTCAGGCAAGTGCTGCCGCTACTGTCAGTTGCTCCATGCCACCGTCAATGCCTACCGCTGCTGTGACGGTGACCACTAGCCCAATATCTATGCCGTTGCCTACCGCTATGATTTCCACAACCCTGTTCGACTCTCCAGTTAGCGTGTCTGAAAAAGAGATACCCACAATATCCACTGCTCACGAGGCAACCAGAGATACCGCTATGAGTGACGCTGGAGGGTCAGGCAGCGGAATTGCTGATGATGGGGCCCGCTTGGGTGATTACCTCTATTTACCTACCATCAACTGGGATCCCCATATGCAAGATAAACGCTACCAGCCCCGGTGGAAAATTGCTGAGTCTTCTAGACTGATTTTCCCCCCAGTGGTTCAGCACTGGGTTGAGCGGGCATATCCTCCTACTGAGTCGGCATATGTGGAGGGGTTAAACAATGAAAATTTGATGAACTCTACTATGGTAGATTCCGTTAGTCAGCCCCGAAGGCTTGCAGAAATCCGGCGTAGGTGGATGCATGATAACTACGAGCTCCACCAAGCGCGGGCTGCCATTCAAGAGCTGAAGGATGAGAAGTACCGCTTGGAGAGTCAACTCTAAGCCGCTGGGTTGAGGGAGAGTAGATTTTTATCAGAGAAAAACAAAGCAGAAGATGACTTGAAACGGGTGACTACCCACCTTGCTGAGGAGCGGATAATATGGGCTCGTGATATAGCGGAGAAGGACCGGGTCCTTGCTCATGCTAAGGGTGTGCAGGAGGAGCTGGAGCGTAAAGCTATTACTGAAGCCCAAAAGGTGAGATCTGAAATGTCCGCTCAGGTGGAAAAATTCTGAATTGACACTCACTTTGTGTCTAAGGTGCAGGAGCGGTACCAGGCATTGACTGTTGAAGTAGAGACGTCTAACGCCAAGGCCCGGGCCCGACAAGTTGAGCTGGAGGAGCGGGAGGATCAACTTAGAAAGCTTCAGCAGCAATGTGATTCCCTTCTCTCTGAGAGGGATAAGTTGACCCAGTCTTCCGCCGCCCAACAGGCACGCCTTAAGGAGGTGGAAAGTGCCTTGGAGCAGTCTACCGCTGAAGTGGACAGCCTAACTAGACAACTGGCTGCATTGCGTGGCGACGGGAATTGGTTAATAACCAATGGCCTGGTTGGGGCGTTTGAGTATCTTCGTCAGTCAGGGTCTTTTACGGCGTTGTTGGATCGCCTCTCTGCTGCGGCCTACCAGTCCGGTCATCACGATGGTGTTTACAAAGGCTACCATGAGTGCCAACAATCAGGGAGGATTACTCCCGGTGTCACACCCCGATATTTCCACTTATTACCGGTGGGCCCTATGGGGAGTATCGTGACGTAGTTGATATCATCATAGTCAAACAACACAATTTAAATGCACAGCGGAAGCAAAAGATGAATCACATTACAAACCGAATAAACAGTAATATCAAGGTATTACAAATGGATTGTAAAGGATCCACAGACGGATCAAAGATAAATAGGATCATTGTTCAATAGATTATAACATCTAAGCTTACAAGACTCTTTAGTGATGCTAGGAGTAGCCAGCCTATTCCGATTAGTACCTCCACTTAGCCTTTTTGGGAAAATACATCAGTTTGCACTGGTAAATACAATTAACTGACTCATTGAGAAAATGTTTAAGAAAATTGATTTGAATGCACATGGCACAAAACATCTTTTATAACTTGGGATAATTATTTATATATAAACTTGTAAAAGAATTACATGTTTGTTATGCGTTCAGTAGCCCGGGTTGACACCAGGTTAAAGATTAATAGACACACCACATGATATAGTCCCGCGGCGAGTTATTCTCAAACCGTCGGTTATACCTTTTTATATTTATATGCACTGGCAGGTGTATGCCTACACCCCGTGCTTAGGTCGTGGCCATTTCAATGAATGATGCCAAGGATATCCGGGACATGGTCATTAACCCCCCAAAGGCTTTAAGCAAACAAAACAATTTAAACGGGTCATCTCAATGAACTAGCCTTATCATGATTAACAATTTAATGCCCGACCAAGCGGTATTTTATATACCGTACCCCAAGCCCGTATAAGGGAAAATAAGTTAAAAGTATTTATCTGAGCAAGTATATATCACAATCAGCGAGTGCAAGTAGCTTTTACTGGGCTCCTAATCTGGAACGAAGGTTTTTAATAACCTATTAAATTCCTAATGGGTCTTAATTAAGCCTAAACTTAGACCGGTTAGTTTTAAAGAAAGATATACGGTTCAAACGCACGATTAAGCTAAGACCGGATTAGAATGTGGTTTAGACCCGACAAGTTTGTATACTTGTTTAATATGGGTAAACTAAACACATTCTGGATTTTGAGATAAAAATAATAAGGTTTGACCTGTTTCGGCTAACTTATGCAAACTAGTTACATAAACCGATCCGAACGCGAAAAGTGCGTAACGGGTAACCAAATGAGTCATGAACAAGTTTCCTAGGTTATTATGCCTTAAATATGTTGTGATATCAGTAGGATACCTTCCATTATGCCCAAAATGAATTTAAACTCAAATTATACCCCGTAGGGGTATTTTGGTCATTTTAAGGCTTATAAAAGAGATTAAATATGAATCTGGGATTCAGGTCGGATATATTCAGTAAAAATATTTAATTTAATAATTTATATCAGTAGGGTATTACACATATGTGAAATTTATCTTTTATAACCAAATTATGCACCGTAGGGGCATTTTGGTAATTTCACATAAGTTTTAAAGGTCAAAACAGGGAATCTGAGTTTAAAACTTTTCTTTACTGTTAAGATATATAAATTTACTTAAAAAATCAGTAGGTGTTAAGTTTTATATGCCAAAACTAGTTTTAACTCATACTATGCGCTTAAGACGCGTAAAAGTCAGTTTTAAGCGATTTTCGGGTTTAAACAGGAAATCTGAGTTTTTGATCAGTTATAAAGTTCAAAATATTTTATTTATCATATAAAATCAGTAGCAAAAAGTTTGGTGTCAAAATATTATGTAAAACTCATTTTATAGGCCAAAAGGGCAAAACCGACACGTACCGATTTAAAGCTATAACCCTATGTTATGCTCAGCCTAAAAATAAATAAAAATCTTCAAAAATCTCAAAATATTATATTACATCAGTGGGTAAAAAGTTTGGTATCAAAATTTGGGTTTAGATAGGCTATATGCTAATTACGGCGTTTAATTAAAAAAAACTTTCTAATTACGCTATTGAGCATAACTCTTAATCTAGACCTCAAACTGATAAAGATTATTGTCCTCTCACATTTTCAAAATTCTTGTTTTAAGGTCAAATGGGCATATTGGTCAACATTTAGGCATATAAAGGAAACATGTACATGAATCGAATAACTAATGAACCAAGTTGTATAACCTCAGAGGGTTACACTAATCTATAACCTGGTCCTATTAGAGCTCTAAGGCATTTCTAAATCATGCTACATTGGGTCAGAACTGAAAGTCAAAGCAAAAGTCCATTTTTGCGACTTTCGGTTCCGAACCAAGCTTAAACTGAAAATTGTCGGGTTGAACATGCTTAGACATGTTCTTACATTAATTACCAAGTTATACAAGTGATAAAACAGGTTACATGGCTTCTACATTGCTAATTATGTGTTTATTTGAAAATTAGCTTTCTGTTGACTTTTTATGATTAAGTTTGACCCGACAATTGACCTACTTAGAGTGGAAATCAGAGGGTGCCCTTTTAAGGGTTTATTGCCCACATAATTACCAACTTATAACTA